>OU343161.1:99896954-100551329 GCA_910595825.1 Philhelius pedissequus | reverse complement strand
GCTGTTTCAGCAGTATCGCACATTTCAAGGGCAGTTTGTATTCCTTGAGGAGTGGCGGACTTGCCAACTCCCATACTAACAATAGCAGTTTTTGCAGCAAGTTCCAAATAATCAAATGCAGTCACTATACCATATTCAGTTTTCACAACTGCAGGAACAAGCTCTTCAACTATTTTCTTGTTAGTAATTTGTCCAGCAGCGCCAAGAGCTAGGTAGGCAAAGGCCGATCCACTAATTAATTTTTTTTGGGCATCTTTGATTCCCTTGCTAATAGCAACAACAGCAGATTTTAGGTCTTGGCTTGCTAGTTGTCCAGCCTCTCTGAGTGCCCTCTTACCAACAGATATTGCATTTGCGCTTTCCACAATTGTCGATCTAAGTCCCTCATACATGACAAGGGCAGCATCAAATTCTGGTTTCTTAGTGGAAACACTTAAAGTCAATACTAACTCACTACTAAGCTTGTCTATGGCGACTAAGGCTGCGGAACTATTGGTGTCAATTTGGGTTTGCAAATTCTCTACGATTCCTGGCAAAACATCGGCGTTCTCGATTTTGTTCGAAACAGCATATTGCAGACCTTCCAAAGCGTGCACAGCGGCTTCCTTTAGATATTCATATATTGCTTTTGATCCAATTGAAATGATGCCTCGGGCAGAGTTTAGCGCTTTTTCGCCTGCAGGTCCACCTATTATTATTCCGTCCGTGGCTATTTTCCCAGTGATTTCGAGGATTTCAAATGCAGCATGCCCTGCATTTTCGATAGAAATTATTGAATTCCTTAATCCTGGTAGTGCTAAGCCTCCAGCAAGACCTAATGCAAATCCTTCTGCGCTATGAATTGGAACTCCCCCAATGAACACCAATTCCCTATCAGCTTTTATTAAATCGTTGATAACATCTGTCGCACCTTGAGTATTTTGGACCATGATCAGTTTCAATGCCGAATCGATTGCTTTGTTGGCTTGACGTACAGCAGCGAACTTTAGCCTTACCGCACCAATAATTGCTCCAATAGTTGTGTTAACTGCCAATGGTAAAACCTCACGGACCGGATATTTCTGGACTTCCTTTCGAATTGCTTCAATGGCACCTCTTGCAGCTAAGCTGTCTTCATCTGTACCTGCCATAATGACCATTTCTTGTACTTCTTGGAACTTCGGATGGGTCATAATTTTCAGAAGCTTAACTGAATCAGCTATTGACATCGGCTTTTTTCCGTGCGACTGTTTGACAAACACGAAAACAACAGCCAATAGTGTCAAAAATATAACCTTTGAGGCTTTCATTATTAAATTAAAAATTATCACCAAAAATCCAAAGAGGAAACAAAAAACAGAACCAATTTGAAAGACCTTTGTTGGAAACCTGACAATACGTGATTAAAATGCTTACCCCTTTTATAGGCAAGTTGAAAAAGCCTTATTAAATTTCTTCTAAGAATATGATTCCAGACTTCATCAATATTGACTTGGATAGGGTAAGACGGGGTGAGATTATAAAATTGTAGGCATACATAAGTTTAGCTTAGAAATTATTTTAATTTAAAAAAATGCAAGCAAAATTAGTCATAATAAGAAGAAGAAAATGGCAGGACTAGGCAGACTAAATGATAGTGTGGCCCAGGGGTTCGTCTTGTCTCCGACTCTATTTCTCCTATTCAGCAATGATCTCTTGTCTGGAATTCCTTATCTACTGCATTATGCTGATTTGATAGCGCATATTCGATTCGTTTTATGTCACACAATTCAGTACCAAAAAAATCAATAACTAAACAATCCTGCGAAGCACCATCCCACTTGTTTTTACCCTACGTAGACCTTACGTCATACTACCAAATGTTTTTATAAAATAAGTATAGCAACAATAAGGAGTTATGTCATATGTTGCAAAGTATATTCAGCAGCTTGGTATTTCAACCGCAAATGGCTTGATCGGAATTTGCCATGTTTTTTGCAAAAATAACACATGACACTTTCATCGGACTGACTGATACTCTATTAATTAGATTCTTAGATTCTGCTTTCTGTATTTTTTGTATACAAAATAGGAAGCTTTGTTGGGTCCAGAATATAAGGGATGTATCTTCAGATAGAGAAGGGTAGATTTTGACAGATGATGGGAACAATGCTGTCTCTATTGTTAATTTTCCTAAGTCAGGCCTAAAGGCAAATCACGAGCGATACTAAAGTGGCAATGACAGTGACAAAAATTTTTAAGCAATTCTCCATAAAAAAAAATCAAAAAAAAAATCAAATTAACCGTTTTCCAGACAATCAAAAACTATAGTAGTTCTGCCAGCTAGAGTTCCAAAAATTACCATTTTATTTGCAATTACATTTTCATTTAATTAATGCATTTATTTTTTTTATAAGAATCGTTGGAGCCTATGTTGAAGAAAATAAGATTTAGCTTCTCTTTCATCGTATCTAATGCCTAGATTGATCACAATCTTAGGTTCGATTTTTTTTGCGAATCCACAACTAGTTAAATGTAAATAGAATAGAATAGAATAGTAAAGGGTTATCCATTTTGTGGTTTCAAAAGTAAATGTAAATAAAACACATCTAAAATATATTTTTTTCATGATATTTCTTTTTTTTTTTATAAGGCTTGAACATACTTGACGAATGTTGGTTTTCAAGTGCTCAAGAGTTTTATCTGAATTAAGACGGTCTTTCGCGTAGCCCCACAAAAAAAGTCCAGCGATGTCAAATCGCATGATCTTGGTGGCCAGTTGATATCGCCACGACGAGAAATTACGCGGCCAGGAAATGTCTCTTGCAATAAAACCATATTCGCTCGAGTTGTGTGGCATGTGGCACCGTCTAGTTGAAACCACATATTCTCCAAGTCGTATTCTTTAATAGCAGGCAAAAAAGTCGGTTATCATATGAACATAACGCTCCCAATTGACGGTGGCAGTCGTTACGTCGTCGTTTTCGAAAAAGCTAGGTCGCCCCAAACAGTGACTTTTTGTGGATGTAATGGCCTCACTTCAATTACTTGAGAATTCTCAGAACCCCATTAACATACCCACCGAGTGAGAAATGTGCTTCGTCGCTGAAAAAAATTTTGTATCGAAAAATCGCCGTCCACCACCTGTTGTTCAAGCATCCATTCGACGTATCTACGACGTTTTGAAAGGTCAGCTGGCTTCAGTTGTTGTGTGAGCTGGAGTTTATATGGATGTAGGTGTAGATCCAAATGCAAAATACGCCATAATGTGCCGTAAGACAGTCCTAATTCCTGAGAACGACGAGGAATCGACACGTTCGGGTCTTCGGTAACACTTTCACTTACAGCAGCAATATTTTCAGTGGTACGAGCGAAACGATGATGCACAGGCCTTACAATATCTGTAACCAATCCAGTCTCCTCAAATTGCTTCACAATTTTTCCAATTGCTTGCGTAGTTGGACGATTATGTAAACCATAATCTCCTATTAAAGCACGATATATGGCTGTTGCAGAATCACCATTTTTGTAATAGGGTTTAACAATTTTTATGGGTTGTGTGATAGTTAAGCGATCCATTTTCGTAAATGTCAGACTTTCAACTGAAAAACCAAAATTGGTTTAACAACCTAGTTTGACAGATGTCGAATTCCAGCCCTATACTTTTGAAACGGCAAAAAGGATAACCTTTATTTGATAAGCATTCCCCTATCCGGCACCTGGGGAGGCATCTGGTAGCAGAAACTAGAATAAACTTCCCCCGATTATTATTATTATTATGATTATTATTATTATTATTATTATTATTATAGAGTTTCAATAATTCTCAACATCTGAGGTTGGAAAGTACCTATCCCGGGCAATGCCAATCAATTAGGCTCTGATGATTTTATTGTTAGCTCTTTCTGCAAGTATAACTGCTCTTTGCATAGGTTCTAAGATGTGATCCATTTTTCAATTTCTTAGGGTTTCCGTAAGAACTTTTGGGACCAATCCCGTGGCTGAAATAATAATTGAGTTAATTCTGACGCTGCTGGCTCTGTACATTAGTTGCATTTCTTTTGCTAAATCCGTGTACTCGTTAAATTTTGTACTGACTGTAGCTTGGATGTTGTGGTTCAGAGGGATCGCAGTATCATATATTTCAATATTACTTTGTTCCTTACAAAACACGACAGTATCAGGCCTGTTTGCTAGAATAGTCCTATCGGTTATTCCTGTCTATCCCAATAAATTACAGCAGCTAAATTCTCCAGTACGGGAGGGAGCTCATATTTATAGTACGCTGTTCTCTTTGTAATAAGATTAAAGCACATTGCAAACTCTTGATATAAAATTTTGCCAACACTATTGTGCCTGTTTGTATAATCATATAACGTGTTAAGGTGATACAACCAGCTATGATATGTTCAATAGTTTCCCTCATTGACCCGCCTCGCCTATATTATTATTATGATTATAATTAAAATAATATGCTATAGAGAATTCTAATTGAAGCATTTACACCCCTTGGACACTTTCGAAATAATATATGTCTCTCGTTGTTTTATCGCTATTTTTACAAACAATGTTCTAACGAAATAGCCAGTTATATACCTCCTCTTCAGCTATCCGTAATACCGTACAGTAAATACTCTTACTTCTAGGAATGCTTATCAGTTTACCTTTGAACCCAACTTCGCACGTACTGTCAAATAAGTAAAGAGATTCTTAGTCGTACAACTCCAATGTGGAATGTTTAACCCGGTTCTAATACCTTCTTCCGTTTTGATATGATTGAAATTCATAACCAATGTGAATCGTAACTTTTCTTACATCAGTCTCTACTTTTCTAACGTGGTTGATCATTTTAAGGGTAGACGAAACCCATTTAGTGCACTCATCATTATAAGAAAAAGCAATTAAAAACTTTTCCTGTTCGCTCTAGGTTTCGCCTTTGGGCAGCACTTATTGAAATAAATCCTGGATGAAGAAAAGAAACAGGAGACTTTCAATCAAAAAAAACTTGGAAATGGGGGCTATTTCTTATTTGGTTCTATACATTTGTTCATTCGTTTTAGAATTAGTTAAAAATATAGTCAAACTTTTTGCGCCATATTTATTCTGTTGGTGTCTTTGATGTGTAGTTGACAATTATACACATTAACAAGAGTAATAGCATATAACTTTTTCCCCACCTTATATAACTTTAAGCCAGTTCCTATCGCTATGTCAGGCATAGATAAATACAAACAACCAAAATAGAAATTTATTTTAACGAAAGCCAACAGCTGCATCAGGTGCTACAATTGCAAATATTATATTATAAGGCAAGTTATGAATTCGGCGAAAAAAAAAGTTTTGAGATAACAATCAAGCATGATATTACAATGATAGCGAAGACGAAAAAAGATGGTCTAAAAATTCTGTCCGTCTGTATGTCTGTAATAGTCTGTTTGTATGTATTTATATAGACACCCAGTAGGAAATTTCGACGTCAAGAATTTTTGTGGTGAATTCATCGACTATTTCCATCGATGAGTTGTATGTTATGATTTCATAAGAAAACTGTTGGGCATTTTTTCATCAGTTAACGAATTGAATGCTTACAATTCACTACATTTTCAGTTACAAAATCATAAACGATGATTTCACTGATGAAGAGTAATGTATAGGTTCATGAGTTCGCAAATGATATTTGGTTCTCTGCGGTGCGGTGGTTGTTTTGTTTTCTTCCCGAGAACAAGAAAAAGTGCAAACAAAAACCCTTAAAAAAAAGCTGTTTTATCTGCCATGGGAAGAGTGACGAACATTGCATTTTTTCCACCTACAACGAGAAATGCGCTGAGTAGTCAGTCTTCGCTGGTCATGACATGAGTTGGTGGTTTTTTTTTTAGAGAAAGCGAAAAAAACATATAAACCAGAAATTCCAGTTTTGTTCGCCATCATTACTCGTATCATAATTTAACACAGCAACAAAAGTTTATTTTTTTATCAAAATGTTTTTTGTTTGTTCATATAATTAGCGTTGGTAAGATATTTGGCGACTGGTGGGTATTTCTTTGACTTTATTAAAAACAAAATTTAAAAATGCCAATATTTCTTTTAGCGCATTATACCTACTCAATACGTAATGCTGTCGACTCAAAGTGCAAAACCTACGTAGCAGAATTAACAAAATGAATTGCTAAGACCGACATCAGATCAAATTTAAAACAATCAATTATTGACAAGGTTTACTTTCGCATCAAGATTTTATCAACATTTTAATTATGATTTTAATTATGATTAGCTAAACGTATTTTTTCTCTTAATTAAATGTTTATATTATTGAATAACCGTCGAATTAAATTCATAAAATGATGTTTGGGGGTATAACAATCATATACAATGTTTCTGTTTCCTTAAATAAAACATATTTCCTCTTTCACAGAAAACTAACACTTTTATGTTAATTAATGCATACAAAATGAGGAAAAAAGAAATAGGTATCATACGGGCTTTACCTAGTGATTTCATAATTGAACATTCATGGCATATTTAATCATATAAAATTCATATGCGAATTAACGAGTTACATTAACAGAGTGAATGGATGAGCATTCATGCCATTTTTCACCTGCTGAATAAGCAACTCTAAGTCAACTAATAATTTCACAGCTTACCGTTCATACCATTTTTCATCACATATAATTTGCTTATGAATAAACTAGTTACCCCTACTTCGTGATTTCATTGTTAACTATTCACCTCGAAAATCACTTGGTGAACGCCTATGACAGCCCCATGTTAAATTCATCGATGTTTTCATACCAAATTCATATGGTGTAGCTTCCACTCATTGGTGAAAAAGTTGGTGATTCATTCATGGAGTTTTTTAAATTTCCTACTGGGTACCAAAAGCCCAAATGGGTGGGCCGAATTGCATCAAACTTGGTATATGGTATAGGGAAAATTGATTTTTTTTAGCTCAAAAAATAGCAGTGCCTGCCATAAATAAGCGTTACGTTAAAGACTATTTATAATAAAAAAAATCTCAAAATTTTTTATCAAAATCGTTGGAGCCATTTTAGAGAAAAATAAGATTTTCCTTCAAGGTCATACGGCAGGTACCGTTATTTTTAGGCCTAAAAATTAAATTCCAATTTCTCCTCTGAGGAATGCCAAAGTAATCACACATACCAAATTAGAAGGCAATCGCTTAAGCCGTTTAGGCTGTAGGTCGTTGTACATACAGACGGACAGACTGACAGACAGACATTTTTTGGCGATCACTTTTTTAGGCTTCTCTATGGTCGTAATGTCATGTTTGATTGTTAGAATTTTTTTTTTCTTTACGAATGCATAACTTGCCTTCGTACCTATAGTACCTATAATTGCAAATAAAACACGGAATTGCTACTGGGCACTTTCGAGTGAAAAATGTTTCGGTGGATATTTGGTCCTATATGCGAAGAGGGCGAATGGAGGAGAAGATTCAATCGAGAATTGTACGAGCTTTTACCAAAATGTGGATGTAGTCCAAAGAGCCAAAGCGCGTCGACGACACTGGCTCGGCCACATCCAGCGAATGGACAGCAACGCTCCAGCCAATAAAATCGTCGAATCCCAGCCCGCAGGTTCGAGACGACCAGGAAGACCGAACCTCCGCTACAGGGACCTGGCGGTTACAGACGCAAGAGCGCTTGGTGTCGACGACTGAAAGGAGCGTGCGAGGGACCGCAATCGATGGAAGACCGCAATATTTCATGGATCGGGAGCCGGATAAGTAAGTAAGTAAGTAATATTCTACAACTTCAAAAAATGGGCAAGATAGTTCTTGCAAAAATTAATTTCAATTTGAAAGACCCATACTTCATTGAGAAATTTCGGATCCCTACGACATACACATGAAAAATATTTGTTGAAGCGTTTGGGACTTTTGATGACTCATCCAAAATGCAATCACGCTTTAACTCAATTGCAACAAATATTATTAAATAGATGCCAATATCATTATGTTGGGTCTATGCATGAAGTTTCGAAAGCGTCTATATAATGTCGGCTTGTGAACAGAGTTTGTTCACTTATTTCGAACCATTTTTTGTGTAAATACATATATATAAAATTCTATTAACAATGCATATTCTAGCATGAGTTCATTATTAAGCGGATGCGAATGGAATCACCTAATAAAGAATTTCGAAGTACAAACACAAAAATGTGAAATGAAACGAAGAAAATCTTTTTCACTGTTAAGTCTCTATAGAAGATACGACGGACCGCACTACAAAAATATGTATCAAGAGTTCAAGATGACCTGCCAGATTAAGAAATTTGAGTTTCAGAGTTCTTTAGTTGTAGAAACATCTGAATGGAGAGACTCTCAGAGAACTCTATGGAAACTTCTTAGCAGAAAAAACGGGCAAAAACTAAAAATTGGCGTAAACATCGACCTCAGAAAACTTGAGAATCATTTTAAGAATATTCTGAAACCGCCTAAAGTATCCACCTGACAAAATTCCAATACGCTGTCTCAGATACAAAGAACGAGCTCCTTGACAGACCGTTCTCACAAGAAGAAGTCAAAAACTAGCTGGTTAAGAGTAAGACGAGAAAAGCACCTGGAACTGATGGCATACCTGTTGAATTCTATAATTTTTCAAATGATGGACTCATAAGAATGCTCACTTATGAATACAACAGAATATTTGCTACTGGAGATATACCAATTAGCTTCAACTAGAGTGTGATTTTCCCTATCCACAAAAAAAGGTGATCCTAACTATTTCTTAAAATACTAATGGGTGTTTTGGCTAGACGATTCCAGAAGTGGACTTCTGAAAATCAGTTACTCAGTGAGTTTTAAGCGGGCCTTAGAGAAAACTACTCAACTGCAGATGAAATCTTCATCCTCACAACCATAGCAAATTCTTTTATAAGGCAGAAGAATGTTTTCTTCGTTGACCTCAAATCTGCATTCGACACAGTGGACAGAACTGCACTATACCTCAAATTATACATGTCAGGGCTGTCTAGAAAGTTTGGAGGTCTCATAAAAAAGTTCTATGAAAAAAACTCGTCAGCAGCTTGGGACGGTAAGCAGTTAGTTGAATTCTTTGAAACTTTGACAGATGTTAAACATGGATGCAATTTCAGTCCACAAGCTTTCGTCATGTCACGTCTATAGAGACCTAACGGATTATCTGGGTGGAGGAATAAGAATCGACAACATTCACTTAAAGATCTTGCAAAATGCAGATGATTTGTTTATGTTTGCTGACTCACCGCTGAATTTACAAAAAAATTATCAACCAGCTGCAAAGATATTGTCAAGAGTGGAGGTTAAGTGTCAAAATATCTAATCTAAGGCAGTGATATACCGAAAAGGTGGATGAAGGCATGCAAGGAATTAAAAGTGGTTTTTCGATGGAAAGAAGTTAGAAACAGTTAAACCCTACAAATATCTTGGAATGCCCTTAGCTAGCAATATGAACACGGAAAAGAATTTCAAGGAAAAATTGACAGCGGCGAAATCGGCCGTAAATGCGGCTTGGAAAAACTGTCTGGAACAATTGTCAATCAAAATAAAATATCAGATATTTCAGGCTGTTTCAAAGTCAATCATGATGTATGGGTCCAAGTGTGGGGCTAAAGACAATATGATGCAGTAGAAAAACTTCTCCGATTCTTTTTAAAGCGGATGTTTAAGCTGCCACAAAGCACACCAAATAACATGCTACTGGTGGAAACTGGTCTTCCGTCATTATTCATAGAAACCCTTAAACTCCACGTAAGGATTACCAAAAACGTGTATTAAAATACGTTATAAGAATTCCTTGAATAATGGAAAAATCTCGCCAATTTCATAGGTTACAAATTAAAACTTGAACGAAGGAAACATCACGAATTGGAAAGAGGAGCTCTACAACTTACTTTCGGCAATTGGGGAGAAGATACATGCAGATAGCATTGAACATGTTGAAAGCTCTGTTCACCGTGAAATATATGCTAGTTTAAATCATCAATTGTGCGTAAACAATTATTTCAATCAACGATACTCCACTGACATAATATCAACGATATTCAAAGCCAGAGGAGAAATATTAAACTTGAATTTCATTCCACACCGTGGGGTTCTTTGTGCAACTTGCGAGAGCGTGAACAAATATATCATTTTCTTGACAGGTGCCCTATATTGAATGAATTCAGAATACATATGTTTGGGAAGCGAATTATTGAAAAAGTGGATGTGAGGTCCATTTTGAACGGATCTGATTGGAACAAATTGCACTGCTACTGTCAAAAAACATTAAAATATAGAAAATCAATAATAGAACAGTCTTTTTAATCTAGATACAAATAAGTAATTTTGTCAAGCATGGGCAGACGCCAGTATAATCCATGTCTTAAAACTAAATGTAAAAAATCATAAAAAAATCAAAAAAATAAAATACTTATCTACGAGTATCTATCTATCTAAAAAGCTCATTATTAGTTCTGTCTGCTTTTAAAGTGAGGAAATGGTATGGCATGTCGGACTTGAAATAAAAAGAAAAGAAAAAAAAATAAGTCAATTACGTAATTATTGCTTGTTTGCTTTTGCCTATAAATATAATAATATATAAACATTCTTTTATTTTAATTATAAACTTAAAACTCAACTCTCTGTAATTTCATTTAATAATCATCTTGCTAACATCAAGTAGAAAAGCAAGTTCTTAAGACCTCTAAGAGGTTAAATGCCCAAATACCCAAAGCAAAAGATCAATCAACACAACCAGAGCAAACACTAAAGGAAGGTAGTGTAAACACATATGCCCAAATAACGGCTAAGAACATACCTTTACAAAAAGATACTGCTAGTGATCCACTCACGAACGTGTTAAACATAATCCTTTCGAAAATTGAGGAGCAATGTGGTACAAATAAGCTTATATTTGATAGGCTAACTAAACTCGAAAACAGTTTTCGGCCAAAACGCCTAACAAAAAGAAAAACATGATGAAAAAACTCAAAATAATTACGTGGAATGCCAACGGATTTTGGCAAAAACTTGGAGAACTAGAAATGTTTATGCATGAGAAAGATATTGATATTTGTTTGATATCGGAAACGCATGTCAAGAAACAATCAAATAGTAAGATCAATGGATATTTAGAATACCACGCAACTCATCCGTCGAACAAAGCAAGAGGTGGCGCATCTTTATTTATAAAAGAATGCATCGAACACACGATAAGCCCAAAAATAGAGGCTGAATCAATGCAATTAATCGGTGTACAGGTTAGAACTCAGAATGTTGTACTGAATGTATCTTCCATATACTGTCCTCCACGATGTAAAATTCAAAAGAATGAATTTATGAACGTGCTAAAGTTACTTAAACAAAATTTTATTCTTGGTGGTGACTTTAATGTGAAGCAAAGCTTTTGGGGATCTAGAGTTATTTCTCAAAAGGGTCGAATGCTCTACGAAGTGGTAATGGAAATTAATTGCGATTTTCATTCGACTGGCAACCCGACTTACTGGCCGACTGATCCATCGAAAAAACCTGAACTTATTGATTTTTTTGTGATCAAAGGAATACACTCAAATAAAATAAGCATAACAGAAAGCTTTTCTCAGATCATTCTGCTGTTATTCTCACTATGAGCGAAAATCTTGATAAAATTAAAAACCACCCATGCTAACCAATGCGAAAACCAACTGGGAAGATTTTAAGAAAGATATAGAGGATAACGTTGAATTAAGGGTTTCACTACAAACGCCTCTCGAACTTGAAGAGGCAGTAGATAACTTCGTCAATATCGTACAACAAGCTGCATTGAAAAACACCCCGTACCAAAGAGAAATGCCGCTCTTTAAAAACCTAAAATATCCGCAGGAAACAAAAGATTTAGTAAAAGAGAAACGAAAAGCACGTACGAAATGGCAGCAAACTCGAACTCCTCAACACAAGGTAAATTTAAATCGCTTGTGTAATTTACTGAAAAGGACGATAGCAGAATTCAAAAATTCTGAAGTTGGAAATTATCTTGAAAGCTTGACAGCAGGAAAAGAATCCAACTACTTACTCTGGAAAGCTGTCAAAGTAACGAAGAAACCAAAGCTCCCAGCGCCTCCGATTAAGAATGATCAAAACGAATGGGCAAAAAGCGACAAAGAGAAACCAAACGTTTTCGCGGATTACCTGGAGAACACATTTAAACCTTTTGATGGGCAAGTACTCAACGAAAATTTAAATATAAGTTCTAACTCAAGCGAAAATTACATTACAAGAAATGTTACCCTTGCCCAATTAAGTAGAGAAATAAGAAAGCTTAAGTATAAGAAAGCTCCGGGATATGACCTAATAACGGCTTCTAAAGCTTCTAAAAGCATACCTAGAGAATGGACTTTTTAGAGTAAGATATGGAAACGATTACTCGGATCTCAAAAATATAGTAGGTGGGAAGGGAAGTGTTTTAGGTCCAATATTGTACCTATTATTTACACGTGATATACCTCAAACAGAAGACACTATCGTAGCCACGTTTGCTGACGACACTGCAATACTAGCAGTGGGCCAAACGATAAATTATTCTACGACAAAATTAAAAAAAGCTCCGAATAATGTCAATGATTGGACAAAAACATGGTGGATATCGCTCAACAAAGTAAAATCAGTCCATGTAGATTTAACGTATAAGAAAATTAATAGATTACCGGTATTTGTTAATACGGTTCAAGTTCCGTTTGCTAACGAAGCAAAATATCTCGGAATGACTCTAGACGCGAAATTAAAATGGAAACCGCATGTTAAAAAGAAATGCGAAGAGTTAAATAATAAACTCAGAGATATGTACTGGTTGATCGGGAAACACTCCAAGCTCAGTATCGAAAATAAGCTAATTTTGTACAGGCAGGTGCTTAAGCCTGTCTGGACTTACGGTATACAACTCTGGGGTTGTACGCTAGATTCTAATTTAAATACCTTACAAACATTTGAAAATAAACTCATAAGATCGTTTTTAAGCGCACCTGGGTACATTTGAAACGAAGATCTCCACAGAGATCTCGGGATTCCCACGGTTCGCGATGAAATAAAAAAATTTGCCCGAAATCATAAAAAACGGCTATTACAACACTGCAATAGTACAATAATCGAAATTATCGATGAGACGAATTTAGTACGCCGCCTGCGAAGGACAAGGCCTTCCGATCTGGTGCACTAAACGAGAATCTGCTTTAAAATCGCGGTATAAGCAGGAACTATCACCGCATAGTTACCTGCAACACGTTAATTAAATTCGTTAGAAATAAATTGCTAGATAAGTTTCAACTTAGTTGCAATCGGGAGGAGGAGGTGTTTTTAGTGCAGTAAGAATCTCACACTCCTATGAGCACGCGTTTTTCGGTCTTCATAGAGCCTTTTGAAGGTTTTACACCTAACCACGGAAAAAAAATCTTGCTAACATCAAAAGGTTTTGCTGTTTGAAATATATGAAAAGTTTACAAATATTTGTATTGAAATCAAGTACGATAAAATTCTATGAAACAGGAACATACTACATTGCAATACTTCCAATCGATATTCCGTTCATATAATGATGTATGACAATTCATCATACAACATTTCTATGAAACAGAAATAATGCATCAGAGCTGTCAAAATCATACAATGTATGTAACGTAGGATTTATGAAACAGTGCCCTGTACTGAAAATATGAATTAAACAGAGTATTACTGTCAGCATTTCTTCGTTGTATTTTAATTTTTGAAATAAATTATACAATATATACATTTAAAATCACACAAATAATTATATTTTCTGTTGTAATTTCCATCTTCAATCAAATGTCAGAAATATGTAGAGTTTATGATACTTTCACAGAACAAAATTTAAAAAATTTATCGTGAATGAATGTACATCCATTTTGATAGATATTGCTTGTAACTCACATATAGTTTTGTGGAAATTAATAACTATATCAGAAGATGCTGTAATTTTGTTGCCAATGGCGGCAGATGTCAATCGAAAAATTATTTCTCGTTTTTTTATTATAGCGATTCATGACCTGTTGACAGGTTTGTTGCATCCGATTACTTATCACACATATCAAAGAAGAATTGACATTTGCCGCCATTTGTAAAAATTATAGCATCTTCCTGCAGGATGATTAATGTTGCACCGCCTGGTGTTATCTTGTTTAGCACACACTTTTTACGTAGCGACATGAATACCATAATATTTTGCCCATCTGTTTTACGAGTTTAAAATTAAATAATAAAAAAAACAACGAAGTTACATACATATTTTGTTATTAACATTTTCATTTTACAAACAACTAAACAAAAAATACATGAAAATGAACACTCTTATAAGTTTTAAGACTTTTTTTCATTACACATCTGGCTGCATCTTAAGCCATTTGTCGTATGACTTCCAGTCCAATATTCCCAGCAACTGCAAGGTTCTGGGTCAATGCTGTTTCAGCAGTATCGCACATTTCAAGGGCAGTTTGTATTCCTTGAGGAGTGGCGGACTTGCCAACTCCCATACTAACAATAGCAGTTTTTGCAGCAAGTTCCAAATAATCAAATGCAGTCACTATACCATATTCAGTTTTCACAACTGCAGGAACAAGCTCTTCAACTATTTTCTTGTTAGTAATTTGTCCAGCAGCGCCAAGAGCTAGGTAGGCAAAGGCCGATCCACTAATTAATTTTTTTTGGGCATCTTTGATTCCCTTGCTAATAGCACCAACAGCAGATTTTAGGTCTTGGCGTACTAGTTGTCCAGCCTCTCTGAGTGCCCTCTTACCAACAGATATTGCATTTGCGCTTTCCACAATTGTCGATCTAAGTCCCTCATACATGACAAGGGCAGCATCAGATTCTGGTTTCTTAGTGGAAACACTTAAAGTCAATACTAACTCACTACTAAGCTTGTCTATGGCGACTAAGGCTGCGGAACTATTGGTGTCAATTTGGGTTTGCAAATTCTCTACGATTCCTGGCAAAACATCGGCGTTCTCGATTTTGTTCGAAACAGCATATTGCAGACCTTCCAAAGCGTGCACAGCGGCTTCCTTTAGATATTCATATATTGCTTTTGATCCAATTGAAATGATGCCTCGGGCAGAGTTTAGCGCTTTTTCGCCTGCAGGTCCACCTATTATTATTCCGTCCGTGGCTATTTTCCCAGTGATTTCGAGGATTTCAAATGCAGCATGCCCTGCATTTTCGATAGAAATTATTGAATTCCTTAATCCTGGTAGTGCTAAGCCTCCAGCAAGACCTAATGCAAATCCTTCTGCGCTATGAATTGGAACTCCTCCAATGAACACCAATTCCCTATCAGCTTTTATTAAATCGTTGATAACATCTGTGGCACCTTGAGTATTTTGGACCATGATCAGTTTCAATGCCGAATCGATTGCTTTGTTGGCTTGACGTACAGCAGCGAACTTTAGCCTTACCGCACCAATAATTGCTCCAATAGTTGTGTTAACTGCCAATGGTAAAACATCACGGACCGGATATTTCTGGACTTCTTTTCGAATTGCTTCAATGGCACCTCTTGCAGCTAAGCTGTCTTCATCTGTACCTGCCATAATGACCATTTCTTGTACTTCTTGGAACTTCGGATGGGTCATAATTTTCAGAAGCTTAACTGAATCAGCTATTGTCATCGGCTTTTTTCCGTGCGACTGTTTGACAAACACGAAAACAACAGCCAATAGTGTCAAAAATATAACCTTTGAGGCTTTCATTATTAAATTAAAAATTATCACCAAAAATCCAAAGAGGAAACAAAAAACAGAACCAATTTGAAAGACCTTTGTTGGAAACCTGACAATACTTGATTAAAATGCTTACCCCTTTTATAGGCAAGTTGAAAAAGCCTTATTAAATTTCTTCTAAGAATATGATTCCAGACTTCATCAATATTGACTTGGATAGGGTAAGACGGGGTGAGATTATAAAATTGTAGGCATACATAAGTTTAGCTTAGAAATTATTTTAATTAAAAAAAAATGCAAGCAAAATTAGTCATAATAAGAAGAAGAAAATGGCAGGACTAGGCAGACTAAATGATGGTGTGCCCCAGGGGTTCGTCTTGTCTCCGACTCTATTTCTCCTATTCAGCAATGATATCTTGTCTGGAATTCCTTATCTACTGCATTATGCTGATTTGATAGCGCATATTCGATTCGTTTTATGTCACACAATTCAGTACCAAAAAAATCAATAACTAAACAATCCTGCGAAGCACCATCCCACTTGTTTTTACCCTACGTAGACCTTACGTCATACTACCAAATGTTTTTATAAAATAAGTATAGCAACAATAACGAGTTATGTCATATGTTGCAGAGTATATTCAGCAGCTTGGTATTTCAACCGCAAATGGCTTGATCGGAATTTGCCATGTTTTTTTGCAAAAAGTGTCATGTGTCACTTTCATCGGACTGACTGATACTCTATTAATTAGATTCTTAGATTCTGCTTTCTTTATTTTTTTTATACAAAATAGGAAGCTTTGTTGGGTCCAGAATATAAGGGATGTATCTTCAAATAGAGAAGGGTAGATTTTGACAGATGATGGGAACAATGCTGTCTCTATTGTTAATTTTCCTAAGTCAGGCCTAAAGGCAAATCACGGGCGATACTAAAGTGGCAATGACAGTGACAAAAATTTTTAAGCAATTCTCCATAAAAAAAAATCAAAAAAAAATCAAATTAACCGTTTTCCAGACAATCAAAAACTATAGTAGTTCTGCCAGCTAGAGTTCCAAAAATTACCATTTTATTTGCAATTACATTTTCATTTAATTAATGCATTTATTTTTTTTATAAGAATCGTTGGAGCCTATGTTGAAGAAAATAAGATTTAGCTTCTCTTTCATCGTATCTAATGCCTAGATTGATCACAATCTTAGGTTCGATTTTTTTTGCGAATCCACAACTAGTTAAATGTAAATAGAATAGAATAGAATAGTAAAGGGTTATCCATTTTGTGGTTTCAAAAGTAAATGTAAATAAAACACATATAAAATATTTTTTTTTTCATGATATTTCTTTTTTTTTTTATAAGGCTTGAACATACTTGACGAATGTTGGTTTTCAAGTGCTCAAGAGTTTTATCTGAATTAAGACGGTCTTTCGCGTAGCCCCACAAAAAAAGTCCAGCGATGTCAAATCGCATGATCTTGGTGGCCAGTTGATATCGCCACGACGAGAAATTACGCGGCCAGGAAATGTCTCTTGCAATAAAACCATATTCGCTCAAGTTGTGTGGCATGTGGCACCGTCTAGTTGAAACCACATATTCTCCAAGTCGTATTCTTTAATAGCAGGCAAAAAAGTCGGTTATCATATGAACATAACGCTCCCAATTGACGGTGGCAGTCGTTACGTCGTCGTTTTCGAAAAAGCTAGGTCGCCCCAAACAGTGACTTTTTGTGGATGTAATGGCCTCACTTCAATTACTTGAGAATTCTCAGAACCCCATTAACATACCCACCGAGTGAGAAATGTGCTTCGTCGCTGAAAAAAATTTTGTATCGAAAAATCGCCGTCCACCACCTGTTGTTCAAGCATCCATTCGACGTATCTACGACGTTTTGAAAGGTCAGCTGGCTTCAGTTGTTGTGTGAGCTGGAGTTTATATGGATGTAGGTGTAGATCCAAATGCAAAATACGCCATAATGTGCCGTAAGACAGTCCTAATTCCTGAGAACGACGAGGAATCGACACGTTCGGGTCTTCGGTAACACTTTCACTTACAGCAGCAATATTTTCAGTGGTACGAGCGAAACGATGATGCACAGGCCTTACAATATCTGTAACCAATCCAGTCTCCTCAAATTGCTTCACAATTTTTCCAATTGCTTGCGTAGTTGGACGATTATGTAAACCATAATCTCCTATTAAAGCACGATATATGGCTGTTGCAGAATCACCATTTTTGTAATAGGGTTTAACAATTTTTATGGGTTGTGTGATAGTTAAGCGATCCATTTTCGTAAATGTCAGACTTTCAACTGAAAAACCAAAATTGGTTTAACAACCTAGTTTGACAGATGTCGAATTCCAGCCCTATACTTTTGAAACGGCAAAAAGGATAACCTTTATTTGATAAGCATTCCCCTATCCGGCACCTGGGGAGGCATCTGGTAGCAGAAACTAGAATAAACTTCCCCCGATTATTATTATTATTATGATTATTATTATTATTATTATTATTATTATAGAGTTTCAATAATTCTCAACATCTGAGGTTGGAAAGTACCTATCCCGGGCAATGCCAATCAATTAGGCTCTGATGATTTTATTGTTAGCTCTTTCTGCAAGTATAACTGCTCTTTGCATAGGTTCTAAGATGTGATCCATTTTTCAATTTCTTAGGGTTTCCGTAAGAACTTTTGGGACCAATCCCGTGGCTGAAATAATAATTGAGTTAATTCTGACGCTGCTGGCTCTGTACATTAGTTGCATTTCTTTTGCTAAATCCGTGTACTCGTTAAATTTTGTACTGACTGTAGCTTGGATGTTGTGGTTCAGAGGGATCGCAGTATCATATATTTCAATATTACTTTGTTCCTTACAAAACACGACAGTATCAGGCCTGTTTGCTAGAATAGTCCTATCGGTTATTCCTGTCTATCCCAATAAATTACAGCAGCTAAATTCTCCAGTACGGGAGGGAGCTCATATTTATAGTACGCTGTTCTCTTTGTAATAAGATTAAAGCACATTGCAAACTCTTGATATAAAATTTTGCCAACACTATTGTGCCTGTTTGTATAATCATATAACGTGTTAAGGTGATACAACCAGCTATGATATGTTCAATAGTTTCCCTCATTGACCCGCCTCGCCTATATTATTATTATGATTATAATTAAAATAATATGCTATAGAGAATTCTAATTGAAGCATTTACACCCCTTGGACACTTTCGAAATAATATATGTCTCTCGTTGTTTTATCGCTATTTTTACAAACAATGTTCTAACGAAATAGCCAGTTATATACCTCCTCTTCAGCTATCCGTAATACCGTACAGTAAATACTCTTACTTCTAGGAATGCTTATCAGTTTACCTTTGAACCCAACTTCGCACGTACTGTCAAATAAGTAAAGAGATTCTTAGTCGTACAACTCCAATGTGGAATGTTTAACCCGGTTCTAATACCTTCTTCCGTTTTGATATGATTGAAATTCATAACCAATGTGAATCGTAACTTTTCTTACATCAGTCTCTACTTTTCTAACGTGGTTGATCATTTTAAGGGTAGACGAAACCCATTTAGTGCACTCATCATTATAAGAAAAAGCAATTAAAAACTTTTCCTGTTCGCTCTAGGTTTCGCCTTTGGGCAGCACTTATTGAAATAAATCCTGGATGAAGAAAAGAAACAGGAGACTTTCAATCAAAAAAAACTTGGAAATGGGGGCTATTTCTTATTTGGTTCTATACATTTGTTCATTCGTTTTAGAATTAGTTAAAAATATAGTCAAACTTTTTGCGCCATATTTATTCTGTTGGTGTCTTTGATGTGTAGTTGACAATTATACACATTAACAAGAGTAATAGCATATAACTTTTTCCCCACCTTATATAACTTTAAGCCAGTTCCTATCGCTATGTCAGGCATAGATAAATACAAACAACCAAAATAGAAATTTATTTTAACGAAAGCCAACAGCTGCATCAGGTGCTACAATTGCAAATATTATATTATAAGGCAAGTTATGAATTCGGCGAAAAAAAAAGTTTTGAGATAACAATCAAGCATGATATTACAATGATAGCGAAGACGAAAAAAGATGGTCTAAAAATTCTGTCCGTCTGTATGTCTGTAATAGTCTGTTTGTATGTATTTATATAGACACCCAGTAGGAAATTTCGACGTCAAGAATTTTTGTGGTGAATTCATCGACTATTTCCATCGATGAGTTGTATGTTATGATTTCATAAGAAAACTGTTGGGCATTTTTTCATCAGTTAACGAATTGAATGCTTACAATTCACTACATTTTCAGTTACAAAATCATAAACGATGATTTCACTGATGAAGAGTAATGTATAGGTTCATGAGTTCGCAAATGATATTTGGTTCTCTGCGGTGCGGTGGTTGTTTTGTTTTCTTCCCGAGAACAAGAAAAAGTGCAAACAAAAACCCTTAAAAAAAAGCTGTTTTATCTGCCATGGGAAGAGTGACGAACATTGCATTTTTTCCACCTACAACGAGAAATGCGCTGAGTAGTCAGTCTTCGCTGGTCATGACATGAGTTGGTGGTTTTTTTTTTAGAGAAAGCGAAAAAAACATATAAACCAGAAATTCCAGTTTTGTTCGCCATCATTACTCGTATCATAATTTAACACAGCAACAAAAGTTTATTTTTTTATCAAAATGTTTTTTGTTTGTTCATATAATTAGCGTTGGTAAGATATTTGGCGACTGGTGGGTATTTCTTTGACTTTATTAAAAACAAAATTTAAAAATGCCAATATTTCTTTTAGCGCATTATACCTACTCAATACGTAATGCTGTCGACTCAAAGTGCAAAACCTACGTAGCAGAATTAACAAAATGAATTGCTAAGACCGACATCAGATCAAATTTAAAACAATCAATTATTGACAAGGTTTACTTTCGCATCAAGATTTTATCAACATTTTAATTATGATTTTAATTATGATTAGCTAAACGTATTTTTTCTCTTAATTAAATGTTTATATTATTGAATAACCGTCGAATTAAATTCATAAAATGATGTTTGGGGGTATAACAATCATATACAATGTTTCTGTTTCCTTAAATAAAACATATTTCCTCTTTCACAGAAAACTAACACTTTTATGTTAATTAATGCATACAAAATGAGGAAAAAAGAAATAGGTATCATACGGGCTTTACCTAGTGATTTCATAATTGAACATTCATGGCATATTTAATCATATAAAATTCATATGCGAATTAACGAGTTACATTAACAGAGTGAATGGATGAGCATTCATGCCATTTTTCACCTGCTGAATAAGCAACTCTAAGTCAACTAGTAATTTCACAGCTTACCGTTCATACCATTTTTCATCACATATAATTTGCTTATGAATAAACTAGTTACCCCTACTTCGTGATTTCATTGTTAACTATTCACCTCGAAAATCACTTGGTGAACGCCTATGACAGCCCCATGTTAAATTCATCGATGTTTTCATACCAAATTCATATGGTGTAGCTTTCAATCATTGGTGAAAAAGTTGGTGATTCATTCATGGATTTTTTTAAATTTCCTACTGGGTACCTACAGCCCAAATGGGTGGGCCGAATTGCATCAAACTTGGTATATAGAGTTTTTTAGGTATTGTACAGAGGGAAAATTGATTTTTTTTAGCTCAAAAAATAGCAGTGCCTGCCAAATAACCGTTACGTTAAAGCCTATTTTGCTCGGAAGCGGCTCTAATCATTTTGATTTAAGAAAATCAGTGCAGCTTTTTAGGTACGACCTAACACTTGAAAAAATTTTTTTTAAATGTCTAAAAACGGTAATTTCCATAGGACCCTTTTTTTGCTGTCGATTATCTCATAAATGGCTTAACCGATTCTTTCGAAATTTCACGCATACCAATATTTTAAATTAATATTTTTTTGTATTTTTAAAATCATTTTTAATAAAAAAAATTAAAAAAAGTAAAGGGTTTTCCAATAAGAGGTGTTATTTTGATATTCAAAGAAAAATGGCATTTTTGGAGATAAATGATCGGATGTTCATTTCATTATAAAGAAGAAGGTATGCCGATGGAACACAATATCAGCCAAATGGCCGCCAAGACCACGCTTACAGGACCATATCCTTTTCATGAAATTTTCCATAACCAAATCGCAAAGTGGCTGCCCTATGTCCTCGATAGCCTCACGAATTTCATCTTTGAGGTCTTGAATCGACGCTGGGCTGCGTAGCGTAGACCTTATCTTTCACGTGGCCCCAAAGGAAGAAGTCGCAAGGTGTTAAATCAAAAGATCTCGGTGGCCAATTGTGATCACCTCTTCGAGAGATAACACGGTCCGGAAACTTTTCCCGTAAAAGATCGATGGTTTCATTGCTTGTGTGGCACGTAGCGCCGTCTTGTTGAAAGTAAACGTTGTCCAGATCAATACCATCCAATTCAGGCCATAAAAAATCATTAATCATCTCTCGATAGCGCAATCCATTGACCGTAACTGTTGCTCCAGCCTCATTTTCGAAAAAGTAAGGTCCAATGACCCCGCGGGACCATAAACCGCACCAAACAGTCACGCGTTGAGGATGGAGAGGCTTTTCAACAATAACTCTTGGGTTTTCCGAGCCCCAGATGCGACAGTTTTGCTTATTGACGTAGCCTCCGAGGTGGAAATGGGCTTCATCAGTCAAGATGATTTTTCGATGAAATTCCGGTTCATTTTCATGCATTTCAAGGACCCAATCAGCAAAGACACGACGTTGTTGATGATCAGCCGGCTTGAGTTCTTGTGTTAACTGAACTTTATAAGCCTTAAGACCCAAGTCTTTATGCAAAATACGGTGTAATGACGTTTGTGGAATGCCTAATTCCAAAGAACGACGAGGAATGGACAAACCTGGGTTTTCTTCAACACTTTGGGCTACAACAGCAATATTCTCAGTTGTTCTTGAGCGACGTGCACGGGTTTTATTCTTCACATCACTAACTTGTCCCAACAGCTCGAATTTGTCCACCAATTTCTGTATTGCGGTCCGACAAGGTGCTTCACGACGACCCAAAAATGTTTTAGTTTTACGAACCGTCTCTGCGGTCACCATTTTTATAGTGAATTTTAATAATTTCAATGCGTTGTTGAAGCGCGTATCGTTCCATTTTTATTAATAGCGTAGTTTCTACTTGTCAAATGTCAAAAAATGACAGCTTCAAAAGTGACAGCTACCGAAATAGCGGGCTATTCAAAATAACACCTCTTATTGGAAAACCCGTTATATTTCGAAAACTGCTCATTAAATTTTTTCAAAAATTATATTTATATGTATTTGCTGAATACCTATGAATTGACGTTTTTGAATTTTTTTTTTGAAAAAATATTTTCAAAAAATTTAAACAAAAATTCTTTTCTCAAAAACCGCGCCACAGATTTATAATTTTTTTTTTCCTATAAATTCGAATTTATCCAAGAAATAAAATGGCGTACTTGTTTTTGAGCTCAAATTAATTTAAGCAATTATTTCAGAATTTTGAATTAGTTTTTCTTTGATTAAGTCGATTAAAGATTTTGTTTTTAAGTTTATAATATTAAATATTTAAGATTGTCATACCAATTTTTTTTTAGAAAAAAATTTAAGAAACTTTGTATAAACTTATAAAAAATTAAGTAAAAAAAAACTTTAAAAATATATTTAGATTTTTAATAGAAATCTTTTACATACGATGTGATCGAATATAAGAGCAAGTTCCTGCGATCCAGTTTGGCATTTTATTTAAATTATCCAAATACATGAGGGTGTACAAGTACGCTTTGGAACATATGCATATTATCATATAAAATACGAAACATGTATTTATTTTGTATATTTATATATAGATAGCTAATACATATTTAATGATTATATAATGCATGTCAATATTGGCTTAATCTAGAATCAGTTTGACTCTTTTAACTTACCTATAAGTTAATAGCGCCACCCCTCAGCTAGCTAAAGAATTTATCGATTTATATATTTATTCATATGGTTGGTTAAGCAATTATTGTATTTTTTTTTGGTAATTGTGCAACATGCTACAGTTCATAATTCATTATTACATTTCTTTAAGTATGTCGATTTCATTATAGAACTGTCAGTTACATAAGTACTGTCATTTTAATGTTAGTTGGTACCTAATCCGGAGGAACTCTTAAATTCGATATTCCACATGCAAATAGAACAAGCAAACACTAAATTCTCTGTTATAGAGTTTAAAGTTAGTGTTGGGTACCGCAG
The DNA here is from genome assembly GCA_910595825.1 of Philhelius pedissequus. Classification (NCBI taxonomy): domain Eukaryota; kingdom Metazoa; phylum Arthropoda; class Insecta; order Diptera; family Syrphidae; genus Philhelius; species Philhelius pedissequus. Next base: position 100,527,424 of record OU343161.1, on the reverse strand, counting down.
AGAGTTGACAATTTTAGAAAACTCTGATATCTCGTGAAAAATTGAGGAGTCGAATACAAAAATTGTTTTCCTCAGTGTTTGTTCATATATGAAAGAGATTAGTGATAGCGATGGACATAACCGAATGATTTCTAATCGCGATATTAGTATTCGATGAATTAGCCGTGTATTATTGGCAACATTTAGGTAGTGCAGTAATGAGAGTCTGAATAAAACTATTATGCCTTTTTTATATTCCCTCATATTTTACATCTCCCTCTGCCTGCAAACAATAGTACACAAGCTTTTTGGCTGCAAGTCGAGAGAGTCGTTCCATTCAAAATATTCCAAAGCTTTATCTACACTATTATCGGCACTATTTTTACTGCTCAATTTATTCGCACTTTTCCTTTGTTGTTGTTGTTTACTGAATAAAAATTTGCTGTTCTGCCTATATACATACATTTACCAATAAAAAAGGGCTTTAATCGTATGGTCATTCGAATTATGAAAGATTAAGAAAATTGGAATTCAATTTGTTTTACTACAGGTTCTATAATGCGTTTGAACTTAGAAAGGTCACGAAAAGGAATGATGTTAACTACTCATATGCCAATAGATACTTAGCTTACTTTACATTTTAAGAACATTATCTTTCATTTCCTAACCCTGCGCCTCCACAGTCAATTTTTATTTTTGTTTTTATTTCAGCAATTATTGCAGACATTTTTATTTCTTCGTTTGGTGGGATAATTATGTCATGAAATCTTATTGACAACCAGAGTGCCAAAAAAAAACTTCACATATTATATTTACATTGTCCGCCTGGAATTCCAGCTCAACTCATCAATATACACATGTACGGGCAAAAGCAAATTCAGTCGAATTGACATTAGACGTCAAATTATTTCTTCATTTATTTCCACACAGATGATAAGAAATAAATGCTTAATTCGATTTCATAAAATAATTTATTTCATGAAATGTATGGTCTGCATTGGAAATTTCCATTGCATGCTCGATATTCTGAATGAAATTATTGCTTGTGGAGGCGCATGGTAGAATCAGAAATAAAATAAATAAAAAAACCAGGGCCCGGATTAAGTAAGAACATTGTATATAGATATTAATAGTACTATCATAACGACGAAATTCATTCAGCCTGCAATAAGGTCCACTACTCATCATGAGTTCCACTACCAAATCGGAGGTTAGGTAGTGTTAGCGTAAGGCCGCGACTCCATTAGAAATATTTATTTCGGCCATTATTTCAGACACTACTATGAAAAATAAATTGTTCCTTGCTATGTGAGCAAAAATAAATCGTGAAATTTCATTCTTCTCCAAGAAGGGCTAAGCACTTTATGTACTTTAGAATAGGTATGATCTGTCTCATCTGCACAATTTATGTGGGATGTCATGAAACGTCAAATTTTATTTCTCCGTTTATTTTAAATTCTATATTTACAAATTCTTATGTCAAAAACTAAAAAAAATCCCGACATAAGGGGCGTCAACAAGAAATATTGACTACATGACAAATTTCTTGCAATCATTTATTTGAAGTGGTGGCCTAGGGTAAAGAAAAGCAAACATGAAGAAGAATAGCGTGATAATAGATTGCGGAGAGAAATATATACAAAATTTATTATAAGTTAGAGGAGAAAGGGAACAATGTATTTCATAGGATTTTTGTTTTTTTTTATGAGGATTTTTTTGTTGAGTAGGAGCTGGTTGTGTGTGGGTGTTTTCTATTCTATTCTATTAAACATTTTTTTGGATTTTGAAGAAAAAAATAATTTTTCTGAAAATTTAGATTTGATAAGTAATTTCGTAAAAAATCGAGTTGCCGAATTTTCAAATGAGAATTGCCTATTAATAGGTATTAAATATTTTTTAAGTCGTTTTTTACTTCTTTTTTTTTTAATGAGTATTCAACAATATATATATATACATTTGAAAATATTATTTAAGAAAAAATTTTCAAAATATTTAATTTTTCAAAATATTGTTTTTTTTTTAATAAATTTAGTAACACATTCTTGGAGCCGTTCTTAAGAAATACATTTTTTCTTAACTTTTTTTTGACATTTCTATGGGAGGTACCGTTGTTTTAAATCGAGTAAGTCGAAGTTTCAAAATATTGAGTTTTCAAAAAAAAATGTTTTTTTTATAAAAAAAAAATGTTTCTTTTTATTAATTTTTTTTTAAATTTGGGCTTACATTAGTGGTAGGAGCTTCTGCATAAAATAAATTAAGAAAAAATTATCAAAAAGTACCTTTTCCCTTCATTAATGAATTGATTTTTTTATAAAAATTGTTGGAACCGTTTTTGAGAAAAATAATATTTACCTTTTTGGTCAAAAAGAAAGTATGGCAGGTAGGTAGTTACCGTCATTTTTCGTCTTAAAAAAATTAAGAAAAAAAAACTTGGAGCGTATTTATGAAAAACACGCTTAGGCTGTAGACTAGATGACAGACAGACTTAGATACGGAATTGCGGGACCAATTCTTTTCGTCTTCGCTATCATCGTAATGTCAAGTTTCATCAAAATCTCGAGTTCGATTTTTGTGCGAATTCATTACTTGCAATACAGTACCTACATAGTTATATAATATCGCTAGTAAAAATATATAAAAAAAATATACTCTACAACCTAGATACCTACATATTTATTTCCAAATAAATCTGTCTGTGGAGCAAGAAATTAAATTATTCCCAATAGATATTATTTGAAAAAACAAAAATTACCTATGCACATACATAATTAAATGTAGGTGGGTATCTGGGTACATATGTACCTGTCTAAACAAAAAATATTGAAATATCTCAACATTGCTTTGCTATTTTCGCATAGAAAAAGTGAAAAGTAGCAACGTTGCTACAATTCAAAATCCTAAAATCCACCAAATATCCAAAATTTGAATACATGCTATGTATACCCATATCTTTTCTTACTTCAAATTCATGTATACGGCAATAGCCTTGATATAATTAACTTATACCCGCCATATTTTGAAGGTTGCCATGGCAAAAGCAGCTTGTTCGGTTTTCTCCCTTACCCTCTATATTTTTGTCAGAACTAGTAAAAATCGAACGTCTCGCTCCTTTTTTTGCACGTCTGCCTCTACGTTTTTTCGTCCACAACAACAACTCAATTTCAAGAAAACCGAAATTAGCGCCCCCTACCGACCGAACTACTAGCTAAAAAATTCTGACTCATAGTAGTACTATTGGTTTCATATACAAAGGTAAGACTAAAACGATTTTTCGATCAAATGAACATATCGTTTCAACAACTGTCATCTATTTCATATTAATAAATAAATTAGAACGCACTCGCTCATCATTCAAGTTCCAACAAGTTAGCAGAGCGTGGTGAGTAGAAAAATATTGTTGTGATGCCATAATTAGATAGATGCTAATTTAGTGCAAATTAAATACCCATACATGTTTAAAAAGTTGAAAAGAAAAATTTGGTTTGGTATTGGCACCTGGTAAGTTTCTTTCCACGCCACCTGGAAATCAGCGCGTGAACTTGCAATTGGAGATAGATTTTTTTCGATTTGACAATAGGGGCGTTCGGTGTCGCACAGCTTTCTGATACAATGGCCTCATTCAGAAACAGAATTATAGTTATCCGGATAGGTTGGTGTTGTTGTATTCCCATGTAAGAACACAGCTGATGACGAAACAGCTGCTGCCAAAAAAAAAATCCCAAGATATCCGAAAAAATTTGGTATACTTTTGTATCCCATGAGAAATGTCAAAAACATATGCACAAACCCATATAAATTTAACCTATTCGATGTTGGTTGTTCAGGAACTTCATTGGATACTAACCTATCTTAGATAGGCTATCGTACCGACATCCGAATGAGGCCAATGCTGAAAAATATTCTGTGCGTTTGTGAACGTATAAAACCCAATAGGTAACCATTTCCGTCAAAAGTCAAAACAGAGAAAAAAACTAATTGATTACGATTACGCTTCAGCTCAAAGTGAATTAAAAATAAATTTGTTGAATTAAATATAAATTTAAAATGGACCAGGAAGTAAGAACCACAAATGTTTCAACAAAAGAAGAAGATGATGTACTATGTACGTCATAATTAAAGTTCACAAGTAACAATTGAAAAGACAGCTGATTTCGTAGTCAGTTGTGCACTACCATACCTAAGCATACCAAAAATTTAGCGCTAGGTTGGCTTCGATTTGGAAATCATATGTTTTGTTCGTATTTATGGTCGTCAGCTGTTAACAGGCTGTTATTTAACACGTATTACAACTACAACGAACGTATTGCACAGCAAAGCTATGCGCTACCGAACGCCGCCAATGTATTTCCCATAAGAGAAAACCAATAAAAGGTCTGAAAAACATTCACTTTACTATTATGATTATATTTGGACTTTGGAGAATTTTTAAGAAGTGATTCTCGTCGTCTTTATTGGTCGTAATGATGATTAAATGAAAATTGCCAATTGGCAAAAATACGTTCCCTCTTTTGCAACTCATTGCAGATGGCGAAGAAATCATAAGAACAGAAAAAGATGAAATAGGACAACAAGAAACTAGAGCTAAGTATATCATTATGCTTCACTCTTTTCAACGTTACCACCATAAGGACGCATTTGACAAATACATCACGAAGGCACACAAAGATGCGGTAAATTTTCTTAAAAAACACAAAAACATCATAATTGTAGCAGCTGATAAAGACAATGTGACTGTTGCGATGAATATGACGGAATATGAAGACAAGATGACGGAACTACTGTCTGACCGCTCTGTATGTGGTCGCAAGAGCAAGTATCCTCACCACTCTGCAAATCAAAAATAATGAATTTGTGAAATGGTTGCACACCAACAAGATGATCGATGATAGGGAAAAAGCAATTATGACTACCTAATATTTACCTGCAATATATGGTTTACCAAGGATTCAATAGCCAAACATGCCTCTCCGGCCTATAACGTCATTGATAAAAGTTCCTTGAAAAAATCTCCTCACTCTGTAAAAAATTCGTTGGAGTTTAAATCCAAAGCAAAAGATTTTGTACTTGACACAAACGATATTTTGGTTTCTTATGACGCTGTTTCTCTTTTTACTAATGTTCCTGTTCAGCTTGCAATCAATAATATGAAAAAGAAATGGGAAATTATAGCTGAAAATACCAAGCTGAGCCAAAACAAATTTATCGAATTGTTAAATTTTTGCCTCAAAGATAACAACTGCCTGCAATTTAAGGACAATTTGTACAAGCAAGTACACGGAATGCCAATGGGAAATCCTCTTTAACCGACGATTGCGGACTTGCTTTTAGATTTTTTACTCGAGGAATGTTTTAAACTAAGCTACAAACCCAAGTTTATAGCAAAATACGTTGATGATATCTTTGCGATTGTGGATAGAGAAGAAATTGAAAATGTCTTACGATGCTTTAATCAGTTTAATGAAAAAATACAATTCACCGTAGAGAGGGAAAAAAACAGATCGATAGCGTTCTTGGACGGTAAGATGTACCGCGAAAATGATCGACTTTCTTTCTACTGGTACCAAAAAGATATGGCATCTGGGCAACTTGTCTAATCAAGCAAAGCACATTCGTATAAACACTGCGTCGAACTTAATAAACAAAGTTTTTGCGTTGAGTGACCGAAAATTCCACTCCGCTAACGAAGAAAAAGTTACGCAAATACTCTTAGACAACAGCTTTCCGACAGAAGTTATAAGGAACTTGATACTTCGTCAAAAACACCAAGTTCGTTCAGAAAATAAGTTGGAAGAGAGGAGATGTGTTTATAAGAGGGTCGTTTATGTGCCCAAGCTTTCCGAAAATTTCAAAGAAATGGTCATGAAAAACAACCCGGAAGTCAACTTGGCATATAGGTCGAACCAGACTGTTGCATCCCTATTCACCAACCTGAAGACGAAACCCGACAAAAATCGCCGTTCAGACGTAGTTTATAAAATAAATTGCCAGGGGAAAACGGATGAATCCTGAAATCTTTGCTACATCGGCACCACCAAACAACTCCTTCGGCAAAGAATGGCGAACCACAAGTCAGATATTCGCCTAAAAAGTTCTGAGAAGACGGCACTGGCTTCTCACAACATTGATACCGGTCACACACCAAACTTCGAGGGAGTTGAAATCCTTGCAACAGAAAAACATTAATCTTAACGTTACACACTAGAGACACTGCATATAATTAACAACAAAAATAATATGAACCGCAAACAAGACACACAAAATATATCTGCCGTTTACAGTTCATTAGTTTCTGACAATAAATATCATAAAACGTAGACTAATCTTCAAATGAGAAGTGTTCAAAATCTGTTTTTAATCTGTTTTTTTATATTTTTCAAACAAATTGTTGTTATGTATATTAAAAATCTTAAAATTTAACGTTATGTAAGTAATATTTTGTTCATTTACTTCTATCAATATGTACAACATTATATCTTTTTTTTTAATCTTGTAAATAAAGACACCCCTGAAGACTACCACCGTCGAAACGTTTGGAAAATAAAATGAAAATTCCTTTCATTTAATCATCATTACGACCAATAAAGCCGACGAGAATCACTTCTTAAAAATTCCCCAAAGTCCAAATAAAAACCAACTTGGTCAAAAACTTGAATGATGAATTTAATATAATAAGAATACATGTGAGTTTTTAAATCACGAGGAAAATAATATATCAAATCTTTAATTTAATTTGCTTTATTTTGCAGATAAAAAAAATGCAAACAAGCCCGAGTTGTTGTTGTTGTTTTTAAATTGACTTCATGTCGTCAGTCAAAATGACATTACGTGCGTAGTGTGGGAAGGGGGTTAACGAAACTAAAGTAGTATATGGGTTTGCACATCTTATATAGGGTCCGCCAAATAACTTTTTTTTTTTGAAAAAGCTATTAGAAAAAACTACTACATATTTTCTCAAATTTATTTTTTCATTTGAAAGCACAATCCTTCCGGTTAATAATGAAAAATAATTTCATTCAAATGGCTGCCTCGGCTGACCATGCAGTAGCCTACACGATCGGTCTAATTTTTACGCTAATTATCGATTGTGTGCAGCTGTATTTCACCAATGGCTTCACGAGTATTGTCCTTTAAAGTGCCAATTGTCTCTGGCTTGTCGGTGTAACACTTATCTTTTAATAAAATACTCGTAATAGTCCAACGGTGTCAAATCGCAGCTCCGGCGACATCAGCTCTGCGGCTGATAATGCGATCTTCAAAAACAGGGCGCAAAACATCGAGTGTAGCTTCGGCTGTGTGGCACGTAGCGCCGTCCTGTTCAAACCAAATATTGCCAATATCCCCCTCTTCAATTTTTGTGAACAAAAATTCGTTCAACATGGTCCGATAACGATGGCAATTGACTGTAATGGCCACTCCTTGCTCATTTTTGAAGAAAAATGGCCCAATTATGCTTCTGGACCAAAATCCGCACCAAACAGTGACTCGTTTAGGTTGTATCGGCTTTTCAATGTATTCGTGTGGGTTTTCTGTGCCCCAAATGCGACAATTTTGCTTGTTTACATACCCGCCAAGATCAAAATGAGCTTCATCTGAAAAGATGATTTTTTTGGCAAAATCGGCATCTTCTGTAAGTCGATCGCAGGCCCACTTAGCGAAGCGAAAACGCATTGGATGGTCAGTTGGCTTCAACTACTGAACCAATTGGACTTTGTATGGCGTCATACGAACGTCTTTATGCAAAATTCGTCTCAATGATGTCTCCGAAATGTTCAATTGTTGAGATCGACGGTGAATTGATGTTGATGGTGATTCACGCACCCTTTCTGCCACATCAGCAATATTCTCGGTTGAACGAACTGTTTTTGGCTTTTCACGCTTTGGTTTATCGATGAGGGCATCCTCACTTTTTTCACAAGATAACGGATATACGGAGCTAACGGTGCTTCTCTTCTTCCACAATCCGTACACAATTTTCGCACACATTCTGCAACATTACCATTTTAAAAGTAATGTCGCAATATTTCCCAGCGTTGTTCAAGCATATACACAACCATATTCGTTCAGCGGCAGGATAAAACTAAATATCTGTCAAATCAGACATGGGCTAAGTGTTACCATTCACGAAATAAGCACTAGTTAAAAAAAAACGTTAGATGGCGGACCCTTTATTATAATATGGATGTAGGTTTTTGTATTACTTAACGGTTATATGAATTTCTTAAGTTTTTTTTATTAGCAGAAAATTGATGAATTATTATGAAATTATTGGTTTTTTTAAGGAACTAAAAAACATATCTTCTTCAATAAAAATAATTATTTGATATATTCAAGATATAAATGTTTAAGGAAATGTTTATTAATTTTGTTGCTAAATTTTGATTTGGAGTTTTTAATTTTTGTAGCTTTTATTGATAATATTACGTATATAAATACTATCTTTATAAAAAAATATAATGTCTCAGTTTACCAAAAACATTTAGGCTTTCGATAAATTAGTATATCTACAAGCAAAAAAAACAATGATTTAAAAAAAATGCTTTGATTTTTTTTCCATAACTTGTATGAACAAATCATTTATTTTTTAACAGATGATGCTGTTATTGTTTATCGTTGAAATGCTGTTTTTTTATCATTTTCCATTTGAAAAGTAAAGCATTTCATAATAGTTCTTCAACTTCAATTTCTTTTACGCTTGATTCAGAACCTTCATGATCTATTAGTCTATAACTGTCAAAATATTTATACCTGTTCATAAAAAATTAATCAGAAAAGGCTTTTTTAATGAGATCCTTTTTTGGTTTTTGCAAGTTCACGCGCTGACTATAAGGTGCCTTGACTCCATGCGTCAATAATCTATTAAGGTCCTCTACAAATCCAAAAACAAATTCCCACAAAAATTGTTTTTCAAAAAAAAAAATTAATATGTATTTTTTCTCAAAAATTTAAGTACCTATACACATTTTCGATACAAATCTTTTTTATTAATTAAGTGCCCATTTTCAGAAGCATTTTCGGGGATCTGGCATGTCTTGAAAAAACTATTTTCCTAAAATATAAAAATATTATTTTTTTTTTGTAAATTCATTTTTATTTCATATTCACTTATAACTATCTTAAAGCTAAACAAAAATGTTTAAAACTAGCCTAATTATCAATAACTTACAACTAATTTACTGGCCCTTTACGGGCGCTCTAAGCTAAACAATAACTCTTAGCACTAATGTCTTTCGACCTAAAAACTATTTTAATTAAATCTAATTATTTTATTTTTTCAACCAAGGAAACTTATTGACAAAAAACTTGGTATCTTATCATATACTTCTTTTTTACTTATAAACTAAACCTAAAGATAGATTAAAAATAATTAAAACTAAATAAGACTAACCTATACTAACTAGAAATAACTTAAACTACTTAAAATACCTAATAATACCCAAAAACCACTTAAAACTATTTAAAAACTAGAACAGTTACAGCAGCATTTTTTTCGTTTTTTTTAAATTTTTTTTTGTTTATTTTTTATATGCATGCAGACACACAACAACATGCAACCCACCCATATATGTACATACGCCCATACATACACGTACGCACATACATGTACAGGCACGCAGATACATGCACATATGCCCCCGCTTACATACATATTTTTATTTTTATTTTTGGTGTCACCCCGACTGTTCCCTATACCTAATTACCCTAAATGTATGTAAGTCGGCCAAGACATACCATCTTAATCGACTTTAAATATCACGATGCTGTTCAGAGAGCCACCAGAACTGGTTCTCCTGTTTCGCCATATCCCTTGGGTCCCGATCGGACACAGTCCTACTAAACCGAAGGCGCTCCTTTCCACCTTGAGCTATGACGTCTCGACCATACAGGAGACGCCTATTTACAGTTTTACGGCTGACGTGGTAGATAAGCGGAACCGCCATTCTATTATGTATCAGCCATCGAATGTCTAAATAGAGGAATGCCTCGGGAGGGATGTAACCACTTAACCGCGCACTCTCAAGATATTCATCGCTCTTGCAACGTGACCCCGAATCAGCTTGAACAAAAAATTATCTATTCTGTTTATGTTGGCTCCGTTGTATGGAACCTGGTTGGAATAATATCTTGTGTACTCCGACTCTGCTGTTCTGTGTAATCCAAGGCAACGTCTAAGACAATGCCTCTCAAACACCCGAATCTTTTCCATTTCGATGGGGCAAAGTTGAACCACACCGGGCATCCGTAGGCAATCATCGGCCTGATGAGGGCCATGTAGCAAATCACCTTCACCCTGCTGTCAAGACGGCTGCTATAAAACAGTCGTTTTGTCAATGCAAACGCTCCCCTAGCCCTAGCCAAAGCAGCACCTATATGTCTTTCGAAATACAGGTACTGATCCAACCAGATGCCAAGGTACTTTACTACACTTTTACTCGCCAGTGGATGTCCATGTGGCCCTACGATCACCAGCTTGCGCTAGTTCTTTCTCGTATCCCTTGAGGCGCTAGACAACGGAGTCCTAAACAAAATAGTTTCTGATTGCTGGAAGTTGATTTTCAACTTCCAGTCATTACAATATCGCTGAATCTTGTCGAAGTCACTCTGCAAGAGACTTTTGATGACCTCAACTGTATTAGCTGTTCTGTACGCAATTAGATCGTCGGCGTTCGCAATTGCCTGAGTTAGACTCGGCGAGTTAACCGCTCCCTGCTGAAGACTATTATTAATATTAAAAATTGCGGTAGAAGCTACATTGCCACTCTTGACAACAAACTTTCTACCATTTAGCATGTCATAAAGCATATACAATAGAGGTTTACTTATACCTAGTCTGGTTAGCTTTAGATAGAGACCTTCTAACCATACGGTGTCCAAGGCCTTCTCCAAATCAACCAGACAGGCTCCCGTACAGTGCTTTTTAGTTTTGCTCCATTGGATATCAGAAACTAGTTTAGACGCGGCATGAATTGTGTCATGTCCCGCCTTAAGACCGAACTGATTATCCGGGATGATATTTTTGTCCTCCGCCCACTTGAACAGATCCCTATTAATAACCTTTTCAAATACTTTGCTGATACTCGGAAGAAGACTTATCGACCGGAGATTCGCCGGATTGGAGTTGTCCTTTCCCTTTTTTGGGAGAGTGTGCACTACAGCTGTCTTCCACCGCACTGGATAATATGCATTATTCAGCGCGTTGTTAAACAGTGTTGTATAAATGTCAACTGCTTCTTGAGGCAAATGTCGTAGTACAACGTTGGATATACCATCGACTCCTGCTGACTTCTTTTTCTTTAATGAACCGAAGATTAGCTGGAGCTCATTCTTCGAAATTAACTGGGGATTGGGCCCATTTCGGTCGGCGATTATGGTGTTTGCCAAATCTTCATCATTAAACTCGGTAAAACGAAGGTTCTCAGATCGCCATTCGGTTATATCGTTCCGGAACCATAAGTGATGAATCAGAGCTCTGTTCTCCGTGTAATCTTCTTAATATTACAGTTTTCTTAGGGTTAATTACATTCTAGGAATCCAACATGCTTACCAAACATTCAAGACAATATACTTAGTCATTTCTAAAAATTTCAGATTTCTAGGTCCACTCCTTAAAAATATAAAATTCTTTTCTTTTCGTAACGAAGCGGTTTACCCGCCCATAAGAAGTTATCACTTCAAAAAAATATATTTATTTTCAAATGTGTGATTCGAACCCACCGCTCCATCCCGGGAACCAAAGCTTAAATCTAGCGCTTTAGACCGCTCGGCCAATCTGAATTATGAAAGATGCCTGGGAAAAATAGGTTTTATACTTTTTGTATAGTAAATTTGCATTAATTTAAGTAGTTAAAATAAAACCAGGCAGACACTTCAATAAGAACTATGTAGTTGTAATATTGCATTCAATTAGAATTACATTAACTTTTTTATATCAACAGGTAAATCAGATAAGTTTATGACACCAGCTTTAAGAATGCGTTCTGAAACCCAAAATGTTAAAATCGTACGACTCCTATTGAAATATATTTTCTCTCTGCTGTAAATTTCAATCTCCATTGCATTATTATTGGCTTCCATTCTTAGAGGTATGATTGAATTGCGCATTAATAATTCCTTAGCAATATAGTTAAATGCAATATCAACAATTCATTTGACCCTACTGGAATTGTAATTTCATGTTCTCTGATATGTAACAAATTGTTTTGTTTATCAACATTGGACATTTAATTATGTATATGTTTGAAATTCAACTTATGTACACTCGTACAATATTGCTCCAGATTCAAGGGCTTATAGGTATCTCAGTTCAAATTTATTATTATAATTCTCATTAAGTCAATAGTTAACAAATTATTACTACACTTCATTTACCTTGCAAATAGCCTAGTGGCTAGAACATAACAACTATCAATCCACATGTGCGCAGTTCAAATCCAACATATTCGCCAAGTATTCTTATTTCATAATTTAATTCAGAGAAAGGAATGCCCACCGTAACGCGTTACGTAACGCATCGGTTTACCCTCCCATAAAAAGTTATCATTTCAAAAATATCCCTGCACAGCTGTTACAAGGAATAAAAGAGTTTTGTGTATAGTAAAATTAAGAAAATATCAGAATTATGACCAATAATTAGCTTTTGATCATACATAATACTAGCAGATACCCGTGCGATGCTACGGACGCACGGGAATCTAATGAAATTATCTATCCACTTACAAAATTTCATTCAAAACCCTTCAGTCGTTGAATGTAGGCACAAACGACGAACATGCTCGCCTAGCATGCTCGCGCTCTCTGTGCTCTTCTTGTATGTGGGCTGGTTCGCTAGCCGCTTGTGGTTGGCCAAAAATTTAGATTTTGTCGTGTTCGTTGGCTTCGATGTTCGTCGTGTATGGTCATGTTCGCGAACAAAGTGAATATTTAATATTGGATTGAAAAAGTAAGAACTACAAAATTAAAGTTGGGAAAAATAAATTATGGCTAATCTTCCAGCTGCTTACCAAATTGCATTAAAATCCATTCAATGGTTGAGGCATGAATGCGGAACAAACAACCAAGTATATATTTTGTTCATATATAAACCTCTCCCATATAGGGCGTAGGAACTGTTCGGTTCCATTTTTCGGGATAAAAATGACCTATGCGATAATCGAGTATGTGTGTGTCCATGTGCCAAATTTTATCCAGATCCGCTCAGCCATTTTGGCGTTATTAAGCAAAAACATATATCCATCCCACCCATCCATCCAAACTTTTACATGTATAACATCAGTAGGATTATCCGAAATTTTCCAAGCTTCACAACGAATTTTCCACTTTTACATTGTCCAAAATCATCAAATCATGCTTTAAATTTCACGTTTTTCTAGAATTTTTCGAGCTTTCCACTAAGATTTTTCTATTTTTTTATTCGAAAATCCATTCCGGAACATTTGCATATACAATTAAATACAAAAAATCAATTTTCGATTTTTTAAAATTTCCCGACTTTTCTGGAGGGTTTACCCAAAATTTTCTTTCGCAAAAACCTTCTCCTGGATTTTACGAACAACTAAAAAAGAGTTCGAGCCAAATCGGCCCATTCGTTCTCAATTGATGAATTACAATACATTTTTTTCACACCATTTTTAAAAGCAGATGCTCGTGCGATGGTATATATATTTTCATATTTAAGCCTCTCCAATAGGAACCGTTAAAAGTTTTCGGGATAAAAATGACTTATGTGAGAATCCAGTACCCCACCCAACAACCAATCAAATTTCATGCAAATCCGTGTGCTTTTATGCGCGTTGTGAATAAAAGCTATGTTGGCTATTTGTAGAACGAGCTCTATGAAAAATTAAAACAGACCTATCCCACGGGAACCATACATTTTCCGGCATACGAGTAAAAAGCATGTGGCCTTTTTCAGACAATAATCTATGTCTGTACCAAATTTCATCCAGATCCGTTCAGCCGTTCCGGAGTTATTGAGCAACAAACATTCATACATCCATCCATCCACCCATCCAAACTTTCACATTTATAATATTAGTATCATATATACGTATATATACTATAAAGCAGAAAAACTTACTAATATTAATTCATATTTCAAAATAATTTCTTGTCTGTTTGTCTATGTAGAGACGCGAAGTCCATGGCCAACACAGGGGATATGGTTAAGGCACCTTTGCGAGATGAAAATAAAATTAGGTACTGAACAAAAAGAAGAATTTGACTCTTTATAGTGTGGTGGGTTTGTCTTTCAAATATGAATGCGACTGAATAAAAGGTAAGACAGAAAATAAATTGTCAAGCTCATATTAAATATAATTTTTACAACACAAATAAAACAAAACTAATCAGTTCTTAGTTAGCCAAAAATGAAAGCCAAACTGAATTCGTTAAATACAGATAATTTTTTTTTGTCAGAATGGAAATCGAAACTTGTTAAAATTGATCAATTAGGTTAGGTTTAGGTTCCAAATGATTTTATTTCATACAAATTACAAAAGTTTAGTGTATCATTAATTGTTTATACATGGCTTACGCACGCCGCCTGTCAGTTGACAATTATTAATACTTAATTAATTAATCTTGTTTAATATACAAAATTGAAACTTAAAATTAAAAAAGTTCTTCTAAGATCCGTTTTCTGTAGTTAAGTGCTAGCTTGGTGTAGTTGTAAAGGGATTCCCAGTCTAAAACTCCGTTTAAAACATCTATGACTTCCTCTTCACTGAGGTAGTTTTTTCCAAGTGTACTCCTTCTGGTTTCCACCAAAACAGGACATCTTCCCACGAAATGGAACACGTTTTCGAGTTCTCTAGTGTTACATAATCCACACATTTCTTCTAAATCACTTCTATGAGGAACATAGTTCCGGCGAAGTATCTCCCCTCTTGCTTTTAAAACCAGTGACATGAGATCGGTTGGATAATCCGCCCTGAAGTAGTTATTTCGTAACAGGTTATAGTTTAGCCTTGCATATATGTCCCTGTGAAATGAACTTCTGGCTTTCATAGTATAATCCTCCCTCTTTCTTTCGTCCACTAACAATATGAGGCTATAGAGTTCGCTTTTCCACGTTTCTATCCTATCGCTTCGGAGTAATAGTGGATGTCTACAGTACTCTGCTAGATCTCTCGATGACTCGAACCATGATATTTGTTTTTGAAACACAAGCATCGTAATTTTCTTTGGTAGTCTCCTATCATCCATTGGTATAGTCTTTAAAATATAGTCTATCTGTATTTTGAGAGTTGAAATAAATAAAAGTGGTAGACCTGTCTCTAGCATTAGTATGTGATTCGCAGTACTATTAGGTAGTTTCAAGCTTCTTTTTAAGAAATAGCGCAGAAGCTGCTCAACTTCATCGAACTCCTTATGGCCCCAAACTTGAGCTGCATAACACATGATCGCTTTGACTGTGGTTTCAAAAATACGATATTTGGATTCGTAGTGAACATCTTTACAGTGAACCACAGTCCTCCATGTTGCGTTTAATGCATGCTTCGATTTGGCCAACTTATCAATCATATGATTTTGCCAGTTCAGGTTTCTAGATATCCGCATACCAAGATAGTTGTATTCATTTACGACTTCGATGTTTTGAGCTCCAAATTTCCAGGTTTCACTGCGGCCGTTTCGGCCGTCTCCTCTACGAAAAATCATGACTTTAGACTTCTCTAGGTTCACCTGGAGCCTCCATTTGTTGCAGTACTCGAACAATCTATTGATCATCAATTGGAGACTACCAGGCGACTCCGCTAGCATCACAATATCATCGGCGAACATTAGTACCTTGATTAAAAGATCCGCTGAAACACGTGCTCCACCCTGCAATACCTCTTCTAAGTCATCTATAAATAGAGCAAATAATAAAGGACTCAGATAACATCCTTGCCTCATTCCTATTTCCACTTCGAATTGTTTGGATTGTTTGGATCCAAAAGCGACTGCAGAAGTTGTTGAGTTATAGAGGTTTTCCAAAACGTTCAAAAACTTTGACGATACTCCTTTGTTACACAGCTTCAGCATAAGTGCTTTCCTGTCTATGGTATCGAATGCCGCCTTGAAGTCGATGAAAAAACCGTAGTTTTCTTTTAGATTTTATTAAGATTTCAGCTTTATTGGTAAGCGAATAGATTTGATCTATGGTCGAATAATTCTTTCGAAACCCAGCTTGCGACTCGCTTAGTAAGTTGTTGTTATGAACCCAATCATAAAGCCGTTTGCAGAGAAGTTTCCTAAAAATTTTCATAGATGAATTCAGCAATGATATTCCTCTGTAGTTGGCAGCATCTTCCTTGTCACCTTTTTTAAAAATTTGGCAAATGATGGCCAGAACGGTAAATAAGCTGAATCGTATGCGTGGTTTAAAGCTTTTGTTAGAGTCACTATAAAAATAGAAGTGTCTTTTTAATAGAACTCTTGAGGTATGCCATTCGATCCTGGAGACTTGTTGTTTTGGAGCTCTTTCAATACAAGTTGAACCTCTGTACAGAAAAAAGGTGCATCCAACTCTTCGTTCTCATAAAAAGGTTTGGCAAATTGGAATGTGGAAGAGAAATTGTCTTTTGTTAACGTTTTGAAGTGTTTTGCAAGGTCTTCGATTTCAATGGGTGAAATAACTTGATTGTTACGCTTTTTACTAATTTTTCTAACTACTGTCCAAAACTCAGCAGCATTTCTGCAGTCTGCAAGATCTTGAGCAAGTTTTTTTGAGTAGGCTTGACGTTTATAGCTTAGTAGCTCTTTGTATTGTTTGTTATCGCAAGATATTGCGCTTTAAAAAAGATATTCTCTGGAAAATTTCTTAGTAATCCTAGCCAAGCAAAAGATTTCCACGAGCTACCATACAATCATTATCAAACCATTTTTCGTGGTAGTGGATAAAATTGTTGTTTACCTGACATTGCAACGGAATAGACTTAAAAACAATATTGTCCAGCTCCGATAAGCTAAGACAAAATGTTGAAGATGATGTCGCTTGAAGGAGAAGACTATTATTCAAACAATGTGAGTACCTTTCGGCAAAAACATTTCTCCACCTGAATTTTCCCGGAGTTACTGAGTCTTCTGGTTGCCTCTGGTTTCTGTTTAGATTGGTTGTTAGTTGGATTGGGAGGTGATCGGAATGTATTTCTGTTATGACTTCAAAATCGTCCATCATAGCACTCCAGTCTCCTGATACCATTGCGTAGTCGATTACTGAGTTTCCTTGTGGTCCTATAAAAGTGAAGTCACCTAATTTGTCTCCTTCCGCAGTACCATTGCAAACACTCAATCCAAAGGAATTACATAGATCGATAACTTTTTTACCTTCTCTTTTAATTGTTGTATCTTTTGAACTACGATTCCTATTTTTTATAAGCTTACTTTCACTTTCTAGCGCTTCGGTTCGGGCATTGAAATCTCCAATAAGCATTAAATTGTTAATGTCCATGTCAAATAAAATGTCTCCAAGCTTAGTGAAGTCAGTTTCCCAGCTGTTGTAATTTAAGTATATAGGGATGAGATTAAGTAAGGATCGGTTAGTTTTAATTTCAATGAAATGTGTGTCTCCTATTTGCTTGTATTTGCAACTGACGCCTTTAAGATTATGTTAAAAAACCCATGAGAATTCCTCCACTAGCCCTTCCTTTTCGGTGATTTTTAAGTGCTGGTATCCATTTTAGTTTGTATTCGACGAAACTTGATTCAAAATATTGTGTATGCTGTTCAGTTACATGTGTTTTAATTAATATAATAATATCATACTCATTTATAAATTGAATAAAATCTAAAACTGCAATCTTATTTTTTAAACCTCCAATATTATAACTTATAATTCTAATTTTACTTAATTTAAAAATTTGACAGACGACTTTTACCTAATTACAGTGGTTATAATTAGAATGTGCTATTTTGTTAGCACCTAGATACGAAAGAGCAGATTTCGTTTTGTTTGTAGCCGAAATTGTTGTTGATGAACCGCCGCCAAATTCATTTGACATTTCTCACCGATGGCTGACAATGACGTTTCTGGCAATTGACTCATTTTGTAAAAGTTGTAAACAAATATTTTGAAAGAAATTCTCCCCAAGTTTTTGTTTTTCTTCCAATTTTTGCAGCCCATGCTCCTTATTTGTAACAAAAACTTGCTGGTCATGATTCCATTCCACCACCAAATCATCAATACGCAATTTATCATCACGTAGAGACAATCTCAATCGTGGTTGTTTGGCGTAAATGTGTTTGCGGAGCTGAAGGAGTTTGATGCGCTTTTGCCGAATCTTCAATGGGTAGTCTCGACTTATGGAGATGCCGGTTCCTTTCAGCTTTTTAACATTTTTCAGAACATTTTGTGCGTTTTGTTTAGATTTGAATTCAGCCAAAATAGTAACTACTTCTTCATTCGAAGCGATTTGTCTCAGTTCTTGTGCGGTGATGATTGTATTTGAGTCGGATATATTTTTGCAAATGTTTAGAGCTTGTTCTATGGGATTCGATTGTCCATTCTTAACTCGAATTATTAAGTTGCTGTCATTTGCAGCTATCTTTAACTGATCAATCTCGGTTTGAAAGACATTGCATCTTTGGAAGAGTGCACCGACCGCCTCCTTCAATTGCACATTCTCCCTTCTAACCTCACTTAGATCACCAGGCAAGTCTGAAATGTCATCCTTCGTAGCAACATTTGTGAGATTAGTGGCAAACAGATTATTTAATTCTTCTAAAGTCATAGAACCAACTAACGACATGCTTTTATCTTTTTTTTTAAATCGATTGAAGATGTATTTCGGGTGATGTTTCTTGAACTTTTCTTTTTGAATTGTTCATCAAGCCTTTAATATTGTGTATTGGTTTTATACTTATATACAATGAGCGATTTTTTTGTTAAGGTAGGTAGGTTCCTAACTTTTGCAACTTAAATTACAAAAAATTCAATGATTTTTCAATCTCACTTGATCAGTAGCTCCTTGTATCAATTAACGGGGTTAACAACATTGCACATATAATTGGAATTTTCAACGTGCTCCAGAAAACAATTGAGTAAAGAGTCCAAATATTTCACTTACCCTTTTTAATGATAAAAGAGAGAAACTTCAGAGGAACACCTCCTATATTTATTAGTAATGGAGTCAGTTCAGATTATACAAATATAAAGTGGCCATCTAAAAAACAAACAATCAAAAGAACCGATTTGTCTATCGGATAAAAATATTAATTGTAATTACTCCATGAACACATCCATCGATATTTCAGCCAACCATCAATGCTACCAAGAAAAGTACAAAATCAAATTCCCTACTCGCAAGTTCTTTTTTACCTTTTTAGCTTTTTATTTACCGATGTTGTATGTAAAATTCTACTAGGGATAAATCTGATTGGCTGATTAAATTTGAACTGATTCTTTGTTATAATATGAGGCGATCAACGTTGTTAACTGATTTACGTTTGCAACTGTATAATGGGGGTCTCTCATTCTTGCAATGAGAACCTAAACTACAATGCGCATTGGAAGGGTATGATGGCGTTTAACTGATGACCCCAGGTAACGGATAGTCATCAAAGCTATTTTAAAATGTTTGGCGCAAAATCTTAAACAACCTATTATTAAGGCCGTAACACGATCCTAGTTAACAATTTAATAAATAAATAGTAGTCTACTAACTTTTCATAAATTTTAAAACTTTTGTTAACTAGTAAAATGCTAACAAGCAGATAGCAAAGCATTTGTAGGGTTTGAATTTTGTTGAATACAATTATTGTGTTTATGCGTTGTAAATTGATTATAGACATTTATGGAGACCCAACATGTGCTCTAAATAAGAACTCGGTCTTTATATTTGCATAATTTTAACTTCATTATTAAAAAAAAAATGTACAGCAGCAGGACTCGAACCTGACCCCCCGGGTCCACAGCTGATACACTATCAGTGTCAGATGACATGGATTTAGTACGATACTAAAAATTTAGAGTAGGCATTTTGTGATTTTAACTTTAGTAAAATGTAAATAAGATAGTACGATACTAAACTCGTTTTAAATTAGCAAAATCGTCTTATTAACCTAGTATAATACTAAAAATTATTGAATATATTACTCAACCGTTTAAAATTTTGCGCCATTATTATTATTATATTTATATCCAGAAACCACATTTAAACCCTTTTACCTTTTTTATTTCTTCATTGAAAATTGACTTAAGTCGCTCAGACCAGTTTTCAAAAATATTTTTTTTTTTATTTTTAATTGGACTTACGTATACATAGGCCTCTTTTCTTCTTTAATAAGATCTTGAAATAACATAAGCATTTTTTCCTTTAATTTAGTTTTAATTTTAAATATTGAAGTAGGTAGTACTTCAAAGAAACAGAAAGAAAGAATAAAATTGAATCAACTAGAAAGCAGAAAAAATTCACTTATACATAGGGTTACCAGATTAAAAATGTTGAAAAGGGGACATAGCGAGTTTTTTAGGAGGGAAAATGTTCAAAAAGAGGGACAAAACATGTTTTTGAAAAATACAAAACCCGAACAAAAAAGAGCTTTGACTATTCACCTGGGAAATCATAAAATCTAAATAATTTCGTTCCTATTCCTTATTCTGTAGTATAATATTTAATAATGAGATGAAAAATTTTAATATTTTTTGTTGAATGCGTCCGTGGTGATTGAAATTTGATGAACTTGTGACAACAATTCGGCGCTTGAGTTTTGATTTCCTTTTGCAAGAATTTTGCCATTTTTTTGGCATTGCGACCGCAAGTAAACTGGCCTAAGAAAATAACCTTTCATATAAACTAATTTATAACATATTCTGTTGGTGTTACTTACCAGCAATCTCCGAGTTCATGAATATTTTTGGAAACGGGGAGCTTGTACAAGTGGCAGAATTATACTTATAACTATGGCTAGGAATTATTGAATAAACATGTATTATTATTGATAGATATAGAACAATTGATGTGAAGTTGGAAACGTTTCTTGAATGAAGTAAATGGATGTATCCAGTTGTCAAAATGTTATTTACTATGATGGAAGTATTCACAGCTTTAATTTAGGGACCGGCTAAGATTTTTTTTTTAAAAAGGAAAGAGTAGGTAGTATATAAATATTCTGTTAAGATAATAATGAATTGCATATTTGAATATTTAAATTTGGAAAATGAGTCATCTTGAATTGGTCAAAAGCACGTTTCAAATTTGAAATGAAAACGTCAGATAGTTCATTAATGCAGCTCCTAGCTGTTTCATTGGGAACAACTGCCACGAAAGCCTGGTTATCTGTATAATAAAATTAAACTTTCGTTAAATAATTCCCAAATGATAATTAAAGCAAGATTATTTTGTAGCATTCTTAAATAGAGGTCCTTATTTTCAGAACAGCTTGGTACTCTAAAAGCCCTTTCTTAGGAAAAATACAAAAAAAAAGAGTGTGTGTACTAATGTACAGTCGCTAGAAGTAAAACTTCCCTAATTTGTAACAATTGTTTCTTTTATAATTCTATGCCAGCTAAAACATATTTCAATTTCATGGAAACCGTTGAAAGAACAATGAAGTTGACATTTTTTTTTATTACAGCCCCGTACTTGAATTAATACATAGCCCATAACGATCCCATCTTCCAATTATACAAACGTCACCGTCGCGTCGTTCGAACTTTGATTCATGGTTCAGTATTTTGTTCATTACATACATTATGCTACTCCGTATACCTATATAAATCTACGAAATACCTACTGAAGCTTTGGCAACGAGACCATCGACTTAAGCATTACACACACTAATGCAGCACAATAAACACTAATGTTAAATGTATAGGAACATTAACAAAACTACCAACAAAAAATCGCAATCAAACCTACAAAAAAAAATTAATCAAAAACAAACAAAGCAACAGAAAAAATAATTTCTCATTGAATATAACCACACAATTCATATAGCTAGCTATACCTACAAAATGAGAATCCACAAACAATCATACCAACAAAAAAAATCCTCAGCGAGTCGCATAATGCAGATACATACATATCAGTCGTTGCACGTCAGATGGCAGTCCATAGACATTGTTTTACCCGCAACGTAGTAAACTTTAAGGCGCAACTCCATTAGAAATATTTATGCCCGCAATTATTTCAGACACTACTTCTAAAAATTTATATTTCTTTGCTATGTGGGCAAAAATAAATCGTGATATTTCATTCTTCTCCAAGAAGCGCTAAACTCTTTACATGAATCACAGAAAACAAGATTACGAGACTTCATTGTTTTTCATATTTTATTGACAGCACCAGAGATCAAAAATCTGCAAATTGTTCTTGTTTTTTGAATAATGGATTTTGATCTCTGGTGCCGTCAATAAAATAGGCAAAAAAGAAGTGTCGTATTCTTGCTTTCTTTTATTCATGAGGGCTTTAAGTAGGGTACACATTATCGAACCTGCGCTGCGTGACAGTTTTGACCACGATCTATAATTTGCATGATGGCATGAAACGCATGTAGGACTGCTCACAAATTTTTTTGATATTGCCTGTCAGGCAGCGTTCTTGATCGATAATGTGTATGCAAGTCATTCATCGAACAACAATCAACAAGTATTTTTGTTGTTAATTCATTTTTGAATCTTTGTCAGTATGGAATAAGAAAAATAATATTTTGATGTGTTTATTGAGCTAGATCTTGGATTGAAAATGAAAATTTTGTTTGGCTGACGGACAACAAAACTGTTAAATGTGTACCCGAAACTTTTCACGCATGATCGATATCCTACAACAACGTCACGCAGGTTCCATAATATGTTTAGATGAGACAGATTATACATTTTCTGAATTACATAAAGCGCTTAGCGCTTCTTGGAGAAGAATGAAATTTCACGATTTATTTTTGCCACTTAGCAAAGAAATATAAATTTTTAGTAGTAGTGTATGAAATAATGGCCGAAATAAATATTTCTAATGGAGTCGCGGCCTAACCCACGTATAGTTATCTTATCGTATAGGTGGTTCACATTCTCAAATATGCTGGACAAGCATGCCTTGATTGATTCGAATTTGAAAATGTGAACGCTCCATCAAACGATATCAAAATATTTTGATACTTTGCTGGCTTGACACATATGTTGGAGAATATAAGCACATGCTTGTGAAGAAAGTAAGAAATTTCGTTCTGAAAAAAGTTGTCAACCTGTGCGCATCAAACGAAAAGAAAAAAAAGAAAAATGGCTGTAAGCGGAAATTCAGAATTTTGGAAACATTTTATTGAATTATATTAGGGTTTTCCAAAGACATGGCAAATTAAAAGTGAATTTTATAAAAACAAAACTAAAAAACAGTCCAACAAATTAAACGAAGAAAATTGTGGACGTTTTTTTAACCATTCCTTAGTCCAAATTTGTTTCCGCTTATTTTGTTGCCTTTTTTTTCTTCTTGCTCTTAATCTTCTAAAATTGGATCACTTAAAAGAGCTGCAATTAAAACGTCCGCCATGGTCAAAATTCTAAAGAGAACTAATGTTTGACAGCCTGTTTGATAAATGTGAACGCAAAATGGCTTCAATCCATCGAACATCATCAAGCCATGTTTGTCCAGCATATTTGAGAATGTGAACCCCCCTTATCACATCAATTGTGTTTAAAGAATAAACAATTCTTATAAATCCATGGTTTGTGATTTGACAGCCGACTTAGAAAGCTTTGCATTACTGGTCTACGATTATTTTGTTTTGAATTGTTGTCAAATCGAGTTAGTTTTTTCATTTTGGTTTGAATTGTTGTCAAATCGAGTTAGTTTTTTCATTTTAATAATAGTAAGTAATGAAAAAATAAAATTTTAAAAGTTCCAAGTGATATTTAGAATAGTGCTTGTTGTTTCAAAAAAATTAAAGAAATAGGTTGTTTCTGTTTTTTGTGTGTATTTTAAAATATAATGACATTTGCCCAGTGATTTTTATGGAAAAAAAGAGCTTCCCTACCTTATACACAAAAAATCCCTTCTTAATGAATTTTATCCCTACACCTATAAAATCCACAACATAAATACAAAATTATGTTTTGATTTAATTTTGATTTGCTTTAATTTTCAATTTTCACTTAATAGTTTAATAAACGTAGTACATATAAAGGAATTCTCAAAAGTAATTACATATTTTGTGCGTTTAGATCAACCAAGCATAGGTAAATCGCGAATTGGCTGAATGTTAATTTGCTACGAGAGGGCATCTAAGATGGAAACAAAATAGAGAACTCATTAAGGGTAAGTGTAAACATTTTTACGAAGAAAACATTTTTGGATATACATAATAATATATATGTATGTCTTAGGGCCTGTTGTGAGAAAAAAAAATATTTTTTTCCAATGTAGGAATTTTTCCGTACGTGTACCATCACTGAATTTGCCATTTCCGTTGCATGGCCGCCATTGAATCTTACCCCCAGTGTCAGCAGAGGGACTCGACGAGGTGGTGTTTTATCCCCACTTCTGTGGAACACAGTTGTAAACGAAATGCTGATTGACACGGAAGCAGAGGGATATAAGGTAATAGCATATGCCGATGATATTGCCATTGTTGTAACAGGTAAGCACGCTCCAACTCTAGTACACTTAATGCAAAATGCTCTCAATCGATATAAATTAGGGCAACCAAATGTAGTCTTAATATTAACCCAACCAAGACAGAACGTGTCCCCTTCACTAGGAAATACCAAATTCCCCAACTTATACCGCCATCAATAAATGGTACACCACTGACTTTCTCTAGGGCTCATACTAGATAAAAAGCCAAGTTGAGCATCCAATATACAAGAAAGAGTAAGAAAAGCAATAGTTGCACTCTTCTCTTGCAAAAAAGTCATTGCAAATAAATAGGGCTTATCCCCACATATTACTCATTAGTTCTACATAGCGGTCGTAAGACCGATACTTACTTATGGGGTAGCAGTATGGTGGACAGCATTGGACGAACTCACATATTGTGACAATTAAATAAGGTCCAAAGGTCAGCCAGCTTATGTATCAGTGAGCACTCTGCCTCACACCCTCGGCTGCCCTTGACATACTACTTAACCTTACACCCCTTGACATTTTTAGCAAACAAGTGGCTGCGAGTACAGCTATTCCTCTCAAAGCCATCTCTCAATGGACTAGCAATTCGATAGGCCATTCTAATATTCTGAACAAGGTCGGAGCAAAACTAGGACGATCCGACTACACCACACACCAGCTTAGCTTCGACAAGAACTTCCAAGTTACCATCCCACCAAGATCAGGTTGAGTATGAGGTTCTTAAAAGATGAGTCAGCCCACTTTTATAAGGACGGTTCGAAAACCGAAGAGGGAGTTGGCGGTGGTGGGTAATCAGACAGACTAAATCTTGGTCTCCCTTTCCGTCTCCCTGACAATTGTAGCGTATTCCAAGCGGAAATTCTGGCGATTAAAGAGGTGTTATCGTGGCTAAGGGAAAACGTGATATCTGCATCGGATATCTGCATATTCTCTGACAGCCAAGCAGCCCTCAAATCACTTGGCGCTGTTTCCACAAACTCTATAACTGCCCGCAACTGACGATGATCTCTCAGGGAGATGGCAGAACATTTTAACATTCACCTGATATGGGTGCCGGCACATAGGGATTTTTTGGGAAACTGCAAAGCCGACAAACTCGCCAGAGTTTTTCTACCGAAAATGGAAGAAATCGGTATGCCTATCGCTACAAGCTAACTATTGTTGCATCAAAACTCCATAAAACAAATACATTTTAGATGGTCAAACATCACTACGTGCCTGGCCACCAGACAAATCTGGCCAGTAATAGACCCAAGACGCTCAAAAAGTTTACTCTCTTTGAGCAGAAAACATCTTGGCTCCGTAATAGGTGTTGTAACTGGACACTGTTTAATTAGTGGACACGCCAAAAGACCTGCCGTTTTCTGCAATGACCTTTGCAGAAGCTGCATGGATAAGGAGGAAGAAGAGACTATCTCACATCTTATTTGTTCACGTCTTGCTTTCTCCCAAGGACGAAGATTACACCTGGGGGAATACTTTTTCGACGACACCAGTGATCTTAGACACATTGAGATTCACCGACTTCACCGCTTAATTCGAGGCTCCAACTGGTTTGATTTAAGAGTAAATTTCTCTTCATGTGGTATCACAATGGACCTGCCTAAGGTCTAAGTGTGTCAGCTGTTTTCCTGGCGATCACTTCAACCTAACCTAAACCCCGGTAAAGAAGTTTCACTGCAAAAATATATATCGTAAATAGGAGGGGCGTTCAATATATTATCGGTATCGGGGTGAAGCTGTGGTTATATATATAAATTGACTTATTTATCAAGTAATACTATTATTTTAGTGCATTCATGTAAAATTTCATATAAATGTGATTATTAGTTCGCGTTTTATCTCTAGTTAAACAGAATCATAATGGCAACTGAGACAATGATGGTAAAAATTGAGCATCGCGCTGTAATTAAATTTCTCACTAAGCAAGGAAAAAGTCAAAAAACTATTCATGAAGAGATGGTGGCTGTTTACCAGGGTTCCGCACCTTCATTATCAACTGTACAAAAGTGGTCAAGTGAGTTCAAGAGAGGCAGAGAGAGTTTTGAATTACTGCTTGTACGGAGAAAGCATCAAAGAAGTCAAAAAACTTGTTCTTGAGGATGCCCGAATAAAGGTGAAAATGATGGCAGAGATCACCAAGCTTTCAACTGGTATCATTCACACCAATCTTCATGACCATCTTAACCTTTCAAAGGTCAGTGCAAGGTGGGTGCCACGAATGCTCACAGCGCCTCAGAAAAAAGTGAGAATCGCATGCTGTAGAGAGCTTTTGGAGATGTGTAGTGAGAACGCAGACGGTGTTATGGATCGAATTGTTACTGGGGACGAAACATAGGCTCACCACTATGACCCTGAAAGTAAACAAGAGTCCATGCAATGGCATAAAAAAGGAACAGAACTCCCGAAGAAGTCCAAAGTCACTCCGCCTGCCGGGAAGCTCATGGCCACAGTTTTTTGAGACTCAAAGGGAATCTTGCTCATTGAGTACAAAGAAAAAAGGTGAAACCATCAACGCCACATCCTACGCTTGCACTTTGCATAATTTGCGGGAGGAAATTAAAAAGAAAAGACGGGGTAAACTCGCAGCGGTTGTGTTGCTTCTTCATGACAACGCTCCTGTTCACACGGCGCGAGTTTCCAAAGCTGCTGCGCGAGATTGTGGTTTCGAAGAAATCCAACACCTACCCTATAGTCCTTGCCCCTAGTGATTATTTCCTGTCTCCGGATTTGAAAAAATGTCTTCGTGGAAAAAGATTTTCGGATGATGAAGAACTCAGGTCGGCAATAAATGGGTATTTCGTAGAGAAAGAGGAAATTTATTTTTTTGAGGGTTTAAAAAAGCTTATATGAAGATGTAATAAATGCATTTGATGTTAGCGGAGATTATATTCAAAAATAAAAACAATTTAAATTGAATTCGCACTTTCCTTCATATCGATACTGAGAATATATTGAACGCCCCTCGTAGATGTATAACTCAAAGGATGAAACATCTAATAAGTATTAAAATAGTCTCATTTTTTCCAGCAGTCTGAAGTTCACTATATAATAAAAAAAATAAAATATTGTAGTTAGGTACTTGTGAAAGTTTTTTCGCTTAAAAAAATTTAGCTTTTTATTGAACATTAGAACAAATTTTTTTAGTGAGTGCAGATATTATGCAAAGGTGCGCAAACGTTTAAAATTTGCGCAGCATTTTTTGGTGATTAATTCAATTGGCTAGCTTCAAAGCACCTTAGAAATCGATTCTTTAGTAAGCCCATAGTGTTTCCATTAGTATTGCGTGCCTTGGAATATTGAATGTTGAATTTCCTTTCATGACTTCCGGAAATCGGTAATCGATAGGGTGTCATTATCCATAGTTCTAGTATTATAGCTATATGTTTTCATAAATATATGCTGTTGCTTATCTAGAAGCCAAGAATTGCTTTGTACTTCAGTATAATGTTGCAAAAGTTAGTTTCGCACAGAAGATACTTTCCACTCTAAAGCATCGTGAGTTGTACCAGGTTGAAATTCATCTATATACCTACTCCGAATTTTTTGGTCGCAGATCTTTAAAAAGGTTTTGTATATACCAACGTTCATATTTAGAATATTAATTAAGTAATATAAACAAATAATTTTATCTGAAAATAAGAGGAGGGGTGTCTCCACTGGCGATGAATCTACAGCACGTTTTGAAGCATGCTTTCATTATCGAAAATGGAGCCCGAAATCGCAGCTATATTTTCATAGCATTCGATGGATAATAATACTGCATAATATTCAAAGCTGGCTTTATCGCAAGGAGAATTGTCATTTTGTTTTAGCGTTTCCAAATATAATTTGTTGTTGTTGTACCTATCACTATGAGTTGCCGTCGACATTCTTCAATAAATTAAACCCCACCCACCCAAAAAAATTCAACAGTTTATCTGCTATCTCTTTTTTCCTTTGGTTATTGCGATTGCTTTAAATTTATCACCAATGGGGACCGCATGTTAAGGTAGGCACAACCGTCGAACATGCTCGCTGAGCATTCTCGCGATTGCTGTGTTTTTCTCGTGTATGGGTTGTTAGTTGGCTTCGATGTTCCTCGTGGCCATGTTAGCGAGCAAAGCGAAGAATTTATATGAGATTCAAAAAGTGAGAACTACAAAAGTAAAGTTAGCACAATATATCATGGCAAATCGTCTATGTTAACACTTTGAAGAATCAGCACGAAATGAATGCTCGGTAAATGTGTTCGCCGTGTATGGGATAACGCAATCGAACATGTTCGGCAAGCATTTTCGTCGTTTGTCCCTACCATTTTTCAATTGGAGTTCTCAAAATTTGTGAGGTTAAAATGGACATTTTGGTTAAGCAATATCTGTCAAATTTATTTCAGGTGATTTAATAGCGTATGAAAAATTACCACTGATGTTTAAAAATTAAACCAAAGCGGCAACTCGTAACATTTCATTTTCGAAACCATGAATTGCTGTGAGAAACTTTCCCAGAAAAGTAGCACTTTTTACAGGATGTTCATATCTTCGCTTTTTATATTTCATAACCTGAAACAATTCCATAGGTAAATATTTATTTCAAGCTTGAAGCATTTATTCATTTTTTTAATTAAATTTAGCTATCTCATTAAAATCTGAAGTTATTAACATATCCTTCCCAACTTACGGCCAACAAGACAAAAAACATTTTAAGAAAGCAAATGTGAGAAACTTGAACTTGAAGTTAAACTTGAATTTAAATTGAGGATCGCCCGGCCCGACGAACAACGTCTTAAAAATGTAAAAACAAATAAAACAAGTTCATTGAATTTATTTAAACAAATTGATTGTTACATGTTTGTTGAAAAAAACATATGTAGGTAAATATGTTTTTTAACCAAGCGACTGTTATACACATATTTACTTACATATCCACACATATTCTTGAATATACAACCTACAGTAAGTCAATAGGCCCCTATGATTGATTACAGATCAAAACAGACGTTATGACTTGTCAAAAACAAAAGTGTTTGCCAGAACTCATGTCAAAGATGTGTAAATATCAATGCCAATGATAAATTGGTTTGAAAATTGTTGTTGGAACCGGAATAAAAACATAGAACGAATTGCGTTTTCAGGAAACGTATATAAAAAAAAGTAAAATAACCTTAAAAAAGTCATGCTGTAATAAGGAAAAAAGAAAACAAAAATATCAGGAATATTGTGTACATATTCACTCTTATCATATACATATGTATATGACATTATAACTAGAAGGAAATAAGCCAACAGACCTTTGCCTTACTAAGATATACACGGAACTATTAATTCAAAATTTCATCAAAATCAGTTAAGTCGATAAATTTAAAATTTAAAAAAAAGCAAACAGTAAATAAATATTTAAGTCTTTTTTCATAATAGCTTTATGTAAAATTGTTTCATACCAAAACCACTTTATAAAATCGCTCTATTTTTATCAAGTTTTGGGGGAGCGACATTAAAAATAAAATGCACGACTGGATCGCACGCACTTACTCTAATGTTCGATCAAATTTGTATTGTATATACAAAATTTATTATTTTTTTTTTAATTGATATGCCAATCTTAAATATTTAATAATATTAACTTAAAACCAAAAGATTAAATCGGCTTAATCAAAGAAAAAAATAATTCCATGTTCTGAAATAAATACTTAAACTAATTTTAGCTCAAAAAAAGTACGCCATTTTATTTCTTGGAAAAATTTGAATTTATGAGAAAAAATTTGGTTTTTGAGAAAAAGTTTTTTTAAGACCTTTTTTAAAACATTTTTCAAAAAAAATCAAAAACGCCAATTTATAGGTATTCAGCAAATACATATAACTATAATTTTAGAAAAAAAATTTAATGAAAAGTTTTCAAAATATAAATATTTTAAATTTTTGTTTCAAAAATGCTTTTAAAAATACAAAAACATATTAATTAAAAATATTAGTACGCAGTATAAATTGAGCTACATAAACCTATATATGTGTGAAATTTCGAAGGAATCGGTTAAGCTATTTTTGAGAAAGTCGAAAGCAAACAAAAACGTTCCTATGGAAAGTAACTTTTTTAGACATTTCGCTAAATTTTATTTTCAACCATATGATCGGTCGTACCTAAAAAGCTGCACTGATTTTTTTTTATTAAAATCGTAACAGTGATATGTCAGGTACCGTTATTTTTTGAGCTAAAAAAAAAATTCAATTAACGATCTGTAGAATACCTAAAAAAAACTCTATATACCAAGTTTGAATCAATTCGGCCCACCCGTTTGGGCTGTAGGTGCTTATACATACATACAGACAGACCGACAGACAGACAGAATTTTTAGACCATCTTTTTTAGTCTTCGCTATCATCGCAATGTCATGTTTGATTGTTATCTGAAAACTTTTTTTTTCCAAGAATACATAACTTGCCTTATAGTACCTATAATCGCAAGAAAAACGTGCGTGTTTTTTTATAACTCATTTTAATATCAGTGAGCTTATTTCCTCCATTTGGCGCTCTTCAATCATCAGCAATATAATGATGATGAAGAAAGACAAAAACAATGTGAAAACTTAAATTACTAACGTCTATTAATTAGGGGCGAAAAAGTGGCGGGAATAAAATGGAGCCCTGCGGTATACCAGAATTTATTTAGTAAATGTGAGGATTAAGACATCAAATACTTCTTGATTTGAACAGACCGAAAGTCTATTCATAATTTTTAATGAAGAATTCGTGTCTAACCATTTTTTTTACTGGTGGTAAAATAGACAGCTTGGCTGACAAACGAAAAAGAAGATGCTAAAGAAGACTTAACAGACTTAAGACCGTTTGCTGATGCGAATCATTAATATTTATATTCAATTTAAAACGCTTATGTGCTTCTTTATCCGCTGCGTAAACTGTCACATAAGTTAATGTTTGAGTTGTGTATTAACAAACGGGCTTTAGGTTAGGTTAGGTTGAAGTGTCTGTCGGCGTTGCAGCTGACACATTTAGACCAAAGTTAGTCCCTTGTGATAACAAATGAATCCTGGAGACAATATCCTCTTCGTTGAACTATTTTGAGCTCCTAATGAACCGTAAGAGACTTAAGATGTCTATTTCGAAGAAAAAGATTCCAACAAGTAGCATATGTCTCTGATATAGAGTAGAAAATGGGGAATAGAGTCCACATCTACTTCGTCCATGCAGTTCCTTCAAAAATCGCTTGAATTAATGCCAAGCCAATAACGGAACTGACGTGTAATCTAATCTGCCTAATGATATCAGACACTTAGAGCATTTAATAGTCAATGCAACTTGGACGTTATTCGAACAAGTTCTGAATAAAAGAATGATCAATATTATTATTGATAGATTGTGAGGGAGCTCTTAGGCGGGCGACTGTGCTCGATGATGCTGTCTGTTTGCTGAAAATATCGAGGATAGTAGATGGATTAGTATGTTAAGCGCGGAATATGCTCCGCTTGTAGGCATTAAAGCTAATCGTTAGACTTTGCTCAGCTTGTCACGATTTGCAACCTTTTCTAAGACCCAAGTAGCTTGCGTCATCTTCCAAGAAAGCCAGTAGTATCTACGAGCTGATCCTCGTACTATCAAAGGGAATCCACCTAGCTCCTAGTGAGGAATTGTGTATGTCCTTGAAAATAAGGCAAGTTCAGTTTTCTGAGGGTTGACTCCTAGGCCACATCTTTCTGGCCAATTTGTTAGCTTATTTAAACCGTTTTGTAGGAGATCCTTAGGACGTTTTGATAAGTCAATGCTACGGCAATATCAGCATCGTCCGCATACGAAACCGCTGTGTAGCTCTGCGCTTCCAGATCCAGGAGCAGCTCATTTGCTACCAAATTCCAGAAAAGAGGAGCTATAGAACATACTGACAAATCTTCTTGCAGAGAAACCACCCACCACTGTCTTAACACATTTGACAAATGGTTGCTGGTCTTAATCTGGAGCGCAGACTCTTAGTAATAGAGCAGATAACCACGTGAACCTAGTCTACGGGCAGGGTTAAGGAATTTCTAACAACAAATGTTAAATTTAAATTGAGTAGGGGGAATTTGAGAATAAGAAGAAAACCAAGACCCAACCAAACAAGACCCAGTTCTGACACCTCTAATAAAACATGTAGAGGTTGATGATGAAATCCGTCATGCAAGGACTTTTGCACTTTGGCATGTACTTTAGATTTTGACATGTATAATTTTTTTTTAAAGCATTTAGAATTTATGTCCTACTAAGATCCGAAATAAATTCAGAGAATCAAATTGAGAATAAAATTAAATCATGAAAAAGTATTGCTAAAAAATGCTTCCTTGGGCTTAAAGGGATAATCGGTAGCAAAACTCTCTCTGGACCAAATAAGTTGTTCATTTCCAAAACAGTAGTCAAGCACAGATTTTTGGAATTTTTTTGAGAGGAAGCCTCGTGGTTAGCGGTTCCGCCTTCCTTAAGGATACATTATGAAAAAGATACAACAATAAACTGAAGCAGGCTGATTCTTGAACAGCGGATAGACGGCTTAATGTTCCGACCAGAGATACATATCCAAATCCAACAAAGAGGGCAGCCCAGGAGGGCTACATGCTAGACTGCTGGCGTGCGAAACTGGAGAAATCTACCGAGGGGCCAAGCTAAGTGGAGAAGGCTTGGTGGTTGAGGTAAATTTACAAAAAGCATCATTGCCATTGATCACATATGGAGCTTAACTTTACTTTAAAAGAAAATTCTAAATTTATATACATATTTTTTAGGTATTTAAATAGTATGTAATTTTTTTTTATATAAATTATTTTTTTACTATATATATACATATATACTTTATAAAAAAATTATATTTTATTTATTATAAGTCGAAACTTCTTAAAATTCCACAATAATAAAATATTTTTAGAAAATTATTCAAGCTTATTTACAGACATCATATTGAAAAGAATAAATGTCTGCCAGCATATTACAATTTTTGCAAAGCTTCGAAGCCCATTTCTTCAGCATCTACGAAGTCCTGGTACAATGCTATACCAGCAGCATCACAAATTTGAAGGGCAGTATAGATTCCATGAGCTGTTGCTGATTGGCCACCATAGATACCAATTAAAGCCGTCCGTTCAGCAAGTCTCAAATCTTCATATGCAGCTACTCTGCCATACTCGATTTCAAGGACAGAAGGTATAAGTCCTTCGGCTGCTACTTTGCCACCAATTTGTCCAGCAACTCCCAGTGCTAAATACCCAAAGGCCGATCCACTAATTGTTTTATCTTGGGCTGCTTTGATTCCCTTGCGTACAGCAGCGACTGCAGCTTCTACGTCTTGAATGGCTAGTTTTTCAGCCTCCTTAAGTAAGTCTCTTGCAAGGGATATGGAATAAGCGGTTTCCTTAATTGTCGATTTTAGTCCTTCATAAATGACATTAGCTGCATCGACTGCGGCTTTCTTGGTCAAAACACTTAAAGCCGATTTTAAACCGTTATTGAGCTTGGCAATTGCGGCCAGGGCATCAAAATCATCAATCGAAGTGTTTGTTCTTAAGCTATCAATTAATCCTGGTACAACATCTGCATGTATTGGCTGCGTAGAAGCATATTCCATACCTTGTAAAGCATGCATAGCGGCAATGTTACAATGTTTATATACTGAGACTGCACCAGTTGAAATAATGCTTCGGGCAGATTTAAACGCCTCTTCGGCTGCATTTCCTCCATCTTTTATTCCCTTTATTGCTATTTCATTAGAAATATCGAGGGCTTCAAATATTGCACTTCCTGCCTTCTGAATAGAAATTATTGTATTCTTAAGTCCTGGTAATGCTGCACCACCAACAAGGCCTAACGCAAAACCTTGGGCCTCATGCAATGGAATTCCTGCTATGAACACCAATTCTCTTTCAACTTTGAATCCCTTTTGAATAGATTCGATTGCACCTTCAGTATCTCTAGCTTTAACCAAGACCGATGCCTTATCAATTGCTTTATTAGCTTGACGCACGACAGCATATATTAAACGAATCGCTTCGAGAACTCCCTCCGCAGATGCATTGACTGCCAATGGTAAAACTTTATGAACCGGGAATTTTCGGACTCCACTTCGAACAGCTTCAATGGCAGCTTTTGCAGCTAAGCTGTCCATGTCAGTACCTGCCATAATGATTGCTTCTTGGCCATCCTGGTATTTCGGTTTCGTCATAGCTTTTTCAAGTTCAGTTGTCTCAGCTAAGGACGCTGATATATTTGCTTGTGTTTGCTTGGCGAACACAACCACAACAGCCGCTACAGTCAGAAATATTAATTTAGAGATATTCATTTTTATGTATGAAACTGAGAAATAGAAAAAAATATCTGGAACTAAACAGTACGACTGTCTTAACACATTTGACAAATTATGATGGAAACCTGACCTCTTTTATAGGAAAGGTCGCAGAAGAAGTCATTGAAAAAACAATAAAAAATAATGCCAGACTTCATTAATATTTACATGTGCTATTAGGGCAACAGGGGATGGAATTGTTTATGTACTATGTTTTATTTTTTTTTTTGTATTTTAAATCAACAACATCATTTATATTATGAGACAGCTACATATAATTCATAAAAATGTTTAATCAGATCGGATGTAAAGTGTAATAAATTAACAAACACGTGTTCATTTCTATTTGATCACCACTTACATAACACTAAGCTCAATTTCGGCTCCAAAATAATAATAATAATAAGTGTTCAGTGGAGCCGAGGGAAAATTTTGTACCAGGGGCAAATAATACATTGGCGCCCGAAATATCAAGTTGAATAAAAACTGCAGGGTAGTTTTGCCGAATTTTATACGATTGTTTGTTGCCAGTTACTAAATTTGACGCATCCTTGGAGACTACGGGTGTACTGTTAACAAGGCGCTATTATTCCACTGCTTTCACACACCGTCAATCATAGACATTTTGGTATCAGCAATAGTACTCATACTTGTTACTCCCAAAGGTCTTCCGTTTCGAATTTCTACTGTTCCTCGAATTTTTCAAATGCGAACGGCAAACCATGTACGAGATCTAGATGTTTTGTTTATTTTGACGATGTTTTTATCATGAGTCAAGACTCATCTCAGCTTCTAAGTAAATACAATAGAAGGGCTTTTTCAACGTTTGAGTGATGCTGAGAAAGACAAGCGAAAATTCGGCTTTTCATCAGTCAAATTCTTAGGCCACAATGTTAACCATTGGATTCGTCCACCAAAAGACAAGGTTCGTGCTATTCAAGAAACACCTCCACCTACCGACAAAAAAGAGTTACAAGCATTCCTTGGCCTTACATTCTATCGTGTATTTTTTATCACTGAAATTATTGGATAAGAGTGAAACATGTTGTTGAAAAAAAAAACAATTGTGGATTTCAAAGGCTCAAGAAACTTTTATCAAGTGAAAATATTCTAATATTCTTTGTGAGGCATTACCATATGGGATCGGAGTAGTCAAATGGTCAAGAACGACCAATATCATTTTATGTACGCATGTTATCGAAAAGGGAAAGAAGTTATGCACTTATTGATAAAGAGGCATTGGAAACAATTTCTGGTGTTAAAAGTTCCATCTTATATGGAATGCCGTTCTCAATAGTCACAAATCACAAGTCCCTTATTGTTTAGTCCAGAATAGTCAACTCTTGTAATACTATCTGCAAGAAAAATGGAGTGTTTTCTTAGACGGCTACAATTTCAAAATTTATCATCGCAGATGAGAGAAAAACAACAACGCAGATGCTCGTGGTGGTTTACCAATTGCAATAATTTCTGAATGCGAAGAAAAAGTCAATGTGATTGATGAATCTGATGCCAATATTCTGCAGTCCAGCGACATTGCCTAATTGACATTCAAAGACAAAGAACTGAAACAAATGTTTTATTGGTTATTGGGTGTTAAGCAGATGCTCAAATTGCCTCATAGATGAAGTCTTTAAGCCATATCAACGACAATAGAACAAAATAACGGTAAACAAAAACTGCTTACTTTTTGTCCAAGACTTACTGATATATATGGGCCCAAAGGGGTTGCCAAGATGAAAACTTTAGCTCAAAGCTACGTATGGTAGTTTAAAATAGATGTTGACATAGAAACAACAGTAACGAAGTGAGACAAATTTCAGCAGCCATGACTAGAGAAGCAGAATACAATTGTTCATCCGTGGGAATAGACTATAAAGTCTTAATCACGCCTCCCTATTCATTTTCTAGGACCTTTTCAATCAAAACATTTGTAATATTAGTTGACTCGTACTCGAAGCAACCAATTTCAGAAACTAGTGTGGCGTTTGGTATGTATTGGCAGTCTCAGGTCCATTCACGGATTACCAGCCTATATAGCGTAAGATAATGGAACAGCGTTTTCGTCCGAAGAATTCAGAAAGTTTTATACACAACATATAATATCCTAAAGGATAGTTCACACGACAATATTATCGAAGCGAAATTCAGAAGGTGGTTTACACGTTCGACTTGCAAGATTTCTTCTTCGTCAACACACAATGCAAACTTCACCTAATACTCCTACCACGTATTTGAATCAGCAACAACCCAATAATAATAATGTGATCTACAAGCAAATTGTCGAAGCCGTCTAAAGCCACACAATTGTCAGCTAATGAGTTGGTCTTGGCAAGAAACCGCTCAAGTGGTCCTATTTGAATTTCAACCGTTATATCGAGAAGCAGAGATGTCCATAGTTTCGAACAGTGTCACTACAGATGATGGTAATGTTATCCGAAGACATTTGCACCAAATTCCTAGTCGAACTCAAAACATTAACGAACATTTATTAGAAATAGAACTGAATATTCTCGATTTCAAAGAATATCATCGGACAATTTAACAAAATTATCAACTACTAAACAGCCACCTGGAATTGGATTAAGAAGTTCAGAAACGATTTTCAGCCTTAATAAACCAACTATGAAATTAACACGTGCAGATAGATTCGTAACATGAAATATCCTTATAGCTAAGGTATGGAGGGGGTTGTGTCCGACTACTTGATGTATAAAAATGCTATCATTGATTATCTACATGCAAGAGTACTAAGATGTTTTCTTAGTTTGCAATGGCCTGTGAGGATACCGTTATTTTCCTTAGGTTATTCCTACTTAAGCTAATGCAGGCTAAAAATCGTTCGAGGTTGTAGTTATTGAGTAGTAGTTTTTCCTCTCAGCTTTAAGAGTTCTTTCCATGTTTTTTTTTGTCTTTTGGCCTCCTCTGTTGTTTTTATTTTAATTTCAATCACATTCTCTCCCAGTCAGCAATAGGGTTCTGATCCTACTAGGGGTGTTGTTGCCCCAATTTTAGCTAAGGAGTCTGCCTCTTCATTGCCTTGAACACAAATGTGACCTGGTACCCAATAGAGTGTTACATTGTTGTTCTTGCACAGTTCGTTTAGCCTCTCCACACACTCCCATACCAATTTCGAGCTAATGGTATAAGAGCTTGGTGCTTTGAGTTCTGCTTGGCTGTCCGACATAATACCAATGTTTTGTTTGCGGTAGTTTCTTTCGAGATTTCTTTCTGCACATTTTCCAATTGCATTAACTTCTGCCTGGAAAATGCTAGTAGTCTGTCCCATCGGTAAAGAAAGTTTGGTACGTGGCCCAAAAATTCCTGTCCAGTCCCTTCGATTGTTCTCGATCCATCAGTGTACCACTTGATGGCATTTGGTTTAATGGTGTAGTTCACTGCTTCACCTAACCAATCTTTCTTGTTACTTAACTCCGTTTGAAAGTTTTTCTCGAAGTTATAATTTTTAATCACGCCATCTCTTGGGATATCAAGTAAGTCTGTTACCGTGGACTTGCAGATCGAATTTCTTTCCCTAAAACCAATGCACTTTCCCGTTCCAATACCTTCCTCCCAAATCTCATGATGGCTCCCAGAGCTGCACTTTTTATGGCTACATGCAATGGTGACAAGTGAAGAATTACCTGCATTGCTGCTGTAGGGCATGTTTTCATTGCTCCGGTAATGCATAAGCATGCGAGCCTTTGTATTTTTCCTAGGGATTTCCTAGTTGTGATTAGCTCAGCTTATAGTGATTATGGGTCTTACCATCATAGTGAACATCCATCTCAGGATGCTTTGTTTACATCCCCATGTTTAACCTGCTGGTCTTTTGCATATCATGAGGGCCTTTGTGTCTTTCCCGACTGTTATCTCAAGTTGTTTATTCAAGAGGAGTTTACTATCTTGTATAATTCCTAGATATTTAACATCCCTCTGGTACCCGATTATTTCCCGTGCAAATCTGATAGATTTCATACGTGGCAGAAGCCTCTTCTTGGTGAATGGCGCTATCGTTGTCATAGTGGGGTTAATATTTAGTCCCACTCAGACACCATTTCCTTGTTATTGATAGTCCTGTTTGTATTATATCACAAAGGGTCTCCTCAAACTTCCCAATACATCGTAAACCTTGGGAAGTAAGATGTTCTAGTAATTCATCCACTACAAGACTCCACAGCAAGGGTGATATCAATCCCCCTGCGGACAGCCTCTTGTTGTGATGACCTTCTGGACACTATGTCCTGCGTATGCTTCCGCCATTCTTGTTATTATCATTTCCCTTATCCATCTATTTATTGTGATGGGTACGCCCATCCTTACCAGAGCTTTGTCTACGGCTTCATGGGAAATATTGTCGAAGGCTCCCACGATATCTAAGAATGCACATAAGGCCGTTTTTCTAAGGTGTTTGTGAGTTCATACAGGGCGGTTTTTGTAGATTTTCCCGCTCTGTAAGCATGCTGTTGTTTACTTAAAGGCAAATTTATTAGTACTTCCGATCTGATGAAATTATCAGTTACCTTTTCTAAAGTTTTCAGTAGAAAGGATGTTAGACTTATTGGCCTGAATGACTTCGGATGTGTTGGGTCTTTTTTTTCCTTTTTGGAAAAAAATAACCTTAGCTCTTCTCCATAGATTTGGTATGCACCCAAGTGCTATACTACTTCGAAGTATGCTAATGAGATAAGGCATTAATACCTCTTTGCCTTTTTGAAGGAGGGCTGGAAAGATGCCGTCTATCCCCTGTGACTTAAATGGTTGAAAGGTGTTTAATTCCCAATCAATTCTATTAGCTGAATAGATAATTGAGGCTATCCTCCAGCTTTCCCGGTTTGGTTGGTAGGTTTTCTCTCTATTATATTCGATGTTGAAGCTACCATCAGGATATCGAAGTGCTATTGATGTCAGAGCCTTCTCTTTTCCTAGAGCCTTATGTAGTCTTGCCCCTGCCGGGGTAGAAGAAATGCCCTTGCAGAAGATCGCAAAACTATTCCTCTTAGCTTTCCCTATTTCTCTGCTGTACTTGGTCAACTCTGTAGAGTAGTTACTCCACTCTGCAGTTCTCTTCACTGCATTAAAGAGTTTTCTTAACTTGGATCTTAGCTTTGAAAGATTATTGCTCCACCACGGGGCATCTACCTGTCTTTTACCTGATTTTATTGGGCAGCTGAGTTCATATGCCTCGTTTATCGCTCCGCTCAGCTCATTTACATTATGCTCTAATTCAAGGTGACTGTTTGTGGTTTTTACTAGACCTATTTGCTCAAGGTTTGTCTTGAGAGTGTTTTTATAAATATTCCAGGTTGTTTTCCTAGGATTCCTTTCAGAGGTATTCTCTGTGAGAAGGTTTTCTAAGGTAAACTGTATGATTCTGTGGTCAGACATTGAGGGTTTGATGGAGACTGTCCAATCCCTAATTAAATTACTTAAGCTCCGGCTTCCGAACGTCAGGTCTAATACTTCCTTCCTTTCTATTCCTTGTTATAAAGGTAGGGGAATTCCCTATGTTGAATATATCAAGATTGTTCTCTAAAATAAAATCTGAAAGGTACTCACCCCTTTGGTTTATATCTTTACTACCCCATGTTGTATGGTGTGCCTTTGCATCGCATCCCACTAACATAGGTAGACTCTTGCTGTTGCAGTAGTCCACAAGCTTCAGTACTACTATCGGTGGTATATTGGCGTCATCACCGCCGAAGTAGGCTGCTACTACGACTAGCATTCGGATATTCCGGCCAATGTTAATTTGAGCTTGTATAGGCACCAGACCTCGCGTCATAGATTCTGAAAGACATATAAAGTTTATGTTATTTCTTATTTGTATGCATGCTTTGGGTGAGGTCTGCCTCATATCCCATAATATATAAGAGTCCTTACTTGTTAGGCCTCTTACTTGGCCCCCGTTTATCCAGGGTTCTTGGATCAGCACTAGCCTCTAGGGCTTCCGATATAAACTTTTTCAC
This sequence comes from Philhelius pedissequus, assembly GCA_910595825.1. Classification (NCBI taxonomy): domain Eukaryota; kingdom Metazoa; phylum Arthropoda; class Insecta; order Diptera; family Syrphidae; genus Philhelius; species Philhelius pedissequus. Next base: position 100,486,650 of record OU343161.1, on the reverse strand, counting down.
TGTGACGGCTGAAGCCGCCTTTGCGTGTTGCAAGTTTACTTGGGCTAACCTGGTGCTGGTCCCGCGTCCAGACATTTTGGTTTTAGGAGGTGGGGGTAGGTGCCCCCTCATCGGCAAGCAGATGATCTACTTCCTCTTCAGTTGGAAGCACTTTTTTAGGATCCTTTCGGCACGGAGAGAGAGGTCCATGCCCTCTATGTCTCCGTCCGTTAGACTAAAGTTCTCCATTTTTGTTGTTGAAGGTCACTTGGTGGGTTGCGGGTTGGATTTATTTCACTACTTTTCTGGGCGCCTGCTTCATCTCTCTTCTGATCTGAAGCTGCCTTCTTTCTAAGGCCCGATACCTGGATAGTCCGGAATTTATAGTGAAGTTCGTGGTTTGCCTTCCCAATAGCTTCTGCTGACTGGGCATCGACGTTGATCACTATTAACTGTCCCTTTCCCTCAGCTTTGATATTCAGTACTTTACAGGATCGAGTGTTGAGTCCCTAATTTTGGGCTTGGATCAGTGATAGGGATTTCTGGTCGTCCTGACCCACACTGCTGCTGCTGGATGAGACATTGTAATGGTATGCATCCTAGTAATGTCGTCTCGCAAACATGCAACCAGTGCAACCCCCTTCCAAGTACTTAGCCTGGATGTTGTTCCCTTCAGCCAGTCTGCTGTTTAATGATTCGCACAGTCAAAAAAAGCAGACCAATTCTGAAGTGAATTCTATTGAACTTCAGTTTTATTTCCCATCCTCAATAATGGCTTCTTCTAGTGCCGTCAATTCATCGCACTAAGAATAACCTGAGGGTATTCTTTTGGAAGGACTGCAATTCTTGTGCTTTTTACTGTGCTTGCATATGAGAGCCCCTTATTTTCGCTGGCTGACGCACTTACGGTGGTAGATCCCGCTATTTTTGCTGCCGCTACTTTGGGTCGCTTTGCATCTTGCCTTTGCGGAGGAGTAATTTGACTACTTTTCCTCTTACCCTGTGCGTTGCTTGGCGAGCATGATGTGTTCCTCTCATCCACCTTTGTCCCGGCTCCTGTGGGGCCATCCCCTGGTCTAGGAATCGGAAAAACCTTTTTGTGCCCACCCCACTCAGTCCTTTCCTACATGGGTCATCCCGCCTGGATTTTTGGAAGTGGGTGAGTTCTTCTGCTGCGATTTTTGGGTGGTTTGTTGGGTAGTAACTCTACGTTGCTTGGTGGTAGTGTTTTCCTACCCAAGCAGCCTTCTTTGGTTTTTGTCACTTCCTTAATTTGCTCGGAAGGTATTCTATGCTGACTAGTGAGGTATTCTCCCCTGACTAACAGTTGATGCTCCGCTATATTCTGCCCGGTGTGGTGAGTTCCTTAGAGGCACCCTCTTAAGATACTTACTGCACCCCGGTCTCGGATTTTCCCCATGGATTAGGGGGGGGGGGCAGTTCTTAGTTCGTAACTCCTCAAAATCACTTCCGAATCAAGTTGCCCAGAAACAGCAGCTCAGATGAGTCTTTAAAACTTAAGTCCACGCACCACAACAAGGTGACTGCCACGCGAGGGTACAGTATTATCAATAACGCCCTTTCAATATTTTTATTGGACATTACTTACAATAAAATATCATTGATTTTTGTACAAAGTTATCTTCTGAATTGAATTTGTTATCTTTAAAGTTTTTCAAAAATTCGAACGTTCGATTCGCCAACCTTAACGCAGGTTAAAATGAAAATAAAGTCTAAGATCTCCATTTGGTCTAATCAGACAAGAAATATCTTTATATATTTTTTTAGTCCAAATTCCAAATCAACTGTGAACTGCAATAATTTTCAAACACACACTTCAGAGAAGGGATGAACTTGGGGAAGAACTTGAACATGTATGTTCTATAGTAACGTTGTTTCCTGGAGTCAGTAGATTTGAATTTTTCCAATCAAAAAAACTTTTAAATTATGGCAAATCATCGTAAAATGCAAACTATCTTAAAGACGTTAACACCATCAGACTTTAAAGTTATTTCACTTAATAACAACAAACGGAAAGTTTGCGTGAAAGATCCTGAAAGTTATCGTCTCCTGTCGCGAATACTAAACGAAGAAAATGTGGTACACTTATGAGAATAAGTCGGAAAGACCTTTACGTGTTGTAGCGAGAGGTTTGCACCCATCATTTCCAAAAGACATATTAACGATCTAAAGAGAAACTATACGATCTTAGATGCTGTGAACATCGTCAAAAGAGAAACACAAAAAAAGATAGCGAAAAAAATGTGGCACAGCGTGGTCTTCCACTATTTATTCTTACTTTTGACAAAGCAGAGAAAATAGACTATATTTACAAAATTAAAACAATCCTCAATATTTTTGTTAAGATCGAACCTTTAAGAAAGAGTTCAAGACTGATTCCGCAGTGTAAACGCTGTCAAGAATTCAATCACATGCAAACTTATTGCAAAAAAGAACCTAGGTGTGTAAAGTGCGCCGGAAATCATCTTACTAAAGATTGCACCTCAGATAGCAAAAGTGCAGCAACGTGCATAAATTGTAATAAGTCATCCGGCCAACTATAGAGGCTGCGAAGTAGCAAAAGAATTACAAAAACGGCGATCAAAATTTACGCAGTCACAAAGAAAACCACCAAGCCAAGTAGAAAAGCAAGTTCTTAAGACCCCTAAGAGGTTAAATGCCCAAACACCCAAAGGAAAAGATCAATCAACACAACCAGAGCAAACACCAAAGAAAGGTAGTGTAAACACTATGCCCAAATAACGGCAAAGAACATACCTTTACAAAAAGATACTGCTAGTGATCCACTCACGAACGTGTTAAATATAATCCTTTCGAAAATTGAGGAGCAATGTGGTACAAATAAACTTATATTTGATAGGCTAACTAAACTCCGAAACAGTTTTCAGCCAAAACGCCCTACAAAAAGAAAAACATGATGGAAAAACTCAAAATAATAACGTGGAATGCCAACGGATTTTGGCAAAAACTTGGAGAACTAGAAATGTTTATGCATGAGAAAGATATTGATATTTGTTTGATATCGGAAACGCATGTCAAGAAACAATCAAATAGTAAGATCAATGGATATTTAGAATACCACGCAACTCATCCGTCGAACAAAGCAAGAGGTGGCTCATCTTTATTTATAAAAGAATGCATCGAACACACGATAGGCCCAAAAATAGAGGCTGAATCAATGCAAATAATCGGTGTACAGGTTAGAACTCAGAATGTTGTACTGAATGTATCTTCCATATACTGTCCTCCACGATGTAAAATTCAAAAGAATGAATTTATGAACGTGCTAAAGTTACTTAAACAAAATTTTATTCTTGGTGGTGACTTTAATGTGAAGCACAGCTTTTGGGGATCTAGAGTTATTTCTCAAAAGGGTCGAATGCTCTACGAAGTGGTAATGGAAATTAATTGCGATTTTCATTCGACTGGCAACCCGACTTACTGGCCGACTGATCCATCGAAAAAACCTGAACTTATTGATTTTTTTGTGATCAAAGGAATACACTCAAATAAAATAAGCATAACAGAAAGCTTTTCTCAGATCATTCTGCTGTTATTCTCACTATGAGCGAAAATCTTGTTAAAAATTAAAAACCACCCATGCTAACCAATGCGAAAACCAACTGGGAAGATTTTAAGAAAGATATAGAGGATAACGTTGAATTAAGGGTTTCACTACAAACGCCTCTCGAACTTGAAGAGGCAGTAGATAACTTCGTCAATATCGTACAACAAGCTGCATTGAAAAACACCCCGTACCAAAGAGAAATGCCGCTCTTTAAAAACCTAAAATATCCGCAGGAAACAAAAGATTTAGTAAAAGAGAAACGAAAAGCACGTACGAAATGGCAGCAAACTCGAACTCCTCAACACAAGGTAAATTTAAATCGCTTGTGTAATTTACTGAAAAGGACGATAGCAGAATTCAAAAATTCTGAAGTTGGAAATTATCTTAAAGCTTGACAGCAGGAAAAGAATCCCACTACTCACTCTGGAAAGCTGTTAAAGTAGTGAAGAAACCAAAGCTCCTAGCGCTTCCGATTAAGAATGATCAAAACGAATGGGCAAAAAGCGACAAAGAGAAAGCAAACGTTTTCGCGGATTACCTGGAGAATACATTTAAACCTTTGGATTTGCAAGTACTCAACGAAAATTTAAATATAAGTTCGAACTCAAGCGAAAATTATAAAACAAGAAATGTTACCCTTGCCGAATTAAGTAGAGAAATAAGAAAGCTTAATTATAAGAAGGCTTCGGGATATGACCTAATTACGGCCGCGGCCGAAGTTCTCAAAATGCTTCCTCGCAAAGGTTTAATTAATCTTCTTTATAAAATAAATGCCACTCTAAGGCTAAAGTACGTTCCGAGCCAATGGAAGTTATAATGGTTCTCAAGCCAGGAAAACAATCACATGATAAGAAGTCTTATAGACCTATTTCGCTTCTGCCCGTAATATATAAGGTCTTTGAAATAATATTACTTCTGCACCTGCAGCCAATACTAGAAGAAAAGCGCTTAATACCTGAACATCAGTTCGGATTTAGAAGCAAGCATTCAACAATTGACCAAGTGCATAGGATCACAAAGTACTGAACCAAGAGAAGGAAGTAGAAGAAGGTCCTGTGTAGAAAGAAGAGGACGTACGCATGTTTACTTCTGAAGAAAATAGAGAAGTCTTATACAAAAAATCCAAACAAATGGTTGCTGCTCTTAATCTGGAACGTAGGCTCTTAGTAATAGAGCAGATAACCATGTGAACCTAGTCCACGTGGAGGATTAAGGAATTTCTGATAACAAATGTTAAATTTAAATTGAGTAGAGGGAATTTCAGGATAAGAAGAAAACCAAGATCCAAATAATCAAGACCCGGTTCTGCCACATTTAATAAAACAGGTAGAGTTTGCAGATGAAATTCGTCATGCATGGACTTTTGCACATTTGCGTGCACTTTTGATTTTGACATGTCTAACTTTATTTAAAGTATTAAGAATATATGTCCTACTAAGTTCCGAAATAAATTCAGAGAATCAAATTGAGACTAACAGCCCGATTCTCCCCCTTGTGACGAATCACAAGTCACAAGCCCTTGTGACTATTCCTTGTGAGGATTATTGTTTCTAGATAACATTTATCGAATTATCCCCCTATCGTCACAAGAAAACTCAGAACGAAACTCACCACAGCTAAAGGTGAATTGCGTAGTGGCATTATTGGAACACCTGAATATTTAAAAAAAATAATAATTGAAATTGATGCGGATTATTTATTACTCGCAGATCCGTGCTCGCGTTGCTTCGCAAAGGCTAAGAATAATTAGTTTTACTATAAATGTTATATCAACCAAGGCCATGGCATTGGTGTCATACTTTTAGTAAAAAGTTAATAATATGGTTAATCTTACCGTAGCCTAATAAAAGAGTTGATGTTGTCCCATAAATTCTTAAAAAAAAAAACAGATATTAGCACATATTAAATGTCTTTTATTTCAAGGCTTACAATGTTAGCCGTCTTAGCATTTGCATGAAGAAGTAAGAACTGTTTATTTTTTGAGCCTACTCTTGAGTGCAACATATAGTTGACCATGGGAAAAAACATTTTCTCTGAGATCTACCCCAATAAATTGACATGATTGACCCTGAGCTTTGTTGATTGTCATGCAAAAGCATGGTTTTACTGAAAACTGTAGACGTGTGAATCGAAAGGGAAGATCTGTTGGTATCATTGATATCCTGGGAATAAGTGCATGAGTTCCTACTGCAGGTCCGGTAAGAATTTAAACTTGCATTACATTTTTGCAAAGCTTTTTGACTTGTGCGTGTACGTGTGAGATTTCTTATTTTATTAGCATAATCGGTTTGCCAACTTTTAAATTCAATTAGTAGGATGGAAGAATTGAGAAATGAGAAATTCTTGACGGTAGTTTACTATGTCATTGTCATCGACAGGACTGTCAATTGCTTTGTATTGATATTAATCTATTTTTAAACTTAGGGGCACATGGTTATTTATTTCATAGACTGAACTTATTTTTGGTGACACAATAGCTCTTTCGCAAAACCAAGAAGACGGCATCGATTGTAAAGAGTTCAAGTCTCCATAGACGCACTGAATAAGTTGTTGTGTGTTCTGAATGAATTGTCCGAAACGTTCGTTTAATTAAATTACATTATCGGAGCCTGAGATAGTATATTTTCCATCACCAATTTTTAGCAGAAGAGATGCGAATTCAGCAGTGTCAGTATTTTTAGTGAGCTCTACTCTTATATTTGTTTGAAGTTGAAGTTTTTGGACACTCTTCGAAATAAAAGATGATTTAGCGCCAGCTTTTATGAAACATATCAGCCCGAGTCCAATTGGGAATAATTCGCATCGTTCCACGAAAATCTCCGAATAAAACCATTGTTACTCAACCAATAAGATTCCATGAAGGAGACATTAAATCTTTTAAAACTATATTTACGGCTTCTATATGTGCTTTATTACTCAAGACGAAGAGAGAAAATAGAAAGAATAAACGCAAATAATTATGTATACTACACACATATTCAAAATTAAAACATGTATGAGATGAGCGAATAATTTAGTATAAAATTCAGAAGCAAATACACAAAAGAAAATGTAAACAAATACGGAACGATAATGAAATGGAACAAAGCAGGTACCCATTCATATCGATCGAATAGAATTCATAGAATTGCAAAAATACAAAAAATTAATAAATATATAACTTGTAAATACATTTATTTCTCAACTTATAAGTGCACTAAGGAAATGATTTAGGTCTTAAAATTTGCATAAAACTATTGACTTCTTACAAAAAATATCAGTTTTCTAAAATATCAAGCAGATTTAAGAGCGTAAGTGAATATGTTGATCAATTTCGATTAAAAAGTGAAGGATTTTTTTAAAAGTTAATAATCTAATTCAATACATATATTTAACAAATAAAAATCATCCTAAGACATGCTTAAGAGAATAAGGAAAATTATAAAATTTGTTGCAAGTAAATCGGTTGAATATTTTCTAATATTACCCGTGACGTAAGTAATAATTGTTTCGTCTTTATATAATAGTAAAGATAGTTGTTATAATAAAGATAAGCAAATATGTATTTTTGTTTAAACAAATAAACAACTATCATTTTTAATTTAATTTTAATTTTGGTGGGGGCAATACCCCCATTTATTTGGCTTAATACAAGCTTCATAACTTAACCTAACTTAAAACTATGAAACTTAGGGCTATGATTGGGTTGAATTGGGCGGACGATTTAATAGGAGTATTTTAATGGCTGGGAGTGCTGAGATTGAAGTCGAAACAGTTTTCGTTGAAATCAACCCTTCGCAGCATTCGGGTAATAGGTTCATTGAAGCCATAAGAGGTACGAAGAGTAGGCAGGTAAAAGAGGCGAGGGTTTCTTAGGTTACGGGCGTTAGTGTTGAGAAAGCTAGAGTTGTAGAGGGTTTCAGGGTCAACGGAACCTGAGAGAAGTCGATGAATGAAGAGGATTTCTGTTATTTCTCTTCGCTCTTGCAGGGTATTGAGGTTAATTAGTTGGTGGCGATTTTGATTGGGGGGCAGAATCAAAGAATTATTGCAAGGCAGGCCACGAAGGGCGAATCTTAAAAATCGGTGTTGAATGCTTTCGATTCTAGAAATATGAATTTTTTGATATGGAGACCATAATTGGCAGGCGTATTCAAGGAACTGGGAAGGTGCAAGGCATTGTTTTGGATGGGATATTAGGAGTGACGTATATGGCTGGGTTCGAGATAGGAGCGAAAGTAGTTTTTAAAATTTGTGCGTGTACTTTGAAGGTACGACGTACGTTTGGAGCTGTGGAGCTGATGTGAGAGGCGTAAGTTCTAAGGTCTTTATTAACTGTTGTCGGAGAAATGTTGTAGTTTTCATGAAAACGCGTGTAAATCTTTTTCAGGGCCACGGGGTCAGTCGGGAGTCCTTCTTTTTGTATTTGAACAATGATATTTTTTTTTGTCTTGCCGTCAATGCAAACAGATTCAGATTTGTCATGTAGGCAAGGTACAAACATTGTCGAAAAGTTTTTGATCTCGAAGTCTGGCCATGACATAAAGCCCATCGAGTTCAGTGTTTGTGGGCGAGGGGTCAGTTAATCTTTTGGTAAGTTTCACAGCAGGGGGGGTCATTGGGTCGAACATTGGGGCACGAACATCCGTTTCGCAGGAGGATTCAAAGAAAACTTGGGGGGATTTGCGGTTCAAAGAAAGAGAATTAGTTTTAAAATTGTTAATGTTAGTGATAGTTCGAGAAAAGTTTGGAAAGATACCCGCCTTTGTAGTCCAGTTGGGATCAGAAGTATGGGATTTATTTCGTTTATTTTGCTTCTTAGGGAGATATGGATAGGGGATTTTGGAATAATTTATGGAGTTATGATTAATATTCCTTATCGTAGATAAACTGCTATTCCATTTAGACATCTTCATCTTATTAATTTGGAAAGATCCGTTAGGGTGATGAAACAACCAGTCATACTTTGATGGAAGCTGGATTTTAAGACTTCTGAAAGACGTCCGGCAACATTCAGTTAGAGCGATAGAGAAAGTGCATTTAAAAAAAGATTGAACCCAGCTTTCATCGGCAAATTTAGGTGTGTTACTCAGACAGAAGTAGCTATTATTGGATGAATTGAGCTTCCTTAATCTATTAGTCCAGTCTGGTAAGTTCCATGTGGTTCCAAATTTTTCGATGATTGTTGGTTCTATGATTGGATACTCTGCATTTACAGTAGGAGGTTATTGACTTATAGTAGGAAGTTGTTTACTGACAGCTGGAGGCAGAGATGTAGTATTAAAGACTGATAAAGGAGATTGGCCGACTGTTAAAGGTGAAGGTGCCTAAGAAATAACAGGTAGGGGAAAACGTTCATGTAGAGTTGTGTCCATTTCATCTAGCAAGGAAGTGTTGTACACAATGGGAGAAGGATGAAATTGACCGGTTATTCCATCAATCTTACATGTAGCAGATTTGATGTCGTCCGCTAGTTCGCCAATGCTAATACGAGTTTCGATTAATTCACTACTCATAGCATTGATAACACTTACGGCGTCTTCGAGCGTGGCAACAGGTTGACGTAAACCAGGTGTTGTTGTTTTTGAGGTAGATTGAAAATGACAATCGAGGTCACTACGCAGTGTATTTAATTTGTCTATAACTGTGTACTGAGTTGGCAGTTGTAAAAGTACTTAGCAATGCGTTTAATTCAGTTTTAAAATCATTTAAATGTTTATATCCGTTTTCTTCACTATTATTGTTTATAGTTAATTCCGTTAATGCCGCGAGTTTTTTTCGATGGAAATAAACTTGGTGAGACACCGTTTATTAACCTTCACAATTGTATCATTTAACTCCTCGAACTATTTTGAAAAGTCATCAATTTTGTTTAACTGGCTCATAACGCCTTTGTGAAAGTGTTTATTATTAATTAGGATTGAATTGGTTGAATCACTTTGGCATTTGATGGCAAGTAACACGTGCGAAAGGGAGATTTCTTTGCATTCATCACAGTAAAATGAGAAGTGTAGTAGATAATCTTTTAAATACGCAGTGGACCTTTTACTTAAGCCAATACATAAAGGGTGAAATGATTTACCATAAATTCCTTTACACTTCACAAGGTCATCATTTTTTTTGTCTATACAATTGGCGAAACAATTTTCCATCATTAAATTGACAGCAATTGGGTCAGATAAAAAAAATGTAGGTGCAAGGTAAATGACGATAGTGACGATGGTATACTTTCGGTATTCGCGACAGAAGATGAGGAGGAAACAAAATTTATTTTAAATAGAGGGCTAAGTAAGCACTGATTTGGGGCAGGCAGTTAAGTAGGTTGAAAAAACCAGCAGATAATGATGACACTGAAAGAAGTCAATCACGCGCGTTGAAATTATATTGGTTTTCGGGGTTATGTAATTATTTTTATTTTTTGGTTTTTAGGGCTTAATAGGTATTTTTTTTTCTGATTAGTTTGAATGGTGAAGGAAAATTTTAAGTATTTGCGGAGCGAAAAGGAAATATGAATATTTATATGAAATATCACTTGCCAGAAGTTCGAAGCCAACTCAAAGAGAATCCGTTTCATTAATTTTCAAACAAGAAAGTGTAAAATGATTTATATTTGATCTGGAATGATATAGAATGAACAGAATACAGGCAATCACACTATTGTGTGATTACTGATAAAGTGTTTATTTAGGATGCTCTGACACTTTTTCCTTCTGTCTGGTAGTCGCTGCTGAAGTTATCATCTCAAATTAAAGTTTCATATTTCTGTTTACTTCGTGTTGGGATATAAAATAAATTTTTTCACAAAATATTATATCGAATGTCGCATCAAAATGTCGAAACTCAAACTATTTGTGAGTTGTGACCTGCTCTGAAGTAGATCACAATTTCGATTGTTTTTATGACTCTCACAAGTTGTGACTTTGGGGGAGAATCCGAAAAAGTCACAAAATTAATTTCACCTCTGCTTGTGACTTGTAGAGTATCAGTGATGTTGGGGAGAATCAGGCTGTAAAATCAAATCATGAATGAGTATTGTTAAAAAATGCTTCCTTGGGCTTAAAGAGATAATCGGTAGCAAAACTCTCTCTTGACCAAATGAGTTGTTCATTTACAAAACAGTAGTCAAGCACAGATTTTGAAATTTTTTTGAGAGTAAATCTCTGCGGGTGATTAGCGGTCCCGCATTTCTTAAGAATGAATTATGGAAAAGATACAACAATAAACTGAAGCAGGCTGATTCTTGAACAGCAGATAAACGGCTTAATGTTCCGAACAGAGATATCTCCGAATGCAACAAAAAGGGACAGCTACATGCTAGACTGCTGGCGTGCGCAACTGGAGAAGTTTAGCGAGGGGGAAGGCTAAGCGGAGAAGGCTTGATGGTTGAGGTAAATTTACAAAAAACCATCATTGCCATTGATCAAAATCGCAAAAGTCGGCTTAATCAGCATCCCAAACAACCAAAATCAACAGAGATACGTGAACGGGACATATGTCCTTTGAACCATGAAGCGAGCAACGTCGTGAGAAATGCAATCTTACATTTTTTAATAGTAAAGCAAAAGTATAGTTTAATCAAATCGTTCAGAGTTCAGTTAGTTCTAAGTGATCATTCGAATTGTTAGATTCAAAAAGTTTAAATAAATATAATTTTTTTTTTAACAAAAGTAATCACCCTTGAATAATTTATATAAAAGAGAAATGTCGTCCGTGTGTGCGCGCATAACTCCAGGACGGATGGGTCGATTTTCATGAGTATGGACTTGATGAATTCGTATTTGACCCAAGGAAGGACATGGGGCACTGGAGGAAAATCCCGAAAAATTTGCAAGCAGGGATCATCCTCTTTTTATGTCATATCTCGAGAACGGTAATTTTGATGTTCCCGATTTAGGACTTAATAAATTCGTATTGGCTCAAGAGAGGTCATACGATATCGGAGGAAAATCTGTTCACGATTTAGAGCTTTTGGACACTGGGTGAAAATGATAAGCGACGACGTTTCGGTAGTGCAACGATTTTACTGTCAGGCGATTTTCGGCAAAATCTTACTATCATTCCACGATCAACTCTGGCAGATGAATTGAACACTGGCCTGAAATCATCGGCCTTATGGCAATACGTGAAGAAATTGCAATTGAAAAAATGCGAGTCGCTTTACGAGATTACCAGTTCGCTGTAGAGTTCTCCCGGCAATTATTGGCGATCGGCAAAGGCGTGATACCAGTGGACTTATGCACCGGCCTGATTGAATTTCCGCCGAATTTTTGCCAATTTACAACAAAAAACACCGGAAGAGCTCATCACGAATGTTCTCCATGATTGGCTGAGTTCACGAGTGATTTTAGCTGCGAAAACAAGATGTCAATCATTTGAATTTTGTCATTCAAAATCAAATCGCCGCGCCGCCGGTGAGTTACATTTATCACTTTACAAATCCGTGGAATCTGTGATGGATGAAAACGAAGCACCAACTATCAGTTGTAATTTTATAATTTTAGTTATAATCTTGGAACGTGCTTGATTCAAGCCACGATTTTGCGGGGAAAATTCAAAGGTGAAGATGTTCTCATTCCACGGATTCCGCTTATTTAAGCGTCTTTAATTTCCGGTGCGTCTCGCTTTTGATATGATAATCAATAAGTCGCAGGGACAATCGCTGGATGTTTGTGGCATCAAACTCGAGTTCCCATGTTTCTCACATGATAAAGTATGTGTGGCATGCTCAAGTATCGGCAAACCTACCGTTTTGTACGTTTACGCACCCGAAAATAAAACTAAAAATGTTGTGTACCATATAAAGCACTTCAGTAAAAAAGCGTAAGGCTGCCCGACACTCCAATCATTTTGATTTTATTGAAAAACATATACATTATTAATTAAGTTATTTTTATTGTATTTAATAAACCTTTAGAATGAAGAATTTTAATCGACCGCATTACATGAAACAACATTTTGCATCCTCGGAATTATTATTTTCTTGACATAAATGAATTTGGGCGGAACGAAGTTGGCCGGGTCAGCTAGTTTTTTTTATATAAATTATTGTATACTATATTTATAATATAACTTAATAAAACATTTATATTTTATTTATTATGAGTCGAAACTTCTTAAAATTCCACAATAATAAAATATTTTTAAAAAATTATTCAAACATCATACTGAAATGAATAAAGGTCTGCCAGCATATTACCATTTTTGCAAAGCTTCAAAGCCCATTTCTTCAGCATCTACGAAGTCCTGGTACAATGCTATACCAGCAGCATCACAAATTTGAAGGGCAGTATAGATTCCATGAGCTGTTGCTGATTGGCCACCATAGATACCAATTAAAGCCGTCCGTTCAGCAAGTCTCAAATCTTCATATGCAGCTACTCTGCCATACTCGATTTCAAGGACAGAAGGTACAAGTCCTTCGGCTGCTACTTTGCCACCAATTTGTCCAGCAGCTCCCAGTGCTAAATACCCAAAGGCCGATCCACTAATTGTTTTATCTTGGGCTGCTTTGATTCCCTTGCGTACAGCAGCGACTGCAGCTTCTACGTCTTGAATGGCTAGTTTTTCAGCCTCTTTAAATAAGTCTCTTGCAAGGGATATGGAATAAGCGGTTTCCTTAATTGTCGATTTTAGTCCTTCATAAATGACATTAGCTGCATCGACTGCGGCTTTCTTGGTCAAAACACTTAAAGCCGATTTTAAACCGTTATTGAGTTTGGCAATGGCGGCCAGGGCATCAGAATCATCAATCGAAATGTTTGATTTTAAGCTATCGATTAATCCTGGTACAACATCTGCTTCTATTGGCTGCGTAGCAGCATATTCCAAACCGTGTAAAGCATGCATAGCGGCAACGTTGCAATGTTCATATGTTGAGACTGCACCAGTTGAAATAATGTTGCGGGCAGATTTAAAAGCCTCTTCGGCTGCATTTCCTCCATCTCTTATTCCCTTTATTGCTATTTCATTAGAAATATCGAGGGCTTCAAATATTGCACTTCCTGCCTTCTGAATAGAAATTATTGTATTCTTAAGTTCTGGTAATGCTTCACGACCTACAAGACCTAAGGCAAAGCCTTGGGCATCATGAAATGGAATTCCTGATATGAACACCAATTCTCTTTCAACTTTGAATCCTTTTTGAATAGATTCGATTGCACCTTCAGTATCTCTAGCTTTCACCAAGACAGCAGCCTTATCAATTGCTTTATTAGCTTGACGCACGACAGCATATATTATGCGAATCGCTTCGAGAACTCCCTCCGCAGATGCATTCACTGCCAATGGTAAAACTTTATGAACCGGAAATTTTCGGACTGCACTTCGAACAGCTTCAATGGCAGCTTTTGCAGCTAAGCTGTCCATGTCAGTACCTGCCATAATGATTGCTTCTTGGTCATCCTGGTATTTCGGCTTCGTCATAGCTTTTTCAAGTTCAGTTGTCTCAGCTAAAGACGCTGATATATTTGCTTGTGTTTGCTTGGCGAACACAACCACAACAGCCGCTACAGTCAGAAATATTAATTTAGAGATATTCATTTTTATGTATGAAACTGAGAACTGAGAAATAGAAAAAAATATCTGGAACTAAACAGTACGACTGTCTTAACACATTTGACAAATTATGATGGAAACCTGACCCCTTTTATAAGGAAGGCCGCAGAAGGAGTCATTGAAAAAACAAAAAACCCAATGCCAGACTTCATCAATATTTATATGTGCTATTAGGGTAACAGGGGGTGGAATTTTTTATGTACTATTTTTAATTTTTTTTTTGTATTTTAAGTTAACAACATCATTTATATTCAGAGACAGCTACATATAATTAATAAAAATGTTTAATCAGATCGGATGTAAAGTGTAGGATTCGTATTGTTTAGCGGGTGTTCAATGGAGCCGATGGAAATTTTTTTAAACTGGCGTCCGAAATATCATGTTGAAGAAAGACTGCAGGGAAATAAGCCTCCTGGAACTGATTCCATTGGGAGAGTTAATTTCTGCACATAACAGGCCCCACCTTTAACAAGATTTTACCAGGAAATGTTTCCTTGTTCGAACAAGGACACCGTGAATGATGCTCGTAAGCTTCTCTCTCAATTTATTGGTATCGGGAATAAATTTCCGGGTAGTTTTGCCGGATTGCAAACGATTGTTTGTTTCCAGTTACTAAATTTGACGCATCCTTGGGGACTATAGGTGTACTGTTAACAAGGCGCTATTATTCCACTGCTTTCAAACACCGTCAATCACAGACATTTTGGTATCAGCAATAATACTCATACTTGTTACTCCCAGAGGTCTTCCGTTTGGAATTTCTACTGTTCCTGGAATTTTTTAAATGCGAACGGCAAACCATGTACGAGATCTAGATGCGGTCATTGTTTATTTCGACGATGTTTTTGTCATGAGTCAAGACTCATCTCAGCTTCTAAGTAAATACAATAGAAGGGCTTTTTCAACGTTTGAGTGATGCTGAAAAAGACAAGTGAAAATTCGACATTTCATCAGTCAAATTCTTAGGCCACAATGTTGACCATTGGATTCGTCCACCAAAAGACAAGGTTCGTGCTATTCAAAAAAAACACCTCCACCTACCGACAAAAAAAGTTACACGCATTCATTGGTCTTACTAATTTCTATCATGCATTTTTAAAGAATAAAGCAACTATCGCTGAACCTTGGTATTGATTATTGTATAAGAATGTAACCTGTTATTGGAGGAAGAATCACAATTATGTATTTCAAAAACTCAGGAAACTTGTATCAGGTGAAAATATTTTTCTTACTTTATTTATTAATTTATTTACATCAATAAAAGATCGTTAAATCTATAGCTAGACTACATCGGCATTTAGAGAGTACTTGGTCAATGCAAACGAATTATATACGACACTTTAGGTAATATTCGTATCATTTTGGCATGCTTGAGTGAAAATCAAATAATTTTAATATTTCAATTAAAATAGAGTGACCAACTCTATCGAAAGCTTTCGCAAAATCGGTATAAAACACATCTATTTGGAAAAAACTATGTAATTCTCTGGTTTGTGATACGTCACCATATGGGCTCGAAGTTGGCAAAGTGTTGAGAACGCCCATATCATTTTACTCTATTGCGTTATTGAAAACGGAAAAAGGCATTACCAATCATTGCTGGTGTTAAGAAGTTCAATAATTTCTTAGGCCGTTTTCAATACTGACAGACCACAATTCACACATTGGATTATTCAATCCAGAAAAGGCAACTCCAGTAATACTATCTCCAAGAAAGGTTGAGTGTTTTCTTAAATGGCTACAATTCCAAAATTTTACATTGCCGTGTAGAGAAGAACAACAGGGCAGAAGCTCTTAGTCGCTTACCAATTGCTATAATTTCCGCCGAATGTGAAGAAAAAGTCAATGTAATTGACGAATATGATGCCAATATTCTGCAACAAATTGACATCCAAGGACAAAGTACTTAAGCAAATTTTGTATTGCTTGAGAAAGTTGGAATAGGTGTTCCGAATTTGCCTTTAGGGCTTTGGCCCCTGGAGCTCCTTCATATTCATTCGTCTCCAAGGGTCCAGTTTCTCCCCTTCATACCCATTGGAACATGTGGCTGCATGCCAAGTTTAGTTGGGAGTAGTGTTTCCATCGGTAGCGTCATCATTGGCGTTTAGGTGGTCGGGGGACTGTCTTATGGGGTTTGACTTTTTTTTATGGGATTTAGCAAATCGATGGATTTTGCAGTAACATAAAAGCACCCCTTCCGATCTTTGCAGAGTCGTTTGCCAAAAAAGCACGAGCGCTTTTAAGTCTTTTACGATCGTTATGATATAGTTCTTCCCAACTCCTTTTACTGTCTTCTTACAGTTGGAGGTCTTACTGCGAACTGAAGAAGTTGACAGACGTGAGAAGCTGGAGTTGGCAAAGGAACATGCGTCTTCGTCAGCCAGAGTTCCTCTGCTGCTTGAGAAGAATGTCTTCTTCCTCCTGTCTAATTACCTTTGTCGTTGGAATTGCAGTCTGATCCTGTTGTCCGTATAAGTCGTTTATCACTGGTGACTTCTCTCCTCCTTCTATTGGAGATGCCAATCCCTCGACGCTCGACGGCAGCCGTGACTACTGTCGACGTTTCAGCGTATATCCCCACTGGTGTTTTATTCGTGTGTTGATCAATTTACCAAAATTCTCAACTACTAAACAGCCGCCTGAAATTGGATTATGAAGTTCAGAAAGGACTTGCAGCCTTAATAAACCAACTATCAAGTTAACACGTGCAGATAGATTCGTAACATGAAATCTCCTTAAATCTAATGTATGGAGGGGGTTGTGTCCGACTACTTGAAGTATAAGAACTTAGGTGTTCTATGCTATCATTGATTAGCTACATGCTTCTAAATATTGAAATATATTCTTCAGTCTTAAATTATTCTTTGGTATTAATGTTATTATTTAATGACACATGTGTGTTAATAAAATGGAGAAAGTTACTGGGCAAGGGCTTAAAACAACTGTAAAGTATTGGTCCAAAGAAAGTTTAGCAGATTAAAAGCCTCCATCATTAGGGCCAAGCTCTTTGGCTTTGGTATAGACTAAATCAGTGCCAAAATTAAGGACTAGCAATATACGTGTCAGATACGCACTGAGGTGTAATTAATGGAGTTAATGATTACTCAGAGGTAGATGGACCCCTTAACTATCTCAAGGTTATCGTACCGATATAAGACGATGGATAGATGCTTCCTCGTTAAATGACAGATAGTTTGTATTTAATTTCCATTTTACAGAACAAAATTGAAAAAAAAAGTAAAAGCGCATCTCCCTGGCCAATACTAATGAAGTGTTTCCAAGAGTTTGGAAGAGATTTTCCTCAGTTGAACATTGAGTCGTGCGTGTCAAGAGGTCCCTAATTCGGCCCACGCTATAAAAAGCTTGTGACGATAAATCATATTATATTCGATTTTGAAGTCGAATAACAGATGGTGGTCTTCGAGATCGACATAATATATATTTGCCTTTTGGGAATTTGAAAAAAAAAATTTAGTTCTCTATATTTGAACTATTCTCATGAAACAGTGCTGTCGTCCGATGGTTTTGGAAAAACAGGAGATTTCCTGTTCAATGTGTAGAAAAATCAAGAGTTTACAGTTTACATAAAACCACCTATTACGGCGGGCTAATCGAACGTTTAATTGAACTCATTATCAATAACGCCCTTTCAATATTTTTATTGGATATTACTTACAATAAAATATCATATATTTTTGTACAAAGTTTTCTTCTGAATTGAATTTGTAATGTTTAAAGTTTTTTTAAAAATTCGAACGTTCGATTCGCCAACCGTAAACCAGGTTAAAATGAAAAAAAAAGTCTAAGTTCTCAATTTGGTCTAATCAGACTAGAAATATTTTTATATATATTTTTAGTCCAAATTCCAAATCAGCTGTGAACTACAATAATTTTCAAACTGTCATACGGACTTCAGAAAAGAAGTGAACTTGAGGAAAAACTTGAACATGTATGTTCTATAGTAACATTGTTTCCTGGAGTTGAAGATGATGCAAGAAGATGTGTTAAGAAGTTACATAAACTTTAGAAAATTTATAATAAGTATTAAATTGTTAAGAAGCTTTTAATTGTAATAGTAAGACTGATCAGAAAAAAAACAGGAGAATTGAGGAAAAAATGTCGTGGAAACAGGAGTAAGTAGATTTGAATTTTTCCGAACGAAAAAACAGTAGTCTACTGTCGTAACAGTAGAAACGGCAGCACTGCATGGACGCATCTCTTAAATTATGGCAAATCACCGCAACATATTTTATTAAATGCAAATTAAAATATCGGGCTTAAATTAAGCAGAAATATACGTGCATTATAATGCCCGAGGTCACTCTACATTCTTATAAGGAAAAGTATACACATATGTATATAATTATATGTGTGTATATTTGTCAAAACTTCGTGTTAAATTTTTTAATTAAGACAAACAGTTGTTTAAATAATAAAATACGCAAAAGGGTCGCTTGTACTTGCTCAAAAGTTCGATAACGTCATAAGCATACAATTCTTATCAAATACAGTTAAATATGTTCTTAAAGTCGTTTCTTACATATTTTTGTATACAACCTATCGGTAAATATTGTTCTAAAAAATTTCAGAATGTCAATTTTTATTATACCTAAGGAAAAAAAATAATCATATATTTCGGGTTGATGTTGTTTGCTCCCCAAAGTACCCAAGTGAAAATGGAGTGGTTAATACTTCGATGGAAGAACGTCGGAAGCCAACCACGCGATGTTGTAATGTTTAAGCTAATGGTCTCGGTGACAGTGCTTCAGTGTATCTAATTAGTAGATTTACCTACGGAGTAGTATAATATGTAATATAATGTAATGTAAAAATGTTTAACATATTTTGTTATTAACTATACCTGCCATACAACCATTTTATTGATTTTCGACTTTCTCATGAACGGCTTAAAGGATTTCGATTAAATTTTTTATACAGGAGATCCTTCCAATTCAAAATAATTCTACATTTAAAAATTTTGTATTGTTTATATTTATAATAATACCCTCACTAAATGGGTTTTGACTACCCTTAATATGATCAAGCACAGTGCTAGGGTTAGAGAAATAGGAAGCACATTGCTTTTGAATTTTTAAAAACCAAAATGGGAGGGGCTCAAGGTTAAACTGATGAGCATTCTTGAAATCCTGGAGGAATGCAACTACTGTCTATTTCGCTTGATCATTGTTTATAAAAATAGCGATCAAATATAACATTTCGTCGATGTTCGAGAGATGTAAATGTTTCCATTATAGTTCTATCGCCTATTATTCTTAGAACTTTATTTTGGATTCTTTCAAAAAAATCCAAATGAATTTTTGGAGCTCCTGCCTAAATGTGCGAGTTAAACTCCAGATTTCTGGTGGTAATGGCGCAGTGGATAAAGTGCTTGATTGCTAACTAGGACGTGTGGGTTCGATCTCCAATCCAATTACTTTGCAGCAATTTTGGCAACATCAAATAAGTGGTCATTCCACAAGAATTGAAAACTGATCGGCTTCTTCAGTGCAAGTGCTTCTCATTAATATCGACATGGGGGATTCTGCTTTAAAGATAGAACTGAGGTTTTGAAGCATTAAATTTTACGAGTTTTTTATTCCCACTTGGGACAATGCTGTCGGGATCAGAATTCAATGAGCTTATATCATACTTTTCTGTTGTAGTTGCACATCCAAAGACCAAAGAGGTGAACCTGAAAACCAATATGAAAATCTGAGAGTACACTATCGTCAGCAAAACAATTTATCGGATTAGAATTTAGAAGTTTCAGATAAGAGATTATTAATGAAAATGAGAAAAAGAATCGGAGACGAACCGGAGCCCTGGGGCACACCAGCATTTATTTTGTGTACATATATCAGACTTGTAACCATCCAGTTCAATTTAAATTGAGCGGTCCGAAAGGTAATTTAGAATTCAACGAATAAGAGATTCATTAATACCAAATGCACGCATTTACAAAAAGAGAGCTTGATGCCATACCCTAGCAAATTGTTTTGAAATATCAAGCGCAATAATCTTACTTTCTCCAAATCGATGGTAAGATTTGTGCCACTACTAGAGTAGGACAGATGGATTAGCTTACGTAGTGGTTTTGCCAGCGTTGAAGAACACCTCTTCCAAACGATGGGAAGTATACTATTCGGACTAGGGGATTTGTGACTCTAGCAACTGCATGATTGCGAAAGAAGATTCATTCCCTGAAATCGTTTGCAGTCTCAAGTATAAGAGGAGAAAAAATGATAGTCAAGCCGAAAAAATTGAGACCCTGTAATTCATATACATCCGATTTTCTTTAAGTTTGCCACTTAAGAAGTTACAAGAAGTTCTTTAAATTGTAAGTAATAATGAATTTTAAATTGTCCGTAACAATATTTTTTGAAAACTTAAAACTTTAAAAATGGTAGAAAAAAAACTCAGGGGATTTTCGACTCCCTACTAACTTCAATAAGAATAAAGTCAGCAACTTTGAATTCTCAGTATTTACGAATCTCTTCAAACACAGATGCATTACCAAATTTCAACTTATTAGCTTCAATATTTTCTGAGATATAACACTCCAAAAATATCTAGAACCGTAACTCACTGATAAATCATCAATATTATGGAGCAATTCTCAACATCTTAGAATCTTTAACTTTCGCTCAACAGATATCTTGTGGTACATACGATGGAAAATATCAAAAATTTAAAAGTTTTCATTCGGTGGGCGTGTCAGCCACCCCCGATTTCAGAATACATTTTTGAAAAATGGCTACTAGCTTATTTAGTAAGAAATCGCATGCTTTTGTAAATCGAATCGGTTTTTTTACAACTACTAAATTCAGTCCATTTTTAAATTGTAGACGGAGATGTATTCAGAAAATAAGCGCTACCACTGGAAAAAATTAAAGTAAGAATTCTAAATTGAATTTCAAAAAACTATGTTTGCACACTTTCAAAACACACTAATTTTTCCAGAACCTGTTTAAACTAATCAATATGATATTTTATGCATAGGAAGGCTAATATAAAACCAGATAAGAAAAACATTTGTATACAAATAATGAACTATTATTGATTGGTGGGCTACCCGTGTTTTGAAGAAAGCGATTAATTATATTATCCACAACTATTGCTTTATTATTTCTATGTGTGTCTTTGTACGTATGGGAAGTGGGTCGTGAGCAGAGCTGCCACCCTATACATGATTGATCTCAGTTTATATGAAAATAAAATGCACGACTGGATCGCACGTATTTGTTCTTAGGTTCGATCACATCGTATGCAACAAATTTCTATTAAGAACCTAAATATGTATACCGTAAAACCCGGATAAGTGCCTCACGCTAAATGCCCCACTTTTAGTTTAGTTTAGTTTATTTCATCAATCAGATTACAATCTTTATAGACTAAGCTAAATAATATAATTGTTGGGGGCTATATGCTTATATAATTAAATAAATTAAGTAAATGTTACTATAATTGACATTATTATTTATAATTTATAAATTAATAAATATAAATTTATTGAGAAAAATGAGATTAATTCTTTAAAGTTATTAGCAAGTTATAGTGTTAATATTATTTAACAAATATGTTTTAAATATATCTCTCCAAACATCAAGATTGAAATCAATCCTATTGCAAATTAAATTCACTATTCTAGTGCAACATGCTATTGGTTCATTACGGCCATAATTTGTAATATGAAACTGCTCTAAAAATGAAACCGATAGCGTATAATTCTAGAGGGTGCGTTAACACAATTAACTAATGTTAATAAAGGAGGACAATTAATATGAAAAGCTACTATATCTCTTAAAAACATAACTGAAAAATAAGCCCGCCGATCATAAAGAGAATGCTTACCAAATAGTAAACATCTACTATAATAGGAATGCCTTGCAATCCTACAATTAAGCTTATAAAATGCATATCTTGTAAAATGCTTCTGAACTTTTTTAATTCTATCTATTGAGTTATTGTAATAAGGGTTCCAGAGAATGCTACAATATTCAAGAACTGACCTTACAAGAGAATTACGGCAAAAAGACTTAAAAATTAAGTACGTAAAGCTAGACCTTTTCATTTATACTTTACAATTTTCTTTTTTAATTCTGTTTATTTGTATTCATTTATAATGTGTACAGCCACAAGCGTTCAAGATTACTTCAAAAATTCGATCCTTCAGCGAATTGTACCGCGGGGCCAAGTAGTCTAAGGAAATCTCACTCCAGGCAGATGTCATGAATTAACTCTTCCTTCTTGTCATATTGCTTCCGTCCTTCATAAACTTTTCGGGATGAGCCAGCCCAATACATTATCTGTTATGTTAAGGTCCGGGAATATGGCAGCCAAGGCAAAATGTGAAGGTTTTGGCTTTCAAGAAATGATTTTACAATGCGAGCTGTATGTATAGGGGCGTTGTCGTATTGAAATATCCATGAGGTTGGCCCAAAAATATTGTTTATTTTAGAAAAAACTGATTCCAACAAGGATTTGTAATTACTGCAGTCAGCTTACTACCTTGCACGTCAAATTCTATGGGTCCATAGTAGGATATTGAAGCCCAAATCATTACCCCTCCTTTTCTGCTGTGATGCCGGTTCATAAAGAGCTCCTCTTTCCTCAAATCATGGAAATAGCCATCCGGTCTGCCTAGATCGAATTTTTTTTCATTGGAAAAAACGACTTTTTTTCAGTTAAGTAAACGACAAAATGAATGGAAAATCCTTTTTCTTACAATTTTTTTTCTTAATTTTTCATTTCATTTGGAAGATATTGCATGAAAAGACTTTACTCGGGTGCCCGGGCAACGCCGGGGACTTTCTGCTAGTTTGTTATAATATAGAAAGACATAGAAATAAAACCGAAATATGTCTTTTGCCCAAAAGGTATAATAATGACGAAATTGTGTGGTGCAATTCTGCACGCAAGCAATTGGAAATTGGTGTTGTTATCTGGTCATAAATTACGGTGCTCTCAAAAACTGTGAATTTATATCCAAAAACTTTGTATACCTTCACCCAAACTGGATCCCACCCCATATCCAAGCAGGGAGGTTGCACATGCCATTCCCTACGCACCGAGCCTTTCATACATGAATTTTAAATATAAATTTCATTGGTAATAGCTAATGGGGCAAAATTTTAAAGGATTTAGTAATATATTAAATCAATTTTAGTATGATACTAGGTTGAAAAGAGGATTTTGCTAATTTTAAATATAGTTTAGTATCTTATTATATTCTTACCATTTCACTAAAGTTAAAATCACCTAATGGCTACTTTAATTTTTTAGCATCGTACTAAATCCATAATGTCAGCTGATAGTATATCGGCCTTGCACGCGGGTGCCCAGATAGGGTTACCAGATTGAAATGATATAGCAAGTTTTCTATGGGGATCGATGTTCAAAAAGGGGGACAAAACATGTTATTAAAAAATACAAAACCCGAACAAAAAAAAAAAGGTTTGTAACAACATTTTTATTAAATTTTTTTATTAATAAAACAAAATCGAAAAAAATAACTATGCAACTAAAGTAAATCAACGGAAACAAAAACAACAAAAATAAATTACATTTTCGTAAAAAAAAATAATAATTAAATTAAAAAGCATGAACGGTTTCATCACAGTAAGTGTACATTCATAATATAATAGATAGGGACATGAATAATTAAACATTAATATCTACACTAAGATTAAAACATAGTTTTCAGCTGACTTGTTTTTTCTGTCATTTTGAATAATACATTTTTAAAACTCCTTACAATTCAGCATGTAATTTTGCTTTATCATTAATTAGATTTCAATCAAACGATTTCTATCTGTTCTCCAAGTGTTTAACATCAAACTGAAAATTCTTTCAGGTCATTTGAGTGTGTAACAGAAAAAATGAAATTAATATTTAGTTTTTTTTTTCAAAATTCTGAAATTTACATGCTGTTAATAAAAGTATCCGCTTTAATTCCAAAGAAGTTTCTTTGTTTTCCATTAAATCAAAACAGTCTCTTAAAGTTATGTACCCTTAGAAAAGATTATCTTCATTTATATTAGCAATTTTAAAAG
Source organism: Philhelius pedissequus (assembly GCA_910595825.1). Taxonomy (NCBI): domain Eukaryota; kingdom Metazoa; phylum Arthropoda; class Insecta; order Diptera; family Syrphidae; genus Philhelius; species Philhelius pedissequus. The sequence goes on along the minus strand of OU343161.1, from coordinate 100,462,497 downwards.
AAGATACATTTTCTAAGCAATCACTAAAAACAGGAAATTCATTCCTTTTAAATTTTCCAATTTTTTAAGATAGTCCATACTCGGAAACGAAATGATTATCAATATATTTAATTAAATCTTCTAAAAAAGCATTAGCTGTTTTAATACAAATTTTAATTTGTTGTTCGTTAAGAAAAGATTTAATTTTTTGCTGAGCGATTGAGAAATAGGAATGTTCAGAAAGTCTTGTTTTTAATGACGATCTTAATTTGTTATCAATTTACACAAGTATTTTCGAAACCAATGCTTGTAAACAATCCTAATTATGCGTCTGCCAAATTATTTTCCAAAAACTTTTTAGGCAGTGATGGAAACATGGCTTTCCTTAAGAAGTATTCTTTAATTGGTTCAAACCCTTTATAAACTTTTTCGAAAAGTTTTTGAATGAAGTAAATGGATGCATCCAGTTTTGAAAATTATATTTACTGTGATGGAAGTATTCACAGCTTTAGTATGGAAACTTTCCAAAAAAAATGTTTAATAGGAAAGAGTAGGTAGTATAAATTGTTTAAGGTGAACAAAATATTACATCGGGGCGAAAAAGAGGGACATTTGTGTCCCCCGTTGTCATTTTTGGTTTTGAGGGACAATAAATATTTTGAATTAAAAAAGAGGGACAGTCCCTCCAAAATGGGGACGAATGGTAACCCTAGGTTCGAGTCCTGCTGGTGTAGAATTATTTTTTTTTTTGTAAATAATAAAGTTAAATAATGAAAATATTAACATCGAATACTTATTTAGAGCACATGTTTGGGTTCCATCAACATATAATTAATTTACAAAGCAAAACCACAAGTAAGTAAGTAATTCATTTTATTTTCATTTTGCGTATTCATTGTATTACAATTACGAGTATATGAATTTTTGAAGCTTTGGCTTTGCCGTCAGCTCGGTTAGCAAATTTTATTTAATGCAAATAGCGGGTTTTCCAATAAGAGGTGTTATAGGTTTTGAATAGCCCGCTATTTCGGTAGCTGTCACTTTTGAAGCTGTCATTTTTTGACATTTGACAAGTAGAAACTACGCTATTAATAAAAATGGAACGATACACGCTTCAACAACGCATTGAAATTATTAAAATTCACTATAAAAATGGTGAAAATTTGGCAGAGACGGTTCGTAAAACTAAAACATTTTTGGGTCGTCGTGAAGCACCTTGTCGGACCGCAATACAGAAATTGGTGGACAAATTCGAGCTGTTGGGACAAGTTAGTGATGTGAAGAATAAAACCCGTGCACGTCGCTCAAGAACAACTGAGAATATTGCTGTTGTAGCCCAAAGTGTTGAAGAAAACCCAGGTTTGTCCATTCCTCGTCGTTCTTTGGAATTAGACACAAACGTCATTACACCGTATTTTGCATAAAGACTTGGGTCTTAAGGCTTATAAAGTTCAGTTATCACAAGAACTCAAGCCGGCTGATCATCAACAACGTCGTGTCTTTGCTGATTGGGTCCTTGAAATGCATGAAAGTGAACCGGAATTTCATCGAAAAATCATCTTGACTGATGAGGCCCATTTCTACCTCGGAGGCTACGTCAACAAGCAAAACTGTCGCATCTGGGGCTCGGAAAACCCAAGAGTTATTGTTGAAAAGCCTCTCCATCCTCAACGCGTGACTGCTTGGTGCGGTTTATGGTCGCGCGGGGTCATTGGACCTAACTTTTTCGAAAATGAGGCTGGAGCAACAGTTACGGTCAATGGATTGCGCTATCGAGAGATGATTAATGATTTTTTATGGCCTGCATTGGATGGTATTGTTCTGGACAACGTTTACTTTCAACAAGACGGCGCTACGTGCCACACAAGCAATGAAACCATCGATCTTTTACGGGAAAAGTTTCCGGACCGTGTTATCTCTCGAAGAGGTGATCACAATTGGCCACCGAGATCTTGTGATTTAACACCTTGCGACTTCTTCCTTTGGGGCCACGTGAAAGATAAGGTCTACGCCAACACGGCAGCGTCGATTCAAGACCTCAAAGATGAAATTCGTGAGGCTATCGAGGACATAGGGCAGCCACTTTGCGATTTGGTTATGGAAAATTTCATGAAAAGGATATGGTCCTGTAAGCGTGGTCTTGGCGGCCATTTGGCTGATGTTGTGTTCCATTATTAACGGCATACCTTCCTCTTTATAATGAAATAAACATCCGATCATTTATCTCCAAAAATGCCATTTTTCTTTGAATATCAAAATAACACCTCTTATTGGAAAACCCTATACATTGTATGTATGTATATTTTCAATTTAATTAAATACTAGAAAAAATTACATATTTTACTATTCGAATTCTGTAATTAATAACATATTCTATACCTAGATAGTTGTTTCACGAATTTGTATAGGATTTTACAGTTGTATCCATTCAAGGTAACTATTGTTTCCTGCATTGCTAAAGTTTTCTTTACCGAAGTACGCAAGACGCTGAGGTGCAAAAATAGGACATATACTTAAAAAGTGAATGCAGTCTTCTTTGGGAGCAGAACTGATTGAGACTGCAGTTGTAAGCGCTTCCGTATACACCGAGGAGTTCACACCTTGTTTCAAAAATCACAGATATTTCTTTTTAGCTAAGCAGGTCATGAAAGTTGTTATTTTTCAATAAATTAGTGTTGAGCTGAGAGTATAAAATTGTACTATCCGAATCACGGCTTTTCACAGTAAATACATCGTGCTGAGACACTTCATACTTCTGAATAATCCGATATAGCTGTTCTGTTACCAGATTTAAATTATTAATGTCTATCGATACAAGTTCGTGACAAGTGTTCCCTAAACTCTTCCATTTTGACAGCCACCAATCCTCGTTCCTCAGCTCATATAACGCCATTTGCTTGGGCGGGTATGCTGAAGAGAAAGAACCTTAACGATATAATCGGCTTCCAACTTCAGCGTATGAATAAACAGTTTTGGCAGTCCTGTTTCAAGATAAAGGATTATCCATTTTGCGGTTTCAAAAGTATAGGGCTGGAATTCGATATCTGTCAAACTAAATTGTTATTTTTTTTTCAGTTGAATGTCTGACATTTACGAAAATGGATCGCTTAACTTTCGCACAACGCATAAAAATTGTTAAAACCTACTATAAAAATGGTGATTATGCCACAGCCACATATCGTGCTTTAAGAGGAGATTATGGTTTACATAATCATCCAACTACGCATGCAATTGGCAAAATTGTGAAGAAATTTGAAGAGACTGCATTGGTTACAGATATTGTAAGGCCTGTGCATCATCGTTTCGCTCGTACCACTGAAAATATCGCTGCTGTAAGTGAAAATGTTGCCGAAGACCCGAATGTGTCGATTCCTCGTCGTTCTCAGGAATTAGGACTGTCTTACGGCATATTATGGCGTATGTTGCATTTCTATCGAATGGGTGCTTGAACAACAAGCGGTGGACGGCGATTTTTCGAACAAAATTTTCTTCAGCGACGAAGCACATTTCTCACTCGGTGGGTAAGTTAACAAACAAAACTGTCGTATTTGGGGTTCTGAGAATCCTCAACTAATTGAAGAGAAGTCATTACATCCACAAAAAGTCACTGTTTGGGGCGCCCCTTGGCCCGGAGGTTTGATTGGACCTTACTTCTTCGAAAACGATGATGGAACGACTGTCACCGTCAATTCGGAGCGTTATGGTCATATGATAACCGACTTTTTTTACATGCTGTTGAAGAATACGACTTATACAATATGTGGTTTCAACAAGACGGTGCCACATGCCACACAACTCGAGCGAATATGGCTTTATTGCAAGAGACATTTCCTGGCCGCGTAATTTCTCGTCGTGGAGATATCAACTGGCCATCAAGATCACGCTATTTGACACCGCTGGACTTTGTTTTGTGGGGCTAGGTGAAAGACCGTGTTTATGCAGATAAACCTTTAACTCTTGAGCACTTGAAAACCAACATTCGTCAAGTTATGACTGAGATACCGCCCAATATGTGTCAAAAAGTGGTCGAAAATTACCTCAAAAGAATCGATGCTTGCAAAAATTCGCGTGGTAGTCATTTAAGTGATGTAGTGTTTCAAACATATTGTCAACGTTCAGACTTTATAATAAAAAAGAAATATCGTGAAAAAAAATATTTTATATGTGTTTTATTTACGTTTACTTTTGAAACCGCAAAATGGATAACCCTTTATAACGCGTAATTTGGTGTTCTTATCGGTAAATTGAAGAGCTTTTTTGAGAAGTTCCAGTGGAATTTTTCAATTGACTCGTATTCATCTAATCCCCATACTTGGGCGACGTACCAAAGCGTAGATTTTGCCACACCGTTAAATATTTTATATTTCGTTGACAGGTTGATTCGTTTATTTAAAAAGACGCTTCTCCATGACAAATTAATCAGTCTTTGTGAAATATTTGATTTTTTCCATTAAATGTAATCTGAAGTCAAGAGTACTGTTTGGTTTCACCCCTAGGTACTTGTATTCATGAACGATCTACAGTCTGGAAGCATTACATACCCAATTATATCTGTTCTGACTCAATGCTGATTTAGTAAAAACCATTACTTTCGATTTGGTGGAGTTGATTTCAAGGCTCCATTTATTACAGAAATCAGCTAGACGATTGATCATCAGATGACAAAAAAAATTGCCCATTTTTCCATTTTTTTTGCGAAATAAAAACTATTCGACCTTAAAACTTCAAGGAAGAAGTAAAATATCAACAAAATTTTGACTTTTTATGTCAATCAACATGCTAAATTTTCAAAGCTTTTTTTAAATGTTGCAATTTTTTGGACCATCTAATTTTGTGGTTGAAATCAACTACGTGGAAATTATTATAAACATATTTACGTTTATCAGAAGACCATAGGTTGAATAGATTGAAAATATATTTTTTCAACTGTTTTCATCCCTTTCCCCACGAGCTAACAAAAATAACATGACTTTGAAATATTTTCGTATGTACACTATTGTATATCTATTATTTCTTTATGGCCAACATTAATGTTATGTTTTAAATCAATATTGATATTGGAATAATGTGTTTAAGAGTTTGTTTGTGCGGCTCATTAAATTTTGCTATAAAAGGGGTACCCAAGCTTAATTTAATCAAGTCGTATTATAATTTTTTGTAGGTACGGTTTGGCTGTTTAGCTTAGTCCCATTTTGTTTAATTTAAGTTTTGAAAATGAAAATCTCACAATACAAATTCTTAGCTATAGTGGCTGTGCTTTTTGTGTTTGTCCAACAGGCACAACAATTGTCTTTAGAAGAGTTAAGTAAACTTGAAAAAATTGTGGTCAATCCGGAATTCCAGGAAATGCAAGAAGCACTAATCAATGCGAGCACAGATGCAGACAGCTTAGCTGTAACAGCAGTCATTGAAGATATCCGAAATACAGTTCGGACATACCTGGTCCATGAACTTTCTCCATTGGCTGTAAATACAGCTATTGAGGGAATACTTGAAGCGATAAGGCTTGTAAACTCTGTTGTTCGTCAAGCCAATAAAGCAATTGATGTTGCTTTTAACTTGGTAAAAGCCGACGATAAGAAAGGTGCTACTGATGCTATCAAAAAGGGACTCAAAGCTGATAGGGATTTGATCTTCATTGCTGGAGTTCCAATTCATGATGCACAAGGGTTTGCCTTAAGTCTTGTTGGTGGTTTAGCGCTACCAGAATTAAAAAATACGATGATTTCTATTCAAACGGCAGGCGTTTCAATACTGGAATGCCTCGATGTAGCTGATCAAATAGCAACCGATGGAATAAACACAGGGGGACCTGCTGCGTATAAGGCGCTTAATGCTGCTCGTAAGATCGTTTTAACTGGATCACTATCGGTGTATAACCACCTAAAAGAAGCAGCTGCACATGCTTTAGAAGGTTTGCAATATGCTGTGTCGCGATCAGGCTACGAAGTTGATGTATTACCAGGAGTTATATTTAGTTTAAAAACAACCATTTCCACCGATAATCCTGCAGCTCTGGGAGCTACTGCTATGATCAATAATAGCTTGAACTCTGTTTTGAATGTGGTAACCAACAAAACCGAAATCGATGCAGTTAATATCATTTATGAAGGGCTTAGATCGACAATTATAGAAACCGCAGATGCCATGCTTACTGCAAAGAATGGGTTCGAAGAGGCTGGAAAACTAGCAAGCCAAGATCCAGAAGCTGCAGTCGATGCTGTGCGCAAGGCAATTAAAACAGCTGAACGAAAGTTATTTAGTGCATCGGCTTATGGATATCTAGCATTGGGAGCAGCTGGACAAGTATCTGGCAATGCAGTAGCCGACGAACTTGTTGCTACGGTTATTGAAATGGAATATGGTAGAGCGACAGCATATGAAGATCTTGAACTTGCTGCAAGGATTTCTATTGTTGGAATTCTAGGTGGCAATTCAGCTACACAACTTGGAATAAATACTGCTCTACAAATGTGCGACGCTGCTGGAATAGCATTGTTCCAGGACTTCGTAGATGCTGGAGAAATGGGATTTAAGGTTTTCCGGAAGGCTCATGATATTAACAGTGTATAATTAAGAGAATAAAAGTTTTTTTTTTATTTTTTTACAAAATGTGTTTTATATCTTTTTTACTTGCGATTATATGTACTTTAAGCCAAGTTATGCATTCGTAAAAAAAAAATTCTAACAATCAAACAAGACATTACGATTATAGAGGAGCCAAAAAAGTGATCGCCAAAAAATGTCTGTCTGCCTGTCTGTCAGTCTGTGAGAATGTCCGTCTGTATGTATAACGAGCTACAGCCTAAGTGTCTTAAGCGATTACCTTCAAATTTGGTATGTGTTATTATTTTGGCATTCCTCAGAGGGGAAATTGAAATTTATTTTTAGGCCTAAAAATAACGGTACCTGCCATATGACCTTGAAGGAAAATCTTATTTTTCTCTACAACGGATCCAACGGTTTTGATAAAAATTTTCGAAAATTGTTTTGTTGGTACTAGCTATCATTTGACCGCATTTTCTATCAAGTTCACCGGAAAAGTCTATTAACGGTACCTTTCATATAACAGTTTTTTTATTTTTGGCTTTTTCAGTAATGGCACATTGGGTTTCTGTCAAATTTTATATTTAGGAAGATCTGAGTAGCTAAATTAATTTTGCATATCAAATTTTTGAATAACTTTTTTTAAATTAAAATTAATTATTAAAATTTTTTTTGAAAAATTAATATTTTTAAAACCAATAAAAAAAATATTTTAAATTTTATTCTCACATGTACATTAATAATCTCTGAAAAATTGCATACCAAAATTTAAAAAAAAATTTGTTTTCAAAAAACGAAAAAATAAAAAAACAGGATCTTATCAAAACCCGTCCTACAATTTTCGAGATACTTTTTTATAAAATTTGCATTGGTCCGTGGCATCTAATGGCGTTCGTCGTTTTTTTTTCGAAAAACCTCTTACAGTGATGGTTTTGACAGTTTAAATAAGCTTAAAAAACTATTTTGTCCCACCTATACACCATACACTTTCATTATATACATATGTACTTGTACATATTTACATTATTAACTCCTAATTTACATAATTAAAATCCATTTTAATATACATTTATAGGTAGGTACCTATGTAACTATTCCTGGAATCATGCATTCGACAATTTATTATACTAAGTATCAAGGTAATATTACATACATGGACTTTAAATTTGCTTAGGATAACTATATAGGCTAGCTACCCACCAACAGCGTTAAGAGCAAGTTTGTACGATCCAGTCGTGCATTTTATTTTATTTGTAAAATGGTTGTGGTGTACTTGCCTCAATTATATTCTTATAATCATTTTGATGAATTTATATCACCACATATTATGGTGATTAGGTTAGTCTAGGCGGGATGATGATACAGCTCACAAAGGTAGAAAGAGAGAAGGGAACGAAGTAACTGGAACCTGAATTTAGAATTAATTTCAAGAGATGTTCAGTGGCAGTGACTGCGTCTGCAGGCTCTATGGAAACAAATAGCTTTTTTAAGGCCTTATTCATATCGCTTTCAGCAGTATTCGAACGCCGAACGATTCAGTTAGACAGATTTAGGTATGACATTCTTGAATACCTTTCTGACAGTTGGGTTCGTCGGTATATAATAATATACATTTATTGTTTGAGTTTTCTTCAAGATGATATGACTTTCTGATAATAATTGAATGAATATTTCTTTCAGAAAATAGTTTTTGAAAATAAATAACAATTTAAATTGTTTAACTTTTTTTTAAATGTTATTCCGTAAAAATTGATGCAATTGGTGAATTGCGCAGTGGCGTTATTGGAACAGCTGAAAATTAGAAACAAAATAAAAATTGAAATTGATGCGGATTATTTACTATAGATGTAAAAATAAAGATAAGCAAATATGTTTAAATGAAAACAAGGAAATGTTAAAGGATTTGTATTTGATCTGGAATAAAATAGAATGAACAGAATACCTAGAGATAATCACACTATTGTGTTCTTACTGATAAAGTGTTTATGTAGGATGCTCTCACCCCTTTTCCTTCTTTCTGGTAGTCGATAGTGAAGTTTTAATCTCAAATAAAATGTTTAATATTTCCGTTTACTTCATGTTGGAATATAAAAGAAATTGTTTCACCGGCGTGTAGTTAGCACCTCGATATCACGGATTTCAAAATTTTTGATTCCTTTAATTAGGGGAACATTTGGTGAAATTTGGTTAAACATTTTTAGAATTTGGTGAATCATGGTTTAAAAGTTATAATCAATTTAAAGTTAGGCGTATAGTTAGCACTCGATAGGAACAAAATAAAGGTTTATCGGTATCAATCGATGGGAAATTGTTTCCGAATTTAGTGAGAACTATTTACGAATTTGGTGAAGCTATACTTTAATAAATAATTAAGAAAAACCAATTACAATGACAGGTCTATAAACAATTAACAAATATACCCAAACGTCGTAACGTAACGTAGCTAAATCTGTCATACACGAACACAAATCTAACCCATGTACAAGATTCTGTCCCAATTTTTGACGTTCGTTTGACGTCTTGTAGTCGCCGAAATATTTGTAATTTTTTTAAACAATTTTAACAAAATTAAACAAATCAATTCTCAGTGATTTGCAAAATTTTGAAGCAGATAGCAGACTACCAGAAGTTTCCCGACCAATCAAGAACGCATCTCAAATTTATATTTTTTTATATAAAAACCTTATCTTTAGACAAAAAAGTATTCATTGTTCTGCAAGTTAACTAATCGAAAACAAGTTATTAAGCACGTATAACCAACTGGGAATCCAGATAAAAATTGTATTTGAAAACTAAGTGAAAACTAATTCCGAAAAAACAAGAAAACAAGATGACTACATTGAAAATCGTATTCAAGAAACGACGACATAATAGCCGTAAATAGACAAAGGCAATTAATTAGAGGCCAAACTCTTCCATTTGTGATCTTATAAGCAAACCACAGCTAAGTAGTCGAAAATCCCAGCTTCCGATAAAATAGCGACCAATATCATCATTCCAAACAGCAAAAGCAACGTGTCCACGTCGATCCATGCAATGATCTGTGCCATTGGCGGACGTTCATCCAGGCTGCCAATATACCAATAGCCATCAGTCGATCTCGTACTGTGGAAGTGTTAAGACGTTTTCGGCTTTCCAGTTTTTCCAATTAAAATTCGTGTGTGAGCTTAAGTTCTAAATTAAATCAAAATTTCACAAGTGGTGCAGTAGCACAGTGATAGAGTGGCCGACCGAGAATCCGAGGGTCGCCAGTTCGATTCCCAGGAGGGCATCAGAACTTTATCAGCTTTTTTTCACAACCGTGAAGTAGTTAACTTTATTGGTTGGGAAAACGAGCAAAGGAGGAGGAGTTTAAGCACCGGGGCATCGAAAGGTGTCCTAGGGCCAATGAGGCCAGCGATGGCATCAGCTGAGGGAACATCGAAAGATGTTCCAACTACAAGCAGTGATTCTGCAGCAACAACATCAACAGCAATAACAACAACGGCAACATCATCCGATGCTAATCAAAAGCGCAGAAAGAGGATCAAGTGCGCACCAAATTTGGTAAAAAGGAGATCCACGGCCACCTCAGCAAAGCTGCCAGCTGGGGTGCATACGTCCGATATAGACGAGACGTCAGAGGCAGCAAGACAAACCGAGTTAGACACTTCACCCGAAGAGGGTATAGCATATATGTCTGAAGAAGGAGAAGGGCACTTCACGACGGGCGATAGTACTGCCTTCGTGAACCTCTCCACATCAGAGGCGTCATCTGAGGAGGACGAACAAAGAATGTTCGCCCAAATTGATGCTTTGGAGGCAGAAATAGAAAAGATAAAAAGTAAAGTTAAGGCCAGCCAAGAAGCGCGCCGAGCGAGGCAACTAAAAGAACTCGAAGAAAAAGAACAACAACAGAAAAAAGAACAAATACAAAAACAACAGCCACAGCAGCAGCCAAAACAACAACGGCAAAAACAACAACAACAACAGCAACAGCAGCAGACACAAGTCCAGAAACAACCGCAAGAAAAACAGCAGCAGCAGATTCAAAAGCAGCAGAATCAACAGCCGCAGAAAAATCAATCTCAGCAGCAGCAGCCACAGCCGCCGATCATGAAAAAAGAAAAGGTGCCACCCATTAATACTTATAAAATGGAGTTACAGGATACCATAAATCTATGTAAGTTGACCATAGGTCAAAATTTTACTATTAAAAGATTAAATAACGATAGGCATGCTATCCAGTGCTTGACACTGGAACAGCACAAAAAAATTAAAGAGTTGCTGAAAGAAACTACTACCGAATTCTTTAGTTTCACCCCTAAAACCGAAAAATTTCAAACGGTCCTTTTGAAGGGCATAGATTCCTGCACGGAACCACAGGTTCTCTTAAATGAACTCCGCCAACAAGCGAATGACGATCTCGACTTTATCGGGGTCAAGCCGTTCGCTACAGTTAGAGCTAGGCGGGAGAAGCGGAGTCTTCCCTTCTTCCTTGTTCAACTCTCACCCAGCAGCAAACTGGATAGTTTGAGGAGTATATCCGTCCTCAACTGCCAGGTTGTAACTTGGGACAAATTAAAAAGGCGCGGCGACATGCTTCAATGCATGCGCTGCCAAAGGTTCGGCCACGCCGCAGCAAACTGCGAAATGCAGTCACGCTGCGTTAAGTGTGGAGAGAACCACAATGCAGATGAATGCAAGTTAGGAAAAGAACGGGTCGAAGATAGGACCCAGCTTAAATGTGTACTCTGCCGAGGCGCCGGACACCCCGCTAATTATCGGGGATGCCCGACGTTTCAGCTTATAAAAAACAATAAAGCAGCAAAGCAGACAGTGGTAGAAAAGCGTCCAACAGTGCGCCCTCCTACAACAACGTCCGTCAACCCCCAAATTTCTTACGCCCAAATGGCGTCAGGAAGGGGAAGCACGGTACAGCCTACACCAAAGGTCGCCCAACAGGCCCCCGTGCCTAAGGCGCCGGCGGCACAGGCGGATATTATGGGCGTTCTACTGGCCATCCAGGGCCAGTTGAACGGCCTCCAAAACCAGATCAGGGAGCAGGCGGCTAGGGTGGATTATCTCTACTCTGTTTTGCCGAGCTTAACGCAACTTAGAGGTTAAGGGCGCGCTGCCGGAGAGGCCCTTTAAGATCCTAGCTGTGAATGTAAATTCATTGATTAGGACCGAACGTAGAGCGAATTTATTCCAATTGCTTCAAGACATAAGTCCAGATGTGTTTATGGCTAGCGAAACTAAGCTTAACCAGAAACATAAATTGACTAACAACAATTACAATATCGTAAGAAGAGACCGACCCAACTCCAGGCAAGGAGGAGGCGTCGCAATCTTTATACGTAAAGGCATTAGTCATAAGGTAATATATAATAGTGATGTGCGAAAATTTCGGACGTTAGAGGCATGCATCATATGCATTCATCTCCAACAGGGGAAGCGAATGTATGTGATCGCTGCCTATGCACCGGAAACACCTCAGCCAACGCAGTTTATAACAGAGCTTGAAAAGCTTTTTGAATGCTTAAGATTGAGCTCGGAAGAGAATTACTATATATTGGCGGGTGATTTAAATGCCAAGCACACAGATTGGGGAAATCAAATACAAAATCCTCGAGGTAACCATCTATTTAATTGGATGGGTCGATACAACCTTGAGTATCGCATCGATCTTCTAGCCACAGACAGGCCATCGTTCCCAAGAAGCGGTGCCTATCTGGATCTATTGCTTAAAGACGCAAGACTAACAATTACTGACGCTGTGGGTCAACGGCCAAGAAATTGTTTACGAACGATCGAGTACGACAGTGACCACTGCGGACTCGCAGCCGTAATACAACTTCCGAACCAGCTTATGGAGTTGGAGGAGTATGTGCCTGTGCATACTTACAATTACAGTAAGGTGCGCTGGCCACGTTTCTCCAATGCCTTATTGAGTGAATTACGTTCAAATGGTATATCCCCACCAAATGACAGGAACCTAACAAATACTGAAATCGACAGATACTTAGAACAAATTGACGAAACGATTCTACGAACAATGAACAGAACAATACCGAAATACAAAGAACGTAACGCAACTGACATGTACCGTAACGCGACAATTGACGCACTTCACAGACAAAAAAGTGGACTACTGACAAGACTAAAACGCTTGTACAGGCGGTTTACTGATACACGAGACCTGGAGATTAGGACACTGAAGTCGTCCATCAAAAACATCAACCAATTGATCAAAGAAAATTATAGATTGGCTATTAATTCGTTCTGGGACAATAAAATTCGTGCCGTTAACTCCAGCGACCCAAGTATGTTCCCAAAAATTAATAAGATTTTTAGAAGAAAGGATCAAAACGATCTTCCGTGTCTTAAGCTCCAGAGGACGACAGAGAACAGAGACGTACTTCTGACAGCAGGCATAGACCCAGAGGATGCCGTATTGGACGATGACCTCTATATAATCGAAGATCCGCAGGAGAGAGTGGAGGCTGTGGGGGCTGCTTTCCAGCAAGTGTACAAGGTGAATGCTAGCATTCACCCGAATCATGACCTGGAGAACAGAGCTCTGCTTCATCACTTATGGCTCCGGAACGATATAACCGAATGGCGATCTGAGAACCTTGGTTTTACCAGGTTTAATGATGAAGATTTGGCAAACGCCATAATCGCCGACCGAAATGGGCCCAGCCCCCTGTTAATTTCGAAGAATGAGCTCCAGCTCATCTTCGATTCATTAAAGAAAAAGAAGTCTGCAGGACTCGATGGTATATCCAACGTTGTACTACGACATTTGCCTCAAGAAGCAGTTGACATTTATACCACACTGTTTAACAACGCGCTGAATAATGCATATTATCCAGTGCGGTGGAAGACAGCTGTGGTGCACCCTCTCCCAAAAAAGGGAAAGGACAACTCCAATCCGGCGAATCTCCGGTCGATAAGTCTTCTTCCGAGTATCAGCAAAGTATTTGAAAAGGTTATTAATAGAGCCCTGTTCAAATGGGCGGAGGACAAAAATATCATCCCGGATAATCAGTTCGGTTTTAAGGCGGGACATGACACAATTCATGCCGCGTCTAAACTTGTTTCTGATATCCAATGGAACAAAACTAAAAAACAGTGTACGGGTGCCTGTCTGGTTGATTTGGAGAAGGCCTTCGACACCGTATGATTAGAAGGTCTCTATCTAAAGCTAACCAGACTAGGTATAAGTAAACCTCTATTGTATATGCTTTATGACATGCTAAATGGTAGAAAGTTTGTTGTCAAGAGTGGCAATGTAACTTCTACTGCAATTTTTAATATTAATAATGGTCTTCAGCAGGGAGCGGTTAACTCGCCGATTCTATTCAACATTTACACCAGCGATCTGATAGGTAGTCTAACTCAGGCAATTGCGTACGCCGACGATCTAATTGCGTACAGAACAGCTCATACAGTTGAGGTCATCAAAAGTCTCTTGCAGAGTGACTTCGACAAGATTCAGCGATATTGTGATGACTGGAAGTTGAAAATCAACTTCCAGAAATCAGAAACTATTTTGTTTAGGACTCCGCTGTCTAGCGCCTCAAGGGATACGAGAAAGAACTGGCGCAAGCTGGTGATCGTAGGGCCACATGGACATCCACTGGCGAGTAAAAGTGTAGTAAAGTACCTTGGCATCTGGTTGGATCAGTACCTGTATTTCGACAGACATATAGGTGCTGCTTTGGCCAGGGCTAGGGGAGCCTTAGCCTTGACAAAACGACTGTTTTATAGCAGCCGTCTTGACAGCAGGGTGAAGGTGATTTGCTACATGGCCCTCATCAGGCCGATGATTGCCTACGGATGCCCGGTGTGGTTCAACGTTGCCCCATCTCAAATGGAAAAGATTCGGGTGTTTGAGAGGCAATGTCTTAGACGTTGCCTTGGATTACACAGAACACCAGAGTCGGAGTACACAAGATATTATTCCAACCAGGTTCTATACAACGGAGCCAACATAAACAGAATAGATAATTTTTTGTTCAAGCTGATTCGGGGTCACGTTGCAAGAGCGATGTCCTCAACTAACAGCTTAATTTTTGGGGCTTATTACCCCAATAACGAATATTTTGAGAGTGCGCGGTTAAGTGGTTACATCCCTCCTGAGGCATTCCTCTATTTAGACAGTCGAGGGCTGATACAGGATGGAGGGGCGGTTCCGCTCATCTACCACGTCAGCCGGAAAACTGTGGATAGGCGACTCCTGTATAGTCGAGACGTCATCGCTCAAGGTGGAGAAGAGCGCCTTCGGTTCAGTAGGACTGTGTCCGATCGGGACCGGAGGGATAGGGCGAAACAGGAGAACCAGTTCTGGTGGCTCTCTGAACAGCATCGTGATATTTAAAGTCGATGAAGATGATATATCTTGGCCGACTTACATAGATTTAGGGCATTAGGTATAGGTAACAGTCAGGGTGGCACCAAAAAAAAAATTAAAAATATGTATGTATGCGGGGGCATGCGTGCATGTATCTGCGTGTCTGTACATGTGTGTGCGTACGTATATGTATGTGCGTATGTTAATGTGTGGGTGGGTTGCATGCTAGTGTGTGTCTGCATGCATATACAAAATAAACAAAAAAAAATTAAAAAACGAAAAAAATGCTGCTGTGGCTGTTCTAGTTTTTAAGTAGTTATAAGTATTATTAGGTATTTTAAGTAGTTTAAGTTATTTTTAGTTAGTATAAGTTAGTTTTATTTAGTTTTAATTATTTTTAATATATATTTAAGTTTAGTTTATAGGTAAAAAAAAAAAAAAAAAAAAAAAAAAAAAAAAAAAAAAAATGATCAGATACCAAGTTTTCTGTATAAAAGTTTCTTGAAATATAAAATAAATAAAAAAAAAAAAATTTAGATTTAATTAAAATAGTTTTTAGGTCGAAAGACATTAGTTGTAAGAGTTATTGTTTAATTTAGAGCGCCCGTAAAGGGCCAGTAAATTAGTTGTAAGTTATTGATAATTAGGCTAGTTTTAAACATTTTTGTCTAGCTTTAAAATAGTTATAAGTTAATATGAAATAAAAATGAATTTAAAAAAAAAAAAAAAAAAAAAAAAAAAAAAAAATACCAATAGCCATAGTACCAATGATGGCAGCCAAAGTCCGATTGACCACCTCCCAAATTAAATGAATATACAAAACAAACAAAATATACAAAACATCATTCTTAACTCAGAGGTAACAACTGACAGTAGTTGGGACATGAGAAAGAAGTTTGGTTTTGTAGAAAAAAGATCTGTTTGTTCGCCTGAGCACAAGCTTTCAGAATTTGGTCTATCTTACTTTTTAAGTAACGGGCACTTTTACACGAAACTACATTTTTTTTCGGAATAGTGCCGCGCTTAAATAAAATTGCTTATAACTCCTTAACTAAGATTCACCAAATTCTGAAATCTCTTGTGAAGTCTCCTAAGCTTAGTTTGAGCTCGAGCACCAACTTTCAGAATTTGGTGAATCCTTCGTAAATAGTCTCACTAAATTCGAAAAACAATTTCCCATCGATTTTGTTCTTATCGAGTGCTAACTAACGCCTAACCTTAAATTGTTTATAACTTTTAAACCATTATTCACCAAATTCTAAAAATGATTAACCAAATTTCACCAAATGTTCACCTAATTAAAGGAATCAAAAATTTTGAAATCCGTGATATCGCGGTGCTAACTATACGCCGGTAATTGTTTCACATAATATTACATATATCGAATGCCGCATCGAAATGTCGAAACTCAAACTATTTGTGAGTTGTGACCTGCTCTGAAGCAGTGTTTCTCCTCTACGTGCCGACTTTAATTGTCTACATTTTAACGTAGACAATTGGTCGACTATGTCGACAATGTAGACAATATGTCGACAATGTAAACAATAACTTTGATATCTTAAATCTCACAAATAAAATAATTTCAAAAAGTCTTTGCTGCAACGATTTTAATATTTTCCATACATTTTCAATAAATTATAATATAACGCGTGGTTGCTATTAAGATGTATTGTAGTATTGTATTATTTTATTACTTATTTAT
This sequence comes from Philhelius pedissequus, assembly GCA_910595825.1. Lineage (NCBI taxonomy): Eukaryota > Metazoa > Arthropoda > Insecta > Diptera > Syrphidae > Philhelius > Philhelius pedissequus. The sequence continues at coordinate 100,445,932 of OU343161.1, read as the reverse complement.
CTTGCTAACAACATACATTTTTGCTTGTTCATTATTAGATTAATAATTTTATTAAAGGCACAGGTAACAAAAAATGTTATTATAATCTAAATATTGATTTTAAAACTACCTCAAACAAGGACATCTGGATCGGATGATGTCTCAATGCTACTTTTATGATATTTAATATTTAAAGGCCATGCCATTCGACCATTTTATCAGAGGAAAACCAATTGGGCAACATTTTAAACATTTACTACTCTTTATGAGTTTTAAAATGTTAGTTGACTCTAAAAATGAGTTTTAAAATGATATACTTAAACGTTAAAGTGGTCGTCTAAATTTAAACAGAGCAAAAAACTTCCTTATCTTTCTTGAAGTAAACCTTTTCCAGTTGACGTTTGAGATTTCATAACAAAAAGTGAACGAAAATGTTTTCTGAAGAAGAAGATTATAATATTTTCAAGATGTTGAGCTTTTTAGAAAGCCAAAAATATATAAAGTTCGAGCAAACCCGTTCGAAGAACTTGATGACCTTGAATTTTATTCAAGATACCGATTTGAAAAAAAGGTCGATTTTTAATTGATTACCAATTGGTGAACAATTTGCTTCTTTATCTAAAACGAATTATACGAGTATATGAAAATCTTTTTCTGAAATTTAAAAAAATCTTACCTGAGCTTATGTAAATGTATGAATATAGTCTTGGTGGTCTTGTGCTTATGTTTAATTTTCGTTCTGTTCCATTACTCTATCTGTTAAAATAAGGTGTGCTAAACATAAGTTTGATTAACATAGCCCTAAAGATCTACTTCAATTAGATTGAGATTGAGTGTTGTGCCATGTAGACTATAAATGTAGACTACATGATTTGTATACATGAAGACAATTAAATGTAGACAATTTAAAATTGTCGACACAAATTAGTCGACAATGTAGACAGTTGGTAAAACCATCATAATTCATAATTTTTTCTACTCAAATTTATCAAACCACTAAACATATATGTTAAAAAAAGAACCAAGTTCTTCTATAATAAAAAAAAAACATGTGTGCAAGAACAAGATAGTCGTGAAAAAATCATTTGATTTAACTCAAAACGTACTTATACCTAGTTATGCTTAAATGTTTTAGTTTCAAATATTTAAATTAGAGAAGATATCGAAAAACTTTAAATTATGGTAGAAATCTGTTGTGATAAAAAGGTCCACAGAATCACTTCACTAGTTTACTACTAGTCAAGTTTTAAAAACCAAAAAAATTTAAAATTTGAGGAATTTATTAACAATATTAAAAAATGCCAGCAAAACTTGCAAATTTGGTTTATAATCAAATCATCATTCGCACATAATTTGTAGAAGTGTTTTTTTTTCGATTTCAATTCTTTTAGCAGAGACATTGTTTTTAGTCTAATAAAATTACTGAAGAAATGGCCTTTAAGTATAAAATTCTATATATTATTATATATTGTGACGAAATTCCCATACACCTAAAAAAAACAAGAAAAACACAATAATTATTTATTATACAAAATATAGCAAAATTAACTCCCTTGACATGTTGATGGCTGCTAGGTGGGACGAGAAATGACACTTAACGTTTGCTGAGAACTTTCTTACACTTAGGTTCTACATTCCACATTTTTCCAGACAAGAAATGAGCATAACTGACTGAACGGTAAAATCGAACCGTTCTGTCTTCAGACAGGTATATTGTTCAGAATTGTATACGAGTAATAGAATTAATTGCAGGTTTAAATTGGAAAAACAGTCATTGTGTATTCATACCTGGAGGTATCGCACATCAAACGAACGGACATTTTGAGGAGAGTACAAATAAATTACCCTTAGGTTGTTTTAATGAGTTTCAGAGGAAATTAGTTTTGAGAAGAAAGGTGGGAAATGGCGCGAAATATCAAATTCCAGAAAAAATGGAATAGGATTCCAGAATTACCATAGTGGAGACTAGAACTCACTGGAAACCATCCAATATCGTATAAAAGACGCTGCAACGTTGATGGGAGGGGGCACTTTTAGTTTTGGCGAAGTTTGAAATTAAAAAAAAAAAAAAAAAAAAATAATTAGTCTTTTTTTTATAACAAAAAAAACTTGCCTTAAGCAAAAGAAAACAAATAATATAATAATAAAAATAACCCTCTCGGGAACCACCGTTTATTCAATAAAAGTTCTTTTTTTTTTATTTTTTAATCCTTGCACTAGGTTCGATTTCATAACAATATGTATTTCCCTATGAACAGGAACACCTCTAATGTCTAATGATCATCATTCTAAGGAAAGCATTTCTAATAATTGATGCAAAAATATGAGAAAATCTAACAATCGCAAATCTCCAAATATGAACTCAAATCATATCACTTTACCAAATTTTCTACAGCAATCCGTAGTGCTTCATAATTGATATCGATTCTAAGAGAGTGGGTAGATACCACGCCCCGAAATGGAAGTCCTAAACTTTTCGATTTTTCTTTTGTATGATTACATGCACTTCAAGTCAAGGTCAAGACCTACAAATCTACCGTATTTTATAATCCTACAGCAGTCCGAAGGGCTTTTTAATTTAACCAACAGTTCGAAGAAGGAAGAAAGTCCCAAAGTTTCCAAAAATTAAATTTTGATGCAAATCCGATTTCTTTTAGGAAGAAACCTTTCTTTAACAGAAATTTCGCCCAAATCGATTCGGAAAATTGTTGTTGTATTTTGTTCTCCTTTTGGGCGTTATTTCTCAACTTTCTATTTTTTAAAGAAAAGAACGCCCAAAAATTATAAATATCACCCAAATAAGGGAATAACCTTCAAATATTAGGAAAAACGCCCACATCAAAATCTTGTCAATAGTTGTACACCTCTTTAAATCAAACCGCGCAATTTTAGAATGATTTTATATGTGAGATTTAGTTGTAAAAGTTATTGTTTACATTGTCGACATATTTTCTACATTGTCGACTGATTGTCTACGTTGAAATGTAGACAATTAAAGTCGACACATAGAGGAACAACACTGCTGGCAACTAGACGATTGCTTTAACTAGAGTTGCTGGCGTGCGTATTCTCTAAATAAGGATTGTTTAAATTTTCGCACCAATATTTTTGCAAAAATGATTGAAATCGGATCAAAAAAAAAAATAAGCACAACTCCAAATTTCGTGAGAAATTGTCAGTTAACGATAATTAGTCAACCAAATTTGCAAGGCTTACTGAGGTTTATTGAAATTATGTAATTTAATTACTAAATTCTTCTAATTTTAAAAGTTTAAAAGTTGACCAGTAGCAAACCAATGAAGTGATTCAGAGTACCTTTCAAATTTTAGTAAGTAGGTTTATCATAAAAGATACCTCCCATAATTTAAAGTTTTTAGATATCTCTAATTTAAATATTTGAAACTTTTATAAACACAGTACCTAGTCCTACGTTTAGATTTAGACCAAATAATTTTTTCACGACTACGTATCATGTTCTAAAACACTTGTTTTTGTATTATAGAATAACTTGGTTCTCTTTTTTTAATATTTATATTTTGGGGTTTGATAGCTCTGCTCTGAAGCAGATAACAATTTCGATTGTTTTTATGACTCTCACATGTTGTGACTTTGGGGAAGAATCCGAAAAAGTCACAAAATTAATTTCACTTCTGCTTGTGACTTGTGAGGTATCAGTGATGTTGGGGAGAATCGGACTGTTTAGTCTTAAAATTTTTTTTGTGAACGAAAATTTTTTATCGAGTTTAAAAAGAAAAATAGGTCGATTTTGACAAATTGGTTTTTCTTATCGTGTGATACGAGGTGGTACTCCCAACATCACCAATTCATGAATATGCAATTTTTAAGTCGATACGACACTTAAGCTGGAAGTCGAATTTAAATATTAAAAAAAGCTGCTAATTTGATAATTCTAGGATGCTTAGTTTGGTCGCAAATCGTGTTTAAAAATAAAAGTAAGTATTTGTATTTATATTTATTTGATATAACAATTAATATAATAAAACAATTTTTAACAGCCTGATGTTAAGGGCTTAGCATGATACTACTTAACAATTTGCTAATACTAAAGCACTTTACTAATATTTTCCTAATTTTGAACACTTTTTAACTAGCACCATACTAGATCTATTTTCTTAATAAACTACGACTAAACACGCCTAAAATAGTGCAAAAATGCGTGAAGAGAATATTTCGCCTACCAACGAACACACCAAACTATGTTCTTATGTTAGAAACTGGTCTATCACCTCTATACGTTAAAACCTTAAAACTGCAAGCGGACTATTTACTGAAAGTTTTCAAGATGCCTGATTTCCGACTAGTCAGGAAAATAGTTATAAAAGGCATACAAGACCAACATAGCTGGTACAGGGAGTGGGCATGTCTTGCCGAAGAATGCGATGTATTATTTAATTTAAACTTGGAAAATATATCGAGCTGTAAAACTCTCCTGTACAATTTGATATCTAAGATAGATATAAAATGTAGGGAAGAATATGTAGCTGAAGCCTCCACTTCCCTATTCAGAACGATATATAGCAGGTTGAACCATAATCTCGCAGAAAGAAATTACTTCCGCGATTCAAATAAGGTAAACGTGATTGCTCAGACTTCGGAGCGAATTACTCAGCATGAACTTCATACTGCACAGACCCGATTTACCTTTGGAGTGTAGTATTTGCAACTTGAGGGAAAGAGAAGACGTTATTAATTTCGTCGGAAGGTGCCCAACTCTCAGAGAAACACGAAGAAGTATTCTGGGGAATGACTTTCTGTCAGAGGAACAAGTTCTTGCCAGCCTGAATGAGATGGATGAAACCAAGCTGTATGAATACTGCAAAATCGCGCTAAGATATAGAGCAAGAATTACGAATGATGGCTTCAGATTTTTTTTCCTTTGTTAAATATCAAAATCGTAGTATTAAATTCTTTTCAAATTACATAAAATTATGTTAGCTTATTAAAGTATTTGAATTTGTTTTAATTGTCAATCTGGCAGACGCCAAATGCCATGTCATAATGATTTTTGTTTGTATAAATATGTATTAAATATGTAAACGGTGATTTTTTAAGAGCTTGGTTTTTGAAAATTCAAAAAAACACAGAAACTTGTAAAAAGTGAATGAAATTTTTATTTGGATAGATAAATCAATTTCTGCCATTTACTTTTTAAAAATAATTTCACTTAAATGTTGCCCGCGGCTACGCTTCAGGTGGTCCATTCTGAAGGTCCAATTTTGGCAAACTTTTTCACACATTTCGGCCGGAATCTCACCAATGACGCGTTCAATGTTGGCTTCCAAGGCAGCAATCGTGTTTGGCTTGTCCCCATAGACAATAGACTTAACATAGCCCCACAAAAAATAGTCTAACGGGGTTAAATCACATGATCTTGGTGGCCAATTGACTGCGCCAAAACGTGAGATCAACTGCTCACCAAATTCGCCTCTCAATTGATGCATGGTTTCGCGTGCAGTGTGGCATGTGGCACCGTCCTGTTGGAACCACATGTCGATCGAGTTCAATTCTTGCATTTTCGGCAAAAAAAAATCTGTTATCATCGAACGGTACCTTTCTCCATTGACCGTAACCCTGCGGCCTTCATCGTCCTTGAAGAAGTACGGCCCAATGATGCCGCCTGCCCATAAACCGCACCAAACAGTGAATTTTTCGGGTTGCATTGGTAGCTGCTGAATTGCCTCTGGCTGCTCTTCACTCCAAATACGGCAATTCTGCTTATTCACGTATCCATTTAGCCAAAAATGAGCCTCGTCGCTGAAGACAATTTTGCGATAAAAGCTTGCGAAACACATTTTTCACAGAGCACGAATTTTGATAATAAATTTCAATAATTTGCAAACGTTGTTCAGGCGTAAGTCTATTCATGATGAAATGGCAAACAATACTGAATCGAAATGTGAAATGTTCGTGGAATTTGTCATGTGTGATCTGTCAAAAATATAAACGTCAAAAACCAAGTAGCAAAAAAATCACCCGTTATTAACTGTTAGGTTAAATTAATATGTAATCCAATAAAAATCTATTCTAATCTAATCTAATCTAGTGCAAGAAAGTAAGCGAACATAACTCTTTGACGTTTGTAAATGTCAAAGTGGCATATGGATTTAGTACGATACAAAAAAAAATAAAGTAGCCATTTTGTGATTTTAACTTCAGTGAAATGTTAAGAAAATAGTAAGATACTAAACTGGTTTAAAATTAGCAAAATCTTCTTTTTAGCCTAGTATCATACTAAAAAATGATTCAACATATTACTAAATCGTTTAAAATTTTGGATCATTGTTTTTTAGGAAATGCTAAATTCAATATGGTTACAATTTGTGATTTAATTTAAGTTAATGTTACTTTAAAATTTATAAACTATAGTTATTTACATTTAAACGTAAAGCAAACTTATAAAGTTAGGAATGAATTCGGCGTCTCATGTAATTACTTATCATATTCAGTTTTTGTATGTAATCATACAAAAACTGAATATAATACAAATAAAAATGACCAGTGTCAAAATCTTTCACATAAACAATCTCCCTCCTTATATGAACAACAAAAAATGTTGGCTTATAAACGAGTAAGGAGAAAATAAGAAAGAACCCGAATAAACAACAACAAACTTGTGTGGCTAATAAAAGCGCTAGTCGTTTCAATGCAATTGATAAACAGACAAAAACCTGCATTAGGTTGGATCTGATCATGTGGGCTCGGTGGCGTGATGCGAAGTGCATTGGCTACTAAGCGGCTGGTCATGGTTCAATACAAGATGAAGGCATAAGAAGTTTTTCAATTAAAATGAAAAAGTAGACCAGCACCACTAGAGCAAAGGAGTCTGATGATCGACCTTGGCAAGTCGTGAAATAGCTATAATTCCAGCCAAATTAGTTGAGAAAAAACTGGTGGTAGCACACTCAAGTTGTTGTTGGGCATTCAAAGTCATCAAGTAATTACTTATCGCAATTCTAATGGGTAGGGAGTTCCACAAACCAGCAGGCTAATCGAAAAATTGTCGTTTAGAAGAAACCATGTAGTTGAACCTTGGCGTGATAAGAATTCGGCTTCTTTCCGAATGAGAGAAAACTTACTTTTCGAATAGATATTCGATGTCTCTGTTTCTATTATACCAAACAAAAATATTAACACTTTACTGTCTAGGTAGTTTTGTAGTGGCATACTGAAATTACTGTTTGTATAGCGTGCAACATGATCGAACCTTCGAAGACAATAGACAAAGCGGACAATGTTATTGACTGCCACTCGCAACTTTCGTCACTGTGACCAATGAAAAATTTCAAATCCTGCTAAAATAGTGGTCTTAGCAGGATTTTTTTACTACAAAAACTGTCAAAAATCCTGCCAAATGTGAAAATCCTGTAATTAGAACGCAAAAAACGTAAATACTCGTATATGCCTGAACTAATCGAAATTGTTTTAGGGTGACGTTTAAAATACCGAGTAAATATTTTTTTGTAGTTTTTTTTTTTTATTTTAGTATGTTGGATTTTAAGTAATTAATCAAACCCAAAAAAAGCAGTTGTTTATTTTGTTAAGTTTATTTTAAAAAAAAGTAAACAACCTTACAAATACATACATAGTTATTAATCCATTTCGCAACAAAAGAAACAAAAAATAAAATGCACGACTGGATCGAACGAACTTGCTCCTATGTTCGATCACATTATATGCAAAAGATTATTAATGGAAACGGCTAAAAGTATTTTTATGAAGTCGTTTTTCACTTAATTTTTTATACAAATATAAAAATACTTAAATTTTTTCTTATAAAAAAAAATATGTATGAACATTTTAAATATTTAATAATATAAATTTAAAAACAAATTCTTTGGGGCTTATTACCCCAATAACGAATATTTTTAGAGTGCGTGGTTAAGTGGCTACATCCCTCCCGAGGCATTCCTCTATTTAGAAATCGAGGGCTGATACAGGATAGAATGGCGGTTCCGCTCATCTACCACGTCAGCCGGAAAACTGTAGATAGGCGACTCTTGTATCTTCGAGACGTCATCACTCAAGGTGGAGAAGAGCGCTTTCGGTTCAGTAGAACTGTGTCCGATCGGATAGGGCGAAAGGATATGGCGAAACAAAAGAACCAGTTCTGGTGGCTCTCCGAACAGCATCATGATATCTAAAGTCTATTAAGATGGTATGTCTTTGCCGACTTACATAGATTTAGGGTAATTAGGTATAAGGACCAGTCGGAGTGGCACGTGCACGTAACTGCGCATCTGTGTATGTATGTGCGTGCGTAATGTATGTACGTATGTACATATGTGTGTGGGTTGCATGCCTCTGTGTGTCTACATGCGCATACAAAATATACACAAAATAAAATGCACGACTAGATCGCAAGAACTTGCTCTTGTAGCTAACAACTTTAATGTAGCTAACCATTGAGGTTTAGTTAGTTAGGTGTAGTTATCCTATGCAGGTTTAAAGCCTATTTAGCTAAGATTACCTTGATTCTTATTATAATGAATTGTCGAATGGATGATTCAATTAATAGTTACATAGGTACCTACCTACAAATGTATATTTAAATCTAAGTCATGCATTTAAACTATGCATATAAGGAGAGTAAAATGTATCTACATATATATACGTATTGATGGAACCTAAGTATGTAAACTTGTGCATATAATAATGACAATGAAGGACGTAGGTGGGTAGGTAGCTATATACATACAACTTCATCATTTAGGTGCAATATGCATACACAAGATTCATGTGATTTTTAAAGCACATATGTAAATATAAATGTATGCGGGCCTACATTGTTCAGTGACATACACAAAAATTCGTAAAAGGGGAATAATAATAAGGTAGAAGTAAAGGATAATACACATACTTAAATGTTTTCATATTGCTTAGTCGTTATAGTTTGGGGGAAAACAAAGATGCAATTTGAATTCATGGATAAATAAGAATATATCAAGAAAAAAATTCAAATATCGTTGGAGCGGTTTTTTAATAAATTAATTTTTTATGTATAAAATTATGAAAACATTTTTAGAAAAAAAATTTGAAACGCCATTTTGAAGATATTATTAATATACATATAAAATTCAAATTTCAAAACAAATTGACTGGTTTTTGAAAATTTTCGTATGCAGTTTTATTAAAAATTTTAGGGAGCATTTTATAAAAAAAATTATTTTAATCGGTTCATCCAATATTGAGAAAATGGAAACTATTAAAAGTGGTTTTATAGGAAGTACCGTTAATATGTACGCAAATAAAAAATATTTTTGTACTTGAAAATGAACTGTACTAACTTAAGAACATACGCATTTTTTATAAAAATTCTTGGAGCCGTTTTCGAGAAATAAATTTTTTTCTTAACTGTTTTTTAACATTTGTATGGGAGGTACCGTTGATTTTTATTTTTAAAAAATTGTTTTTTTAAATATTTAAGATAATGTCTAAAAACCACCAAATACGAATTTTTGAAAAGATCTTTTGAGTCGTTTTCGAAATTTTGAGTTTTCAAAAGAGTTTTCTAGAGGTACCAAAAATAACAATTTTTTCCAAAAAAAAAAAAATTATCAAAAGGTACCTACCCTTTACTTTCATTATTGAACTAATTTTTTTTATAAAAATCGTTGGAGCTGTTTTTGAGAAAAATAAGATTTTTGTTTTTGGCCAAAAAAAATTTATATTATGTTCTCTATCGTCGTAATGTCTTGTTTAAAATCTCGAGTCCAATTTTTTTTCCAAATGCAAAACTTGCCCTAAAGTACCTACATATATATCGCAAGTAAAAAATCAGGTATCAGTGTTTGTTAATCTAATTAAGTGAAATGTAATGGGTTATACATTTTGCGGTCTTAAAAGTAAACGTAAATAAAACACATGTAAAATATTTTTTTTTCATGATATTTTTTTTTATATAAAGTCTGAACGTTCACATTATGGGTGAAACACTACATCATTTAAATGACCACTACGCGAATTGTTGCAAGCATCGATTCTTTTGATGTAATTATCGACCACTTTTTGACACATATTGGGCGGTATCTCAGCCATAACTTGACGAATGTTGGTTTTCAAATGCTCAAGAGTTAAATGTTTATCTGCATAAACAGGGTCTTTCGCGTAGCCCCATAAGAAAAAGTCCAGCGATGTCAAATCGCATGATCTTGGTGGCCAGTTGATATCGCCACAACGAGAAATTACGCGGCCAGGAAATGTCTCTTGTAATAAATCCATATTCGCTCGAGTTGTGTGGCAACACTTTCACTTACAGCAGCGATATTATCAGTGGTACGAGCGAAACGATGATGCACAGGCCTTACAATATCTGTAACCAATCCAGTCCCTTCAAATTTCTTCACAATTTTGCCAATTGCTTGCGTAGTTGGACGATTATGTAAACCATAATCTCTTCTTAAAGCACGATATGTGGTTGTGGCAGAATCATCATTTTGGTAGTAGGTTTTAACAATTTTTATGGATTGTGCGATAGTTAAGCGATCCATTTTCGCAAATGTCAGACTTTCAACTGAAAAAAAAAATTGGTTTAACAACTTAGTTGACAGATGTCGAATTCCAGCCCTATACTTTGAAACCGCAAAATGGATAACCCTTTATTTATATAAATTTTTTACTGCAAATACTTTCTGCATCATTTGAAGCAGCTTCAAAAATATCACAAGTTGCTTGTTCTTCTTTTACAACAAAATTATATTTTGATGAAACAACTTGTTTGATTATATTAGGAGGAATAATAAAGACTACAATTTTTTCAGATAAATTATCTCGGATCAAAAGTGTACTTTTTAACATATCAATTTCCATTCGATTCCTTCTTTGATCTTTTCAAGATTCATAAAACTAAACACTCTTTCAACTTCAGCATTTGAGAAAGGCAAAATTAAATAAAAACGAATTGACAAATTTTGACAACTCTTTGTAAGGGTTTTCATTGGCTTCATCGGTGACCCTATTTACCTCGCACCATCTTTTAATGGTTGCTTATAAATCCGCAAAACGTTTTTAAAACAGAAAAGAAGTTTACTTGCGGCAAAATTCGTAGATTTTGTGGAGGTCACGATTCACGTTCTGTAATGAGCGATACGCGTTTATATTTGATAGAGTGTTGATTTTTTAAAGTAATATTTTATTTTAGGTTTGAGAAATATGAAAACCTGCTAGATTTCTTGCTAAGACCAAATTTCCTGCTAAAAAAACTGCCGGCACGATTTGAAAAAAATAAATTCTAAAAGCAAACTTTTACTGCCAAATTTAGCAGGAAAAATGCTAAATTGGCCACAGTGACTTCCGTTGACTCACACTATCCACGCAGCAGAAAATTAAGCTACCATAAAAAGGTATCGGTAAAATTAGAGTTTTAATCGCAGGATTATTTTAATGTTAACCTGCAAACAATTACTAGCAACATATAAGTTTCGGAGTGCGCCATATGTTTTACGAAGGATATATGAGATGTGATCTTCCCAAGTGAGAGATTGGTTGAAAATTATGCTTAAGTTCTTACCTTTTTGTACATATTCTACCACTGCGTTACAAAGCATTATAGGGGGCCAACAGGAGGTATCAGTTATAGTTTTGTTTACTGCAATAGCTTGGCATTTTCTTAGATTCAGTCGCAACCCATTCCCTTCAGCCCAACGGATCACACTCATCAAATCCGAGCACAAAACTATCGCGCCACGGCCACCCCTTCAAATACACGTGCTATAGCTGGTATAAGATGGCCATACAAGCTATAGCTTGTATTAGACGGCTATATACAAAGCGCTCAAAGTAACAACTTTGGCAGAGCTACAGAAGGCCTTATACAAGTTATTTTGGAAGCCTTAGGCAAGCTATAAACAAGCTTTACCCTGCGAAATTATAAAAATTGGACATACTGCAATCTAAACTGTTAGTAGGTTGGTTCATAAAATTGGATACAATTACTGAGAACTTAAAACTCAAAAACATGATAATTTTTTTTTTTATGATTTATTCCTGAGTTTGAATATTAAGTTTAAAAAAAATATTTATACAACATTCAAAATATAAGACTTCGATTTCTTCTCAAAAGCTTTTAAGCAACCATATTTTATTGAAACCAACAAATTTAAATATTTGTATTCCCTTAAACTTGCTTATATTTCAAACTTTTTGAAAAACTTCGAAACTCATTTTGGCGGCATCTTCAAAGTCCTGGAACAATGCTATTCCAGCAGCATCGCAAATTTGAAGCGCAGTGCTTATTCCTTTATCTGCAGCTGACTTACCACCTCGAATTGCAATAATTGAAATCCTTTCAGCAACTTTTAGATCGTCATATGCTGCTGCTCTACCATATTGCATTTCAAGAACAGCAGGAACAAGTTCTTCAGCTACTGATTTTCCAGAAATTTGTCCAGCTGCTCCTAATGCCAGATATCCAAAAGCCGATGCACTAAATAGTTTTTGTTCAGCTGCTTTGATTCCCATGCGCACAGCAGCAACTGCAGCTTCTTTGTCTTCACTTGCTCGTTTTCCAGCCTCTTCAAAACAATTCTTTGCAGTGGACATGGCATCTGCGGTTTCTATAATTGTTGACTTAAGACCTTCATACGTGATATTTACTGCATCGATTACGGGCTTCTTGGTCGACACACTTAACACCGATTGTAAGCCGCTACTGAGTCTAGAAATGGCGTCCAAAGCTGCAGAATTGTCAGTAGATATTTGAGTTCTTAAGCCATTTATAACTGCTGGCACGACATCCACTTCGTTGATTGATTTCGAAACAGCATACTGCAAGCCCTCTAATGAATGTATAGCTGCTTCCTTTAGATGATTATATACTGACAGTGATCCAGTTGAAACGATGTTACGAGCAGAATAAAGCGCCTTATCGGCTGCACGTCCACCTATCTTTATTCCATCGGTTGCTAATAGATCAGCAACATCGAGGGCTTCAATAATTGTTACGCCAGCTGTTTGAATAGAAGTCATTGCATTCTTTAATCCAGGTATTGCTAAACTACCAACAAGAGCTAATGCAAATCCTTGTGCGTCATGAATTGCAACTCCAGCAATGTAGACTAATTCCCTATTAGATTTGAGACCCTTTTTGATAGCATCAGTGGCACCTTTCGTATCTCCAGCTTTCAACAAGTTCGAAGCTACATCAATTGACTTATGAGCTTGACGCACAACAGATCTTACAAGCCTTATTGCATCAAGAACTCCCTCAATAGCTGTATTTACTGCCACCGGAAAATCTAAATACACCGGAAATTTTCGGACTTCCTTTCGGATATCTTCAATGACAGCTCTTGCCGCCAGACTGTCTGCATCTGAACTTGCCATAATAATTGCTTCTTGCAATTCCTGGAACTTGGGATCAGTCATCATTTTTTCAAATTCAGCTAACTCAACTAAAGACGCCGGTATATTTCCATAAGACTGTTCAATGAAAACAAACAGAACTGCCGTCACAGTCACGAATATATATTTCGAAATATTCATTTTGAAGCAAGAAACAAATTATATACAACTGAACACCAACACCGTTTCAACAAATATGGCATGACTTTAATGAATTCTGCACTCTTTTTATAGGCAGTTTTAACCAGCCGCACAGAAAATTCCTAGCAAAATTATTTCACACTCCATCAATATTGACTTGCACACTATCTCAAAAATTGGCTATTAAATAAACAAAATGGCCAATATGTTCCTAATTAAAAATATTCATACCAAACAAATATTTTTTTCTTTTGCCAAAAGCTGCTTGCTATTGAGCACTGTTAAAAATCTTGGTACTTAATTAATTTTTTCCGTCGCATGGCGTCGTTAGTAAAAAATTCATCAAATAATGGGTGAGGATGACATTGTATAAAACAAAGTAAATACTTTTACTAGAGAATTTCGAAGTATAAACTGTTTTTGGTATGCAAAAAAATGCGGAAAATGCTGAAATGCTGAAATGCTAAATAAAGTATTTACTTTCAACCTTAGTTTTTTTTTAATGAAATTTAAAAAGTAAATACTTCATTTCGTATGCATAAAAATAGTAAATACTTAGTTTTTTCAAAGTTGTTAAGTAGCAAGTTTAAAATTTCATAGTACAAACATACTTAAACCCTAAATTAGTTAGGTGGCAAGGCAAGGAAATGAATATCAATTAGATCATAGTGCATTATTTAGGTTTTGTTACATCTAATAATTTGGCGGAATTTGTACGTATTAATACTCAAAGGTTTTTGTTTTTAAATCGAAGGTCGGATTCTGAGTTTAATTTTAAAATTTTAAACAATTATTTCGTTTTGAGAGGGAAAACGTAGATTTGTTAAGTGAATATTTTATTGCTAAGCAAAACAATAATTTTACCATTAAAACTATTAGTAGATAATATTTGAAAGAGGCTCGAAATGTAGAACACTTACTAATTACTATACGGCGCGCCTAAGTTCTATGAGGACCGGTCCGAGCTAAATGAGCGCCCTGTGCAAGCTCTACACTTAGCGCCCCATTCTTTAATTTACATATTCAAATTAATAACACTTTTTACAACACACACTTTTTATTTTCCACCTTTCACTTCACTTTCCTAAAAAATAAACTGCAAAAACACAATCAATATTAAAAAGCCTATTCTCTGTTAAACAGCAACTGAACTTCGAATTATACAGACGAACTCAAAAACAAAAGCAATTGCAGAAGGACAAGACGATAATGCACCAACGCTACGCACAGTTATTTGTTCTTTTTTTTTCATTATTTTTAATTGCGATTAAGCCAAGTTCTATTCGTAAAAAAAAGCTTACAATCAAACATGACATTAGGATCATGGAGAACACGAAAAAAGTGGGTAACCCAATTCCGTCTGCCTGTCGTCTGTCCTCGAGTCGGCCGGCAGTTTAAACGGTTCGATGGATTTGCTTCAAACTCGGTACATATTGTTTTTTCGGTAATACACATATTTTTTTTTATTTTTTGAATACAAATAACGGTAGGTCCCATATATTTTTATTTGGCCAACAACAAAAATCTTATTTTTCTCAAAAACGGCTCCAACGATTTTTATAAAAAAAAATCAGTTCATTAATGAAGGGATAGGGTACCTTGTGATAATTTGTTTGGACAAAAATTGTTAGTTTTGGTTACGGTAGTAGAATCATTTTTTGTTTTTTTTTGCTGGGAAACGATTAATTCGATATTTTGTATGCATAAGTTCCTAGTAAGGCTAAACACTTTTTTAAACCAAATTTTTACAATAAAAATTTTTTACATTTCTTCTTAAAATTAAACAAGCCAGACCACGGGCATTATTTTCTAGGCGTCTGAATTCTGAATAACTATTTTATAGAAAATACTTTAAATTTAAATAAATTATATAATTATTGCATATAATGCATTTTTAACCAATTTTGAACGTGCTAATAAATTGCAAGAGAATGCATTAAAAAACATCGATATTTTAAAACATCGATGTCTCTGATTCGATATTTTGTTGACATCGATGTTGTTTCTTCGATGTTGACATCGATGTTAACATCGATTTTTTGTCAAATTTGATCATCCCTAGTTTGTGTGATTTAATTAATAATTGAATAGGCTCTGACTTAGCTCTCTTTATAGAAGGCTGCTTCGATTTGTTTGGACTGTCGAAATAGTATGAACAGATGGTGTCAACAAACGAAATTAAGAAACAGTAAACAGCAAGTAGGAACTTAGTTTAATGCATACTAAATGAAGTAAATACTATAAATATAACCATGTACTAGAAATTATAGTATATACTGTAATCTTTTACTTCTAGCAAATACTGGCGTTCTATGCATATCACCTAATGTCTGAATATCAAGTATACTATGGGGTCTTGTCATTGGTGAACATAATCCACCCAGACAAAATCCTCATACGATTAAAGTCCTATTGAGGAAACTTTTCTCGAAAAGAATATCAATTAATTTAAATTTTTCGCGCGAAAAATCATAATTTTAAAAATTATCACCCAAGTTAGATTCTGAACATATCAATTGCGCCAGAAAATATGTATGTATGGCTGCAGGTCAATTAATATATTCTCTAGTGGCAGCTATGAGGCCAGAGTTCTTGTAGTAGATTTTTGATAGTAATTTGCTTTCCCGAAAAACACCAAAAGGTATTTTGCACTTGATTGGAAATTAGTTTTACTACGACATGCCATTCATTTTGCCGCCCGGAATGCTTGCCAAAAGAATATGCTTGAAATTATGAAGCATTTCTCTGAATAGTGTTCTAAATATTTTTTTTTTTTTTAAATTGGGAATAAATTCATTTCAGTGTAAGGTTTTTCACATACATACATAATAATGATACAAAAAATACTGTTAATTATTAACTTAACTACCGTCAGTATCAGTCACACATGTGTATGCAAAAAATTAAAATACCGAGACTATAGATTCTTCCCATACAAATTTATTGACAGTTCTGACATTTTATTTAAAGTTTTTAAATTGCAGTTTTCTCTCAGGTACACAGAAAGCCGACGAATATGTAAAGAGTTTTCCATTAAGGGCGGCGGCTGGTCGGCTTTAAAATTGAATTAAACAAGTCGTATTATGAGATATCAATAAGAAACAAAAAAACAAAAATAATATTCAAAATAGCTTTTAACAGCCTTTAGTCCAACAAAAATTGGCGTTTCGTCCCGGCGATCTCACATGGACTCATCAGTTGACTAGTGAGGACCTTTGTCAATACGCAATTTTTGCCAAGTTCAGTTCATCTTACATAGATTTCGTGAAGAACATCTAGTGTGAACTATATCCAACAAGACTAGAATTCCTAATCATTAAATTGGAAATTTTTGTTTTTTGCCCATGGCCAAGTCCAAATATTATAGTGCTAAGTCTTCTACTTGGCTGATGTATTTCAGTAGTATATAGAATTTGTATTATTAAAAAAAACTTCTTATAAAAATAATATTTATTTATTGCTTGCGTTTTCTTCAACAATAAAGTTTTGTCTTTATTTGATAGGTTATCAATGGCATTATGTGTGAAATATAAGTTCAAATGGCAGCTGCGGTTTCGCTGGGTTGGTCGCATTTGAAAGCTCCAGTTTTCAATGACTTGAGCGCATTAATCAGGCTGAATTTGAACGATGCGATGGGCAGGGTAACATCAGAAAAATTTTCGAAGGAAACCAAAAAGAGAGTCCTGGCTAAACAAAGGAGCCCCTTATAAACTATAAGAAAAATACATTCTATTAAAAATTATATTCTCATATATTAACAACAAAACAATATTTTTTTTTTCAAAATAAATGAACGTTACAAGTTAAAACAAATTAGTTCTTTTAATGATAGTAAAATAAATTAAGATAACAATTTAACAAATAAAAATCTAAAAATATTAATTATTGGAAATATTTTGCCTATAGTTCCGAACTATAAAATTGGGTAAGGAACTGAAAATTCGCCTTGAGGCATTTCCAATAGTATTGAAAAAATGTAGACAAAGTTTTGAATGAGTTCATAAAGGGCTGAATTCAGAGAAGAATGCGAGCAAATGCAGAAGATAAGTTTTCAACTAATACTGCTTTCACACACGGAAACTGCGTTGCCGGCAACTGGGAATTTGTAGGCGAAAAGGGCTAAAGTAAGGGGAATGAAAAAATCTCCCCGGCCAACGATTTGAAGAGATTTTTTTGACATTTTGCTTTGCATTCCAAAAAGCCCAACATAATCTTCCCAGTTTCCTCCTCAGTTTCCTAGTGCCAGTTTTTTCGTGTGAAAGCTACAAGGTGATTAAAGGAAAATGTCAAAAAAATCTCCAGCAACTGTTTTGCCTGTGTGAAAGGGACTAAGATTTAATATTATCAACATTTATTATAAATATTATATTATATTGTATTCTATAGTATATATTATTATTAAAATATATAATTATTATTAAATTATTTAAATTGTAAAAAAGAAACCCTGCCAACGGCATCGATTATGTTGTCTTTGAGGGCCGCTGTGGTTTGCGGCTTATTCACATAGACCTATGCGACTTAAGAAAGCCCCACAAGAAAAAGTCTAAAGGGGTCAAATCACACGCGCTTGGTGGCCATTTCACGTTTCATGAAACGGCTCGTGTAGAATATCGATTGTGTCGTGAGCCTTGTGGCACCTAGAGCCATCCTGTTGAAACCATCATGGCTTCGGTGTCCATATCATCCAATTCAGGCCACAATGAGTTGGTGATTATGGACCTGTAGTGATCCGGCATAGCCAGCATCTTTTTGGAAGAAGTTCGAACCGAGTACGCCTCCATCCCAAAATCCACACCAAATAGTAACTTTATTTAGAGGCATTTACACCTCGTGAATCTCGCTTGGATTGGTGTCGTCCCTAATCCGGCAATTTTGCTTATTCAAGTATTCCTTCGTCCAAAATCAACCCGTCGTTATTGGAAAACCCCATAGTTGCATTTATATGTGACACCAAGATGATTTAAGAATATGCAAAAATAATATAATTCTTATCGATTCATCCAAGAAGTAGATATTTAAAAAGTAATAAAGAAAAAAGTATACATATGTACATGGTTTTATCGAAATTCGTGTAGCCTCTTTTGAGAACCAACATTTCTTAACGTTTTTATAAGTTTTTGTTTGGTAGGTATACTGTTGTTTTATGGACACTGTTTTCTCAAAAAATAATCGAATTACAAAGTTTCAAAGAAATGCATTAAGTAGCTTTGGAATTATTGAGTTAAAAAAATAAAAAAAAAACAAATAGTTTTTCTAATTAAAAAAAATTAGAATCTTCTCCATTAAAAAATCAATCGAACCGTTTTCCAGAAAATCAAAATCCAGAAAAATGTTTGTAATAGTTACTAAGAATAACCCTGTTTTCACAAAAAAAAAAAATTAGGGAAAAATACCTCTTCCCCAATATCTTAATAGCAAAGTATGTTAAATATCTCGATTTTAATTTTTTTTACGAATCCAAAACTTGCCATTTTCGCAATTAAGAATTGCTTGCTCTTCTGACGTCAACAAACAGAACAGATGCTTAATAGTAACAACATAAAATAGAACAAAACTGTTTGCGAAACATATGTGAGTCTTATGACGCATTTACACTAGCTGGTAGTATTGGTTAACTTTTTTGCAGATTCTACCATTAACCAGATCTTACTAAAGCTAAGTCCAACGGTTGTCAAAGTCGTGGTATATGCTGATAGCATCGTGTTATGGACATCAGGGAAATTCTGAACGGCCTTGATAAGCTCAGTAATTGGGAAAGTAATTGCGGACTAAATGTAAACTCATTAAGCACTGAACTAGTTTTATTCATAGGGAAAAGTAACATTCCAAATATAAGCCCCCCATCATAAATTGGACGCCACTACATATTACTGACACGGCTAAGTATCTGGGTTTGGTTATAGATCGTAAACTGAACTGGAAAGAGAACACTCAATAAAGGGAGAAAAAACCTACAATAAAAAAATTTAGAATCCTCAAAACCGCAAACGATAAATGATCGACAGTTGTCGGGTTTTGAGAAAACTTTGGACTTATATCTCTAAGAAAAAAAAAAAGCAGAATAATTGTCCCTCAACTGTCCCTCCTGATGGTTATCCTAACAGGTCACAACTCAATTGGAACCCACATAACCAGAATGGACATAAGCACATCTGACTTTTGTAGAGGTTGTGTGGAGAAAGAGACGGAACAGTTATCATATCAGATCCTTTGTGAATGACCCAGCCCGAACCAGGAAAGAAGCTTTCGGAGATTACTACGATACGACGAACTGGGCATTGTCTAATAAATATCCTCAAATTTATTCAAAGGTCAGGATGGCTTAGGGCGGTACCTCAAACATAATCTACCCGTTTACTCAAATTTAACTTAAACTTCCCCTTTCCTAATTCGCGCTAATTCGTTAACATATTCCTGTATTTCGTTTTAATTACGTTTGATTTTAAGCAGTGCTTTCACCGTTTACATAGCTACGTTGAGCCGAAGAATGCTTTAAGGATAAGTGCACAATTACGTAAGTTTTTGTATTTAACGAGGTCCATGAGCTTGAAGATCTCGTTGTTCTTTATGTGCTTTTAAGCATGATATTTCTTCAATTTGCAATGATTTGTCCGTTTTTGTTTTATTGACGCGACAATGAGTCTCCATCAATGAAGCTAATTCTGAAATATCCGTATTATTAAAGGGATTAAAAAAAAAACAAGCAGAGGTTCCTTACAGAACATTTTCTCAAAACACCTTACCCTGTAAGAAGAGCTTACTTGAGTTTAGTCCGTGGTGTTTGCGGCCGCCTAGAACACAGACCGCGGGCTACCATGCGCCCGCGAACTATGAGTTGGACACCATTGGCCTAGATACTAAAAAACATTAAATGAATTGTCTGCCACTTATCCGTTGGTGGGAAGGCCGTCGTTAGAGGGCTAAGAGGTTAAAAAAATTTAGGACAAAAAAGTGATTTCATTAAAGCTGAAATTTGGTTTGCCGACGCTAAATAATATTTTATGTAACGTATATAAAAAAGGCAGACACTTTGGTTGCTCCGAAGATGGTGGCAGACAAAGGGGAAAGTCAAGAAAATAAGGGATTAATTACGACATTTAATTAAAGTTGGAATAAATGCTGAAAACTTTAAAATTTCATTATAAATCCTGTAAATAAAATGGCAGATATATATTTTGAGCCGAACACTCCGCCAGGTACAGTGGCGCAAAATTTTTAACAACCCATTGTGAAGGGCTTAACATTTTACTAGTTAGCAATTTTCTAAGTGCTTATTGATTGATTAACTATTTCAAAATTTGTAAAACTTTTCTAAAGTAGTAAATTGCTAATTAAGCAGAAAGCTGAGCGTTTGTTGGGTTTGAATTTTGATGAACACAATTATTGTTGTTATGCGTTGTAAATTAATTATATGTCGATGAAAACCCAACATGGGCTCTAAAAAGGTATTAGTTATTTCTATTTTCATCACTTTAACTTAATTATTTAAAAAAAAAAAAAAAAAAAGTTGTGCACCAGCAGGGCTCGAACCTGGGCACCCCGCGGCTGATATAAAATCAGATTACATAATGGATTTAGCAAATTGCTAAAAGTTAAAGTAGCCATTCCGTGATTTTAACTTTAGTAAAATGTTAAAATCGTTTACATTTAGCTCAATCATCTTTTTAGCTTAGTAAATTGCTAAAAGTTGCTTTAACATTTTACTAAATCGTTTAAAATTTTGCGCCAATGTTTGTTAATATTTATTAGTAAAAAAACGAGTGAACAAATGCAAATTTTAAGGAAATCATGTTCCTAATTTTACAAATATTCTGCTAAGAATACTTTTGCGCCATATGACTGTTCCCATAAAAGTTGAAAATTGACACATCTGGAATGCTTTCATCGTCATCATCCTCATTCTCTATCAAATTGCTTCAATAATTTTTTTTTAATGAGTTCAGATTGTATATACCTACATACTTATATTCTCCGCCAAATTTTCTGTTTGAACTATAGGGTTGTTAACACCAAAGGTAGTAGCTTTTTTTTCTGTTATAATTTTGCACGCGCTCAACGGATTATGAATTCCCATTAGATGTACAGCGTGGCATCTGGTGAAAGAAGAGAAAAATGAAGAATAGGAAAGATGTGTGGCGCGATTTTCTGAGACTAGAGCTGGTGGTTGTTTCAGATTTAGCTCCAGGGATGGCGGCTGAACTAATGCGGAGAAAATTACCGTGTATTTATTTATTTATGTCTCTTATAATTCACATTATTTTATTTATTTCGTTGTCATATTTATGGCTTTAGTAGTTTACTCAATCACATGTTTTTAATGTTATGCGTGAACAGCATGTAATGAGTAAGCTACCAACTCATTTTATGACAATTTTTAGAATTGGTTTTTAATGGAATATAAGAAGACATAGACAACGGCAGGAATCGAACCTGCGAACACAAGGTTGACAGGCGCGAACACAACTATCGCGCAACAGCCACACCTTGATCACCTTCAAAATAACGCAATTCATACCTTCCGTCAATTTTAGCCCATCCATACAGAGATGGAAACAATTCAGTTGGCTTTTTCAAATGTGCATTTCTCCATATGCGCAATAATATATTGTGATCTTAATAGCTGCTGATGTAGTTCCGAATGGCGTGGAGGTAGGTTTGAAGCACCAACATTTTTAAAATTTTTTATTGAAAGCCTCATTAACGTCCTTTGACTTAAATGTTTGGCTAAACACTTCAAACCTTGCCTCATTGACGATATTCAAATCTTTCACATTGTACAACCGGCAGATGTAATTTTCCAAAACCCAAAAAGTATCATTCCTTTCAGACTCGGACAAATTATAATTGGCGAATTTTGAGAATGCTTCTTGATACTCGTTATTTTTAAATAGCAATGTGAAATGTCTGTTTTTTCCTTGTTGAAAAATCACAACCATTCATGGCTTGAAATCCAGGTAGGGCTTTCTTAATAATATCAACTAAATTACCATGTAGTGAGGTGACATCAATGAACACTTGATTGTTGCGAACACCCGTATCCAACCAAATATTCAACGAATGATTAAATGGTCCAAATTTCCTAGCAATACTAGGTTTAATAATTTGCGTGTCTGAAATAAACTTCTTCGACTGCTGGTAGACCACCTAGTATAACAGAATTAAAGGAGGAACAGAAATCACAGCTACGAGGTGAACAGCCAAATGATGCAAAACGAATTCGAAGGAAAAAAAAGCCATTCGCGTCAACGCATAAAATAGACAATAATGAGAGAGAGAGAGTCGTGATTACATCAAGCTGAGGTCAGTGTGACCTGTTATCATAATACCGTCCAAAAGTTGCATTTATTCACTTGTGTTTTTTTTTACTAATAAATATTAACAAGGATTGTATCTGCCGGAGTTTTCGGCTCAAAATATATGTCTGCCATTTAACATTACATTATATATTATACTTCTCTGTAGATAAATCTACGAAGTAGAGCCACTGAAGCACTGGCAACCAGACCATTGGCTTTTAAACATCACATACATCAATACAACAGAGAGAGACAGAGAAAGAAAGAACACACAACAGAAGAAACACATGTCAACAGCACGTGGTTGGTTTCCGACGGTCCTCCATCGAAGTACCAACCACGCGCAACGATGCTTGATTTCGCTGATCTATGGGAAGAGATGCTTTCATCGGAGCCAAGGCCGTTGACTAACTAGTAAAATGTTAAGCCTTAAAGCCTAGTACGCTGCTGATGCGAAACGAAAATTTTCGGTGGTCTCCAATAGGAGAGTGAAATGCTAACGAAAATCACAGCGGAAAAATATTTGCGGAGAGTTGTGGTGTAAGCTGTCAAAAAAAGTTGACAAGTTGTAAAAAAAAGGAGTTTTGTCACCAAATTACTTTTAGATGGAATTTTTTTTTCACCAAATTACTTTTAGATGTAATTCTTATAAAATAATTCTTTGATATAAAAATGGTTCTAGTTACACAAAGAGGACTTAAAATAAAACGCAGAACCGTTTAAATGATCCAAATTAAGCAATTACTTTTGAATTTATAAACTGGTTTATCTGCCGATTTGATAAAATTTCTATCAATTTTAAGAAAATCAATGAAGTTGGGAGGTAAACCACTCTAAAATTCGAAAACTACGTGCTTCATTGGAATGGTGGAAACGGTTCTAATTTATGGTTTCTTACTAATTCCGGATACCATTTTCAAGTCCAAGATTTATTTAAAAAAAAATATATGTAAAGGAAATTTGGTGACAAAAAAAATACATCTAAAAGTAATTTGGTGACAAGACTACTTTTGGTTTTGTTAATGCTTCCTTTGAAAGTATGAAGTTTTGATTCTAAAAAGATATCGCTCGCCTTTATTGGATAACCCGTTCCAAAGATATAGTCCAAAACCAATTCACTGTTCACCTTGAAAAACATGATCTGAAAATAAGTGTATCTTTGGAACGGATTATCCTAAAAACTTGGTTGATACTTTTTTGTAATCTACTCTTGATACTCTCAAAATCAGCATCAAAAGTTTTTATGTAGAAGCCTTATTGCAAAAAATCACTCTTGAAATATGCTATTTACAATGATGTATGCGTATTCCTGGAGCTATTTTTTTTAATACAACTTCTTTGCAAAAAATGTTGATGCTTCCTTTGAAAGTATGAAGTGCTGATTCTAAAAAATCATTTGTCATCATTTTCTTTCTATCAACACAGCAAAGGACTAGCGAGGTCATCACCAGAAATTGTAGACTAAATAACAATGTCCATCCCGTGCTGATTTTCACGAAGTAAACATTAAACAGATTGTCTGAACTTGAGAAATAAGTTCTGGGGTATGTTATAAAATCTCCAATCAATGAGATCGGAAACAGGCTTTCTAAATAGAGGTGTGTACCGTTTAAGATGGCCTTTTTGAAACCAAACATTATTGTGGTAACGATGATTTCCTTAATTGTCGTTGGTGCAGCGGAAGGCCGCTTACCTTTGGCTTCCGGCCTGGATACATCTTGTCCCGACCAGGTCGGAAATTCATATTCGTACTGCCAGTAGCGGCGGGCGATTGGATTTTTTCTTTGTGGCAATTGACTTAATTTATGTGTTGAAAGTATGTCGTTAGAAATGGTAAGTGTTTTTTTTATAGTTATATGGTGTCAAAGGTCGCATAGAATTTAAAAGTCGGAGTAACAAATGTATTTTAAAAATCATGACATGTACAGTTAATTGCAGAACAAACTACTGAATCTTGATTATAATATTTTTATTTAGTAGTCACTTAAAATAAATTAATTTTAAGAAGACATAGGTTATTTTTAATCTAAGCACTAGCACTAGGTATGAGAAAAGTCGATAGTTGGTTATAATCAGCACTCCAAATAACGATCAGCTATATCTTGTTCGCCGATAAGATATGTGAAGGGTGTGCTTCTTTCCAACTTCCCATTTTCATTTTGCAGATTTAGTTTAGTCGATTTTGAAATTGGTTTTGATACAAAATTAGAATTGAATGTATTTTGAATAATTTAATACAGGAAATGCACAGAAAAACCAGACACTAGAGAAAACACAAAGCCAAAGAAAAATCAAGTAAGCATTACAAGAGCTTGACTTTTTTTTATAAAAAAAATGAAATGTCAAAATTTCGCAAGCAATTAATGTGCAGGTCAATTAAATTGAGAACGAAAAGAGTGGAGAATTGTACTAAGAAATCTACTACAGCCATCCACTAAAATTACACATTTCGTCGTTCAGCAGCGTACTGGAAAACGAAAAGTAGAGCGAAATTTTTCGTTCATGATTTCGTCGTGTCATTTTTGTATGGAATTTTTTGTTTCGCATCAGCAGCGTACTAGGCTTAACAATGGGATGTTCAACATTTTTGCGCCATTATATCTGGCGGGGTGTTCGGCTCAAAATATATATCTGCCATTTTATTTACAGATTTTAATGAAATTTTAAAATTTTTAGCCTTTATTCCATTGTCAATTAAATGACGTAATTAATCCCTTATTTTCTTGACCTTCCCCTTTGTCTGCCACCATCTTCGGAGTAACCAAATTGTCTGCCTTTTTTATATGTTACATAAAATATTATTTAGAGTCGGCAAAACAAATTTCAGCTTTAATGAAATCACGTTTTTGTCCTAAATTTTTTTAACCCTTTAGCTCCCTACTGACGGCCTCCCTTCAACGGATAAGTAGCAAACAATTCATTTAATTAAATTATTTATTAATGGAGGACTATGTGACTAACTATATAAGAAATTAAAAGACGACAAAAGACCTTTATGTCACATAATATTTTTTTTTTATTAAAAAAAAACAGAACAATTATTTCAACGCTTTTAATCCGTCATCATCAGCTGTAAAATGTCCGACTAAGTTAATTACATATGTACATAAAATTATTAAAACCAAAAACAAAGTTCTTATAGAGAGGGTTTTATATATGTATAAGTCAATATACAAATTATAATAACCAATAAGAGGTGTTATTTTGATATTCAAAAAAAAGAAATGCGTTGTTGAAGCGTGTATCGTTCCATTTTTATTAATAGCGTAGTTTCTACTTGTCAAATGTCAAAAAATGACAGCTTCAAAAGTGACAGCTACCGAATTAGCGGGCTATTCAAAATAACACCTCTTATTGGAAAACCCCTTATATTGAAAAGAGATGACCAATGTGGCCCTTCATCTCTATTTATAATGTTATCTTTATTTAAATAAATATGAAGTGATTCTAAAATGTTGAGACTCATATATTAATTCTCACATTCTAATAATTTAAAGCTTTCAAGTGCGAGGAGTGATGAGTGTCAAGTGCATGTTCGGCTATTGCATTTCTATGTATCTCTTTGTTTCTTATGCAATTCTCTTGTACGAAGCTCCCGATTCGTTTGCCCAATGTATATACAACTGCATTGCTCACACTTTGACGAATAAACACCAGGTTTTTCTGTTGAAGGTGTCACATCTTTTGTTGCTTTAAGTAGGTTTTTGATTTAGTTTTTGCTCTTCCATGCTGCAGACAACATGAATTTTTTAAAACATTTATTCATTTCGTTATGAATAGGTGCAAAATAATTTATGCACACTCTCGCTTTGGAGTTTCCTTCAATAACGAAAGCGATGTGATGTTGTTTTTCTACTTTTTCGAATGTTTGTTGATTAGGGAGTCTAGAAGTGATTTTGAAAATCCATTCTTATTTACGATTTTGTATATTCGATTAGTTTCATTTTTTAAATTGCTTTCTGAAAGGGGGACGTTACACATTCTGTGAATCATTGAATTAAAAGCTGCATGTTTGTGCGATGTGCAATGGTTGGATTCGATGGTTATAAAACGGTCAGTAGACGTTGGCTTACGATGTATGTCGAATTTAAGACTCCCATTTTCATCATGGAACACGGAAAGATCCAAAAAAGCCAAACTATTATTTTGTTCTCGTTCTAACGGATGGATGGATGGATGTTATTGTTAGCACTGTTAATAAAGTTGAATATTTCTTTCACTTTGTTATTTTGGACCACGGCCAATACATCATCAACATATCTTATCCATATTTTGGGAAACAATTCATTATTTTTGGCCAGCAATTCGTCGACGCTGTTTACAAAAAGATTGCAAAGAAACGGAGACAAACTATTTCCCATCGCCATGCCTTCCGTTTGTAACGGGTGATTTTTTTGCGACTTGGTTTTTGACGTTTATATTTTTGACAGATCACACATGATAAATTCCACGAACATTTGACATTTCGATTCAGTATTGTTTGCCATTTCATCATGAATAGACTTACGCCTGAACAACGTTTGCAAATTATTGAAATTTATTATCAAAATTCGTGCTCTGTGAAAAATGTGTTTCGCAAGCTACGTCTGTTTCAGCGACGAGGCTCATTTTTGGCTAAATGGATACGTGAATAAGCAGAATTGCCGTATTTGGAGTGAAGAGCAGCCAGAGGCAATTCAGCAGCTACCAATGCATCCCGAAAATTGCACTGTTTGGTGCGGTTTATGGGCAGGCGGCATCATTGGGCCGTACTTCTTCAAGGACGATGAAGGCCGCAGGGTTACGGTCAATGGAGAAAGGTACCGTTCGATGATAACAGATTTTTTTTTGCCGAAAATCCAAGAATTGAACTCGGTCGACATGTGGTTCCAACAGGACGGTGCCACATGCCACACTGCACGCGAAACCATGCATCAATTGAGAGGCGAATTTGGTGAGCAGTTGATCTCACGTTTTGGCGCAGTCAATTGGCCACCAAGATCATGTGATTTGACCCCATTAGACTATTTTTTGTGGGGCTATGTTAAGTCTATTGTCTATGGGGACAAGCCAAACACGATTGCTGCCTTGGAAGCCAACATTGAACGCGTCATTGGTGAGATTCCGGCCGAAATGTGTGAAAAAGGTTGCCAAAATTGGACCTTCAGAACGGACCACCTGAAGCGTAGCCGCGGGCAACATTTAAGTGAAATTATTTTTAAAAAGTAAATGGCAGAAATTGATTTATCGATCCAAATAAAAATTTCATTCACTTTTTACAAGTTTCTGTGTTTTTTTGAATTTTCAAAAACCAAGCTCTTAAAAAATCACCGTTTATATAGTAGTTACCTCGGAACTGAAAATAATTTTGTGCAACACACACTTCAGTCATCTTCAGATTTTCAGATCGGATTCATATGTTGTTTGTCCAGCCATACTCTGATACATTTATGTGCATCTTTAACTGGAACGCTGGCGCTGGTGAAAAATGAAGAGATGTCAAAAGAGACTAAAATTTCCCCTTAAGACAGGGTTATGCGCTTAAGTTTTTCGGTTTTTCTATTTTTTATTGAAAATCTATCAAATTGTTTTAACGGCGCGAATAGCTTACAAAGCCAGTTAGATAGTTCGTAACATGGAGCCCTTATATTGCTTAATATAGGCCGGTATTTATCTTCCAGCTTGTGGATTTTTGGAAGACCATATATGGCGGGAACTTTGGCGAAACTAGGAGTCATTCGACTCTTCCAAGCTGTACCGAAAAGTTCCATGTATTTTTTAGCAACCATTGCGCGAGATTTTTTCATTTTATTTAATGGGTTTTTCACTTTTGTGTATGGACCATCATTAATTAATTTAAATATGGCATTGTCGTAGTCATTACGATCAACAACTACTACACCGTTGCCTTTGTCCGCTTTCATAACAAACACTTCTTTATGATTTAAAGTTTTTGTTGCATCGTACATACTTAAAACATCACTATTAGAATAAATATTTTTTTATTTAATATGTACTTTTTAATATTCATGTTCAATTTTTATAATATTGGCATGTTTTTTTTGCGAAGTATTCTATGCGCGTTAAAATATAAAACCACATTATGTACTTAGATAGGCGCACTGCGAAAATCCAGAGAAGAATACGTACGATTTATTTATGCATGTCGTTGCAATAAACGTCGCTCATTTTTCAGACTTTGTTTCCCCCTTCCGTTAAAAATGTGACTGAGACTTTAAGGTGACTCTTGGACAAAAATATTATCCAAACGTCTAATATCGTATATAGCCTACCTATCATGGTACATGAACTGTCAAAATCAATTGAAGGATGGCTTCGATTTATATCGATTAAGAAACCTCAACAAAATTTAAATACTGGCACAGAAAATTCGAAATTTTTCCGATTTATTTTTTTGCTGCTGAAGAAGTTGATTTTAGTCCTTCTGGGTGACATTTGGAAAAAAATACTATACAAACGTCAAAATATAGTATGTTGCCTACCTGTCAAGTCATCAACTGTCAAAATAATCGTATAAATTCAAAATCGTAACAAAAAATTTGGTTCAATTTCATTGCTGATTTCTTTTAATTGCGATTCTATCTGCTTATTGGGAAACTGAGCTTTGCTCGGGGCCTTTCAAATGTGTCATGAAAATGTTATGTTATTAGATTACCGTAGCAAAAAATTGACATTTATACATTGATACTCTCTTATTGTATATTTAAATTTAAAATATATTTAAGTGGGGGTGGCAGTGTGTGAATTTGACTACATAATTTTTTTTCATTTGTTTCTCATGGAAAGACATTAACTAAAAATATCATCCAAATCGTTAGACCCGTTTTCGCGAGAAACTTAATTTATGTATGCAATGTGCATATGTAGTATATATTTGTGTACATATAAATATACAAAGGTTTGCTCGTTAAAATTATAGTAAGATTTAGTCACTTAGCAACCCTTACTTGCTTTATCTTGGTAGGGAGTCTTACATCAACAACACACTTAAGATCAAAAAAATAAAAAAGCTTTTCATAGTGAGCACAACAACGGTAGTTTCGACCGAGAAATATCTGCTCAAATTAAACACTCACCCATTTTGATCATCGGTGCAACTCTGCCGACTTGCTCTGAATCCGCTAATATGTTAGTTGTTACATATAAAACAATTCGTATTTCTCGGTCGTAACCACCGTTTTTGTGCAAGACAAATACTTAAAAACTTGTTTTTAAAATGCTCACATCACCAAGCCCAATTTTATTATTTATATGGTTCTCGAAAACGTCTCTTACGAATTGGATACAAATTTCTGTTCTTTTAAAGAGCAAGGAAAAATTTTAAGTGAGATCCGCCCACTGCCACGCCCACTTTTCTTATTTCTTAGTTTTTTTTCGTTAATGGCAAACGATTTTAATGAAATTTTAATTTTTTAAGGCTTAAGTAAATGCCGCCCGTTGCTACGCCCACTTTAATTATTTATAGGTTTCCTGGAAACGGCCCTAACAATTTCAAAGTTTATTTTTATGGGCTATCTTTCTCATTTACAAATGAAGTTTGTACGACAGCCGTTCAATGTGAACACTAGCCAAACAATACGGGTTGGAAGCCGCGTCGCTAAATGCGAAACGTTTTTCTGAACCAAAAAATAAAATCGGAAAAATTGCGAATTTCTTAAAGTAAAATTTGAATTTTGTAGAGATTTTTAATCCATTTAAATCAGAGCCATCCTTTAATGGATTTAGACAGATCATGGCTAGGCAGGTTGGCAACGAACTATATTTTGATAGTTCAATAATATTTGTTTCCAATTATCACCTTAAAGTCACCTTTTTGCAGGAGGTGGAAGCAAATAGTCTGTAAAATATGCGACTTATTTTCCAACGAAATGCATATGTGTATCTTCTCTGGATTTTAGCAGTGCGCCTAAGTATAACTATGTACATAATTCTGGTTTGATATTTTAACGCGCATAGAATATTTCGCAAACAAAAAGCTTAGGAATATTATAAAAATTGAACATGAGTATTAAAAAAGTTTTAAATAAAAAAATATTTCTTCTAGCGAAAACCGAAAGCAAACCACCAAAAATAAGGTCTCGTCTCGGGAACTTTTAAAGTCTCAGGTATTCGCCTTAAAACAGTTTAAGAGTGATTGTGAACTAAGTGTAGAAATATTATTTTACTTTTAATTAAAAATTTTATTTTCTTAAAAATAACTATTTAAAATTATTTATTTATCTCGAAAATGGCTCAAACGATTTTGATTAAAATAATTATGTGTGTACTACTTAGCTGTAATACCTGCCATACAACTATTTTTGAGACAAAAAAAGTCTCGATTTCTCATAAACAGCTCGACTGATTTCCATTCTAAATAATTCTGCATACCAACATTTCAGAAAAATGTTTCTTTTGCATTTCTAAAAAAAAAAATCAATATTTCAAAAACGGGTGGACGATTGTTTTGTTGAAATAAAATCAACATACCAACATTTTTCTTTAAAAATAATGAATAATATTTAAATATCTTAACTTTAAAAATATAATTTTCCATTTCTATTAAGAAGCTTGTGCTTACGATGTGATCCAACATAAGAGCAAGTACGTGCGATCCAGTCGTACATTTTATTTACCATATTCTTGTGAGTTTTTCCCTTAAAACAGAACAATTACAGATTTGAGATTAAAGTATAAGACCTTTAATTTTGTTGTCGTAATAACTGTTAACGTACCTACCAACTTTATGTCAAATAAAGAACAATCTTAGCTTATTTATTCTATTTTTCAGCTTGGGTTTTCGCTCATGTTACATAATGTATTTGATTAACAAAAAAAAAGTTAAAGAATTGGGTGTTTAGTTGGTTTATTTGTTTCAAACAATCTGTTTCAACTACGTTAATGTACACACAAATATATCTGTACAAATATATATGTACCTATTTTTTTTAATAAAAGAGAACAGAGGCAAATAGTTGAGGTATAGCTACGCCGCCGTGGTAAGCAGGGCGATCTACCGCCAGCAGCGTGTTAAATAAAAAAAAAGCTATTACCAATAATATTCAATTTCTTAACTATAATTTGTTACTTGTCCTTTTGTTTGAAATTCAAATTCAACGATAAGTGATGATAAATAGACATTATTTAAAGTTACCTAATACATTTATACATATAGATATAATGTACGTTTAAGAAGCAAATTCCTTGTGAATACGCTATTCACTTATACTCGTCTGAAGATTTGACTTTTTTTTAAAAATGATGATATATTTGAAGAACTCTTCCTAAGTGTGCTCCTTCCTTGCTCCAGATTGAAGTCGATTAGTCGACTACTAATTAAAAGTTCTGCTTTTATTAAATTTACGGAGTATTTGTTTCTGATCTGACATCTGACCATGTTATAATTCATTTACGAAAAAACGTGTACATTTGATTTAATATATCTAAGGGAGATGAGCTTAAATATATTCGTAGAATCATTTTTCGAGAACTGTTTAAAGACCTGTTGATATTTCTGTAAGGTGCTATCTTGAGAATTTCTCACTATTACGTCCAACGATGATTTCGTCAAGCTACCACCACGACTGCTCAGCTGGGCTGGGTTCTGTTGTGGAAGAATTTATATGCTTACAAAAAAATAACAAAATCGATTTGAATCAATCAATTTCTTATGATCGATTGGAATGTTTTATTAAGCCCCTTTAAGACGAACAGTTATTAGATCAGTTGTCAGTTCAGTTAAAAAAGGCAGTGTATTTAGACATCAGTCTGGTGTTCAGTTGAGCTTTCGTTTTACTTGTGAGCAGTCGAAAGTCTGAAGATAAATTTCAATGAAATCGACCATAATATCATTCCTTTTCGACATAATCAGGCTTACCACGAATTAAATCGTAATCGGAAACTTCATATAAATATTGAAAAAATCTATTATAGAATCCATCTTAGTGGAAATGCCCATTCAAATTGCCATTACGAACGTATTCCTTTTTCGGTATTCGTAAGACTTTCCGTTTACGATGGAACTCATGATAGGGCTCATTGAAAGAAAAAGACAGTTGATTCACCGCCAAGAATCAACAAATATCTTAAAGAACGAAAGCTCCTTAATGACCGGCAGTATGGCTTTCGTAGCAGTAGGTGCACTGCTGATCTGAGAGTACCTATATCTCACCAAGCAGTTGCACAAATCTTTAACTCGTTTTGGAGAAAGTAAGATTATTGCACTTGATATTTCGAAAGCACTTGATAGAGTTTGGCACAAAGCGCTCTTATCGAAAATGCGTGCATTTGATATCGATGAATCTCTTATTCGTCGGATTAGAAATTACATTTCGGACCGTTCAATACAAGTTATATTGGACGGTTTCAAGTCTGATATTCACAAAATAAATGCTGGTGTGCCCCAGGGCTCCGTATTGTCTCCGACCTTTTTCCTCATTTTTAATAAAGATCTCTTATCTGGAACTTCTAATCCACTAAATTGTTTTGCTGACGATAGTACTCTCAGCTTTTCATATTCGTTTTCAGATTCACCTCCTTGCTCTTCGGATGTGGAACTGTAACGGCAGCGTATAATAAGCTCATTAAATTCTGATCTCGACAGCATTGTCCAATGAGAAATAAGAAAGCGTGTAAAATTTAATGCTTCAAGAACTCAGTGCTCTCTTTGTCATTTAAACATAACCCTGCTCCATGCCGCTATCCATGAGCGGCACTTACATTGAAGAAACCGTACAGCTGTCAGTACTTGACATGTGCATTACAGACCACCTTTTGTGGAATGACCATATATTCGATATCGCCAAAAACGCTGCAAATTGTTTGTGCTTTCTTCGAAGATGCAAGAAATTTTTCTCCCCGTCTGATCTGGCTGTAATCTATAAGGCCTTTATTACTTGGAGCTCTTAGATAGAATTCAAAACAGAGCTCTAAGAATGATAGGCGATAGAACAATAATTGAAACATTTTGATCTCTCGAACAGACAAAATGTGTCATGTCGTTCATCATTATATCGCTATTTTTATAAACAATGTTCTAGCGAAATAGCCAGTTGCATTTCTCCCCTCAAACTATTTAACCATAATACTCGCGCTTCTAGGCATGCTCATCAGTTTACCCTTGAGCCCAACTTCGGACGTACTGTCAAGTACGGAGAATCTTTCTTTAGCCTGTACGGCATACGACATACGAATGTGGATGCATGGTCCACATGGTTACCAATGCACATCGGTATCTCCTTTTAAATTCTTCCCTATTTTCCTAACAGTAGCACTGTGCTTGAACATATTAAGGGTAGTAAAAATCCCTGGAATTGAAATGACGAATTAACTGAGAACTGAGCTGAAACGCATTTACATATCAGTTTAACTGATGACTGAACGGACAACTTATGGGAATTCCATCAGTTTAAGTTTCAGTTTCAGTTAAACGCTTCAGTTTTTACGTTTAGACATCAGTTTAACTGAAAGCTTAACTGATAGCTCAACTGAAATTATCGTCTTAATGGGCCTTTACACGTGGGGTACTTGTAACAAAAAGTGGGCGCCAGGTATTTGAGTTAGGCTAAATTAGCAAAATTCCAAATCTAATTTAAAAATAGAATAAGAAATAAAATGAAATGAAACACATGCCAGATGGGGAATTCAAATTGTTTTATTTGGGAAACTCTTGGAAGAGATAGGTCACAGGATTTAAGCCCTAAATACTTTCATTCAAAATGTAACAATATAAAATTCAATTCTCAAATGGCTTACAATTAGCCGATAAGTAAAAAAAATGCAATTAATTAAATTTAACAATTAAATTTAACGCACAGTAAAATTAATTTCCGTATTCCACAATTAACTGGGATTAATAAAAACGTACTAATAAAATCGGCAAATAAAAAAAGACCTAACAGAATTTTTCCTTTCAACAAACAAAAAATTTAATTATTTAAACACTTGGACAAAATATTCGCTCTACTTATCCTTGACTTTTTGGTGCTCCTGTCCTCTAATTCCTCGAAAATTTTCCTCTACCTCCTCGTACCTCGAATCACGTTTTCTCCT
This sequence comes from Philhelius pedissequus, assembly GCA_910595825.1. Classification (NCBI taxonomy): domain Eukaryota; kingdom Metazoa; phylum Arthropoda; class Insecta; order Diptera; family Syrphidae; genus Philhelius; species Philhelius pedissequus. Next base: position 100,411,124 of record OU343161.1, on the reverse strand, counting down.
TTTGAAATTTTCCACCAATGTTTCCTTTTTTTCTAAATAACTTCTGCCAAACATTTTTCCTCGATTTTTGGTTTCTTTTCTAAAATATCTCGAATCTCCTTAACAATCTCCTCGATTGGTAAGCTCCCACAAGAGTGAACTTTCCAGCTAAAACTAACTCCTCCCTTGATCATTCCAGTTAGTCGTACCATTCAGCTATCAGTCGATCTCGTACTGTGGAAGTGTTAAGACGTTTTCGGCTTCCCAGTTTTTCCAATTAAAATTCGTGTGTGAGCTTAAGTTCCAAATTAAATCAACATTTCATAAGTGGTGCAGTAGCACAGTGATAGAGTGGCCGACCGAGAATCCGAGGGTCGCCAGTTCGATTCCCAGGAGGGCATCAGAACTTTATCAGCTTTTTTTCACAACCGTGAAGTAGTTAACTTTATTGGTTGGGAAAACGAACAAAGGAGGAGGAGTTTAAGCACCGGGGCATCGAAAGGTGTCCTAGGGCCAATGAGGCCAGCGATGGCATCAGCTGAGGGAACATCGAAAGATGTTCCAACTACAAGCAGTGATTCTGCAGCAACAATATCAACAGCAATAACAACAACGGCAACATCATCCGATGCTAATCAAAAGCGCAGAAAGAGGATCAAGTGCGCACCAAATTTGGTAAAAAGGAGATCCACGGCCACCTCAGCAAAGCTGCCAGCTGGGGTGCATACGTCCGATATAGACGAGACGTCAGAGGCAGCAAGACAAACCGAGTTAGACACTTCACCCGAAGAGGGTATAGCATATATGTCTGAAGAAGGAGAAGGGCACTTCACGACGGGCGATAGTACTGCCTTCGTGAACCTCTCCACATCAGAGGCGTCAGCTGAGGAGGACGAGGAACAGAGAATGGTCGCCCAAATTGAAGTTTTGGAGGCAGAAATCGAAAAGATAAAAAGCAAAGTTAAGGCCAGCCAAGAAGCGCGCCGAGCGAGGCAACTAAAAGAACTCGAAGAAAAAGAACAACAACAGAAAAAAGAACAAATACAAAAACAACAGCCACAGCAGCAGCCAAAACAACAACGGCAAAAACAACAACAACAACAGCAACAGCAGCAGACACAAGTCCAGAAACAACCGCAAGAAAAACAGCAGCAGCAGATTCAAAAGCAGCAGAATCAACAGCCGCAGAAAAATCAATCTCAGCAGCAGCAGCCACAGCCGCCGATCATGAAAAAAGAAAAGGTGCCACCCATTAATACTTATAAAATGGAGTTACAGGATACCATAAATCTATGTAAGTTGACCATAGGTCATAATTTTACTATTAAAAGATTAAATAACGATAGGCATGCTATCCAGTGCTTCACACTGGAACAGCACAAAAAAATTAAAGAGTTGCTGAAAGAAACTACTACCGAATTCTTTAGTTTCACCCCTAAAACCGAAAAATTTCAAACGGTCCTTTTGAAGGGCATAGATTCCTGCACGGAACCACAGGTTCTCTTAAATGAACTCCGCCAACAAGCGAATGACGATCTCGACTTTATCGGGGTCAAGCCGTTCGCTACAGTTAGAGCTAGGCGGGAGAAGCGGAGTCTTCCCTTCTTCCTTGTTCAACTCTCACCCAGCAGCAAACTGGATAGTTTGAGGAGTATATCCGTCCTCAACTGCCAGGTTGTAACTTGGGACAAATTAAAAAGGCGCGGCGACATGCTTCAATGCATGCGCTGCCAAAGGTTCGGTCACGCCGCAGCAAACTGCGAAATGCAGTCACGCTGCGTTAAGTGTGGAGAGAACCACAATGCAGATGAATGCAAGTTAGGAAAGGAACGGGTCGAAGATAGGGCCCAGCTTAATTGTGTACTCTGCCGAGGCGCCGGACACCCCGCTAATTATCGGGGATGCCCGACGTTTCAGCTTATAAAAAACAATAAAGCAGCAAAGCAAACAGTGGTAGAAAAGCGTCCAACAGTGCGCCCTCCTACAACAACGCCCGTCAACCCCCAAATTTCTTACGCCCAAATGGCGTCAGGAAGGGGAAGCACGGTACAGCCTACACCAAAGGTCGCCCAACAGGCCCCCGTGCCTAAGGCGCCGGCGGCACAGGCGGATATTATGGGCGTTCTACTGGCCATCCAGGGCCAGTTGAACGGCCTCCAAAACCAGATCAGGGAGCAGGCGACTAGGGTGGATTATCTCTACTCTGTTTTGCCGAGCTTAACGCAACTTAGAGGTTAAGGGCGCGCTGCCGGAGAGGCCCTTTAAGATCCTGGCTGTGAATGTAAATTCACTGATTAGGACCGAACGTAGAGCGAATTTATTCCAATTGCTTAAAGACATAAGTCCAGATGTGTTTATGGCTAGCGAAACTAAGCTTAACCAGAAACATAAATTGACTAACAACAATTACAATATCGTAAGGAGAGACCGACCCAACTCCACTCAAGGAGGGGGCGTCGCAATCTTTATACGTAAAGGCATTAGTCATAAGGTAATATATAATAGTGATGTGCGAAAATTTCGGACGTTAGAGGCATGCATCATATGCATTCATCTCCAACAGGGGAAGCGAATGTATGTGATCGCTGCCTATGCACCGGAAACACCTCAGCCCACACAGTTTATAACAGAGCTTGAAAAGCTTTTTGAATGCTTAAGATTGAGCTCGGAAGAGAATTACTATATATTGGCGGGTGATTTAAACGCCAAGCACACAGATTGGGGAAATCAAATACAAAATCCTCGAGGTAACCATCTATTTAATTGGATGGGTCGATACAACCTTGAGTATCGCATCGATCTTCTAGCCACAGACAGGCCATCGTTCCCAAGAAGCGGTGCCTATCTGGATCTATTGCTTAAAGACGCAAGACTAACAATTACTGACGCTGTGGGTCAACGGCCAAGAAATTGGTTACGAACGATCGAGTACGACAGTGACCACTGCGGACTCGCCGCCGTAATACAACTTCCGAACCAGCTTATGGAGTTGGAGGAGTATGTGCCTGTGCATACTTACAATTACAGTAAGGTGCGCTGGCCACGTTTCTCCAATGCCTTATTGAATGAATTACGTTCAAATGGTATATCCCCACCAAATGACAGGAACATGACAAATACTGAAATTGACAGATACTTAGAACAAATGGACGAAACAATTCAACGAACAATGAACAGGACAATACCGAAATACAAAGAACGTAACGCAACTGACATGTACCGTAACGCGACAATTGATGCATTACACAGACAAAAAAGTGGCTTACTGACAAGACTAAAACGCTTGTACAGACGGTTTACTGACACACGAGATCTGGAGATAAGGACACTGAAGTCGTCCATCAAAAACATCAACCAATTGATCAAAGAAAATTATAGGTTGTCCATTAATTTGTTTTGGGACAACAAAATTCGGGCCGTGAACGCTACCGACCCGAGCATGTTCCCACAAATTAATAAGATATTCAGAAGAAAAGATCAAAACGACCTTCCGTGTCTTAAGCTCCAGAGAACGACACAAAACAGAGACGTACTTCTGACAGCAGGCATAGACCCAGATGACGCCGTCTTGGACGATGACCTCTTCATAATCGAAGATCCGCAGGAGAAGGTGGAGGCTGTGGGGGCTGCTTTCCAGCAAGTGTATAAGGTGAATGCTAGCATTCGCCCGAATCATGACCTGGAGAACAGAGCTCTGCTTCATCACTTATGGCTCCGAAACGATATAAGCGAATGGCGATCTGAGAACCTTGGTTTTACCGGGTTTAATGATGAAGATTTGGCAAACGCCATAATCGCCGATCGAAATGGGCCCAGTCCCCTGTTAATTTCGAAGAATGAGCTTCAGCTCATCTTCGATTCATTAAAGAAAAAGAAGTCTGCAGGAGTCGATGGTATATCCAACGTTGTACTACGACATTTGCCTCAAGAAGCAGTTGACATTTATACCACACTATTTAACAACGCGCTGAATAATGCATATTATCCAGTGCGGTGGAAGACAGCCGTGGTGCACCCTCTCCCAAAAAAGGGAAAGGACAACTCCAATCCGGCGAATCTCCGGTCGATAAGTCTTCTTCCGAGCATCAGCAAAGTATTTGAAAAGGTTATTAATAGAGCCCTGTTCAAGTGGGCGGAGAACAAAAATATCATCCCGGATAATCAGTTCGGTTTTAAGGCGGGACATGACACAATTCATGCCGCGTCTAAACTAGTTTCTGATATCCAATGGAACAAAACTAAAAAGCAGTGCACGGGTGCCTGTCTGGTTGATTTGGAGAAGGCCTTCGACACCGTATGGTTAGAAGGTCTCTATCTAAAGCTAACCAGACTAGGTATAAGTAAACCTCTATTGTATATGCTTTATGACATGCTAAATGGTAGAAAGTTTGTTGTCAAGAGTGGCAATGTAACTTCTACCGCAATTTTTAATATTAATAATGGTCTTCAGCAGGGAGCGGTTAACTCGCCGATTCTATTCAGCATTTACACCAGCGATCTGATAGGTAGTCTAACTCAGGCAATTGCGTACGCCGACGATCTAATTGCGTACAGAACAGCTAATACAGTTGAGGTCATCAAAAGTCTCTTGCAGAGTGACTTCGACAAGATTCAGCGATATTGTGATGACTGGAAGTTGAAAATCAACTTCCAGAAATCAGAAACTATTTTGTTTAGGACTCCGTTGTCTAGCGCCTCAAGGGATACGAGAAAGAACTGGCGCAAGCTGGTGATCGTAGGGCCACATGGACATCCACTGGCGAGTAAAAGTGTAGTAAAGTACCTTGGCATCTGGTTGGATCAGTACCTGTATTTCGACAGACATATAGGTGCTGCTTTGGCCAGGGCTAGGGGAGCCTTTGCCTTGACAAAACGACTGTTTTATAGCAGCCGTCTTGACAGCAGGGTGAAGGTGATTTGCTACATGGCCCTCATCAGGCCGATGATTGCCTACGGATGCCCGGTATGGTTCAACGTTGCCCCATCTCAAATGGAAAAGATTCGGGTGTTTGAGAGGCAATGTCTTAGACGTTGCCTTGGATTACACAGAACACCAGAGTCGGAGTACACAAGATATTATTCCAACCAGGTTCTATACAACGGAGCCAACATAAACAGAATAGATAATTTTTTGTTCAAGCTGATTCGGGGTCACGTTGCAAGAGCGATGTCCTCAACTAACAGCTTAATTTTTGGGGCTTATTACCCCAATAACGAATATTTTGAGAGTGCGCGGTTAAGTGGTTACATCCCTCCCGAGGCATTCCTCTATTTAGACAGTCGAGGGCTGATACAGGATGGAGGGGCGGTTCCGCTCATCTACCACGTCAGCCGGAAAACTGTGGATAGGCGACTCCTGTATGGTCGAGACGTCATCGCTCAAGGTGGAGAAGAGCGCCTTCGGTTCAGTAGGACTGTGTCCGATCGGGACCGGAGGGATAGGGTGAAACAGGAGAACCAGTTCTGGTGGCTCTCTGAACAGCATCGTGATATTTAAAGTCGATGAAGATGGTATATCTTGGCCGACTTACATAGATTTAGGCAATTAGGTATAGGGAACAGTCGGGGTGGCACCAAAAAAAAAAAAAAAATTAAAAATATGTATGTATGCGGGGCATACGTGCATGTATCTGCGTGTCAGTACATGTATGTGCGTACGTATATGTAATGTATGTGCGTATGTACATGTATGGGTGGGTTGCATATTGCTGTGTGTCTCCATACATATAAAAAAAAAATTTAAAAACGAAAAAAATGCTGCTGTGGCTGTTCTAGTTTTTAAGTAGTTTAAGTTATTTTTAGGCAGTATAAGTTAGTTTTATTTAGGTTTAATTTGTTTTTTTTTTTTTTTTTTAATCTATATTTAGGTTTAGTTTATAAGAAAAAAAAAAAAAAAAAAAAAAAAAAAAAATGATAAGATACCAAGTTTTTTTGTGAAAGTTTCCTTGGAAAAATAAAATAAAATAAAATAATTAGATTTAATTAAAATAGGTTTTAGGTCGAAAGACATTAGTTCTAAGAGTTATTGTTTAATTTAGAGCGCCCGTAAAGGGCCAGTAAATTAGTTGTAAGTTATTGATAAGTAGGCTAGTTTTAAACATTTTTGTCTAGCTTTAAGATAGTTATAAGTGAATATGAAATAAAAATGAATTTACAAAAAAAAAAAAAAAAACCATTCAGCTATACGTTTTCATTGATCATCTGTCACGAGCCACGACCAAGGCATGCATGGCTTGCTTTTCCTGGAAAGCTTCCCGCCGCCCCCAAGAGATCTTCCGATTTCGAATCACAAGAAAACTCACTCCCACTCACGGATTCACGGATTCAGCAAGTTGTTGGAGAGAAATTAAAAAGAAGTTAAATAGAGAAATAGCATTTTCTCAGTTAGATACCAAAAACAACTATTCGCAAGTGATAGCTTTTCTAAAGATCGTTTTAAACTTTAAAACCAGATTTTAGAATTTAATAAGTTAAGCATTAAGCGTTCAATCCCCATCTTATGGCGATTTTATTTGGCAATCCGGAATCTCTCTCCGATCCGGGATTCCAACTGAACACTTTTGTGTGATTCTGACGATTCTGAATTTTAATGAGATTGTAGTTGTGAAAATAATTGTGTACGTGGAAAGATTCAAATTCAAGACTCGATCGTACGAACTTGCTCTTGGAGTTAACAACTTTAATGTAGCTAACCATTGAGTAAACTTAGTTATTAATATACATATATATACATATATTTGAAGACATTGTTAATATACATATAAAATTCAAATTTAAAAAAAATTCTGCGACTAGTTTTTGAAAAATCGATTTTTCGAAAAATAAAATAAAATTTATTTATTTTTTAAAAATCGAAAGACTTTTTTTTTGAACATTTGAGTATGCAGTCTTATTATAATATTTAAGGAGCATTTGTATAAATAAAATTAATTTAATCGTTTCTTCCAATATTGAGAAGTTCGAAAATATGATCAGTATTTCTATGGGAAGTATCGTTAATAAGTACGCAAAACGAAATATTTTTATACTTAAAAGTGAACTGTACTAATTTAAAATCACACAATTTTTTTTTATAAAAATTCTTGGAGAAATACATTTTTTTCTTAACAGTTTTTTAACATTTGTATGGGAGGTACCGTTGTTTTTTGTTTTAGAAAAATAGTTGTCAAAAAACCACTAAATACGAAGTTTCGAAAAAAACTCAAAAAAAAAAAAATTAATTTCCAAAAAAACGTTTTGTGAAAAATTTTGGTATACAATAGTGTTTATAAACTTCCTTGGGGCTTCTACGTAAATAATTCAGATTAACAGTTTCCGAGAAAATAGAAAACCAAAAAAATAATGGTTTAACTAGAGGCACCAAAATAACAATTTTTCCCCCAAAAAAAAATTATCAAAAGGTACATTTGTATGGGAGGTACCGTTGTTTTTTGTTTTAGAAAAATATTTTTTTAACTATTCAATATAATGTCAAAAAACCACTAAATACGAAGTTTCGAAAAAAACTCAAAAAAAAAATTAATTTCCAAAAAAACGTTTTGTGAAAAATTTTGGTATACAATAGTGTTTATAAACTTCCTTGGGGCTTCTACGTAAAAAATTCAGATTAACAGTTTCCGAGAAAATAGAAAACCAAAAAAATAATGGTTTAACTAGAGGCACCAAAATAACAATTTTTCCCCCAAAAAAAAAATTATCAAAAGGTACCCTTTCCCTTCATTAATGAACTGATTTTTTTTTTTATAAAAATGGTTGGAGCCGTTTTTGAGAAAAATAAGATTTTTATTTTTGGCCAAAAAAAAATGTATGGGAACTAATGTTATTTGTCGTCTTAGCAAAAAAATAAAAAAAAACATGTGGGCATATTACCCAAAAAACAATATGTACCAAGTTTGAAGCACATCTATCAAAGCGTTTAGGCTGTAGACAGACAGACAGACAGACAGACGGAATTGCTGGACCCACTTTTTTGGTGTTCTCTATGATCGTAATGTTATGTTTGATTGTTAGAAATTTCTTTTTTTTTTACGAATACATAACTTTCCTTATATGTAGTACCTATAAACGCAAGTAAAAATGACAACAGTGCTGTGAGTGCTTCTGGTTCCGATTCTGATTTCAAATCCAGAAGCAAAATTCTCTGCTTTTCAGAATTAGAACTGTAATTTTTTCCCAAGTGAACACTTTCAGAAGAGTCCGGAGTGCGGAAGGTCTCCGGATTGCCAAATAAAAACGACATTAGAATATCTAAATTTTTAATTTAAATGAAATTTAGTTACGTTACGTTAAATTTACGATGTTGTGTTGATTCAAGAGTAGGTAACAGTCTTTTACCTCTTCAGTTTATCCACTGACTATTCTCGTAAGGTTGGATTTTGGGAACCGTCCCTGTTCCAATCGCAAAGCCGAAATATCCCAACACCTATTTTTGTTGCGTTTGGAAAACACTGGTTAAGTACACCAATATTTTGCGGCTGCTACGGAAAGTTAAGCGCAAAGGAAGGAATCGAATAATGACTTTTGTTGCGTTAAATTTTACCGTCACAATATTAGTAAGTTTTTCTACTATCTATTTTATATGAGTAAAATCTTTCTACTTCTTCTTAATTTTAGTTTGCACAAAACTCTTTAATTGCTTGTGACAGCTGTGCAAGGGTAGCATATTACAAGCCCAAGAACCAGGCTGCCGAGGATACGTTTTTTTTAGAAGTTCTTACCGTACTTTGAAATAGAATGCAAAAAAGCACGACCAATTCTTTTTTGATTGGCTGTTCCTAAGTACTTTTTACTACAAATTTTTTAAATTTCATAGGAGTAGAACACAATTCAAGGACTGCAAAAGGAGTAACTTTGAACAGCCAATCGAATACGACAAGTCCTTTAATTTGGTTAAGCTCACCGTTTTAACTTTTCGAAATGTTGCCAATTATAATTAGGATACTGAATTTACCGCTACGAAATTAATTTCAACTCAGAATTTAACATTTAATCAAAAATGCACTTTCATTAATTAACACATCTGCAAACATAATGGTCTACCTAACTACTTCACTCTAAAGTGGCCGCCAACATAATCCTTTTTAATTGCAATTAATTAAAAGACTTCCCATCCTCATCCCAGTCAATTTGTTTTACGAATCCGAAAGATAAAAATAACAAATCTCACTAGCAAAAGGCACAAGGGTCATCTCTAATTAAATTTGCTAAACACTCACTCGCACAACAAAGCAGCAGCATCTCCGAGTTAGTTTCTTCAATTGATACTTCCCTTCAATCAAGCTTAAGAGCTCTTGTATCTTAATCATAACTTCCGCTAATTTGAGACAATGACAGATCAGATGTGGACATGTGTTTGCTATGGCAGGTCCAGTTTGTCATTATTATGATAATGATCGTTATCGTCGAAACAATCATTGTAAATACAAAGTCGTATAACATCGATATACTGCAGGCATTGCCATTAGAAAGAACAACGATATCTATCTATCGAAATAAAGAAACTCTGGTTAGATAGAAATTTCGATACCTAAATTCCTATAAACCCAAAACCGACAAGTGTCAAGTTCTTCCGTTGATTTTGAAATCAACGACAAACTAATGTCTCCCCTGACCTGAGTTTCTAATAGCTTTAGCTGTTATACTTGCTGCTTTGACGAGTTTGTTTTTTTTTATGACACTGGAACTATAACGAAACGACCGGGAACAAATCGTTTGGTTCATAAGCTGAACGCGAATGCATCGGTCAACCATTGAAATTTGAAACGACAATTCGTAGAGCGAGCGAGAGTGATGATGACTCCAATACACGCTATAGGAAGACAAAACTTGGCTTCCTATGTTTCTGTTGTCTTATTAGGAACTTAACGAAGTAGAAAGCTATAGGTTAGGTATACTCTGCCGGCGCTAACTAGCAAAACAAATTTTCAACCTCGCACTCTTCTCTATTCATCAAGTTGTGGAAATGGAAACTGTATAGTCTAATAATATTTATAAGAATTTCACAAGTAAGGTTGTGGCTGTAAATTGAATACTATTTTTAAGATTGCTAAGAATGTTTTGTAAAAGAGTATTGTTGTACGTTAATTAGTATTAATTAGTTTGTAAAATTTGATCCGAAAATAAGTTGGTTTGGTGTGTTTGTAGGTATTGAAGTAAAACAGGAGCCTAGAGATGACTGGAAGTGTTGATATTTATTCATTTATTCATCTACAAACTTAGGCTAACAGATACTCGAAATTATGTTAAAGTATATTAAGAGCCGATTTTTCAATCTCCAGATAAACATCCAGTTAGTTGCCAGAGGAATAAACTTACTTGACTGTTAAACAACCGGATAACAACATCGAATTTTTCAATCACGAAAAAACAATCTATAGTATAATTTAATTTGAACGTCACTTTTATTTCGAGTATCGAACTTTAGAACATAGAAATTAATTTTTGTTTAACGTTTATTTCAAAGCAATAATTTTTCAAAGTGTTTTTGCCATCGAAAATAGCAATTAATTAATTCCTCAGATAACTCCTTATTCCGTTTGAGCAGATAACTTTATTCCTAGATTAAGTTGTATCTGACTGTTGAAAAACTGATTTTTGCTCTATCTGGAGAATATGTACTAACTGACTGCTTAACTGACTATTGAAAAATTGGCGCTAAATAAAATAAATACAACATTTTTTCATTAAAATGTAAGTATAAACATAAGGTTTGTTTTGAACAGATCCTTCTGTTAGCTTAGTTCAATATTGTGACAAACTTCATTGAAATTGTTAATGCATCTATAAATTGGTTCATTAATTCCATAGTTTGTTTTATGGAATGGTTCAAAGAGCAAATTTTTGGGACATAAAGCTCTTGAGGGGGCATAAAATGAAAGTTTGGAGAGCAAAGCAAAGTCCTTTATTTTTTCTATCCGTGAAAGTGGAGCCGAATCAATTTTGTAAACGAAATTTGTGTGGCTACGAATTCTGTAGAACGAAATAACATTACATTTTCTTATGTTTAATTTTAAACAATTTGCGGTGCACCATTCAGAAATTTGGTCAATGTCAAATTGTAATAGGTGACAAACATCTTCATTTCTTATTCTAACAAATAATTTCAAATCGTCAGCATATAAAAGGTGTGGTGAATATTTAATAATGATGTTATGTCATTTATAAATATATTGAAGAGAAGGGACCGAAATGACTTCCCTGAGGAACACCCGGAATTTAGTTAATCGATTTTGAATACAAGTTACTCATTGCAATTTTTTGTGATCTAGCTAATAAATATGAACTATTCCAACTAAAAAATGACGAATGGAAACCGAACAATTCAAGTTTTTGAAGTAAACTAAAATGGTTAATAGAATCAAAAGCTTTGCTAAAGACTGTGTAAATCGCATCAATTTGATTCCTCTTTTCAATATTCTTAACTACATACAAGGAGAAACGAGACAAATTTGTTGTTGTAGAACGCACAGAGATAAAACCATGCTGTAGATCAGTTATGGACTCTCGAGTCAAAAACTTTAATTTTGTTTTCACAATGCATTTGAATAATTTGGGAATTACAGATAACTTAGAGATACCTTTATAGTTTTCAATTTGTTTTTATAGCCAGACTTATGAATTGGAATAAGGTATGAAATTTTCCATTCGTCGAGAAAGACACCTTTGGAGAGCGACTTATTGAAAATACAAAACAGAGGAAAACATAGAGCAGAAGAACAGTTTTTAAGAAATAAGGCTGGTATACCATCCGCACCAGGTTTAGGTTTAGGATATATAAAACAGAAAATGCTGTAAGATGTGTTATGTAAATGTATGTTGTATGAAATGTATGCGTGTTGTATGGTCTATGAAACAGGGCCAAAGAAGATATTCTTGCATCTTATAGAATATAGATGGTTAAGGTTGATTCTCGACGCAAGACAGCTGCCTCGCTTGGCACATGAGCATCGGCTCAGGTATCATCAAAAGAATTCACCAACTCTCAATAGGAAGCTCCGTGCGCCATACCAAAATACAACTATCAATATTTGCTTGCAAGATACACATTAAGCGGAGCAGTTAAATAGGGACGATGATGCTTGTCGCGGATATCACACACTATGCCAGTCTATGTTCTTTAGGGAGATATCTTATTCCGAAAATTGACTCTATAAATATGCCTTGGGTCATACAGACTGACCCTTCTATCATGAGAGAAATACCGCAAGAGTTATGTCCACCTATAAAAGTATAGGTGGCATATATCTAAAGCCATCTCCGCATTCATCCCAAAGTCAAAACTAGTCAAACAAGGACAGTAGTTGACATTTTATTGGTTACAGGACATCGTTATATAGCAGCCTACAAAATTCTTAGAGAATCCGTGATACTTATGCAACTGGAGGAAGAAAAAGAAAGAATTCACCAGGGATTTGAGAACCAAAGATGGTTAGCAACAAAAACATAAATACATGTCTAGTTTCGATAAATCTCTGTCTGGATTTTTTAATCAGAAAACAGAATACTTACTGCAGCTAAGCAGGCCTAAACTATCCTTTGTGGATAGATTGCTAATCTGTGACAACATTGCAACCCACATGCGCAGATTGGGCATCAGATCATCTGACCTGCGTAGAGGTGCCTGGCCGAGAAGTGCTCCTCTCTCTTTCTCTGTGAGTGCACCCCCCACCCCTCACACAGTGTAGCAAGGAAACAACTAACAAATGAACCAACAGAGAATACTTTTTCGTCGATTTTCCATCACTGGGTCCAAAGAACATTCAGAAATATACCCTGAATTCAGGGAGGCACCGCACACCTCAACTTATCTCTTTCCATTCCCTCCTTGTACCATCAGTATCTATACCTTGGCATACAATGAATCCACTGGGATCCGAGGGAGATGATGCGGCTTGCTGTAGCATCAACCCGTCTAAACTAACCTTACTTATGTACGGTAAGCCCAATAAATATGGAATGGTAATGCATTGACTTGGGGATTCGAAAACACACTAGGCGCTGAATACTTATTTGTACTGAGGGAACAATTTTGATGACCACACTGTGACATCTGAAGAGAGAAACATTTCAATACCAGTCTGGGATTATGCCCTCCAATTTTAAACGCAAATCATAACACTATGACAGATAACTGGTTTACTTCGATGGAACTATTAATTCAAAGAGATCCAACAGTCTAACCGCCGGTCATTGGAATAATGAGGAAATATGATAGAGATTTCAAAAGACTTTTTACATCACAGAAATAGACGAGTCGAGTAAGAACGCTGAACTATGTCCCAATGAATAGAAAATCTATTACGCTCGTGTCTTATAGCGCATTCCAATATACTGTCGATGAATCTTAAACCAAGTCTGAAATTATGTTTTCGGTACGTGTGTCGGTGTGGATTGTATCGACCAATGTGTCACAGAACTCTTGGTTGGCCAATAACTTTTTGCTATGGTAAAGGTTATTGGACATAAATGCTTACATCATCTAGCAGACCTATGAAAGAGCCTCGAAGATGACGAGGTTTTTTAAAGGGCTTTCCAGGATTATGAGTGAATCCCATATGAAAGAGAGGTATTACATCCAAGAAATAATTATGTAATATAGTATGGTTCTGAAAATTCAACCAGTAGCTCCAGATCTTTATGACCGCCTAATAAGTTAGATGAACGACTGGATCGCACGAAATTGTTCTTAAAATTTCTATTAAAAATCTAAATATATTTTTAAAGTCATTTTTATCTCAATTTTGTATATACATATATAATTTTTTTTTAAATTTTGTTCTAAAATAAATTGGTGTGACAATATTAAATATTTAACAATATAAACTTTAAAACAAAAGATTAAATCGGTTTAATTAAAGACAAAATAATTCAAAATTCTGAAATAAATACTTAAACTAATTTGAGCTAAGAAAAGAGTACGTCATTTTATTTCTTGGATAAATTTGAATTTATGAAAAAAAAATTTGTTTAATCTGTGGATCGGTTTTTGAGAAAAAAAGTTTTTTTTTTAAACTTTTTGAAAATATTTACAAAAAAAATCAAAAACGCCAATTCATATATATTCAGAAAATATATATAAATATAATTTTTGAAAGAAATTTAATGAACAGTTATCGAAATATAATTTTTTAAATTTTTTTCTTAAAAATGATTTTAAAAAGACAAACAAATATTAATTCCAAATATTGGTACGCGGCATAATTTGGGCAACCTAAACCTATATATTTGTGAAATTTCGAAAGAAGGGGTTGAGCCGTTTATGAGATAGTCGAAAGCAAAAAACGGTCCTATGGAAAGTACCGTTTTTAGACATTTTTCTAATTTTCGTGACTAAAAAGCCGCACTGATTTTTGTTTATCAAAATCGTTTGAGCGTAACGGTTATATGGCAGGTACCGTTATTTTTTGAGCTAAAAAAAAAATTTAATTTCCCCTCTGTACAATACCTAAAAAACTCTATGTACCAAGTTTGAAGCAATTCGGGCCACCCGTTAGAGCTGTAGGTGTCTATACATACATACAGACAGACTGACAGACTGTCAGACTGACAGACAGACATACAGACGGACAGAATTTTTAGACCATCTTTTTCGTCTTCGCTATCATCGTAATGTCATGTTTGATTGCTATCTAAAAACTTTTTTTTTCGACGAATGCATAACTTGTCTTATAGTACCTATAATCGCAAGTAAAAAGTCAAAAGTGTATACCTGTGTACCAGGTGCCAGATGCTATCCCCGCTATTGTTCAGAAGACGTATTCTACCTTGCTGCCAAAGCTAATGCGTAAGCTGTTCCATCCACCATGGAAGTGCTGATTAATAATTATTAGTTTAGGACATAATCTTAAACAACGAAAGTTCGGTAATGACTAGAAATACGGCTTTCGTAGCAATGTCACTGCTGATCAGATGGCATATCTCACCGAAGAGTGGCGCAAGTCTTTACATCGTTTTGGAAAAAGTAAGATTATTGCGCTTTATGTTTTAAAAGGATTTAATAGAGTTATGGTATCAGGTGTACCCCAGGGGCTCCGTTCTGTCCGCGGCTCACCTCATTTTCATTAATGATATCTTGTCTGAAACTATAATCCAATATATTGTTTTGCTATCGACAGTTATCGACAGCTATCAGGCTTTTGAGATATGTATTTAGATTGACATCCATATCATTCGCATGTGGAACTATAACGGCAGCATATGATAGAATAATTAAATTCTGATTTCGGCAGCTTGGTCCAATATAAGAAACCGTGTTGAATTTAATGCCTTAAAATCTCAATGCTGTCTCCAGACATCAAAGCGGGACCTTCCCCTAATGCCCCTTTCAATGAACGGCGCTTGCATCCTGTAAATCGAACAAGTTTCAGATATCGGTATGTGCATCACCGACCAACTTTTGTGGATGCCCACATATTCAATGTCACCAAAAAGCTGAAAGTCTTTGGGTTTTCTTAGAAGATGCATGAAATATTTTACCCTTCTCAACTGCCTTACTAATGTAAAACATATTTTCGCCCAAAGCTTATGTACAACTGTCATATATGGACAGGTACCACTTTAGGTTACTTAAGTGTCTTGGACAGGATCCAAAAAAGAATTTGAATAGTGATAGGTAATGAAACAATAAGGGACACAATGGTACCTATCGAAAACCGTCGCAAGGTTTCATGCATTTCATTGTTCTATCGGTATTTTTATAGACAATGTTCAAATGAAATAGCCAGTTGCATCCCTATATGCCCTTCAACTATTCAACGTAATACTTGCGCTTTTAGAATTGCTCATCGGTGTACCCTTGATGCCAACGTGCGTCGGTCGGATATATTGGTAAGTACAGAGATTATTCATTTAGTCGTACAACTCGAATGTGGAATGCTTCACCCGACCATATTTTTCCTCCTCATATGATATTCGAACATTCAAAACTAATGTGCATTGGTACCTACTACTAAATTCTCTCCAATTTTCCTAATCGCTCGCACTTTGACTGTATTTAAGCATTTTAAGGTAAACATTAACACCCAAATTAATAAACATAGATTAGGGAAGGTTTAGGATTTCTTCCTTGGACTAAGTGCGAAATACTATTAATAAAACAGTATTTCTTGTATTTGACGTTTACTTACTTAGTCCTTCGCTAGACCATCGAAGGCGGTGGTCTAGCGATGGACTAAGAATTGACATTTAAGAACAAAATTTGCAGGGATATAGAATAAAAAGAGGTAGAGTTGATACTTACTGTAGTAGATTTTGTTCGGTTTTTTATTGATAGGAAATTTTAGTCTATGGTCTAACTCTTATCCTATGGTCTTATAAGTCCATGGACTAAGCGTTTTTTATAAATAGGGCTGTAAGTATGTACTCGTATAATATAAAAAAAAAATAGTAGTTTCCTCCGGATATTATAACAATAATTTCCAGACATAGTATGTAGTCTCCAACAAAATCTAACCTTTGTAAAAACGCAACATAAGTAAATTAATAATAGATTTATATTTTTTTCAATTATAATTTCTTATAAGAAAATAAGGTTCTGGCGAAATTTTCTATCAAAATAAAGCAACACATCCCTGTCGAGGTTGCAGGCGCAACGAGTAATAAAGACAGACACATAGATACTGAGTACGATGCCATTGCAACTGCCACACTCTAAAGAGGTGAGTTGTTTAAAAAAAAAAGAAAATCTCAACTTGAGGCTTTTAACCCCATGACGGGGTATTCATTTCATCGAAAGTGAAAGCGGTTTCCCGGTGGTGGCTATGGCTGGCTAGCAACAATAATACCAAACAATAAAAATGGAAATTAAGACAAGATAAACCGACATGAAATAAAACAAGTATCTAAACTCATATACCTACTCTTAGAATGCCAGGCTTGACACGCGAGTCGTTGCAAATACTAACATCCTCTTCTTCGCTCTAGAGAGACTCTTGTCGGTCGTTGTCTGTGGCACGGAAATGAAATTTATTATCATTTTGATTGTCGAGCAGGGGGCGGTACAGAGGTTTGAATTTGAAATGGAAGTGACTTCGTTAAGCTCGCCGTTGTCGTCGTCGCCAATGTCTTCGGGTTCGGCATGGTATAGTCGTGTGTGGATCATTTTCTGATGCGCATCAAAGAAGAACCTCGATTTCATTGGCATAGGTTGAGACAGCGAAGACCACAAATTGCTAATGCAGTGTGAGATACATTTAGTTAACTTCCTATTAAAATAATTGTTTTATGCACTAAGATTGCTAATTTATTCGAATTGGAACTCATGCAATTCAACAAGATGGTCTTTATAATATCAGACATAGTTTGTTTCGGTATCTAAGTGCAGCAGGGTGGTCATTATTTGTATGGAGAAAAAAAAGTTTGGTTTTCTTGTGAGCATTCATTTTTTTTGTCAAACCTAGTTCCAAGCAAAGTGAAGTGCCGTGCATCTTCTTCTCAAAAACTTGAAGCACCTCAATGGCTACCATAGAGATATCGGACACGATCAGGGAAGAAATGGATAGATATAGCTTTGAGTGTTGTCTTAGTCTGGTTCTTCTTTCATAAAGGGGTGTGAATCTTAAGGAAGTCCTAACTGAAGACATGTTCGCCGAAATTGCTCACATTGTGTTTTTCGCAAGTAGGTTCGTGAATACATTGAAATGGGACCTAACTAAGTAGGTACATAATAATGAAAGTGAAGGATGTAGGTGGGTAGGTAACTACAATGCATATAATGTACTTACATAATATGTATACAAGTGGTAGTTGTGTATTCGCCTGTCAACCTCATGGTCACAGGTTCGATCCCTGCCATAGTCTATGTCCTCTTATTTTTCCATTAAAAACCAATTTTAAAATAAATGTCATACGAATTGCTGGCTTACTCATTACATGCTGCTTAGACATTGAACTAACAACATGTGATTGAGTAAAATTAGTATACCGATAAATATGACAACGACCAAAAAAAAATAATGCGAATTATAAGGGACATAGATAAATAAGTTACGGAAATTTCTTCGCGTTAGTTCACCCGCCAACCCTGGAGATAAAATCTCAGACAACAACCATCTCCAGTCTCAGAACATCACGCCACACATCTTTCCCATGCTTCTTTCTCTTCTAACCTAACGCCCAAGCTGTGTTTAATCCCTTGAGCGCGTGTAGATTATAAAAAAAAATGAATGAGGTTATCTACCTATTCAGTGACATATACTTAAAATGAAATATACATAATTAGGTAGATAGACGGAGCATACATACATAATTAATATTTTTTATATTGCTTAGTTGTTTAAGTTTGAGAGAAAAAATGATGTCATTTGAATTCTTGGACAAATGTCAATATATCAAAAAAATATTTCAAAATTCGCCGGACCGGTTTCTAAAAAACATATTTTTTTATTTAGGTATAAAATTTTAAAAAATTGAAACCCCATTTTAATGTACCAAATTATAAATATCTATACATGTAACATTTGAATTTTTAAAAAATAATTAGTTTTTGAAAAACTGATTTTTCAAAAAAAAAAAAAAAGAAATTTATATTTTAAAAATATAAAAGGGTTTTTTTTTTTTGAAAATTTGAGTATGCAGTTTTATTAACACTCCTAGGAAATATTTGCATAAAAACACTTATATTAATCGGTTCATCCAATAGTGAAAAGTGGTTTTATGGGAACTACCGTTAATAGGAACGCAAAACCAAATATTTTTATACTTTAAAGTGGACAGTACTAATTTAAGATTACACACATTGACACAGTTTTTGTAGACATTCTTCGGGCCGTATCGAGAAATACATTTTTTTGCAGTTTTAATATTCGTATCGGAGGAACCGTTGTTTTTTATTTTAGGAATATAGTCTTTTTTATAAATTATTAAAGATAATGTCAAAAAACTACCACATGCGAAATTTTGAAAAAATTAACATTACATATTATACTACTCCGTAGATAAATCTATGAGTACGAAGTTTTTTTTTTGAAAAACCTTTGGTTTACAAAATTTGGAAAAAAAAATCAAATGAACCGTTTGCAGAAAATCAAAAAATCAAACATAATAGTAATACTTTAGTTACCAAGAATAACCATTTTTCATTTCAAATTAAAATAAAATGCATGACTGGATCGTACGAACTTGCTCTTATGTTCGATCACATCGTATGCAAAAGATTTCTATTAAAAATCTAAATATATTTTTAAATTCATTTTTAACTCAATTTTGTATATGCATATACAAGATTTCATTAATTTTGTTCTAAAATAAATTGGTATGACAATATTAAATATTTAATAATATAAACTTAAAAACAAAAGATTAAATCTGTTGGCGTGGTTGCCTGGGTTTGTTTGGACTTACGATGGCGGACGTGCGTCTGTCCGAATGGATGATGATTGTCTTACTGGCGGAAGTGCGTCTGTCCGATTCTGGTGATAATTGTCTTGCTGGCGGACGTGCGTCTGTCCGAATCTGGCGATAATTGTCTTGATGGCGGACGTGCGTCTGTCCGAATACGGACTCGGCTTCGGGCTTAGCCAAGGACTAAATCGACTAAATATGTAAGCCCAAATGTGCCAGCAGGCACTCGAGCAAAAGCTGAAGGTTTCGTGAATCGTGGGTGGGCTAACAATCGCCACGAACAAGAATAAACACTTTGGTGGTTTTATTTTGCGGATGCGTTGCATTAATTTGTTTTCTTTTTCTTTTTTTTATTTTCTCTGGTTTATGGTTCAATTTATACATGCACAGTGTTTTACACCAAAGTTTAAAGGCTATGATACAATTTTGGGTTAAGATGGAAATCTCTATGTATATAAAATGTTATATAATTGGTTTTTCTTTTAATAGCAGAGAGCACGAAGTGCTTGCTCTGGCAACCAACAAACGAAAAGGAAGGAACTTAGAGGCAAACCCGGAAATGCCCACCAACTTACAATGGGGTTTTTTTTCTTTTTACGTTGGCTGCCATCCTCGATTGTAGTAGATGATGGGTGCTGCCAAATTGTCATATGTGCGGTAGCACAGCTTAGCACTAAATCAGTGCGGTGGCACAGGCTAAATTAATCTGACTACAATCGAGGATGGCATGAACAAAATCTGTTTAATTAAAGAAAAAATAATTCAAAATTCTGAAATAAATACTTACACTAATTTGAGCTCAAAAAAAAGTACGCCATTTTATTTCTTGGATAAATTTGAATTTATGAAAAAAAAATCTGTTTTTTTTTTAAACTTTTTGAAAATATTTACAAAAAAAATTCAAAAACGCAAATTGTTAGGTATTCAGAAAATACATATAAATATATTACTTGAAAACAATTTAAGGAGCAGTTATCGAATAATAAATTTTTAAATTTTTTTTCTTAAAAATGATTTTAAAAATACAAAAAAATATTAATTAAAAATATTGGTACGCTTAATAATTTGGGTAACCTAAACCTATATTTTTGTGAAATTTCGAAAGAATTTTGAGTTATGAGATACTCGAAAGCAAGAGATAGTGGAAAGTACCGTTTTTAGACATTTTTCTAATTTTTTGTTCAACTATATGATCGGTCGTAACTAAAATTTTTTATCAACATCTTTAGAGCCGTTTCCGAGAAAAATTGGTTGGAAGGTAACGGTTATATGGCAGGTACCGTTATTTTTTTAGCTAAAAAAAATTTCAATTTCCCCTCTGTACAATACCTAAGAAACTCTATATACCAAGTTTGAGGCAATTCGGTCCACCCGTTTGGGCTGTAGGTGTCTATTTTATTTTATTTTGCGTTTTAAATTAATATATTTATGCAAACTCAAATTTTCAAAAAAAAATGCATACTCTCACTTTTTAACAATATTTTTGACCAATGCGTAACTCCACAAGCATGGAAAACTTCAACAATGATTCCAATTCCGAAACCCACCCAAAGTACTACAGAAACCCACGGTTACAGACCTATTTCTCTTCTACCGTGCATTAGCAAATTGATGGAAAAAATTATTTCGAAAAGGCTGCTTTATTTCATTGAAAGTAATAAACTTATCAACCTCCATCAAGTTGCTTTCAAACAAGGTCGGAGCACTATAGACTCCTTGCTTCACATAGATGAATACTTTTCCACTGCTCTTTCCTGTAAGAATCACGTTTCAATTGTTTCAATTGACTTCGAAAAATCTTTTGACCGGAAAGGTATACACATAGTTCTAAATAAATTAAAAAAATGGTCAATAGGTCGAAAGATGTTTAACTACATCAAATCTTTCCTTTTGAATAGAAAATTCCGAGCAAATGTAAATAACTACCATTCAAATATTTACAATTTCGATAATGGCATTCCGCAAGGATCGCCCATTTCGGTAGTGATTTTTATCATTGCATACGACGACATAAGCAACATTATTACTCAATTTAAAAACTTAAGTCACTCACTATATGCTGATGATTTGAACATATTATGTAAATACAATGAGGTCCTCCGCACCGAAAGCATACTCAATCAAGTTCTTGAAAACATCAGTAACTGGTGCACGCAATCGGGAGCCATAATTTCTCTCAATAAAAGTAAACATCTTCATGTCTGTCGACAAAATAATTTAAGTATTTTATGAATTGAATTTGACAATAACCTTAATTTTAAGACCCACTGTTTAACTTTAAAAAATAAACTCGCTACCAGGCTCAATATAATAAAATATCTAGCATCCAAAAATAGTCGTATACATATAAACACTCTTATTAATGTAACAAAAGCAATAATTTTGTCAAGATTACGGCCTTGCCATATACGGTAATTATTCAAAATCGACACTTAAAATTCTCCATCCAATATACCACTCTGCAATAAGATGCAGTCTTAAAGCATTTAAAACTAGTCCAGTAAAGAACCTACTTGCTGAAGGAGGCTTTTCATCCATCGAAGACAGAAAAAACCAGCTAACATCTCGACTTCTACCAAAAATATTGGATTCTTCCAGATCTCCAATACACGCTGATGCAGCCAAAATCTTAAACAGAAAAAAAACTCCTAAGGTTCCATCCGCTCTTTACAACGCATTGAAATTTGCCAAAGCCATCGGCCTCAATCCAGTTCTGAATACGATAACCCTAGAAAAACACAATCCTTCCAAATTTAAAAAAGATGACACCCCAAGAGAAGCATATCTGCAAATGTTCAATGAAGTTATGAACACATATCCCAAAATAACCTGGGATATATTTTTTACTGATGGTTCAAAAAATGAAAACAACGCTGGATACGCTGTAGTCAACTCAAATGGCACCGTCATCCTTGCTGAAAACTTTCCAACTTACCTTTCAATTTTTACCATCGAAGCTCTAGCTGTACTAAAAGCTACGGAAAAGGCTTACAAAAACAAAAGAAAAACATTTATATGTACCGACAGCCTTTCAACAATAACAGCAATTCAAAATATAAATAACCATTCACCTTACATTAAAAAAAAATCGTGGAAATATTATAAAACTAGAAAAAAACTAGAAAATGAATTAAAACTAGTCTGGATACCGGGCCATATTGGCATACAAGGTAACAAGATCGAGAAGCCAAGTCCATATCCACGGACACCAACACAAGCACTTCAAATTACCAGCCCTTACAAAAAGATCTCCTCAAACTGATCAATTCTTACTGGACACAATATAAAGAAAAACAGTGGAAACAATACAACCACCACTACTCCTATATAAATCCAAAACCAGATCCTGCTATTTAACCTTTAAACACAACAACAACATCCATCACAATCTTTTTAAGACTACGAATCGGACACACTAAGCTGACACATTGTTACCTGCTTAATAAGGAACCTTTACCGACATGCCAATTCTGCAATCTCAACTTTAATATATCTATAAAACATCTAACCGTAGATTGTAATTATGTTAAAAAAATATCAAACGAATTATTTAACAAAGACTTTTTTACCAACTTTTTTTCTCACAGTTCCCTCAGAACAAAACATAAAAAATGTTAACAAAGTAATAAAAAAATTAAATCTCGAGAATAGTTTATAAAAGACTTAGCCTCATTTCTGATTTAGGTGGCGGTCGAGAGAATAGGTCCTTCGGCTCCTCTCCCGACCGGGGCGGATTTTATTTATATATCTACTACGTTATTCCTAAATTTTGTTTTTATTTAGAGCCTTAAGCCCGGGTAGCTATACTGCTGTTTATTAATATTATACTGTGCATTTATGTAAAGATTAATAAATTGTAATAATAATAATAATAATAATAAAAAATGTTTTAACAATTTAAGAATAAAAATATTTGATTTATTTTAAATAACAATTTAATTGACTCTTAGATACAAATGATACAAATTTACATCCGTTCGTAAGTACGTCCTGTAACCCAATGATCAGTGCCTTTTGCTTCTTCATTTAATACTACGCAATTTCCCCTTTTGCAGACGTTTCATTTCCCTATGTATTAGAATCGTCCATCCTGAATTCCCCGACGTCCTCGTCGAGTAGTTCATCCAACTGAATACATTTCTTCATACGATCAGCTGCACAAATAGAAGAATACGGTTTCTGCGTACGCGGTGCGAATGGGAGTGATGTCTTCTGAGTTGCTTCGTTGAATCAACAATACGATGCCCCATTGAATCATCTTGATCTTTTGGTCCCAACGAACATCATCGTCCACCATGGGAAGCAGAGCTTGCAGTATCGTCCTATTGTAACGCTTCACTTGCCCGTTTGCTCTAGGTGTTTCGTGGCGTTTAAAACGTGTCTTATCCCATGACTGTGAACATGTTCGTGAAACAATTTAGAAGGGAATGCTGTACCTCTATCAGTTATAATCCTTCGGTCTATTGTTGGAACTGGTGATCCGCTCTTCAAAGTCCTTAAGTTTAATGGCCAGAGCTTGTTCTTGCGCAAATATCAGACGTTCCTTCTCCAATAGTTTTCTTTCTCGTTCTATAATCTCCCATTCTTTACCCACATATTATCATCCATGGTCGCAACCGAATCAGAACTGAGTATAGAATTGTGTTGATCGACATTCAGAATAAGACTTTCGCCTTGTCCCTCATCCGATGTTCCACTCCGTTGCTATAGTTCAACATGATTTTTATCATGCTGTCGAATTCTGGTCAATAGGAACCGTTTCAACCCGTTAACCGGAAGTTGTCTGCTTCTAATCTCACTCTAGAGCTGTTTTAAACTCATGTTTTCCATCGTTTCTAAAAATTGAAAACCGATAAATGTATCAACATGATAATTCACAATTTCTTTCTAACATATCGTAATTTATTATTACAATCCAATTATTCAAATATTCAAACATCCAATCTCTACCTAAGCCAAAATAAATCCTTCATACTCTTATGAATTCCAGAATAATATTTCCTACTTGCATAAAGTTATCCTATTTTACCTAAACTCTGTACCTGGCATAAGATTTATAGATATTGATTTTTTAATGTTAAAATTTTACATTCCTATACCTTTCCATTAAGCACAAGCACCAGTACAGCAACATTCTATATTCTGTTTCACTACAACCTATCATTCTTTATGTTTATTACAACAAATTGTTCTGAAACTATTTATCTCTCTGTCACTATTACATTCTATCATGCCTCTTCGTAGACCGAAAACTCAATGTAGAACGAAGCGTTACTTATCAAATCATATCATGTATCGGTATTACTTCTCTTTTCATCATTGTCAAATTTCATATGCCTTTTCGTAAACCGAAAATTCAATTCAAATGACCACAAAGCTTTCCAGCATCATACTATTTCACATCATAAATTTTCCTTTTCCATCATTTTCAAATTGCATTTGCCTTTTCGTAAACCGAAAACTCAATGCAAATAAAAACAAGCTTTCTACTATCATGCTATTTCACATCATTAGTTTCCCTTTTCATTCTCCTTCTTTGTATCCATGACAATACGGAGAAATAAGCTTCTTCAGCTTCTAGTACATATGTACATCTTCCCATTTGCTGAATATAAATAACTGTATTTGGTTATCAACTGGCGACATTCAAACGAAAATAAATTTTCAAAAACAAATTCAACATGGAAATCTAAGATTAAGAACATCTACGCAATTCCTCAATTAAACAAAAATCATCTCAACACAGAACATACATTACACATTACACTGGAATTACTTTTATAAATGCCTGTGACTAATTTCACTCAGCTAAAACTTCAATCACTCATTTCTAATTAAACAAATGCAAATTTTTTATTGTGAATACTTAACTGGATTTAAATTCTATCCCACTTCTGAACTTTAACAATTTAAGAATAAAAATATTTTATTTATTTTAAATAACAATTTAATTGACTCTTAGATACAAATTTACATCCGTTCGCTAGTACGTCCTGTAACCCAATGATCAGTACCTTTTGCCTCTTCATCTAATTCTACGCAATTTCCCCTTTTGCAGAGCTTTCAATTCCCTATGTATTAATGTTTTTAAAATTTTATACTTACATACAAAATTATTTTTTTAAAAAACCGTTCCTACGATTTTTGATTTTTTTTTTGATATATTCTTATTTGTCCAGGAATTCAAATGGCAGCTTTGTTTTTCCTCAAATTTTAGCAACTAAGCAATATAAAAAAAAATGTATTATGTGTATTATCCATTTATTTCTTATCCTATTATATTTCACCTTTACGCATTTTTGCTTACACCACTGAATAGCTACATTTATATAACATAGGCCCTCACATATGTGTCTCTATAAAAATCACATGAATATTATGTATATTGCACCTAATTTTAAAAGTTAGTAGCATATATCTTCCTACCCACCCAAATCTTTCACTTTCATTATTATAATGTTATTTACTTTATTTACATACCTAGGATCTACCTTTGAATGTTGGTACGGAGGTGGCCGTGGCGCGATAGTTGTGTGCTCGCATGTCAATCTCGTGGTTGCAGGTTCGATTCCTGCCATTGTCTTTGTCTTCTTATATTCTCAAAATTGTCATAAAATAAGTTGCTGCCTTGCTCATTACATGCTGTTTAGGCATAACACTAACAACATGTGATTGAGTAAAAACTAGCATACCCATAAAATATGACAAAAAAATTAATTAAAATAATGCGAATTATAAGGGACATAAATAAATTAGACACGATAATTCTCTTCGCATTATTTCAGCCGCCATGCCTGGAGATAAATCTGAGACAACAACCAGCTCTAGTCTCAGAACATAGCGCCACACATCTTTCCTATCCTTCTTTCTCTTCTTCCACCGGATGACCGCGCTGTGTTAAGAAAAACATACAAAGGGTATTCATAATCCCTTGAGCGCGTGCAAAGTTATAAAACAAAAAAAATCAAAGGGTAATCTTACCTACGTCGGCTTTGACCCTGCATAGGACAACTAGACTGACTACCTACTAACAGCGTTAATGTTAGCTAGATTAAAGTTGTTAGCTACAATTTAAAAAAAAAAAAACTTTTTTATTTTAATTTTTGAAGCTTAATACAAGCATAAGTAAAACTATAAATTATAAATATCTTAATTCTTAATTACAATTAAAGCTTCAACTAAATAAACTACAATTAAAAAGATAAGAGGGTTTGATAAAGAGGAAAGGGGATTATTGTAATTGAAGAGCACGTTTGATTCCGTTTTTAGAAAGGCTGAGGTCAAAAATTGAAGAATTATTTACGTTCCGAAGCATTCTAGTAATAGGTTCATTTTGGCCATATTCAGTACGTTGAAATGGGATATTGAAGAGTGGTATGGATCTCAGACGACGAATATTAGTATTCAGCTTACATTTGTCAAGAAGATTTACACTATCGATGCCACCAGTCAATAGCTGGTATACGAAAAGAATGTCAGCATTCTCGCGACGTCTACTTAAGGTCTGTAAACTTAATAGTTGTTTACATAAGGTGGTAGATTGTATGGATCATCCCAATATATGCCACGTAAGGCAAACCGGATGAACCGTCGCTGAACAGCTTCAATACGATGATTGTGAATATGATGGTAAGGTGACCATACAATGGAGGCATACTCAAGAAGAGGTTTCACAAAGGTGACATAAAAAGACTTAGTAACATAGGGATTTTCAAATTCTCTGGACCAGCGTTTGACGAATCTTAGAGTAGAATTAGCTCTATTAATAATATTTCAAAAATGGGCACGAAAATTGAGTTGGTTATCACATAGAACACCTAGATCGCGAATGGAAGTTACAATCCAAACAGGTTCATCATTAGTGAAATATTGGCGGACTGATAACGGAGGGCGTTTTCTAGAGTACGTAATTGCTTGACATTTTTTTACATTTAGCTCAAGAAAGTTGTGTTGGCACCACATGAAAAAATTGTTTAGATCAGTTGGAAGTGTTTGAGCATCAGCCATATGTACATTTTATATGTTTGGAAATACGCATGTCATCAGCGTAGATTTGAAGGTCACATCCAACTATGGTAAGTTTAACATCATTAATAGCAATAAGAAAAGCAGTTGACCTAAATGGCTACCTTGAGGGACCCCCGATTTTGCACAAATTGGGTTTGAACTGTATGATCTAAGCAGGACTGTGTACCGGCGATTGTTTGAATACGTCTGGAGCCAGGTTTTAAAAAATAATGGAAAACCATACGCCTTAAGCTTGAAAATGATAATACTATGTGATACTTTGTCAAATGCTTTACTGAAGTCAGTTGCAATCGGGTCGACTTCATTGCTTTCTTCCAAGGAACAGATAGTATTGGATACAAACTCAGTTAGATTTGTGGTCGTAGATCGACCACTGAGAAATCCATGTTGAATAACAGAGAACAATGGCTTACAATGAAATAGCAAGGTGTTATAGATTATGCTCTCAAATATTTTAGATATGCAGGAAAGTTTGGCAATGGGCCTGTTATTTAAAATATCTCCGTTGCATCCTTTTTCATGCACTGGTATAATGAAAGAGTCTTTCCATATTTTCGGAAATAAGCAATGCCAAATCGAGAGTTGGAAGAGGGCAGTGAGTGGTTGCGCTAAAATAGAGACGCATTTTTTAAGATCATCCTTCTGCAGACGGATTTTTCAATTACTGAAGGAACACATATATTTATCGAAGATAAGGTGGTTTGGGTGCAACCATTCATATAGTAGAAGTAGTTTATATCAATGTCCTTATTGCTATGAGAAAATGCTTCACCAAAGAAATCTGCAAAAAGATTCGAGATAACTTGAGGATCAGTTGATGAGGAAGCGTTGTATTTCAGTGTTGAGGAGTAACCATCAGATTTTTTTTTGAATTAATAAATTTGAAAAAGTTTGATTGAAATTGGAAAAGGTGAATGGCTTATAAAGATTCACTCAAGATGGAGAAGTTGTTATAACATGAGATATAATTTAAGAGGTCATGATTTGACTTCGAAAAAATAAAATTGTTTCCAAAGTTTGTTCCTCGTATTTCTTAGTGAACGAACTTTGTTATACCAAGAAGGCGAGGAAGTAAGATACTTTTTAGGAAACAGTGGAATGGATTGAGAAATCAATTTCGAATCTCATCATAGAAAGTGACAATCTTACTGTCAATATCAAAGTGTCTTTCGGGAAATCTGATTGGCGGGCTTCAAGGGAATATACGTAAAGTTGCTTTACAATGGAACCGTTCTTCCTGGTCAGTACTTTCCTGGTCTTAGTGGTGAAAGACGGGCAACGTTCAGGAATGTTTAACTCCCTTTAATGAGGCTATTCTGCACTGGGCGGCTAATCTATCTGGTTAAGGCGTGGCTCTGAGGTGGTGGCGGTAAGCGGAGGGTTCTAAGGCACTGGAAACGAAGCCCTTACTTACCAAGATGAGGACGATGGTCAGTCCAAGAACTTTAAGAGTGGGGTAAAACGCTCGGAAGGGGGTGTGTGCTGGCCGGTAATATAGGTAGGTGCAAATGGTGACACTGCTAGACAGTAAGCCAGGAATATCAGTCCGTTAGAGGGAAGAGGTCGCTTGCATGGGTAGACGATCACGTATATGGAAGGTAAGGAGTCTGCCCGGGTAGACGATCTCAGAGGTAACAAGGTGTATTTGCTGGGTGAAGCTTGCTGATTGCGGTCAGCACTGTGAAACCTAGCAAATCGTAATTATAGAGCTAAACATAGCAATTATGGCAGCTGCTGCGGCAGTATTGTACGTGGTTCAGTAATCACAGAAATAAGTGTCTAGCTAAAACTACATATTCAGGAATAACAGGTCTAGAGGATTAATAGATGTATGGCTCTTGTGCCATCATCTCCTTGCGCAAGCAAGGGTATATATTATTCCTTTATAATACATGCAGTCCTTGAATAAGCTTCGGCTTATTGATCACGTTTGCCATCTTTCGGGATTTATCCTGATGTGTAATTGTTTTTTGGGTAGTGGAGGTGTGAACCAAGCTTGCTTGGGGAAACATTTCCACAATAGTAAAGAACGAAAGTTTAATATGGCTAGTTGTGGGATTCTAGCCACGTGGCAAGGTCTATATGGCCTTGCTTTTCGGAGACATACGATGATCCATTATCCCGATGGTGAGGAATAATTTCTACATACTGTTCCCTTGCCCCTAAGTTGAGCAGCAAAACATGAAAAAGGGCAGGATTATCGTTCTTGGGCAGCCATTCGCCAAAGAAAACCTGATACTGCATTCTTCACTTAGGTGGATGAAAACACTCCAGTAATACCGTAATTCGGTACTGCGGGAACTTGTATCCAACTATTTTCTCGCTAAGCCCCGAAAATACAAGTCTTGGGATGGCCTCTTCGGAGAGCTCGCATTGGCTGTGGTTGGTATACAATTCGCGTATACTATGAGTGATTGCTCATAGATAGAAGTTTGTTGCAAGGAACATTCATGCCTTCTCGTTGAGTCTGTACGTGGGTAGGCCCACCGTGTAAATATTCCTTAAGTGGCCGGTGTACACGTTAAACAAATCCATTGTTCTGACAATATCAAATCTTATTTTTCCAATGATTTCATTCAGTTTTAGCAAAGTCAGCCTTACGAAAGTTAAAAGTCTGTGTTGTGAGGGAGTAAGGTTGGATATTATCACGAAGGCAAAAGTAACCGAGATTGGAGGGTGAAAATTGTCAATCTTTGAAATGATATTTTGACTTTGGATGACTTAGGTGTTTTGAGCATCTGAAGAGAAAATCAGGTCTAACTGTCTCTGTAAACAGTTTTTAACGCTGCTCATTTGAGTCAGATTGGAAGAAAGAAGATGGTCAGAAAAAGCAATTTCTTTTTCAGATATAGCATTGGACGAAACGAAGGAAATCGCACTATCTGATACATCCAATATTAATCGAGGGAGATTGAAGCCACCAACAATTATAATATCATCTTCAGGATTAGAAAGTTCAACAACATAAGCAATTGTATCTGTTAGAAGCAGATATTCACTTGTAGGTTGGGAAGGTGTAATGTAGCAACATAAAATATAAATAAAACGGTGGTATATACAGACTTTTACACAAATAACTTCAAGGTTTAATTAATTGGGAATAATCACCATTGCTAATAGAACGCCACGTCCTGATGGAGGGCTACCAAAAGAATCGATGCTATGACTTGTATTAGGGCTTAAGATATCTTTCCGGAAGACGTTGAAATCAGATGTGAAGAATTCATTGGAATGAAAATCAGGTGTAAGATTAGTTTCAGTGAGCGCAGATACATCGAAAAGGAGTTTTTGTGAATTTAAGAAAACATTGGAACTTTTTGTACGTAGACTTCTAACATTTTGATAGTAGATATATAAGTCTTCTGGTTTGGCAAACTCGAGATACAATTATTAGGAACGAAACGTATTATTATGTTTTTCTGATACTGCGAAAACCACTTTGAATTGACGTAAGATGCATAGGCAGATAAGTCGTTTATAACATCGGAAGGAGAAACGTTGAAACTTTTGTGGTATAGAGTAAATATTTTCAAGAGATCATTTTCAAGAGATCATTAGTACTAGAGCAAGTGCGCACGATCCAGTCGGGCACTTCTTTTTTTCGGCTTGATCGATTTTAATGAAATTTTCAGGAGATCTTAGGATGTTTGGAGAGTACATAATTAGAAATCTGTTTCCTGTCCGATGTCTAGAACCGGAGCTATGACTAAAAATGTCACTCTGATGTTTGTTATTGCTTTATTAGAATAAATATTGTGTTTTGTTTTGAATACACACACTTTAATTTTGATTTCTCTTTGTTGCCGCGTGTATGCACATAACTACATCATTTTATTACCATTAAATGGATTTTGATATTTTATTTTGTCGAACTGTCTATAATGTTCCATTATTTTTTGGAAGATTTTAACTTGAAAAATTCGTTCTCAAGCTTGGAAAATTTCGGTTCATTGTGATAGAAGACGTTTTGCGTTCATTTTGGGTTGAGAAGTTAACGAGATATATATAAGATGACGCTGTGCTGCGATCAATGCAACAACCCGGTAGATTGGGTTATACATTGAGTTAGGCCGTGGCGCGATAGTTGTGTGCTCGCCTGTCAACCTCTTGGTCACCGTTGTCTATGCCGTCTTATTTTTCATTAAAAACTAATTCTAAAATTGTCATAAAATGAGTTGCTCGTTTGCTAATCTTTGCTGTTCAGGTATAACACTAACAGCATGTGATTGAGTAAGCTAGTATACTCATAAATATGACAACATAACAAATAAAATAATGCGAATTATAAGAGACATAAATAAATAAGACACAGTAAATTTCTCTGCATTAGTTCAGCCGCTATTCCTGGAGATAAATCAGAGACAACAACCAGCTCTAGTCTCAGAACATCGCGCCACACATCTTTCCTATCCTTCTTTCTCTTCTGGCAACGTGTGCCCGCGCTGTATTAAGAACATATAAATGGTATTCATGATGGTTGGGTGTTGTAGAACGAGGGTAGACTCTGATTGGCGTTAACTTGGCAATGCCCAGTGTTGCAACTCTGACTACACATCAAATGTGCTTATTTTTACCTCCAAGTGGTAACCATCGGGTACTGGTCTCATCCAACCGGATTTGACTTGTTACACTATAAGTGCGAGTGTTGATAACACGACGAAAAACAGCAACACTATAAACACCCTGGTGAGAACGGCACGGATGAATACCCGGCCTGCTGTCCCAGGCGAACCTAGATGAGCTGCTCTGACATATTCGGACAACAGGTTGTCTAGGAATTTCAAGGGTTAGTCAGGCCCCTTGAACAGAGATGGTGGCGGATTAACCGAAAGGCCAACGGCAGCGCTCAATCCCGTAGTGGATACTGATGGCCCCGTGTCCTAGGGGTATCTAATAAATTGGAACTGGCCCTCCAGGTTGGGGGTTGTGCTTTGGGTTAACTACCCACCCACAGAAAAAAAATATTGTTACGAAGCAACCAATAGCCTCGGAAAGGACTGATTTTATTGTTGACGACCCTGCTAAACGAAAAAAGGACAACGACGTTCGTATCTGCACCTGGAATGTGAGAACATTAAACAGGAGAGGTGCAGGCGAACAACTAGCGGAAGCCCTAAACTGCTACAAAGCAGACAATACTGCCATCCAGGAAATACGATGGGATGGGCCGGGCAAAAAGAGGATGAAAAACTGTGACATCTACTACGGACCGTGTTATAGTGAGCAGAAACAGCGACTATTCGGATGCGGATTTGTTATAAGTGCCAGACTTAGGCAAGATCCCTTGAGCGCGTGCAAAATTATAAAAAAAAGGGCTGTGAGCGATTTGACGGGTGTCCTTTTCACTTTATAATTTCCTATTGCGAAAATGTGCTATTTTTCTTGCTGAAAAATTCGAGTTTTGCGTATTTTTACACTGATTCCGATCTTGGACGACGTATACGTCTCGCAATAATTTATCAGAATGTCCGTGATAATATAGCAGTACGTGCAGAAGAAATAAATGGAGACGTGCCCATATTGCACAGCTTCAAACTGCACAATCACCACCATAAATTCTGCAAAAAGTTATTAGAAGAAGAACAGTGGTAAATGTAGATTTCAATCGCGCTGCTTAATCCGATTCCGCAATCGCATTTACTTTTTCGATGCTCCTATTTGAACATGCAAGACATTCGTCATTTAGTTAATTCTGCAAACAATTCGGTCAAGATCTCAAACGTAGTTGCCTGTTGCATCCTTTGGCATCTAAAGGACTGCTGCTACAAAATTTGAACTGCACATTTAGCTTTGAAGCTGGCGACGAATCTTTTCACGTTTGACAAGCCAATAACGTGCACAATGACCAGGAATTCGGTCCCAGCGAAATTGATGCGAGAATGCAAAATTATCATTTGGGTTGAATGTACGATAGCACAGAGCTTTGGATGCAATTGACGGAACAATGAAGGATTTAGAGGTGATTTGGTGGGGCTACGATATTGCTCTCCGTATTGTTCATCAAATGTTTCCAGTCATCTCGAAATCTACTGCTGCCGATTAACTTAATCCATGCCTAAAATCGTCGTCTTTGTGGCACTATGTCAGGAATTTTAAATTGACCACGAACATAAGATTCACATTGCAGAACGGCCAATCGGCTGCTGAATTCTCGAGACAACTGCTGGGGCTTGGCAATGGCCACTTAATGTCTCGACTGGAATGATATAATTCGCCGCAAATATTTGCGTGTTTTCAATGTCAACGGAAGAACTCATCACCAAAGTAAAGTGTTCCCCGACATTGCAAAAAATTATAAGAATCTGGATTGGATTTGTGAAAGGGCTATACTAGCAGTGAAGAATAAGAATGTTGTCGATAGTTTGAATTTCATAATCCTAAATCAATCTTATCTTGTTTGGTTTGTTCTTTGCGCTAAAAAAGATCGTTATTTCTTTGTAATAAGTTCAGGGTAAAACAAATGTTTGGAAAGAGAATTTAGTGATCTTGAACAGGAGGGCGGAGATCTTTTTGATAAAGTTAGTGTTATCGTGAAAATTGGCGATTCAACAGTAGCAGTAGTAACCGTTGCTTTGGGATTTCGGGAGATATGAAGGGGTAGTGAAAGATATTTACCCTTGATTTAGTTCTGTTCCTTGAATTGGTGTCTAGAAAGGGACTTGAAAGTTCTAGAGCCTTGATACCATATTCCAAAAATGTTTGCTCGTTAAGACCTTAAGCTTCAGATAACTACAGCCACAGCGTCCCATCTTCATTAAGGAAAAAAATCATGTTAATAGGCAGTGCAGAAAGATCCATGCTATCTACATTTTTAGACTCTTTCACAGGGGTCGAAATCGGTACGTATATAAAATATTTATTATATTTACTTATTAGATGTTCTTCAGGTTTTTTTTTTTTATTCTCCAGGATGACAGATGTTGCAATGGTGGACCGCTCTTATTCTGCTGGTTGCACTGGTTCTGTGCCTTCAACTTCTGCTGCCTGCATGTGATTGCTTTCATCACAATGAAATGGAAAAAGGCCGCATTTTCGAAAACCGTTTTTATTTAATTCTTTGTGGCAAATTTGTGTGTTTTTTTGTAGGGAGAGTTTCTAAAAATGTACAAAAATCCTTCCCTGTAAAACCTGTTCCAATGTGTTGCGTGTGACACTCGTGAACTGATTTTTCTCAGTCATCTTTATGAGGTTTGAATACGCTCATATACTCGTATCAGCTGGCTGAATGATATGGGAATTGGGTATAGGTAGTATATTTGGAGGCTGGCTTAGTTTAGTAGAATGGTATCAGGCCCTTTGGCTTGGCAAGTTTTTTTTTTTTTTTTTTTTTTTTTTTTTACGCACACTTAGGGGATTATGACTACCCTTAACCTTTAAATGTTAAACAAGTCACGAGCGATTATGTAAATGCGATAGGGTTGGACAGTCATGAACTTTACCATATAACCTATCCTGCAAGGCACTTTTGGAACTTTGTACTTTGATTTAATTTATTAATTCGAATATCAATTAGAGCTTCTGTCTGTGGACGTTTACTTCTCATCTTGGATCAAGTTGATTGCATAAATCTGTCATTCAATAAAGCTCTGAAAGATGTGTGTCAAGTTAGCACTACCACTTCAAAATTTTAAAGAAATTCTTATTGGATTAATTGTCGTAAATTTGTCGTGAAAGAAAAAAATTTAAACAAATGTCGCTCGATGTCCTTGAGTACGTTGTGTAATCAAATAATTTAGTAGTGCTACGAGTAGATTTAATGGAAATTCCTACCTTATGGTATAGCCTATACTTAAAGGGCGTTTTTTGTTAGAAAAAGTCGCGCGTGAAAATTATTTGATTGCACAACTTACTTAAAGCCGTCGACCGACAATTATTTAGACAAATTTTATTGCAAAAAAAGTAGTAAAACACATACTTTTAGTATGGAAGTGCTAGGTGAAAAATCGTGGTTAGGAAGTAATCTTTTAATTATTAAAAAAAAACTGAAGCAAATTTTTTTTTTCGCCATTGATTTACGACAAATTTACTACAATTAATGGCATACCCATTTTTATTTTTTGACTTCATATACATCGTTTTTGATCGGTTATTTTTTAAGAACAAGCGCGACAATAGCAGCCAAATCGGTTATCATATGACCATATCGTTCCGAATTGACGGTGACAATCGTTCCATCGTCGTTTTCGGAGAAGTAAGGTCCAATCACACCTCCGGACCAAAGAGCGCCCCCACCAGTGACTTTTTGTGGATGTAATGGCCTTTCTTCAATTACTTGGGGATTGTCAGAACTCCAAATACGAACATTTTGCTTATTAACAAACCCACCGAGTGAGAAATGTGCTTCGTCGCTGAAGAAAATTTTGTTCGAAAAATCGCTGTCCACCGCCTGTTGTTCAAGCACCAATACGACGTTGTGAATCTTCAGGTGGCTTCAGTTGTTCTGTGAGCTGGAGTTTATATGGATGTAGGTGTAGATTCAAATGCAAAATACACCATAATGTGCCGTAAGAGAGTCCTAATTCCTGAGAACGACCAGGAATCGACAATTCGGGTCTTCGGCAACACTTTCACTTACAGCAGCGATATTTTCAGTGGTACGAGCGAAACGATGATGCGCAGGCCTTACAATATCTGTAAATAATCCAGTCTCTTCAAGTTTCTTCACAATTTTGCCAATTGCTTGCGTAGTTGGACGATTATGTGAACCATAATCTGCTCTTAAAACACGATGTGTGGCTGTGACAGAATCACCAGTTTTGTAGTAGGTTTTAATAATTTGTATGCATTGTGTGATAGTTAAGCGATACATTTTCTTAAATGTCAGACTTTCAACTACAAAAAAAAATGGTTTAACAACTTAGATTGGCAGATGTCGAATTCCAGCCCTCTACTTTT
This sequence comes from Philhelius pedissequus, assembly GCA_910595825.1. NCBI lineage: Eukaryota > Metazoa > Arthropoda > Insecta > Diptera > Syrphidae > Philhelius > Philhelius pedissequus. Next base: position 100,374,884 of record OU343161.1, on the reverse strand, counting down.
GAAACCGCAAAATGGATAACCTTTTACCTTTTATGCGCTATCACACCATACCAGGAAAACATCCCCAAATAAGAATGCTACCTCCGCCATGGTTAACACTTATGGTGGTACACTTTGAATAACATTCCTGATTTCTTCCGCGTCGCACATATTGTTTGCCATCCGATCCAAAGCGATTAAACTTAACTTATACGTCCACAAGATATTTTTCCACCAATTTTGATTTTTTGAAATATGCTTCTTGACAAACTTCAACCGACGACGTGGCAAATTGCGTTTGGAGACATGTGGGTTTCTTCTGGCAATTCTTCCAAACAATTTTTTTTCAAGGAGGCGGTTTTTAATAGTGCTTACAAACACGTTCACATCAAGATCTTTCTCTATTACTTGTCTTATTTTTAAAGCATTCATGAACAGATCTGGTTTGCTCATGCGGGCGATGGCAACATCAGTTCGGTTCTTGCGTATTTTCTTTTGAATACTTCCTGCTTCTTGACAATGGTGAAGAGCATAACCAACCTTCTTCCTCAAACATGTTAATCTTCGATTTATTGAAGAATTTGGGTGACCTTCATTTTTAAAATTGAGAACTCTTAGCATAAATGCCTCTGTGGATGCTTGCCACGATACATGCTACATATTAACAATTAAAATCTTACCAATTTTACTAAACAAACATCTAATAAAAAACTCTAAGCTTTCCACTTACCTTTAAAATGTTTAAAATATTTACCAAAAATGTATTATGTTTACAACGAAAACCATATGTGCTATTTAAATTGTCTTCACTTGAATGCAACTTGCCTACCTTCTGACTTACATTTGACTTTATTTATTAAATAAATTGAAAAGAAGTAATATCCCGTTAATTTACACTCAAACGCCACAAAAAAAAGTTCTTACAGTAGCTGTGTTTTATTGGGATTCTATCCATTGTAACGTAAGTAAATCCAAAAAAACACATCGACCGTACCATGGACCGTAGCCTTTTTATTTTTGTAAAAATGGTACCCCTGCACAGCAGTCACAAGTACTGAAAGAGTCTTTTGCAAAGTAAAATTAAGAAAATATCAAAATTATGAACAATAATTAAAGAAAGTACAAAAGGTACCAATATATAATTTATGTTTCAAAACTATTTCTTGTTTTCATTTTTTTCTGCATTTGCAAATTTTAAATTCGAACATTCATCTTGCACCAATAGAAAGGAAATGATAAGCGAATGGGTTTGTTCATAGACTTTGGTCAAGTCCATTGTTACACAGGGCAATTTTTGTATTGCTTTAAAAATCGTCTATGCCTTTCACACGAGGAAACAAAATTGCCGAAGATTTGCTTGTTTCCTTTTAATGTTTCTTGGTTCTGAACGCACACTATACAACGTAGTTTAAATTGTTCACTCCACTTACATTTCCCATTTATATTTCATGCTTTTGTTTATTTTCTCAGTAGATCGATAGCTAGAGTTTTATTTTTCAAGTCAATTCACAAATTTATTTTTTCAGTATGTTGCTTTTAATTCAATATTCACTCACCAGACTACACTTAACATACGCGGAGTAAGGAACAAATAGTTAACATTTTGTTTGCCATTACCATGCACATGTCCAGAAAAAAAACAATGGGATCACAAAAATGTACGCCCAGTCCATGTCTATGTAGTGAAGCGAATACCGTCCATGGCCAACGTCCATTAAACAGGGAAGAAAAAGCACATTTTGTGAAGTTCAGTTGCCGCTTAGTGCGTTTGGGCTAGGCGCGCAGATGCAATTTTTCCGAAACGAAATAATTTAATCACTAGTTGAACGATGATCGCGTACATAAGCAACTTAAAATCAATCAACGAGATAAACCAACATACATACAATATTTTGATTTAATGTGCGCGCAGTTACATTATAGTTCAATGTTATACAAACTGAATAACTTATTCGGGGCGATCGTTCGATTTGTGCCTAAACACAAACTTTTAAGTCGCTCGAATCATGGACTGAATAGTTTTTGCATGTGCGCGCACTCTCATAAAAATCATAAAGTATTCACTTTAGCAACCAAACTGTTGAAAAACTGAAAGTTGCATATGTTTCTCTATAGTGCAATGTGGTTTTGCCTTTTTGTAGATCGAAGTAAAAAGATTATTTTTTTCCCCAAACCCCGTTTATTTATAACAATTAATAAAAATTATTAAACACAAAATGGATATTGGTCTTAGTGAGTCAAAAATAAAAGTAAAAACGGAATTCATTCAATAGATATTAATTTTTTTTTCAAAATGGAAATCGAAATTTGTTAAAATTGATTAATCGACATTAGGGGTATGTCAAATTGCACATATAGGTGGAATTTTAGACGTACTCCAGAAAATAATTGAGCAAAGAATACAGTTTTTAATAGTTAAAGTCAGAGACTTTTCAGAAGAACAGCTCATAATATACTAAAAAATTGAGTTAACTAAGATTTTAGAAATATAAACTGGCCAACTATATAAAAAAGAATCAAAAAGATCGATATATCTTATGAATGAAATTAATTATTATAACACTCCATGAACACATCCATCGAGATTCAATCCAATTATCAATCGTACCAACAAAACTAACAAAATCAAATTCGAGACTCGAATAAACGTCAACCAGCCATCCACCGTAGTTTATACTTTAGCTTTTTATCGACCGTAGCGAATAAAACACGGCTAGTTTAGGCATTGGAATTTTTTTTCCCGTGGGTAGGTGTAAAACCTTCAAAAGGCTCTATGAGGACCGAAAAACGCGTACTCATAGGAGTGTGAGATTCTTACTGCACTAAAAACACCTCCTCCTCCCGATTGCAACTAAGTTGAAACTTATCTAGCAATTTATTGTTAACGAATTTAATTAACGTGTTGCAGGTAACTATCCGGTGATAGTTCCTGCTTATACCTTGATTTTAAAGCGGGTTCTCTTTTAGTGCACCAGATCGGAAGGCTTTGTCCTTCGCAGGCGGCGTACTAAATTTGTCTCATCGATAATTTCGATGATTGTACTATTGCAGTGTTGTAATAGCCGTTTTTTATGATTTCGGGCAAATTTTGTATTTCATACAATACCGAAATCTCTGTGGAGATCTTCGTTTCTAATGTACCAAGGTGCGCTTAAAAACGATCTTATGAGTTTATTTTCAAATGTTTGTAAGGTATTTAAATTAGAATCTAGCGTACAACCCCAGAGTTGTATACCGTAAGTCCAGACAGGCTTAAGCACCTGCCTGTACAAAATTAGCTTATTTTCGATACTGAGCTTGGAGTGTTTCCCGATCAACCAGTACATATCTCTGAGTTTATTATTTAACTCTTCGCATTTCTTTTTAACATGCGGTTTCCATTTTAATTTCGCGTCTAGAGTCATTCCGAGATATTTTGCTTAGTTAGCAAACGGAACTTGAACCGTATTAACAAATACCGGTAATCTATTAATTTTCTTATACGTTAAATCTACATGGACTGATTTTACTTCGTTGAGCGATATCCACCATGTTTTTGTCCAATCATTGACATTATTCGGAGCTTTTTTTAATTTTGTCGTAGAATAATTTATCGTTTGGCCCACTGCTAGTATTGCAGTGTCGTCAGCAAACGTGGCTACGATAGTGTCTTCTGTTTGAGGTATATCACGTGTAAATAATAGGTACAATATTGGACCTAAAACACTTCCCTTCCCACCTACTATATTTTTGAGATCCGAGTAATCGTTTCCATATCTTACTCTAAAAAGTCCATTCTCTAGGTATGCTTTTAGAAGCTTTAGAAGCCGTTATTAGGTCATATCCCGGAGCTTTCTTATACTTAAGCTTTCTTATTTCTCTACTTAATTGGGCAAGGGTAACATTTCTTGTAATGTAATTTTCGCTTGAGTTAGAACTTATATTTAAATTTTCGTTGAGTACTTGCCCATCAAAAGGTTTAAATGTGTTCTCCAGGTAATCCGCGAAAACGTTTGGTTTCTCTTTGTCGCTTTTTGCCCATTCGTTTTGATCATTCTTAATCGGAGGCGCTGGGAGCTTTGGTTTCTTCGTTACTTTGACAGCTTTCCAGAGTAAGTAGTTGGATTCTTTTCCAATTGTTAAGCTTTTAAGATAATTTCAAACTTCAGAATTTTTTAATTCTGCTATCGTCTTTTTTAGTAAATTACACAAGCGATTTAAATTTACCTTGTGTTGAGGAGCTCGAGTTTGCTGCCATTTCTTACGTGCTTTTCGTTTCTCTTTTACTAAATCTTTTATTTCCTGCGGATATTTTAGGTTTTTAAAGCGCGGCATTTCTCTTTGGTACGGGGTGTTTTTGAATGCGGCTTGTTGTACGATATTGACGAAGTTATCTACTGCCTCTTCAAGTTCGAGAGGCGTTTGTAGTGAAACCCTTAATTCAACGTTATCCTCTAGTTGGTTTTCCCATTGGTTAGCGTGGGTGGTTTTTCATTTTTAATAAGAATTTCGATCTGAGAAAATATCAAAGCTTTCTGTTATGCTAATTTTATTTGAGGGTATTCCTTTGACCACAAATAAATCAATAAGGTCAGGTATTTTCGATGGATCACTCTGCCAGTAAGTCGGGTTGCCAGTCGAATGAAAATCGCAATTATTTTCCATTACCGCTTCGTAGAGCATTCGACCCTTTTGAGAAATACCTCTAGAGCTTCAAAAGCTGTGGTTTGCATTAAAGTCACCACAAAGGACAAAATTTAGTTTAATTAACTTTAACACGTTCATAAATGCATTCTTTTCAATTTTACATCGTGGAGGACAGTATATGGAAGATACATTCAGTACAACATTCTGAGTTCTAACCTGTACACCGATTAATTGCATTGATTCAGCCTCTTTTTTTGGGCATATCGTGTGTTCGATGCATTCTTTTATAAATAAAGATGCCCCACCTCTTGCTTTGTTCGACGGATGAGTTGCGTGGTATTCTAAATATTCATTGATCTTACTATTTGATTGTTTCTTGACATGCGTTTCCGATATCAAACAAATATCAATATCTTTCTCATGCATAAACATTTCTAGTTCTCCAAGTTTTTGCCATAATCCGTTGGCATTCCAAGTAACTATTTTGAGCTTTTCCATCATGTTTTTCTTTTTGTAGGGCGTTTCGGCCGAAAACTGTTTTCGAGTTTAGTTAGCCTATCATTGGAAATTGGAAATGAACTTATGATTTAAGGCTTTTTCATATTTCTTAACAAAGCTGTGCTATTTATACTGTCGCCACTGTACGTATATCGGAAGAAAAAAAAAACTACTGAACAAAATATGCAGGAATAATACATCAAAATTTGTTACTTTGTGAAATTTAATTGTCTATAATAGGCTCTAGATTGTAAAGTAAGATATTTCCGTATTCAAAAAATCACATGTGTATGTATAATGTATATATAAGTAGTAGAATGCTCACAATCGGGCCAGAATAGCTTATCCCAGACCTGTCTTTCTATAGGAACAAAATTAGAAATTCTTAAAATCTCATATTACATATTTTGGTTTTTAATCGCTACATAACCTATTGGTGGTGGATGAACTTAAGTCCGCATAGTTTAACTTGTATTTATAATATGAGCTTGTGGATGTCTCATATTCCCTCTCCTGTCCCGATTAAGATTTAAATTTAATTTGCATTCAATAGCTACCTCGGACAAAATGCTATTTTTTTTATCAACGTTCACAATGACATCACAATAGAAAAAGAACACGTAAAGCTTAGTCTCCTCACGGCATTTTTTAAGACTTCTTATGGCTTAACAAAGAAGTTCAAAAACCTTAAAGTTCCACGTGCTGACCCCATTTGGGTACGTCGATGTTTTAGTGTGAAGAACCTCAATACACACAAAATATACCATCGTATGTATATATGTAGGTACGTTTATAACTATTAGGCTGGTTATGTATGTAAGTTTTGTGCATACCTACCTAGTCTTATTGTATTTCCGTAGCGTGTGGACATATACCTATTTAAATTTGACATAAAGGTTGAATTTAATCATACTTAAATACCAAATGAATCATTGAGCTTAGCTTTCTCATAAAAAAAAACTAAAATTACAACAAAGCCTTCATTCATTCCAAACAAGTTCATTTCACAGAAAAATAAATACAAATGATCGTGCACTTTATCACGCATTTCAAAGCTAGAATGCTTGCTAGCTTTGTAAGCGTTTGTTTGATAAAATAAATATTCTCTTATAAAAGAGATTGAAGATCATCTCTTATGTCATCATTATCAATAAGCCCACGTGGTCAGATTCAAATTTAGTTGAGACTTAAGAGACTCAGACGACTAGCTTTCACAGTCTCTATCGTATTTGCAATTGCTAACTAAGCTCGCTCAGTGCATTTAAAATACGCTCTTAAGAAATTGTTCTCTTATGCAATTTTTATCTTTGATCAATTGGCGCTGGTGCTAGTGTGGGATTAACTTTCAAGACCAAGAGCAAATTCATAAGGAGAGAGTTTATTTGCAAAACTTAAGAGCAATCGGGAGGTGTGTGTAAATGTAAAGTGTAATCTGTGGGGATATAAAAAATGAAAAAAAAAAAAAAAAAAATCACATCGCATCGAGTTCATTCAACCTCGCCCCAGTGAACTTAGTTGAGGTTATTTTTACACATTTATACTTCTTGTTTGGTTGTTGGTATTGTTATTGTTGTTATCCAGTCTATGCTGTATACGAGGAAACATAAGTCATGCTCTGTATGGGTGCATGCCAGTTTTATTTCTTCGTTTGACTGCCTGCAGTTCCTAGCACCCGCCTGCCCCGGACTTACCAAATACCCCCTCATCTTCGGGCCATCGCTTTGCTTGCACCCATTTCCACCACCACGGTTCGTTCATTCCATCTTAGTAGAGGCTTTTTTGCCCGATGAAGATAGTGTGATGGTGGTTATGTTCGAGCATTTTGTCTATAGTGGGATTCGTTGATTTCTTTTTTTGTTTTTGTATCTTGTGAAGCGCGAATGGATGGATTAAGATCTGAGCGGCAGCGGTTAAGCCTCAAGTACGAGTTTACGTACTCAGAGCTCAAGTTGGAGTGTCTTGGAATTGGTTTTTATATTTTATTTTGGTGTGTCTTTCGATGACAAACCGCCGGGGATTTGGATGGCTTATTCTGATGGTGTTAAGTTCTGTTTGGATTATGTATAAATTTCAAAAGCACCTACCCATATGTATATTTTTTTTCTGAGGTGATATTTGTTGTTGATCGGCTTGATGAATCCGGAAGAATTTTAAACGTGTCAATTATGTTAAATCAAACAAAGAAGCAAAGAGAAAAAAAATTAAAAAAGGGATCCCTGAAAAGAATGAAGTATTTTGGAAATTGAAGTTGTGCTTCAATTAACATATTATGATAGGTAACTGAATTCTGAAAAAGGTTCCACAATTTGAATAAGTCCGGAAGCCTTTTAACTTTGTGCATCTTAAGCGTATTTTTAAAAATTGGTGATTTTGAGTTATTTTTGATTCAAGAGCAAAGTAATGAGGTTTCAAAACTAGATAGTCTATCCGAATATCTTACACTTACTTACCCGACCTACTATGACTTGACAGCCTCCATCTTACTCAATACTAAATACACGCTGCTTCTAGTCATTCAGATTAATCACTCTAAGATCTGCGATGGCTTGGTGGTTAAATGGGTGGTTTTGCCTTCCCTTGTGCCGTATCGAAACTAGACTCTCATGACTGTTCTAGATCACTGCTGTCCATTTGCCAATCTGTTCTGACCTTTTTGGACTAAGTCCACATTTTTGTACACCACATTGCGTTCGACGTCATTCGTATTTTTGGCACACAGGACCAAAGAAGAGCGCAGGGCCAACTCTTCTTTTCGTTGGTATCTTCCTGTCGTTATAACTCTTTTGTAGAGCATCACAATCTAACTAACACAATTATATTTATTTACTGAAAGATTAAAATCTTACAGTGTTAGAATTTCATGTTCCTAAGCCGCGATATACCCTTAAAAGAAGTGAAACCGGGAAAAAATTATTAGAATCTAATTCCAGTTCTGGGCTGATCCGAGAGAAAACAAGCTTGGACGATCTCACTAAAAAGGAAAAAGCTGGAGGAATAACAGTATTGACATATCATGCCATCTTAGACTTATCCGATAAATAGCCTGGCTGCCAAATACTGTCAAAGCGAATGATATGCCGGATTTACACGAGTGACAAATTGCCATTATTTCTTCCATTTTATTGATATTACTGACAAGATCGTGTAAATGGTTTGAAAATTTGTCATTATTTTCGTAATTAAAAAAATGGCAGGGCTGATTGGCATTAAATATTGCCATTATAATCGGGTCATGTAAGTCCATAATGATGCCATTTTGAAAATTATGGCACACCGCGAGGAAGAATAAACTTGCTCATTCTTTAATGGCATATTGCCATTATCAATCAAGGAGTCATTATTTTACCTCGTGTAAATGCTTATCATTATTGATTTGATTTTACCACTATTTTGTCAGTTTAATGGCATGAATAAATGGCAATTTGTCACTCGTGTAAGTCCGGCATTATTCCTCAGCAATTCAAAATCGAGATCGAGAATCACAATAAGTCCAAAAGTTTTGACCTTTGTTGGAATTTAATTCCTTCTCTTATAATGTTTATTCAAATAGGACACTGTGAACTATAAGCAAAGCGATTGTAAATAACTACCTTGCCCTGCTGACGTAGCATTGTTCTGTTTTCTGCTGCTGATGGTAACTCCGTGGATGGTAGGTAAGTGTTAATGACGATATGGTAGAGACCCTAGGTGAGTCTGAGTGATCGTTGATTGTTGCTGGTATGATGTACGCAGGTTATTTAGTGGTTGTACAGTGTTGCTAGTTTTTGTGGTTTTAAGCATATCGGTTATTATTTATTTATATTTGATATAAAATGTAATGAAACCCTTTATTATAGTCCAATTGAGAATGAAATGACTTACCGAAGGCTTTCCGAAGGTGAAATCTTAGTTGGACACGGTCTATATGTATGTTCCACAACGAGATTAATAAACCACCACAATACATAGCGTTTATCTGGCAGAATGTTTGGAATAACTTGGAAAAGCTCTTTCGTAGTTGTGTGCTTAATGCCAATCGACAAAACTGGATCGGTTTTACCGGGATTTATAAAATTCCGCCAGCACTTTTTGATGAATGCCGCTGGTATTTCATCAAAATATAAACTCTTCTAATTATTGGTAGAACTGTTTCTTTTTTTATCGGATCCGTTAAGGTGTTGATCTTCGTGGCCTCTATTTCGATCTACATCTTCTGGATATACTGCTTGTCCCGATATCCTATTTCCGCTGCTTTGGAGCCTACGATACATTTGTTATTTGGGAAAAGAGCCAGACTCCCCCCTTCAATCTCTAACTAAATCTCTGCACCACAACCGGTCTGAATCCAGTTATCCAAATTTTAGTCCTACATTTTGAAAATTGGTTTTCATGTGGATCACTCTTATTGCCGTTGAGTCAATGACTTTGCTCCTTACCCGATTTCTTACTAAGTTGCATTGTGAAATCTTCAATTTCAATTGCATATTTTTGTAGATACCACAACTGAATCGTCAATTTTAAACCACACAAAGCCATTCTCAAGCTTATTAGAGATTTTAATAATTAAAAGATAATTCAATTAAAATGACCAATTCCTAGCCAATGATCTTCCCAAAACCATCTTCAGAATTCAGTTTTATTCGCTTTACCTTAACTCAGGGCCAATTTTTCAATAGGCCGTTAATCAGTCAGTTAGTACGTATTCTCCAGATAGAGCAAAAATCAGTTTTTCAAAAGTCAGATATAGCTTAATCCTATAGGAATTAATCGATTGTCTATCGAATAAAATTATTTGTTCATTTTAGAATGGATTAAGGCGTTATTCTGAGGAATAAAGAAATAGCTGTTTTCGATATCAAAACATTTTGAAAACTATAGCTTTGCAATAAACGATATAATGTACTATGTTCCCACCAAAGCGAAATCGGAAATTTCAGCAGGAAGCTTTAGGGATTTCAAATTAGTGTTCACACTGCCAAATCCACGATTTCGTCTTTTAAAAGCACAAATACAAACCATTTTTGTTTATCTAATCCATCAACCCAAGCCACGTTGTCAAACAAAAATGCATACGCTCTCTTTTTGTCTCCTTATCGTTAGAGTGAAAGATCGTAATTTGCACAAAAAAAGTTGTTACCTAAGTATGGTGAAGCTTAAAATAGACTCGTTCGATATGAATGGCCTGCATCGGCAATGTGATTTCATTGAGATTTCAACGAAATCTCGGACTTAAAAATCCCAAAACTCTATGGTGAAATGCGTAGATTTGGACTGAAATCTTAGAAATCTGAGATTTCGATTCGGTGGGAACATAGTATAAGAGTTATTTGTCTTTCAGACTAACACCGATTATTAAATCTGTTGATTTTATCCTTCGTACACCATCCATCGAACGGGCTCGTCTTAGACTTAAGCCTTGATCTTACGCAGTGTAAACTCTGCACGTCTGCAAGTGTCCCACTTTGGTCGGACTAAGAATGCAGTCCTTTGGAAAAGCTTTCACTTCGGATCCAAAAGAGTTATCTGATATATAATCTCTTGTCTCTCTTGTCTCTCTTCAATGACACGAAATGGCTCTAGTGACGATTCGCTTGAGCGGTTTCCCTTCGTTTTCCGCTAAAAATCGTCTTTTTATTCCGGTCCGTAAGAGCTCTTGGTATCAAAACGGCGCTTTTTAGCCCTAATTGGGTCTAAGATCAAGCTGCCAGCTCGCTCTTGACCGCCGTTTTACCTCTCTACTTAGTCTCTTTATGTCACCTAAGATACTTTTGGAACAAAAATACAAATATACGCATTGCTCCCAAATATATCTTGCCTGGTCGACGATCGAGAGAAAAACAAGAATGGTTTTCACAGATCATCCTCTGGTGCAAGCTAAAAATACACATTTACCCAACTTTAAAAAAATTAAAATTCACGACTGGATCGCACGTACTTGCTTTTATGTTTGATCACATCTTAAGTACAAGATTTTTAGTAGAAACAGCTCAGTATGTTTTTAGTCTTTTTTACTTAATTTTTTATATACAAAATTTCGTAAATAGATACTTCTTTTCAAAAATCCAAAAAAAAATATTTTTCGAAAATTTTGGAAGAGTGAAACCCCCTTAAGCTAAAAGGCGACAAATCAGGAATTTTGTTTTCAATTAAGCGGTGTTTTCACTTAAGCGGACCTCGGATAACCGAAAAAAATGTTTCAGTATGGCAGACTTCGTGTTACGAAACAATTTTGACTACATACATTCATATACATCGAACTTTAACCGCTGAAAACAACCCGTGTTAAATGTTTACCACTTAATTTTATACATAAATTTGTTTTATTTAAATAAATTAACAAACAAATAATTTATTTTAAAACAAAACAATTTTGTATGTGTGAATGTACATACATATGTACAAATTAATGTTTACAAAATTACACATTGCACATAACACAATACTCATACATTCTAATTTTCAATTTTGGGAATCCTATTGTAAACACAAAACTCAACCAACTCTTCTTTGAGTTCAGTTTCTTTTATTCACATATTCATTTTGTGTTACAAAAATAGCCATGTATGTATGTAAGTAAATGCAAATTTCGCGGTTTTCCCTTTTATTTAAGACTAAGCATTTACATATGTCATATGAATGGAAGTGGTGGAGGTGAACTATCAAAAAAATGTAACGATTCGGCAAACGCTTTTTTTTAAATTTTTAATTCTTCACTTAAACGAGTTATTTTCTATAGAAATATAGAGAACTTGAAGGAATTTCTTTTCAGTTATGAGGTTTTTTCACTAAAGCGTGTTTCACTTAAGCGGGTTTCACTGTATGCAGTATTATTTAGAATTCAAAGGGCCTCCTACATAAACATTTTTGATCCACCCGTTGAGACGTTTATGAGAAAGTCAAAAATTAAAAAAATGGTTGTATTTGAGTTATCGTTAATAACAAAATTTGTTAAAAAAGTTTTAACCAAAATGTAGGCTATATCTATAGCAGTGCACACATTTTTTTTTTTTAGCAAAATCGTTAGAGCCACTTTTCAATACATTAGGCTTAAGTTGCTGCTATTCACCATTAAATAAAGTAATAAATAACATTTTTGCATTTAGAGAAATTATAAATAGAACATAGCTTCATTATGCACTCGCTATGATGCGTTAATGAAAAAGGCTGCGTATGTATATGTATCTATCAGTATAATTTTACCATGGTATTCTCCTAAACTGGCGTTCCTTTGCCCTCTTTCAGGGTTTTGCAGTTTCTGGATTCGGTTCTTTACTTGCGTATTTTTGTTTCTGATAACTTGCGTTCACAGATACTTAGTCCTTACTTCGGGTGAAATTGACTCCTGGTAGTAAACTTTTATCTAGACTGGATCGACAGGTACAATATCCATACGAAAACAGTAGACAAAAGTTTTGGTACAAATTCCCTGGTGGCAATTAAGACATTTAATTTAGATATGCATAAGTCAACTTACCTGTGGGAATCGTAGCAGAAAATTTCTGGACATTCTCACCTATACCTTGTTTTGAGAAGAAACCCTACGCCATGGACGGATGGGCGAAGTTTCAAGCAAAAGCTAAACTTTGACTATCGAGGTTAAACAACTTATCAATTATATTAAATTTATACCATTAACTAACCATACTTCAGGTAGGGTTGAAGTGGTACTTTTCGTTAATCATCCCAGAGATCCTTATATAATTTTCAGTAAAAACAGAATGTGAACTGCATGAATTATGAATGAAAATAATAATTAGATACTAGTTATTATCTGTGTTGTCAAATGTTTTCATAAGTGTGAATTGTATTGCAACAAAATACAAACTATTTTTGTTAGAAGGGCAAGGATCCCCGATAAAATGATGCCCTTATTATATAATGAATCATTATTCAAATTATACTCCAGGAATTAGGGACACTCAGTATGATTTAAACACTTAAAAATATTGGCTCAACATTTTAAACAGCCTGATGTTAAGGGCTTAGCATGATACTACTTAACAGTTTTCTAATACTAAATCACTTTACTAATATTTTCCTAATTTTAAACACTTTTTAACTAGCACCATACTAAATCTATTTTCTTAATAAACTAAGACTAAACACGCCTAAAATAGTGCAAAAAATTAAGCGAACATAACTTTTTGACGTTTGTAAATGTCAAAGTGGCATATGGATTTAGTACGATACTAAAAAAATAAAGTAGCCATTTTGTGATTTTAACTTTAGTGAAATGTTAAGACAATAGTACGATACAAAACTGGTTTAAAATTAGCAAAATTGTCTTTTTAGCATCTAGTATCCTATTAAAAATGATTTAACATATTACTAAATCGACTAAAATTTTGCGCCATTACTATTAAAAATTTCGTTTTCGCTGATAAATAGTAAAAACTGTAAACATCTTCACCATACATTTTCATAGTTAGTGGAATTCTGAAATCTAGGTCATATACCTAAATTTTTTCAGGTAGTGCTATCTTGTATCTACCTACCTAAAGTATTTATACAGTACAATTTAGGTAAAATAAAGCTCTTAGAATACTAATCCCCATTAGTCTATAATCTTTAAATGAAAAAGATCAATATTATGAGTACCAGTATAGTGCGAAAGAGTTTTGAATAGCTTCAGGCTTTAGTTCCATGACTCATTGGAGACTTGAGGGCCGTTATAATATCTGTATAAGCTCTTAACAATCGGTTAAGAACTTCATAAGAATCTAGGCCACGGTAAAGTCGTCATTTGATACCATACCGGAGCACAAGGGAAGGCTATAAAATTGAAGAAGAAACACAACAAACAAAAAATGCGCAAATCGTAAAATGCATTCGACCATCAGTTATGGAATACCAATGAGGAAATGCTTTGGGCTTGGGTAGAATTTCGTGTTTTCTTGTGTGTGTTTTTTTTTATTTTTATTTTTTTTTATGAAACATTGTGTGTACTTGTGCATTTGTGCATGTGCCCCTAAAATGACAGTGCAGAAATAAGCTTGGATCGATCTTTTTCTTATATACCCCTGCTGTGGATGTGAATACTAACCCGAACCCGCTATACCATCTGTGCATTGGACAAATACAAAATTCAAAAGGGGCAATATATATACTACACTAACAACTCTGCAAAGAGCATACAACTTGAGATGCATTCCCATTTTCATTCCCATTCGCAAGTTGAATTCCCGTTCTCATTCCCATAGTTCGAGACAAAGCCAAAGTGATCAGTGTCTTGAAGGAGGAGGTGGACTGGTTCCAGCTTGGTGTGGTTTAACTGACGACGAAGATGGTTATGGTACCAACACGTACCAAGAACCCAAGAGTCCAACGATGACGATAATCATCATGTTGACGATGATGGTAATGGGCATTGGGTGCATTGTGCATAATGATGATTGGTTGTGCTCCAAGGGCGGGGGAATGAGAGGGTTTACGGGCGACTCTAACAGGAGTGTTAGCGCAGTAAGCGTGAGTCAATCGGTATTCTGCATATTACATACCTACCTACCCATCTTTGCTGTTTCTTTTTTATGTGCATTGTGTGCATCTTCTCTTCCTGGTATTGACCTAAATTTAGGTCACTCGTACGCTGTTTGTGTATTTGGCTTCTTAATTTTTTTTTAATGGTTTATTCCCTGGCGTTTATTAGCCATGCAGGTATATATATATTTTTTATTGTTGTTTTGTTTTGTTTTTGATTTCTTAAATAGCATATTAAACTATTGGTGTCTAACTGTTTATTTGCCTGGAAGATACTTAGTTGAATGGTTTGTCAATTAATGATATCAATTTTGGAGTGAAAATGTTCATGAAAGGCCCTTCAAGAAGCTTTAAAAGAACAAACGAACAAAGAACCTGTTTTTTAATAGCTGCGTTTTATTATCTACGGGCCTGGGTCAGCAACACAACAACAGCAGATCCAGGTTTCTATCGGGGTCTCTACCTGGGCTTGCAAATATTAGTATTAAATTCGGCGAACAGAGTGTACATATCAGTACATAACCCAGATCTTTTTATTTTTGCGGGGTGAACCATATGGGTTATTGGCCATAATTAAACACGGCTAATAATGAATGTGTTCCTTTATTCATTCTGGGATTTCCAGAATATTCGGAATACCAATTTTGCGTTTCTTTATTATACGGAATATTCCGTATAAACTATTTTGTTGTTTCTTTATTCATTCCGCAACGTTTAGAATGCCTTCTTCTTCTTCCATATTAAACACTGAATAAAAAGAATATTCTCGGAATATACCCCTCATGTGAAGTCAACAAGCAAAAAATGACACCAGCCAAAGACGGAAACCAAGCAAGCCATCTTTGGTTGGCAGTGGCGCTATAGTTGTGTGTTCGCCTGTCAACCTAATGGTCACAGGTTCGATCCGTAGTCTATGTGATCTTCTTTTTCCATTAAAAAACAATTCTAAAGTAAATGTCCTACGAATTGCTGGCTTACTCATTACATGCTGTGCAGGCATAGAACTAACAACATGTGATTGAGTAAAACTAGTATAACGATAAAATATGACACAGAATAAAAAAATTAATGCGAATTATAAGGGACATCAATAAATAAGACACGGAAATTTCTCCGCATTATTTCAGCCGCCATCCCTGGAGATACGATCTGAGACAACAACCACCTACAGTCTCAGAACACCACGCCACACATCTTTCCTATCATTCTTTCTCTTCCTTAACCTAACCTTCATGCTCGCGTTGTGTTGAAACATTTATAGGGTAGTATAATCCCTTGAGCGCGTATAGAATATAAAAAAAAAAAACAAAAATTAGTGCAGCCGTCATCATTGGAGATAAAATCTGAGACAACAACCAACGTCTCAATACATCGCGTCACACACATCTTCCTTTCTTTCTTTCTCTTCTTTCACCAGATGAAGCGTTGTGTTAAAAACATATATAGGGTATTCATAATCCCTTGAGCTCGTGCAAAATTATAAAAAAAAAAAATAAACAAAATGGATGACCAAACATTTTTTAGATTCTTATTATTGAAATAAATATATATAAACAATAATTAAAAACAATTCTAAAGTAAATGTCCTACGAATTGCTGGCTTACTCATTACATGCTGTGCAGGCATAGAACTAACAACATGTGATTGAGTAAAACTAGTATACCGATAAAATATGACACAGAATAAAAAAATTAATGCGAATTATAAGGGACATCAATAAATAAGACACGGAAATTTCTCCGCATTATTTCAGCCGCCATCCCTGGAGATACGATCTGAGACAACAACCACCTACAGTCTCAGAACACCACGCCACACATCTTTCCTATCATTCTTTCTCTTCCTTAACCTAACCTTCATGCTCGCGTTGTGTTGAAACATTTATAGGGTAGTATAATCCCTTGAGCGCGTATAGAATATAAAAAAAAAAACAAAAATTAGTGCAGCCGTCATCATTGGAGATAAAATCTGAGACAACAACCAACGTCTCAATACATCGCGTCACACACATCTTCCTTTCTTTCTTTCTCTTCTTTCACCAGATGAAGCGTTGTGTTAAAAACATATATAGGGTATTCATAATCCCTTGAGCTCGTGCAAAATTATAAAAAAAAAAAATAAACAAAATGGATGACCAAACATTTTTTAGATTCTTATTATTGAAATAAATATATATAAACAATAATTAAATTTGAATTTTCATTAATTAATAAATCAATAATATTTAATTTTTCCTATTTCCCATCACTTTCAAACAGCTGATTGATGTCATCTTTTTCTTTTCTATTCCGGATATTATTTCCTTTTCTTTATTCATTCCATTCTTTTTCTTATTCGGAATAAATTAAGAAACACACTCAATAAGAATAAAATAACAATAGCCGTGTTTTATTTTAAAATTTATTCATAGTAAATTTTACGTACAGGGTGGCACACGAATCGTGCTACAAAAATAAAACGTAATAACTTTTTCTCAGTGTGAGTAATCGGCTTGTTTTTTTTTATTTTATAGGCTACTATTTAGATTTATCAAAATGAATGCTTGGTCATTTCCGTCCAAAGGGAATTTAGGCTGGAGTTTGGCGGTCTTCCACCGAGTAGATGGACCATTATGAGGCTGGTGAACATGTTTGCCGAATCTGGAAGCATCGGACGAAGACCGTATCATCGAGATCACAATGTCCGGGTTCAGGATACAATCGTGGCTGTTGCATCGGCAATACAGGCAAATCCAAGTGTTTCGACTCGAAACTTACCGGGCCAAATTGGAGCTAACTGACATTCATTACAACGGATACTACATGTTGACTTAAACAAGTCCAAATTACAAGCAAGTTAAACCCTCAGAATTTGCCTGTTCGCCTGGAATTTTGACGAAAAATGATTGCAATGGCCGAAGAAGACAACACATTGATAAATTGTTTGTTCATGTCTGATGAGGCCCATTTTGCTTAAACGGCAATGTTAACAAGCAAAATTGCCGTATAAGGAGTGAATCTAATCCAGAAATGCTCCATGAGACGGAACTGTACCCAGAACGAGTCACTGTCTGGTGAGCAGTTACATCAAGGTGCATTGTCGGGTCACACTTCTTTGAAGAAAACGGTGTAACACAAACTGTCGATGGGACCGTTATTTAAAAATATTGAAGGAGTTTTTTTTACCCAGAACTTCGCCGAAGATGTATCCCTTTCAGCAGGATTTTGTTTCAACAATATGGAGCAAGTGCATACGAAGCCACACAAGTTATGGCGGAGCTCCAACGAAAATTCCCAAACAAATTGATATCCTGAAACTGCACTTTCCGCTGGCCCCAAAGGTCACCTGTCCTGACTGCACTAGACTTTTTTTGTGGGGTTATGTCAAGCAGGAAGTGTACAAAACCAAACCCAGGAATTTGACTGCAAATTGTAGAGAGCTAAGTTCTTATAAAAAAAAAATGCACGACTGGATCGCACGTACTTGCTCCTATGTTCGATAACATTTTATGCAAAAGATTCTTAATAGAAACAGCTAATGTATTTTTAAAGTCGCTTTTTTAATTAGTTTTTTATATATAAAAAATCTTAATTTATTAAGAAAAAAAAATTGTATGAACGTTTTAAGTATTTGGTAATATAAATTTAAAAACAAAATTTCAGAAAAAATCGCCAACCCGTTTTTGAAATACAGTCGAACTTTGATAAGTCGAACTTCGATAACTCGAATATTTGATAACTCGAATGAAATTGGATGGCAATAGCGCGAAGCCTGAAGTTTACATGTAATTTTTGTTTTATAACTCGAACTTCTATAACTAAAATGTCTCGATAACTCGAATGTCTCGATAATTCGAAGATATTATTTGACGTCACCTTCGATAAGTTGATTTTTTTAGGGAAATTATCAAAGTCTGTGGATTTTTACAAGTTCATTTCATTATGCATCGCATTTGTGGGCACTATTGTATGTTCAATCACCTTGTATATATATATGTGTGTGTTGAAAATTATGATTTCGTTAAGTGTGAGTAAAAGCTGTCATGTTCCGGTGATAAGGAGTATTAACATGAGAGCGACCAACGACCAATGAATAAACAAATATATTACATTTAAAACAATTTACAAACTTAAATTCTTCACAAATTGTAAACAAAATTGTAGAAATATAATTTATATTAATGCTTAGACAGTAAAATTTACTTTTTAATCGCCAAAATAAGATAAATTTGAGAAAACAATATTGGTCGTCGCGAATTGCATCTGATTGCTACGAACATTCAAACTCTATTCGCGTTCCACATACCATCCACCTTTCAACGAGTAATTTGTTCGCTCGCATCTAACCTCAAAATCAGATTTTCAACCTATATTCGTGACGAATAAAATTAAAGCCATTTGAACGAAATGTCAAAATGGACGAATATTCGTTAATTCGTTGGTCGTTGGTCGCTCTCATGTGCATAGTACTTTAGAACACACATTGTTAGGTTGATATACGTATTAGACCAGGAGCCCACAGCAAATTTTGTGCGTGAAGATATAACCAAAAGTGGTTTATATGAGTATGAAGCCCTCAAATAACTAACGACAAATATGGAAGTCTGGTAGCATTTTTTTGCAGCTAAGATTAATAATAGTATGCCAAAGGTACATATTTTTCTAAAATGTGGATCACAAGTATAACCACTTGAAACTGGCATTAAATTAAAGGGCAGAATGCACTGAATACAAATAGATAGGTGCCAGACGTTTTAGGTGCAGTTTTCCCTTGCCAGACGTACTAATAGTACGCAAAAAATCGTTTTTTTAAACAATTGGTATAGTCAAAAGTCGTTATTACACCAAATGATATTCTGATTTCTCTACTTTGATTATGCGAAACAGCAATCTGTTTTGTACCGCTATACTTTGAACAAAAAAAATGCATGACACAATAAACAACCTTGCTGATAAGATAAGATAAGATAATAAACAACTTAGTTGCAGTAGTAGTTTTGTTGACCGCAAAGTGAATATGTCTGACGAAGTAAATAAGAAATGTGTTCTCCATTCAAGTGATAGCCCAAAACAATGCGGAAAAATAATTTTGTTTACTGAAAAAACATTGCAGAAATGCTCTGAAGTTTTGAAAATTACGACAAATCGCAAGTTTTAGTTTTCTGATATAAAGCCTCCAGTTGAGGGTACCATAGTGCGTGCTACCGGCTCTTTACTGCAATTTCCAAAAAATTGATAACATCTCCGATTGATACAATTCACGTGGAATGTAAGTTATATCCTTGTTTTTTGTAGTTTATATAATCCCATATTACTCATAATCGCGTATATGTATGTTATATAGTGCCTGAAACTACCAACAATAATAGATGCAGTCCAAGTGTTGCAATTAAAAATACTCGGACTATATCCAATATCACGGTGGATCCGAATAACAAAGGTTTTTTTTGTAATTGCATTTCGAAATACTCATATGAAAAAAAAGAAAAGGTTATATGTGTCCGAAGATCTACTTTAGAACACATTGTGTGCGAAGCAATACTTCTTGGGAATGATGCAGTGTACCAAGTATTGATAAATGGTGTCGGAGACGATGAACTGAAGTATCATAAAATATGTCTTGCTAGATTTCTTCAGGAAGCTAATAATTTAGAAAAAAGAGTTGTGAACAGCACTTCGGGATGCAGACGTTCACACAAATGCGCTCTTTCTACTATCTCACCTTTGTTGAAGAACGCATTTTGAAATTAAAAGAAATGCATCCATTTGATGATATTGCTAATTTGTGCCAACAAAAATTGTGTGAAATTAATCCTTCAATCACCTATTCCAAACTATACTTAAAAAGGAAGCTGTTAACCATATACAAGGAAAGAATCGTCGTGATAAAAATTCAAAAACAATTAGTTATTTTGAATGCTGATATGAACGAATACGAAGAAAGTTTGCTAACCTATAAGCTTGCAACACTAAATTTAAAATCCATGGTCAGGTAGCTTATATACGGTGATTTTTTAAAAGCTTGGTTTTTGAAAATTCAAAAAAACACAGAAACTTGTAAAAAGTGAATGAAATTTTTATTTGGATCGATAAATCAATTTCTGCCATATACTTTTTCAAAATAATTTCACTTAAATGTTGCCCGCGGCTACGCTTCAGGTGGTCCATTCTGAAGATCCAATTTTGGCAAACTTTTTCTCACATTTCGGCCGGAATCTTACCAATGACGCGTTCAATGTTGGCTTCCAAGGCAGCAATCGTGTTTGGCTTGTCCCCATAGACAATAGACTTAACATAGCCCCACAAAAAATAGTCTAACGGGGTCAAATCACATGATCTTGGTGGCCAATTGACTGCGCCAAAACGTGAGATCAACTGCTCACCAAATTCGCCTCTCAATTGATGCATGGTTTCGCGTGCAGTGTGGCATGTGGCACCGTCCTGTTGGAACCACATATCGACCGAGTTCAATTCTTGCATTTTTGGCAAAAAAAATCTGTTATCATCGAACGGTACCCCTGCGGCCTTCATCGTCCTTGAAGAAGTACGGCCCAATGATGCCGCCTGCCCATAAACCGCACCAAATAGTGCATTTTTCGGGATGCATTGGTAGCTGCTGAATTGCCTCTGGCTGCTCTTCACTCCAAATACGGCAATTCTGCTTATTCACGTATCCATTTAGCCAAAAATGAGCGGAAAAAAAACGGACGTAGCTTGCGAAACACATTTTTCACAGAGCACGAATTTTGATAATAAATTTCAATAATTTGCAAACGTTGTTCAGGCGTAAGTCTATTCATGATGAAATGGCAAACAATACTGAATCGAAATGTCAAATGTTCGTGGAATTTGTCATGTGTGATCTGTCAAAAATATAAACGTCAAAAACCAAGTAGCAAAAAAATCACCCGTTATTATATATTATTATAATACACGTGGAAAAAGTACTTATTAATTCATTTGACAGGAATATTGCTTACTATTACCTACTCGTACCTATTATAAAATAAAAATCAATTTATTATATCTATAAAATAATTTAATTTTTAGTACTCTATTAGTACGTCTGGCAAGGGGAAAGCTGCATCTAAAACGTCTGGCACCTATTTATTTGTATTCAGTGCATTCTGCCCTTTAATTTAATGCCAGTTTCAAGTGGTTATACTTATGATCCACATTTTAGAAAAATATGTACCTTTGGCATACTATTATTAATCTTAGCTGCAAAAAAATGCTACCAGACTTCCATATTTGTCGTTAGTTATTTGAGGGCTTCATACTCATATAAACCACTTTTGGTTATATCTTCACGCACAAAATTTGCTGTGGGCTCTTAGACTATATGTATTATAATACGAATTCAGTATTATTTTAAAAATTAAAAAAAAAAAAATGAAATAAAAAGTGTAAAGAAACTGACGTAGATATTAACAGTGCAGTGTGAAGTTTTTGGTAAAAGTAAAGCTAACGTGGATATGTCCTTAAACTAACATTAAAAACATCGTTTGAAGATAAATTTGAATTAATAAAACAGGTGTAGAGTTGGTCAAGAAAGAAGGATGTGACTATTAAATATAGCATTCCGGCAAATCCATTCGTCAGTCAAGCTTAACAGAATATTTCAAATAATCACAACAACTGTACTTTTTGTATTCGCAAATAAATATTACGTAATTTATATTAATTTTCTGTTTTACTTGATAATTCGAAGTCTTGATAACTCGAATTATTTTTTTGGCTAGTGATGGTTCGAGTTATCAAAGTTCGACTGTATTGAATAATACATCCAATAACACAATTTTTAGAAAATTTTAAAATGCAGTATTATTTAGAATTCGAATTCGTTTATGAGAAAGCCGAAAATCAATAAAATGGTTTTATGGCAGGTGCCGTTAATAACTAAATATTTGAATTTTTTTAACTAAAATATATACCATACTCAAACTAGTACCCACACCAATTTTTATCAAAATCGTTAATGCCGTTGTCGAGATAATTAAGATGGTAGAAAAATTTGTATGACAAGTACCGTTATTTCTGGGACTAAAACAACGATTCAAAAATATATTTTTGACAATCACATAAAACGCCTAAGCATCATGTTTGAACAAAATCGGTTCAGCCGCTTAGGCTGTAGATCGTTCTACAAACAGACAGACATATAAACGGAATTGAGGGACCCACTTTCTTAGCTTTCTCTATCATCGTAATGTCAAGTTTGATTAAAATCTCGAGTTTGATTTTTGCCTTGCCCTCAAGTTAATCTCAGCGGTGCAGTTGGGTATAAAATGCATAGATAAGAGAAGGCCAGAAACCACCAAAACTCTTAATCTTTTTCCTACATATTATCATGTAACACATGTGTAATACATAATGCTTTAAGACTTTAAGGTGACACTAAATATTATCGAAACGTCAAAACATAGTTTGTTGCCTACCTATTAAGCCATATGAAATTTCAAAATCCATTGAACGATAGCTCCGTATTGAATTGATTAAAAAAACTACAAAATTCAAATTTTATCTTGACTATTCAAAGGTGTCTGGTAATTTGCAGCCTATTTTTTACGTTATCACCCACCAAAAAACACGAAAGAAACCTAGACTAAGGATGAGACCAAGGCTGAGACCGAGACGAGAATGCACATTAAAATACAAGACTAGACTGAAATTTTTCGATTTTGACGAGAGGAGATAATACTAACAAAAGTCCCGACTGGTCTCATTGCCACCCTACTATACTCTGTCCCAGAAAAATTGGCAGTACAGGCAAGATAGGACTTTTTCCTCTCATTCTCGCTACAGTGAGTTGCATAAATCTGTCACCCAAGAAAGCTCTCACAAGGTTTTCCTAGTGTGTATCGTAAATGGACTCAGATATGAAAGAATAGTATGTAGGGTTACCGCCCTTTTTTTAGATACGAAATTTTATATATCTTTTTCCACACCACCATGATGTAAGATAAAAGGTGCCTCCGAACAAGTAAAAACAAAACATTCATTCCTTAGGATTAACTATAATTAAATACCAAGAATAAATATAAATTCATCTTTTAAATAACTATATTTACAAAATATTTTATTCAGAAAAGGAGTTGGTGCTGCTCATGCTGTCCTGCTGCTGCTAACTTCACCTAGGCTTATAACAAGATTTTCTACAGAGCGTTCCGAAAAAACGTCCATTTCCCATATTTTCGGCTCAACCACCTGCTCGACGTGTCGGACACACTGATACCATTTTTACTTTACTTTACATTAATTAACCACGCGCTTCGAAAATCTACACAAAAATTGTTCTTCTTAAAATTTTTAAAAAGTAGTGCAAAAAATGAAAATACTCCACGATAACACTCATCATTCAAAACTTTTTTTAAAGCTCTCAAATCAAAAGCACCTCAACAGAAGCCTAGGGAAAAAAAAACCACACGAGTTAACAAATCGACACAAGTTACTCTGAAAGCACATCAATATTTAATGGGGGTTGAATACAACGTTGCCGAAGTGGCACGATCGTGCAATTTTGGCACTTTTTAATTTAAATGGCGGAATCGACGAGCAAATGTTTTCAAATATATCCAAGCTCATGATCAGACTAAGTTTACCACATAGTAGTGCATCAGCTGAAAGCGTTTTTATATATGACTTATATATTTGATTTAGTTTAGACGCAAATCGAGTTTAAATATTAAAATATGTTGATTTTTAAAAATTGTTTTTTTGTGTCGTGCGGTAGGGCAGACCGGGGCTAGAAGTAACAGAAAATTAATAAACGAGTGAACAAGAAAAATGTTCATCTACTTCAAAGCTAACGTTAAGTTTACTTTATCTGTAAATAGGACATCATACAGAAAAGTTGATGAAAAGATACTTCGTACATATTTACAAAATTTTTGGTAATCAAGATGATGAAAATGTGTTCTATGTTTATATTTCGTTTTGTTTAATTTTTTTCTTAATATTTTATAAAAAGAAAAATGTCCATTTGACTTACATATATCGTTGTCAACAAAAGGTTGAAGAGAAATGAGGTTGGTCATGTATTTTCCTGGCTTGGTTATTAAATAAATTGGTATGCATATGCATATCTAATACTGGTTTTGGAATATTTAATTACATTCCTAATTTTTATGTGACTTAATTCAGTTTTTTTTTTTCAAAAAAATAATATTGATTTACATTAAAAATTAATTAAATAATTAAATTTGTGAATTAATAATATTTTTAAATTTTAATATTAATTTCATAAGTTTTCGTGCTGTATGTGCAATATTTTTTGTTGTTAATTTTGCTTATAAATTGATAGCTTATTTTAAAGAAGATTACAGTTTTTGTTACAATTTACTCTGGTCTATGTTACAAAAAAGTTTGGCTAACTCATTTCCAAAATCTTAGGTATTAACTTTAGTAAAGTGGCCTAACTGGAACTTTCTGTTGTCAGCATTGGCACTTACAAAATTTTTTCCCGGCAACGCTGGTTGAATAGCAGCAGCAGCCACAGACCACAGCAAACGCAATTCAGTCCACATCCACACTCAGATGTGCGCTGAGTAAGACGTTGGGTCTGCGTCAGATGCAATGCAATTTTTTTTATTATCTTATATATTTACGGACACGAACAAATACTTTTTATGGAGAAGTTCTTCCAATTTAGTATGTTGCAAAAATATGACACTTTAATGGTTTTGAAAAATCCTTCCCATAAGACGTGTACTGCCAATATTTCTGCGACAGAGTGTAGTAGGTTGTACAAGTAGAAGATGTGTTAAATTTTCACTTTGATGTTGATTTCACTTTGCATTATAACCAGTCTTTATTTATGCGAAGATACCTATTTCCCCTTGAATTTATATCTGAAAGAATATGTAAACTACTTTAAAACCCATTTGAAATTTTATAGGTAACTGTTTGGAAGCAGATGCCAAAGACCCTAAATTCTCTTCGACGAACTAAGTGGGGATATCCTCTGTCATTGAAACTGCTATGCTAATGCAATTTATTCTAAAATACCCACACAGTAGTTATAAAGTGAAAATTTGGAAACTTGGCAACGATCTCCCCCACGACGGTTAAAATTCCTTTAATATTTTCACTACAATATGTTTGCTCAGCGGCATTAACGTATACGCGCTCACCTTTCCATTTCCATTTTCATTTCAAGGAAGCTGCTTCCCTTTTGATTTCATTCATTAGGCGTATAGGTATCTATATTAGATATTCCTCCTTTATTGTAATTCACTCTTATTTACGTGTGTGTTGCATCATATCGTCCTGATGGCGGCGCGCATCACTTTACACCAGGATTCAAAAAAACCGAAGCAGTTGGATTGCATTTTGATGCGATGCGATGCAGAAACAAAATTAGGGAGCGAATCCCCAACAAAAATTCTATTCAATAGATTCGGAAATAAATTAATATCTGTTTTTTTTTTGTTCCGCTTCTGTTTGGTTGTTTATCTACCTTTCGATTTCCTGACAGACTGTATAGTGCTAGCTGTCTGTTGTGGATGTGAAGACAGTTTTAATGCAAACAAAGATGAAAACAAAACAAGACAAAAGGTAACGGTGTGGTCCGCTATAGTTGTGTCAATATGTAAATGCGGACAGTTCTGAACATCTTCAAGGATCATTCAGAAGAAAAATAAAAAAAAAAACTATTAAATCCCTTTGACTGCTGTTTGTCAATGTAAACATATTTAGCGCCACGCTGTCAGTTTTCCTGTTGACAGTTTTTTTTTTTTTACTCAGTAGGTTTTTAACGACAAACAAAAAAAAACCTTTAAAAAGACTGAAAGGATGCAGGATTATTTTTTTTTCCTGAAATGAAATTTGATTTCGTTTTAAAAACTAAATAATCACACGTGCTTAGCACGCGTTTGAATCCTTTTCACCTTTATTTCCCCATTTGCGGCTCCTGGCATTATTGCTTGCACATGGAAAACTCCTTTATTTTTAAATTTTCATTTCGTTGACTGATCGGTAAAAAGGATTAGATTTATGTTTCCTTTTGATTTTATTGGAAAAAAAAACACCGAAATTGATATAAATTCAAGGATATACAATCAGTTTCCAGGTGAACAGAAAAAAGGGATCTTGTCAACAGATGTAACAAAAATGCACCCCCATTTTCTATGGGAGATAACTTGATCCTTTCGACAAAAAACGATAACAAGGAACAATATTTTTTTTTCTAAATCTTAGAAAAAAATCTTCGAAAAGGTGTGAAACATTATTCTTTTAAAAATCAAAGGGGAATTTCCAACCTGACCATTAGTCTCAACAACACCCTTAATGTTCATTCGTTTTGCATTCCATGCGGTCATTTTTTTTTTTTGAAACTGCCTATTTACATATTTGCATTCATTCAAAAGGACATCAGTCCATTAATTTAAGGATTAACTTAGCATATTGTTAGACAAACAATGCAGAATATGAGTTCAATATACAAAAAATTGCTGCTATAGGTACCTACCTGCCCTGCCACTGTTGGAAGGGTGTGACATGTGCTATTTGTTTGTTTCCTTGTAGATATGAATAATAATCCTTTTCGGAGGTGTCCTTTATGTTGTATTGACATAAAAGAATTGCAAAATTGTTTATTTAAAGTTTTATGATTTTCTGGTGGTTGTTAGAGGTTTTTGTGTTTTTGGCTCAGCACAGGTTCACCACAGGTGATTGTCAATGGATTCTTGAACATCATTAGCTGGGTTATTTCAGTTAAATCGAAGGTAAGTTGTCAAATCGTTTTATCCGTTGTCTATGTTTTGTCTTGTTTAATATTTTTGCCGCACAAAAGTTTGAAAATGTATTTGTTTTCAATTAGATTGTGTGTTCGTGATTCATCGCTTCATTGTTTGCCAGTTTTCTTTCAATTTTACTAAAACGACTAGTACGTTTTTGATTAACGTATTAGTCGTATAGACGTCTACTTATTCACTATGTTTCTATTTCAGTAATTTACTATTATTTTATGAATCTCAAAGCATATTGGCTTAGCCGTTAGCTTGGATAGGAAAACTCGGACAAAAGCTGGAGCAACTCTTGTCCTGAGACTTTATTGAGATATATCCTGTGTGTGGATAGCTACCTTTCTATCTCTAGACTCTAGAATTAATAATAGAAAAGCTTATTGGTATGAAGTTAAATATTGATGTGCATGCCACTATCTCGATCAGCATACAAATATGAAGGGTAAATCTATGAAGATATCAATTCAGATGGTAGTCGGAACGTTGGAGGAATTAATCCACTTCAAAGAACGGCCACTGGGTGCTTTCCCAGTGTTGAAAATAAAGCAATTCGACAAGATCTTTACTCTTTTGAACAGGATTTGTAAGTAGAGAAACGGATAGCAGCAAGCTAAAAGTCAAAATGTGCTATGATGGGGATCGTGTCAACCTTGGTTTGGCTTCTGGTCGGAAAGCAGATGTTGGTTGAACTAACTCTAAGTGGTGTCGAAGATCCAGCCTCCATTTTGGTGTATTCATGTTTGAATTTGTAGCCAGCCCTGGATTAGGCAACTATATAATCTTAAAGGACACGACTCGGGCCATTCCAAAAGTATGACAGAAAAGTAGAGTTAATGCGGCGCCGTGGTATTAAAAGGGCATTAGACTTCCTTAAATTAGTTGTTTGTTTCAGTAGCCCACCAACCGCGCGACGCGCGTTGATATTTAACACTTCTAAGCGTGATCAACTGTAATAAAACTCTTATAACTGTTAGAAACTGGAATTTCTCTAGTTTAGACCAAACTTAAAGCCATATCAGAAATATAAATAATATCATGCATTAGCACAATTTTTGCCATTAGAACCACATCCTAGAAAGGCCTAGAAATTTTGATTTCATTATCCTTACTCGGCATATTCAATAAAGATATGGCGCCCAAAAGTGCTCAACAGCTTAAACTCTAAACAATAATGAAAATAGGGAAGGATACTGAATGTTTACAAACCAGTATTCGTTTCTACCTCTAGATTATGAGAGTTTTACTAAAGCGTTTGACGAATGTAGACTTTATATTCTACAGCGACGTCAGAAGGGAAAGAAATATTTCTTGCAACTGCTAAGAAAACTCAAACATTTTTGCAACGCTCTTGAGGATATGAGTAATGACATAAGGGATGGATCAGGCTTTAGTGACAGAAGACACCATTGTTTTTGGAATTATTAAATTCCACGAGGTTTATTATTTCCCATATGAAAATGCTGTTAACATCAACACTAAATATGGGTATCATATGCTTCCGTTGAAATTCCATATTGGAATAATATGTGAAATATTAAATGCAAATTATGAATATCGTGCTCCTTAAGTACTTTAGGAGCACGGAATAACGCCAAATTTCAAACGAGATTAACCCACTTTGGATTTATTTCATAGGAGTGGATGAAATAACTCGTAAAAGAAATCAGAAATAAAGTCCAATTTTGTTAAGTCAGTAGTGAGAAGTTCATTCCAAATGTTGTGTGTTTTGGCTTCCTCTTCCGATCTGATCTTGTTTTTGATCGAATTAAAGGTGATGTTGCTTCTATTTTTCTTAAGGAGTCTGCTTAGGAATCGTTGCCACGGTTGCCTATATACCTAGGTAGCCAATGAATTGAGACTTATTCTGCTCATTCAGTCTGCTCTATGTGAGCAGTTTTGAACTGTTGGAATAAAAGCTCAGTGCTTTGAATGCAGCTCGGATATCTGACATGATTGCAATGTTTTGTTTCCTGTAGTTTCTTTCGAGATTACACTCTGTGCGTTTTCCTATTGCAATTTACCTTCACCTGGAAAGTGCTAGAGGATTGTCCAATCGAAAGTAGAGTTTTCGCACAGGTACATCGGTTTTTTCACCAGCTCACCGAATCACTTTCACTTTTGTAGTTTTTGTAGGATTTATATTTAAGCCCATTGAAAGACACAATTTCCTGGTTATACTCAGTCGTCTATTAAAAATATCAAAAAGTGTTTCTTCGAAATTCCCTTGAACAGTTATAACAATGTCATCAGCAAGGACAATGTACACACTTTATACCTTGAGAAGTACCTAATAGTATCTAGTAATTCATCCATTTAGTAGTAGTAGATTCCATAGAAGTTATCACACCTTCCCAGCCCTGTGGGCAAAAACATTAGAATACAAAACAGTGTGTTCAATTTTCCAGTTATGACGCATGAACAATCTTAAAGGAGTTATATATTTTGTAGACGAGATCTTTAAAGTCTTAAATTCATATACAATAAGTTAATAAAACTGGGTGTTGGACAGATCCTTGTGGAATACCAAAAACCCAATAACAAAAATGTTAAATATACGAATAAAACTTTATGCAATTAACAAGCCTTGGGTCTGGAATTGAAATATCCTATCGAACTGGTTCGAATCAACAACTGGCGTAAGTCAAGGATGTCTCTTGAACCTGCTTTTCTTCTCAATTTATTTTGATCATCTAATGAGATTCTTGCATGGAAGCATAACGTTTGATGGTATGGAAATAAGACTCTTAATTTATGCTGATGATATTATCATATTGGCCGAAATTTCAAACATGCTATAATCATGATCAACAAATTATAACGGTACCTACTGTTCACTGTGGAATTTCCAATTAAACAGAAACAAATCGAAAATCATGATATTCTGAAATGAAACCGGTCGCCATGTAACAGATGAACCGTGGATTAGGCAAAATGAAGAGCTTGAAAGAGTCACAACATACTGGTACCCATGGGAAATCTGAAAACACCAACATTGTCCTTTAGGGAACATCTACAAGTAAAAGCTCCTACATTATGGGTTTCTTGGAACATCTGAACTCACAACATCCAAAAATTAAGTTCACTATGGAAAGAGAAAAAGACAACTCCATTGAATTTTTGGATGTAAGGGTAATTAGAAAATCGGATGGTATATTAGGACATACAGTCGGCAAAGAAACGCACACTAATGCATGTTACTTCCCACCACCACCCGGCAAATTTAAGGTCTATAGTCTCGACGCTGTTTTAGTGCGATCACAGAGTATTTTATAATGACCATTTACCGGCGGAACTAAATCAGCTTGACAACGTTCTTAGTTCGAATGGACATTCTAAGAAGCAAAAAACATGGAAGCCAGTGGTGTCACAGGAAAGGAACTAGAGTAAATTCGACAAAAAAGCTTAGAATTGGAAAAGTGTTTAAAAGGTATGGTATAAAATCCATATATATACCACCAAAAAAGGTGAAAAGCTATCTTGTGTGACCTAAGGAACATTTTCCTCTTCAAACACCGGACGTATTTGCAGTAACTTGTAGCTGTGGTTCTTCATATGTTGGACAAACACAAAGGAGTATTGCCACCCGCTTAAAAACAGCGTGAAAGTCGGCGATTTGTGAGCATATCTTGGACAATCCAGATGAACATCACTGGATTCATTTTGACCAAGCAAAGGTCTTAGCTCAAGAAACCCATTACATCCCACGCTTAGTACGCGAAGCGATTGAGATCAAGCGTCATAAAAATTTCAATCGGGATGACAGTTTTAAGCCTTATCGGTCATGGGATCAAAGTGCACTCTTAATTTTAATTTACGCGGATAAACCGAGAAAAATAAATAATTAATTATGTCCAACAACCGCGAAAACCTTATAAGTTATATCTACAAGAAAAACTAAAAGAGTCAAAACAAGCAATAAACTGCACTTGGAAAAACATCGTGGAGTATCAACA
Source organism: Philhelius pedissequus (assembly GCA_910595825.1). Taxonomy (NCBI): domain Eukaryota; kingdom Metazoa; phylum Arthropoda; class Insecta; order Diptera; family Syrphidae; genus Philhelius; species Philhelius pedissequus. The sequence continues at coordinate 100,343,647 of OU343161.1, read as the reverse complement.
TATTGTGCATAAGTTTGGGAAATTTTCGAATTTGACGAAGTAGAAAAAACTTCGCCATTAAGCGAATCTTTTGGAAAAGACACCGACGAATATGCTTCACCTTGAAACAGGTCTGCATATACACGCTCAGACTACATTTAGCATATATTGTAAAATATAATGAGTCAACCAAATCATCGTCTCACCAACAAAATAGCCAGGTATCTCAAAGACAGAAATCTTCAACTCCATACTGAAAGGATGAGACTGGGTAGGCCTGCAGTGTTAGCAAAGTAAGTTACTCCGTGTAAATTACCCCTATAGTTACGCGAAACTAATTGCAATTAGTTACATCTCATTTTCCGCTTAACTAATGTAACTTAAGTAACTAATACAGCTAAAAAATATAAATAATAAGATAAAGATTAGCTCAGAGATCAAATGCATGTATGTAAGCCAAATATATATGTAGGTATTTATCTAGTTGAACTCGTCAAACTCGTCTACAAAAGATAAATTTATGTTCTCCATTCTTAAAGTTCCATAAGGAAACATTAATTTTTTGGAAAGTTCGAAAGCCAGTCGATTTCTCAAAGGGGTGTGAATTAAAGACCGTTTTGAAAAAGTGCGCTCGATTTCTGAATTTTAAGCAATATTAGTGCAAGCTTTGAAAGATTAAGTGCAAACAAATCGTCTGTCTTTCGAAACAAAATTGGATTTTCAATATTTTTTCATATAAAGTTTTAAAACTTCTTCTTTGGATTTAAAAAGATCCCATTCTGCTGTTATTTTTACATTGAGCAAAAATCTTCTTAAAAATGAACAACCAACCAGGCTAACCAATGGGAAAACCAAGTGGGATGGTTTTAAGAAAGATATAGAGAATAAAGTTGAATTAAGGGTATCAATACAAACGCCTCTCGAACTTGAAGACGCATTAGATAACTTCGTCAATATCGAACATGGAACAACACCCCGTACCAAAGAGAAATGCCGCGAAATAAAAGATTTAGTAAAAGAGGAACGAAAACCACGTAAGAAATGACAACAAACTAAAGCTCCTCAACACAAGGTAAATTTAAATCGCTTGTGTAATTTACTAAACAAGACGATAGCAGAATTCAAAAATTCTGAAGTTGGAAATAATCTTAAAAGCTTAACAGCTGGAAAAGAATCCAACTACTTACCCTTGAAAGCTGTCAGAGTAACGAAGAAACCAAAGCTCCCAGGACCTCCCATTAAGAATGATAAAAACGAATTGGTTAAAAGCGACAAAGACAAAGCAAACGTTTTTGCGGATTACCTGGAGAACACATTTAAACCTTTTGATGGGCAAGAGCTCAACGAAAATTTAAATATACGTTCTAACTCAAGCGAAAATTACATAACAAAAAAATGTTACCCTTAATAAGAAAGCTTAAGTATAAGAAAGCTCCGGGATATGACTTAATTACGGCCGAAGTTCTCAAAATGCTTCCCCGGAAACGGTTTTTTAATCCTCTTTATATAATAAATGCCCCTCTGAGGCTAAAGTATGTTCCGAGCCAATGGAAGGCTGCGGAATTTATAATGGATCTCAAACCAGGAAAACCATGATAAGAAATCTTATAGATACATTTCGCTTCTGCCCGTAATATCTAAGGTCTTTGAAAGAATTTTACTTCTGCGCCTGCAGCCAATAATAGAAGAAAAGCGCCTAATACCTATACATCAGTTCGGATTTAGAAGCAAGCATTAGACAATTGACCAACTACATAGGATCACTGACGTCATTGAGAAAACTCTTGAAGTAAAGAAAATTTGTTCAGCGGTCTTCCTAGACGTGTTGCAAGCTTTTGATAAGGTGTGACACGAAGGCCTAAATTTTAAATTAAGAAAAATTCAGCTTGAGGCACTTTATACGCTTCTAAAAGCATACCTAGAGAATGGACTTTTTAGAGTAAGATATTGAAACGATTATTCGGATCCCAAAGATATAGTGGCTGGGTGGGACCACAAGGAAGTGTTTTAGGTCCAATATTGTACCTATTATTTACACGAGATATACCTCAAACAGAAGACACTATCGTAGCCACGTTTGCTGACGACACTGCAATACTAGCAGTGGGCCAAACGATAAATGATGCTACGACTAAATTACAAAAAGCTCTGAATAATGTTAATGATTGGACAAAAACATGGCGGATATCGCTTAACGAAATAAAATTAGTCCATGTAGATTTTACGTATAAAAAAAATAATAGATTACCGGTATTTGTTAATACGGTTCAAGTTCCCTTTGCTAATGAAGCAAAATATCTCGGAATGACTCTAGACGCATGTTGAAAAGAAATGCGAGAAGTTAAATAATAAACTCAGAGATATGTACTGGTTGCTCGAGATTCCCGCGGTTCGTGATGAAATAAAAAATGTTGCCCAAAATTATAGAAAACGGCTATTACAACACTGTAATAGTGCTATAATCGAAATTATCGATGAGACTAATTTATTACGCCGCCTGCGAAGGACTAAGCCTTCCGATCTGGTGCACTAAACGAGAATCCGTTTTAAAATCGCGGTATGTATAAGCAGGAATAATCCCCGGATACACACGTTAATTAAATTCGTTAAAAGTAAATTGCTAGATAAGTTTCAACTTATTTGCTACTTTGAGCACGGTCCTCATAGAGCCTTTGGAAGGTTTTAGACCTACGCACGGGAAAAAAAATTGAATGAATATGTGAATAAACAGAATAGTCGAATTATTCATCAGTCACATTTGCATCCATTAAAAGTTACAATCTGGTGTGCAGTTTGGTCAGGAGGAATCATTGGACCTAACTTCTTTGAAAATGAAAACGGCGTTACGGTATCTGTGAATGGGGATCGATATCGTGATATGATTGAAAACTTTTTAACGCCACAACTGCATGTTTTGGGCTTGATTAACATGTGGTATCAACAAGACGGCGCCACATCGCATACATCCAGGATTACAATGGAATTACTGCGAGACCTCTTTCCACAACAAGTTATTTCAAGAAATGGTGATGTTGACTGGCCTCCACGGTCGCCTGATTTGACTGCTCCGGACTTCTTTTTGTTGGGATATCTGAAAAGCACGGTTTATGCAAACAAACCAGAAACGCTTGAGCAACTCAAACAAAATATTCAAGGTGAAATTAATGAAATACCGCGTGAAATGTGTGAGAATGTAATGAAAAATGTGCTCAAAGGGCTCCATACATAATTGCCGACATTGAATAAAACATTTATGAATATAAGATCCATTCTCTTTCATTTAATCAAACATTATAAGCAAACAAAATAGTATACCTTCCCGGTGGACACCCTGTATTTTTAATGTAATACAAGAACTTACATGTCTAATTTTTAAAAGATATCCTTTTTTGACTGACGGTAAATGCCAAATTGCTTTTGTGAAAATAGTAAAGAAAATCTTGTTAGTATGTTTTATAATGTCTATAAAATCACATTTTACTATTACAACTACCAATGCAATTAGTCGTTAAATATTAAATTTTATTTGTTCCGCCGTTTCAGCATGGTTTGGAAAATATGAACCAAAAACAATCCACATTTACCCTATTCTTATAATATTATAAAAATGTGCAAGGCGAAATTCATTTCTTTCCACCAACAAATTCTAGACTTTTCCAAATGAATAAAAGATTAAATAGTTGCTACATATGATTTGCAATTGCGCACACATCACACTTTATTTGCAAGCATCAATTCCAGGGTTTCACGCACCAAACATTTTCTTCGAACATTGCACTTTGGATGCTCATAGACATGTGATTCAATTTAAAATTCTTCAACGAATGTCTTAGTTTTCAAGTATTTTACATTTTGTATAAATAAAGTATGTTTTTTTAAAAAACGATTGGGTTCAGAGTTCTTGTTTTTCTTTTGAGCTTACCCAAACAACTCTTAACAGTATTATAACTTATTGTTGAAATCAGATCAACGAATCTTTAAAAAGTTGCCTTTAAGCGGATAGTTATCTATTTGGATCGGATTTCCGATTTGAATTTCAATGCGTTCTTAAATGAATAAATTAAATTAAAATACAAAATAAGCAAGTTGAGCTATACCCAGGGGCAGCTTGCGGTCAAGGATCCCACACGACTTTATTATAATGGGCCTTTAAAAACTTCCTTAGAGTTTCAGCAAATTTATATTTTATGTAGATCCTCTCAGGAGACCATTTTTATGAGAAAGTTTTCCGTTCGAATGACTCAAAGTGCTGCAGCTCAGTATTTGAAAAGAAAAAACCAATGCTTTAAAAAAAGGTCTTCCAGCTCCAGCTTAAGTTGTAGTTCTATAATGGTTATGTTACCAAATTAAATATACCCTTGGGGCCATAACCCTTCAATATTTACTATTTGGGCCCTTCGGAAAGCCACTTTCAAGAGGCTGACCGGTAAGCGAGTCCGCACCTGGCTATACCCTATTAATTTTGAAAAAGGAGCGCTCTCAAAACAAAGCATTAGACATTAAAATTAAATCTTTTAGACTCGCACGTTGACTTGAGTTGCACTGCGGTTTTGATGATGCTTAATCAGCTTTTTTATTTAATGGTTGAGAAATCAAAGTAAGCTTTATCGAAGTAAGACGCGAAGAATTTATTGATTATCTGATCCTTATTGGATTTCCGTCGAACGGGGCCATTGGAGACGAGGAGTTTGTTACGAACATTATTATTCATATGTTTTTTTTTTGTATATTAAGGCATTGATCAATTACTTAATTTGAATTGGTTAATGAATCTAATCGTACACAAGAGTCTTATTAAAAAACTAACAAAAAAAATCCTCTGTTTAAAAATATCAGGCAAGTGAAACAGTCACATTTTAGATCAAATCAAATGAAACAGTCGCAATATATTTAAATCAAATTAAACCAAATTAAACGTTAAACTTTAACTTTAAGTTTGTTTATATTATTTTTTTTTTGTTGATCTTTGAAATGTAAAGGGTTATCCGTTTTGCGGATTCAAAAGTAAACGTAAATAAAACACATATAAAATATTTTTTTTCATAATATTTCTTTTTTATTATAAAGCTTGAACGGTGACATTATGTGTGAAACACTACATCATTTAAATGACCACCACGCGAATTGTTACAAGCATCGATTCTTTTGAGGTAATTTTCGACTACTTTTTGACACATATTGGGCGGTATCGCAGCCATAACTTGACGAATGTTGGTTTTCAAGTGCTCAAGAGATAAAGGTTTATCTGCATAAACACGTCTTTCGCGTATCCCCACAAAAAGTTGATATCGCCACGACGACAATTTACGCGACCATCGCCGTCCACCGCCTGTTGTTCAATCACCCATTCGAACGTATCTACGACGACGTTGTGAATGGTCAGCTAGCTTCAGTTGTTGAGTGAGCTGGACTTTATATGGATGTAGGTGTAGATCCAAATTTAAAATACGCCATAATGTGCCGTAAGACCATCCAAATTCCAGAGAACGACGAGGAATAGACACATTCGGGTGTTCGGTAACACTTTTACTTACAACAGCGATATTTAGAGTGGTACAAGCGGAACGATGATGGACATGCCTTACAATATCTGCAGCCAATTCAGTCTCTTCAAATTTCTTCACAATTTTGCCAACTGCTAGCGTAGTTGGACGATTATGTAAACCATAATCTCCTCTTAAAGCACGATATGTGGCTGTGGCAGAATCACCATTTTTGTAGTAGGTTTTAACAAATTTTATGCGTTGTGCGATAGTTAGGCGATCCATTTTCGTAAATTCCAGACTTTCAGCGGAAAAAAAATTGTTTAACAACATAGTTCGACAGATGTCGAATTCCAGCCCTATACTTTTGAAACCGCAAAACGGATAACCCGTTATATCTTTAGTTTTAGGTTTGTTTTCTGTTATCTGGTTTGTAATTTATTTAAAAACTATTTAAAAAACATTTTAATTAACATTTATTGAAGGCTTTCAAAATTCAAAAGATGCTTGTTATCTTATTATTGTAAGCAATATTTGTCGTTAATAAATAAAATTAAATAAATTAATAAAATTAAATGTATAGAACATTTCTTTATTGTTCATAATCAACCTATTGACTAAAAACTTTAGTTATAACACTTGACTGGTCTACCGCACAGGTCTAAATGTTTTTTTTTTTATCAAATTGAATTGAGAATAAGACTTACTGATTTTATTGAGCTTTCATAAATTTAAGTGCTTTTTGAAGCTTTTTACTGAAATATTATAAGACGGTTTGATGGTTATCTATGTTTTTCTTATTTTGCTTTATTTGTATTTATGAATAAAATTAAAACAGTTAAAGGAGAAATAAACACTTGTGCTTCTTACAATCATAACTATAAAAAAGTACGTTGAAATAGTTGTTTGGAATATTTATTTATGAATACATTTTACGTGTGATATAACGGGTGATTTTCTTGCTACTTGGTTTTTGACGTTTATATTTTTGACAGATCACACATGACAAATTCCACGAACATTTGACATTTCGATTCAGTATTGTTTGCCATTTCATCATGAATAGACTTACGCCTGAACAACGTTTGCAAATTATTGAAATTTATTATCAAAATTCGTGCTCTGTGAAAAATGTGTTTCGCAAGCTACGTCCGTTTTTTTTTTCGCTCATTTTTGGCTAAATGGATACGTGAATAAGCAGAATTGCCGTATTTGGAGTGAAGAGCAGCCAGAGGCAATTCAGCAGCTACCAATGCATCCCGAAAAATGCACTATTTGGTGCGGTTTATGGGCAAGCGGCATCATTGGGCCGTACTTCTTCAAGGACGATGAAGGCCGCAGGGGTACCGTTCGATGATAACAGATTTTTTTTTGCCGAAAATGCAAGAATTGAACTCGGTCGACATGTGGTTCCAACAGGACGGTGCCACATGCCACACTGCACGCGAAACCTTGCATCAATTGAGAAGCGAATTTGGTGAGCAGTTGATCTCATGTTTTGGCGCAGTCAATTGGCCACCAAGATCATGTGATTTGACCCCGTTAGACTATTTTTTGTGGGGCTATGTTAAGTCTATTGTCTATGGGGACAAGCCAAACACGATTGCTGCCTTGGAAGCCAACATTGAACGCGTCATTGGTGAGATTCCGGCCGAAATGTGTGAAAAAGTTTACCAAAATTGGACCTTCAGAATGGACCACCTGAAGCGTAGCCGCGGGCAACATTTAAGTGAAATTATTTTATTGATTTATCGATCCAAATAAAAATTTCATTCACTTTTTTCAAGTTTCTGTGTTTTTTTGAATTTTCAAAAACCAAGCTCTTAAAAAATCACCGTTTATAAGTAGATACTAATACTATTATGGCAAGTAATGGATTCGTAATAAAATCGAAATCGAGATTTTGATCAAAATTAACGTTACGATGATATACCGAAGACGAAAAAAGGGGTCTCACAATTCTGTCTGTCTGTCTGACATTCAGTCTGTCTGTTTGTCCGCGAGACTACACTCTTAACGGTTAAATGGATATATTCTAAACTTGGTACATATTGTTTTTTTTTTACCCTAAAGCTAGAAAAATTTCATAAGACTAGCCTGCTTAACTATAACTTACAAATAACCTACTGGCCCTTAATGGGCGCTCTAAACTAAAATTTATCTCTTAACTAATGTCTTTCGGTACCTAGGTTAGGTTAGGTTAGGTTATAGTGGCTGTTAGCTGTTAAAAGTAACTAACTAACACACTTAGTCCAAAAACAAGGGACCATAGTGATACCATAGGAGTTTGCTTTTTTTGCTTTAACAGAAAGAACTTAAATCCATTTTGAGCTTCTTATGAAGCGGAGGAGAGAACTAATGTTTAAGTATGCTAGTTCATTAATGTCACTGAAGAAGAAGTCTCCTAGAAGAAGTCTTCGTGTGTTAGACAGTGCAAGGCATGTACAGAGGAGATGAAGAACAGTTTCCTCCACCCCCCTCTTATTTAAACAGCTTCTGCAGAAGTCGTTTGCGAGCACGCCGAGTCTTGCAGCATGTCTACCTATGAAGCAGTGTCATGTGTAGCTAATGTGCCGCCTGCATAGAGAGGTCAAAGCCTTAGAGCGTTTAAGATCCAGCTTTGGCCAAATCTTTTTTGTCGCTAGAGATGTCTTACCACTAGTCCACCTAAGATTTGTCCTCTCCATAGCATTTAGCCTTAGCATAAATTTACATGTAACGATTTAAATACCCAGGGTACTGTTTTCATTTTAAATGGGTAGTATTGTTCCTTGTTTGGCGACTTCGTCGGCCCTGCAGTTACCCGGAATATCTCTGTGCCCTGGCACCCAGCATAGGTGAATGTTGAACTGTTCCGCCATCTCTTTGAGAGATGATCGACAGTCGAGGGCTGTTTTGGAGTCATTGGAGATTGAATCCAGAGATTTCAGCTGTGCCTGGCTGTTGGAGAAAATGATGATATCCTTTGCTGATATCACCTCTTCTTTAAGCCAGGATTGAACCTCCTTAATTGCCATTAATTTCGCCTGGAACACGCTACAATGGTAAGGAAGGCGGAAGGAGAGACTAAAATTTATTCTGTTAAAGTAAACGCCTTCCCCTACACCATCGTTTGTCTTTGACCCATCGGTGAAAACTGAATTTTTCCATCTTCCAAGAAAGCATAATCCTCACACTTTGATCTGGAGGGTATGCTTACCTGGAATTTTTTTTATCAAAAAGTGGTTGGGGTATGATGTAGTCTATGTTACTTTGTGGGATACTGAACGTATTCAATATGTTGGCGTGGCCAAAACAGTTGTTTTTTCACTGTGAGGTCGCCTTCAGGCGAATAGCTGAGCAGCCTGCGGATTGCTTGCTGAAAATATCTAAGGGTGTCAGATTAAATAGTATTTCAAGCGCTGCAGTTGGAGTAGTATGCAAAGCACCACTTATCCACATATAAGCAGTGCGTTGAACTCTACTCAGTTTATTATTATTTGTCGCTTTGTCTAGAGCAGTCCACCAAACGACCACTCCGTAAGTAAAAATCGGTCTAATAACCGCTGTGTATAGCCAGTGGACTACGCGGGCCGCTAGACTCCTTTTGTTGCTAATGGCCCTCTGGCAAAAGAAAAGTGCAACCGTGGCTTTCTTAACTCTTTCTTGTATATTGGATTTCAAGCTTAATTTCTTATTCAAAATAAGAGCCAAGTATTTTGCCTCGCCCGAGAATTAAAGACTTATACCATTTATAGATGGAGGATTAACGTGCGGAATTTTGTGTTTCCTTGTAAAGAGGACACGCTCAATTTTATGGGGGTTTACACGTAAGCCACAACTACTTGCCCAGTTGGTTAGTTTATTAAGTGGAAATTGAAGGAGTTCACAGAGTGTTATGATATTTTCCTGAAACCGTAATAGCAACTTCATCCATCAATCACTCTAAATCCCTGCTCTTCCAGATTTTTAACATTTCACTTATCACTAAGTTCCAAAGTAGAGGGGATAGAACACCACCTTGTGGAGTGCATCTACTAGCAGATCTTCTTGAAGATGTAACACCCAGTTTTGAGTTGATTACCCCGCTTATCAGCATTTGGTTGATCAACTTGCCAAGTGAGCCATCTACCTTCAGACCTAAGAGTGCATTTGTGATTGCATCTGTGTCGACATTGTTAAAAGCGCCTTCTATATCGAGGAAAGCTACCAATGTGTATTCCTTGTGATGGAGGGAGCATTATCGAATAGTGCTAACAAGTGAGTGTATTGCAGTTTCCACCGATCTTCCTTTACAGTACGCATGTTGAAATGTAGACAAAAGTCTAGAGTGAATGTTATTCCGAATATGGATATCAATCAATCGTATTAAAGATTTTGGAAGAAAGGAAGATAGGCTAATCGGCCTTAGATCTTTAGGATTTGTTTGGGAAGTTTTGCCTGCTTTTGGAATGAACACCACCTTAACTTCTCTTCAAGACTGGGGAATATGGACCAGTTTTTAAACAGCTTCTCATTATATTTTCTAGCATCGCTAGAATAATATCAGAAGATTTCTGAAATTCCCCAGGTATTATGCCATCTGTTCCCGCTGACTTTTAAGGTTGAGGGCGGTTCAATGCCCAAAAGTAGTTTGTCCCTGTTGATCAGACCTTCTGGGATTCTACGAATATTTGACTCGCCTGAGTACAAACTTCTAATGTTTAAGGAACTACCAGGGAAGTGAGTGTCTAGTAGTAGATCGAGCGATTCTTCGCTAGTGGTTCGACCTAAAAACGATTTTAATTAATTCCAATTTTTTTATTTTTATTTCACAAAGCAAACTTATTAAAAAAAACATGGTAACATATCATTTTTAAATTTTATTTTAACTTACAAACTACCTAAAGCTATACTTAAACTAATTTAAACTAGATATAAGCCAACTTATACTAATTAAAAATAACCTAAGCCATTCCATCCTGTATCAGCCCCCGACTGTCTAAATAGAAGAATACCGCGGGAGCGATGTATAACCACTTAACCGCGCCCTTTCAAAGTATAATTTTTATTGGGTAATAAGCCCCAAAAATTAAGCTGTTGGCTGAGGACATCGATCTTGCAATGTGACCCCGAATCAGCTTAAACAAAAAATTATCTATCCTGTTTATGCTGACTCCGTTGTATAGAATCTGGTTGGAATAATATCTTGTGTACTCCGACTCTTGTGTTCTGTGTAATCCAGGGCAACGTCTAAGACATTGCCTTTCAAACAACCGAATCTATTCCATTTGAGATGGGGCAACGTTGAACCACACTGGGCATCCGTAGGCAATCATCGGCCTGATGAGGGCCATGTAGCAAGTCACATTCACCCTGCTGTCAAGACGGCTGCTATAAAATAATCGTTTTGTCAGGGCAAAGGCTCCCCTAGCCCTGGCAAAATCACTGCATCTTAACTCAAATTTAAAAATAAAAATATATTACATTCCAATTATGAAGACTAATTAGACAATAATATAAAAATCCAGACAATTTCAACATTAATAAAAATAATTGGTTTTCATTTTTAGCTTTTAGATTTTTAGTATGATCAACTCTCTCTTCTAAATGAGATTGTTTAAGTAACCTGCTTGAGAGAGGGAGGAGTGACTTGCGCTGGAAATCTGTTTTATAACTAAATTTGCTTCAGATGACAATATTATGAACTTAAACTCAATAAATCTAACATTAAAAAAATAAAAATAGATTAATGTAGCTTTGCACATACACACATACGTATATATCTATCATGTGACTGCTTGCTATTAAAAGACAAGTTTTTATTAACAATTTAAAAGAACAACAATTAAACAGGTAAATTTAGTTTTAAATTTCAATTCTTCTAAATAAAATCTAGATGGTGGTAAGTTAATTGTTTATTGTTTGCCGAATAATATTGCTGAAATATTTAGCATGCTATGAACTTGCCTCCAAGAAGACCAACTTCCTATACTATCAAGTGCATACGGATTAACAAAATCAACGGTTGTCTGTCACTGGATTTTCAGAAGTGAAGTAAAGGTATAATTATAATATAATTTCCATTCTGTTAAGTACAGGGCATTTCAAAAAACGCCATATTATCTTAACAAATAGCCTGCCCTAATGCCACTTCAGATTAGTTTGATGCTCCGACCGTCGTCGAACCCCATGATAGTTAATATTTAGCAAATATCTCATGCCCAATAATCCCAGTAAAATAACTAATTCCAAGATGAAACGGTTCAGCTACCGATATGAAAAAAATTGGACAGTTTCTAAAACTTTTTTCAAAGATTTAAGTGGTCACTATGGCTTCAATGCTATATGCTCTTAAAACTAAAGCTAGAATGCCAAACCCATGGAAGCTAAAAACATTTCAATAACTATCTATGTACAAGTATTCAAAGAAATAGGTTCTTACATGAACAAGCTTTCCAAAAACTCCAGTGACTCGAAAATGGTAAAATTTGATGGTTATTTGTACTTTTCCATAAAAAAACACAATTGTCATGAGTTCGTAGAGAAAAGAAACAAATATGCCTTCAATGACTTTAACAGATATATTGAAGAACGAAAGCTGAATGACAGTATGGCTTGCAAAGCAAAATGTTGACACCGTACTCGTACATATAGGGGATCAATCATCCAAAGGGTTTTCCATTAAAGTCGGGTCGATTTTAAAATTGAATAAAACAAGTTGTGTATGAGATATCAATAAGGTCAAGAGCCCTATTCGAAAGGTCCAGTTTTCGATGGCTTTGGCGCATAAAACAGGCTCTATTTGACCGATGGTATCGATTGTGATGTCTTTGAGGGCCTCCGGTGGTTTGCGGCTTGGCTTATTCACATAGACCTGCGAATTAAGAAAGCTTCACAAGAAAAAGTCGAAAGGGGTCAAATCACATGATCTTGGTGGCCATTTCACGTCACCTCGGCGCGAGATAACCATGCCATGAAACCGCTCGTTCAGAATATCGATTGTGTCTTGAGCTGTATGGCACGTAGCGCCATCCTGTTGAAACCATATAACTTCGGTATCCATATCATCCAATTCAGGCAACACGAAGTTGGTGATCATCGACCTATATCGATCGCCGGCCGTTGACGGTGATGGCCTGGCCAGCATCATTTTGTAAGAAGTACGGACCGATGACGCCTCCAGCCTAAAATCCACACCAAACAGTAACTTAATTTGGATGCATTGGCACCTGGTGAGTCTCGCGTGGATTGGTGTCGTCCCAAATCTGGTAATTTTGCTTATTCACGTACCCATTCATCTAAAAATGAGCCTCATCGCCAAATAGGCTACAACTACTAGAGAAACCCATTTTGATTACAAAGTTTTATCATTTCCACGAGTTGCTCGACGCTGTAACTTGCCATAATGATTTGTGTTTAGTGACTGATTAAAAAAAGACGATATTTTGACAGAAATCAATCCGCCCTATTGGAAAACCCTTTATCATTTGTACTGATATTTCAAAATTCATTTTATTGAGGCAGTGTTGCTAATTAAATAAAAAAATATCATCATTTTTTACATGATGTTACAAAAAAAGTCATGAGGTTGATTTTTCTTCATTGAGCATACAAAAATAACTGCAAGATCATATACTTCTTCCATTTGTTTCTTATTCATCTCCTATGGTCAAATGACGATTTCCTAACATTCGAGCGTTTTTTGAGCATACTTGTCCGATTTCATCAATGATTTGACAGCTCAGCTTGGGGGCATTGTATAAATAAGGAACATCTCCCTGTATGAATAAGCCCTCACGTCGATTTCTTATTTAGGTTTTGAGAAGCGTAACCTTTGAAAAAATTCGTTCAGTATTAGCTGAAGAATATGGCAATGAAAAGATTTCAGAAACAAATTTCGTCAGAATTTGATGTGCCATGTTATTGGTCGGCGAGTTTAATTTTTCCAACATATTCCCAGAATTCTTCTATGAGTTTATTACTTTGTCATTTACTTTAATGTTGAATTAATAAGCATTCTCCACTCTTTTTATATATTTTGTGAAAAAAAAATCTTCAGTTACTAAATTTGGAAAGTGCTTAATAGTGGAAAAATTGATTGGAATTTTCAGTTTACAACATTCATTGCAGACAAAGATTGCATATCTTTGAAGACACTTATATTGTTGACATTAAATCTTGAGTATATTTTTTTAACTTTTGAAAGACAGGCAGCGGCATTGTAAGCCGTGTTCCCAGATTTTAGGTTTTCCATGTCGGATATATTTTTTTTTTCATTTTAATTAAAAAATTGTCAATCTGTTTTGCTTCAACAAACTGAATTCCGATTCTGAATCAAAACGAAAGTACAACGCATAAGAATAACTCTAAGCGGTTTGCTGTTCTTTTTTTTTTATTTTCTTGATTTTATTTTTTTCGTTTTCTTTGGACTTACATTTGAGTTACATGAATTTTGAATAGGTAATTGTTTGAATCTTCTTAAATTAATTATAACAAAAGAGTTGCATGGGTCGATATCATACAATGTTCGCCTCATTTGTCTTAAAATTTTGACCAAGTTATCTCGTTTTTTTTTGAGAAAAATATATATCATGAGATGAAGGTGAAAAATCATGAAAATCATGATAAATCATGAGATTCAACAACAGTGCATTATTACACAGGCATTAAGTGTGGCATTCCTAAAGGTTCCGTCTTGTCTCAGCGATTCTATTCGATTATATCTTTTCTTCATATTCCCTTAATTGTTACGCCTAAAATCAACGCACTTTCAAATTTATTCGTTTCCAGATTATCAGCTCTGTTCATCAATTGTATATCTAAAATACCATATGAAATAAAATTAACCAAAAACTCATCAAATACTCAATTATAAATAAAATTTATTTAGCATTTCTTATTATATACATTTATTATATTATTTACAATGGACTGAAGTTTAACAAATACCTTTTTCAAAAATAAGAACACAAACAAAACTATCTTTTTGATAAGCTGAGACTAGCATTGCCATATATGAGGAATCCTAAGTCTGCTGACAAATCTAAAATAGAATTGCCGTGCATATGGAAGAATTTTTTATTCTTAAACGTAATGGAGGCGATACGAAGAGTTCTTATTAAATTAGTGAGTGTCAAACTACGACGAGGATACACATAATTAAGCAATTCATGTTGCCATGTTACGTTAAATTAAAATATTAAGGCCCGTTTGCTGATACACAACTTAATCATTTAAGTTCTACTTAAGCACGTATGTGACAGTTTACGCAGATGAAAACGTAGCCCATAAGCGTTTTAAGTTGAACATAAATATTTATGATTCGTATCAGCAGACGGGCCTAAATATAATTGAAAATCGCTTTGCTTCAATATTATTTTCTTAACTCTCGTTGTGAAAAGCTTACTCCCATTGAATAATAATTACAAAATGCTAACAGTGAATCATCTAATGTTAACGTCTCATTTTCTTCCGCATTGTGAAGCATTCTTTTCATAAGGCTCTTGTCGATTTCGGAGATTTTACTGAGGTAAATCAGTGAGATTAAATCGTTGAGTTCAAATTGCTAAACCACCGATCAAAGTTTGAACCATGGTGAAGTTTCTAGCTGGCATAGAATTATGAAAGAAATATGGGTAATGTATGTAATTTTTTAAGCAAATAATGAAACAATTCTTGTGCGATATACAAAACACAGTCATTTAAAAACTACTTACTTGATTTGGATTGTTGAAAAGATTCTGAGTTCCAAATTAAATGCGCTAACACAGGAAAATAAAAAGAAGTTTTATTTCTACTGGAGATACATGAATTCATACTCTTTTTAACTTGTCATATATCTGTAGGTACTAAAGGACAAGTCTAGCATTTGGAAAAAATCGAACTCAAGATTTTAATCAAACTTAAAATTACGGTGATAGAGAACACCAAAAAAGTGGATATCTTGTCATACAATACACTTTTTTCTACAATCCTAATTATCTCGAAAACAGCTCCAACTAATTTTGATAAAAATAAAAGGCGCAACTGGATCGCACGTACATCGAAAGCACAAGATTCTGAGTAGCAACGATTAAATTTTTTCTAAAAAAAAATTAGTAGGGACCTATTGCATTTTATATAATCTTAAAAATAAGATATTGAAAAATAATCGTAATCCGTTTTCGAAATATTGGATTTAAGAAAAAAAAAATATTTTTCGAAATATAATACAGTGCGCCCTCGGTAAAAGCAACTATTCTCTGTTCAATTTATATTTTTAGTACAGTGAAGAAAGTATATTTGCCTTTCACCCTTAATTTTATTGATTTCAATAAGCTATCTCTATTTCTATAAAGCTTTTCCATTTTCCATGGTTGCCG
Source organism: Philhelius pedissequus (assembly GCA_910595825.1). Lineage (NCBI taxonomy): Eukaryota > Metazoa > Arthropoda > Insecta > Diptera > Syrphidae > Philhelius > Philhelius pedissequus. The sequence goes on along the minus strand of OU343161.1, from coordinate 100,327,863 downwards.
TAGTCAGCATTAAAAATTGGCATATTTCTCTCACAAATGTCGGTAGAGTTACCAATTGTTAATCTAGATTTCATGAACAGAAACAGGTACTAACATCGTAAACTAAATTTAATAAAAATTAAACTTAATCTATCTTTCTCCACACAACTAAGAAGTAAGATATTAAGCGTTTTTTAAGAGCTCCCCAGAAGGTCTAATCTATTTGAACGTGAAAATAAATCACAGAAAAAAACATATAAATAAGGAACTTGTATCCTTCGGAGAACTTGAAGCCATGTTATATGTAAATAAACACAGAACAAAAATAATAATATCACCTAAAATTGCACCGCATTATTTTATATATTATATTTAAATACACATAACCTTCTTCATTTTATTTCTATTTCCATAAACAAAAAAATATTTGGTAATTTAAAGTTGCAATTAGTTAATGAACCGAACTCCGTCAAAAACTTGCTCTAATAGTAATTTTTTTCTTAAAAAAATACCCAACAAACAATATATATGTAGCTGCATTTTAACCGTTTTCCAAAAAAAAAAAAACAAAAGATGTCAGCAGAAAAGCACGCACCGAAAGACAACTTTCTCCTTAAATTAAAAATATATGCTCTCAAAAGCTCTAAGAAAGCTTCGATTCTGAAAGCTCCATAGCGAAAACCAAAGAAAAAGGTATTAGAATTTCCATCAACGGACCAATGGTCTTAGTCAATGTGTTTACTTTTTTAATAAACACTCTATAAGCGAGAGTCAAATCGGTGATCATCAGTCTCCTGCTCTCCTCTCAGGCGTTGAGTAGACAGGTCATGGTGGGAAGGGATGTACGCATGAATCAAAGAAAACAAGATTACGACACTTCTTTTTTTTTCTAATTTTATTGACGGCACCAGAGATCAAATATCTGCAAATTGTTGTTATTTGTTGTTAGTGGATTAATGGATTTCGATCTCTGGTGACGTCTAAAATAAGACAAAAAAAGAAGTGTCGTAATCCTGTTTTCTTTGATTCATGGGATGTACGTGGGTTTAGTAGGGAATATTTTAGTAGCAATCTCTTACGTTGTGTGCCATGCAAACACCAGCCGGCACCAGTGTGTTTGAAAAAGCTCTCCCATAAGGTCTGTACTGAAAATATAAATTGAACAGAGTATAATAAAAATTCGAGCGGTTGCGTCATAAGAAATTTGATCCATGCATTCAAATTTGATTTGAAAATTAAGGTATCAAAAATTAAATGAAATGTATTTTATTTACCTAATACATTTCGAATTATCGACTTATTTATTATATACCCGAAAACGAAAAAATTGAATAAAACTAAAAAAATACATCCCAAATACAATGCACGTACGATCAGGAAAAGTACAGAATTCAAAGAAAAGAAGCTGTTAAAAAACTGCCAGTTACAGTTTTACCAAATTCCAGAAAATAGAAGCACAGACTGAATGAGTAAAGAGATCATGGTTGGAAAGTTGCGATTAGTAAGGCACAATTTTATGAAAAGTTGCAATTACTGAGTCACTTATGGTGAAATTAAAAATAATTTTGGATATAATTATGATGGCAGAAAAAATTATATGGTAGGTAGATACCGTTAGTCTTGGGTCTAAAAAAACGATTCAAAAACCTCAAAAAAGACAATCACCTAAAACGCTTAAATGCCAAGTTTGAAGAGATTCGGCTTAGCCGTTTAGGATACAGAGTGTTATACAGAAAGACAGACAGAATTGCGGGACTCACTTTTGTAGTGTTTTCTATCATGGTTATGTTAAGTTTGATTAAAATCTCGAGTTCGATTTTTTCCCAAATGTTGAAATTGCCTTATATATGTACCTAAATACATCCCAAGTAAAAAGTGTGTGTCCTAATTAGGTATAGTCTACATTTTGGTTAAATTTTGTTTTACATATTTTGTTATTAACGGTACCAACATTTTTTTCGGTTTTCTCAACTTTCTCATAAACGGCTCAACGGATTTCGATCAAAAAATTTTATAAGAGGTCCTTGGAATTTTAAACAATACTTTGTACAAAAATTTTCAAAACATATTTTTTTTGATTATTGAAAAAAAATATATTTTTTTTTTGAAAATTCAAGATTTTGTTTTTAAGTATATATGTATATTATTAAATGTTGAAAACTATCTTACCAATAGAAAATTGCAAAAAAAAAACTTTAAAAATACATATGTATATTTAGATCCTTAATAAAAATCTTTGCATACGATGTGATCGAGCATAAGAGCAAGTATGTGCCTACCTAATACCTATACTAGGGGTTTTTATTTTACTACCCTTAATTTGATCAAACCTAATGCGGAGTTAGGAAAAACATGAAAAGATTTAAAAGCAGATCCTGATGTTCATTGGTTTCGAATTTCTGAATATCAAAATGTTGGGTAAAGCATATTACACATTCGTGTTGTGATTTTGTAAGTATTCCCCATCGGGCAATTATGCCTAGATCAGAATGTAATGAGCTTATCATTCGCTGCTGTTTCAATTCTACATCCATAGAGCAAGGATTTGAATTTGAAAACGAATATGAAAAACCGAAAGTAATATTGTTGACAGAGCAATTTATTGGATTAAAAGTTAAAGATAAAGTTTATTACGAGTAATAAAAATGAGAAAGAGTCGGAGACAAAACGGAGCCCTGAGGCACACCAGCATTTATTTTATGAATATCAGACTTTAAAACGTCTAATACACCTTGTAGGTAATTTCTAATTAAACAAAGAAGAGATTTAGATTTAGCGATACTAAATGCAAGTATGTTCGATAATCCGAGAATTGAATACCCAAATTTGAATTTTACATCTTCTTTGATCGGAATCGTTCATCCATTGTTGGTCAAGTTACCTATACTACTACAACAGTGGAATGGTGAAAGAACAATCATATTTAGCAAAAAGACAATCGTAATAAGCGTGGATGAACCTATCTAACGAATTGTCGGATATAAGTAAAATTTACAACTTGTTTCATTTTAATAATTTTACACACTCTAAGATAATACATAATACCTATTAGGTACATAGCAACATAGATTATGTTTCTTCAGAAATTCGAGGAAAACACAATTTCTTATTCCCATTGTTATCAAATTGTTTCTTTCCATCAATTCTATCCTATTTAAAAAAAAATTAAATAAGAATTATGTAAAGTAAAAATTGGTATCTTTTAAATAAAAACAAAAAAAATCCTATTTGCAAGGATGCCAATTCCCTTAATAGGAGCAGAATGTTTACTACATTCCATCATTTACTTAAAATCCTCCATTATTATCATCATCATCGGGCAACATCCAGCACATACCCTTGAACCAATAAGCGTCGTCGACATAGTCCAGCCTCGTTCTAACTTTACCTGAGGCATTTGAACGATACCTGCATATTAAAATGTTAACCTATTATCACGGATATAGGTTAACAAAAGAAACTCCAAAGATACCCACCCTCTTCTACAGCTCTACACACGACATACAGAGGGCCTATATTCTAACTTCTGTTTAGGTACCTACCTATCTATTATTATAGGTAGATAGACCCGACCCAGTATACTCGTATACGTAGATACACTCAACAATGCACTGCCGCCGAATGCCGGTGTCGTTATAGACCAGCTGTTGTTGTATTAGAAAATAGGGATTCTCTCAAAAATACCTTCACATATAATTTTATTCCATTGGTAGTTGTTGGCATGTCCCAAACAACAACAACAACGTTTGAATTTTTTTTTATTTTCTTTCTTTCTCTCTTATCAAAGATACACATTTTTTTCCTTGACTTCCAGGTGAAATTTGAGATACATCCACTAACACAACTTTACCTTCAGTAAATCGATCAAAGAGATAATACATAAGAGAGTTTCACACCTGCTCTATTATGCGGGTGTATGCGAATGTGCTCTTAATCGAAAACGATCATATGTTCAACCAACACATAGAAATCAAGATTTTGTTATTGTTTATTCTCTTCTCTTCCAATTGTATCTTCACCAATACCAGAATCAACTGCTTTAGCATTTAAGCTCCTGACTTAACGAAGATCAATTCATAAGATCGACAACGTTCGACAGATCAACATCTAAGGTACTCATAACCACAGAAAAGTCATAGCTTTCGGCATAGTTTATTTTAAAATTAAATAATAATTTAATAAAACAAAAGTATCTATCAAATTAAGATAGAAAAAAAGCATCTCATCTATTTGGATAAATTCAGTGATCGTGTAAATTAAAAAAGAAATATTTGGAACAATCTTAAAGATTTTTAAATAATTGTGGCAGTGCATACCTATTTTTGGTTTAGTGAATTAACCAAAAGACATTAACAAAACAAAACGAAGAAACAATAGTGTTTTTTTTTAATTTTTACAAAAATCTACCAATCCAACAAATTAATAAAAATGGCTTTCAATCTTGATCCAACTGGCCAGTATTAAATGGTTTCATACCTCACCAACAACAATCAGCTGATCTTGGGAAAAAAACAGACTTATACTTTGAAGTTGCCACATCTTTGATTCGAAGGAGGTCATCGTAGTAAGATTCCAATTCGCCGGTTGTATTTATATTTTTTTAACATTTTGAAATTTTTATTGTAAAATCTTATAAAAATGGCTCTTACATTGGACCCCACTGGTCAGTACTAGAAAATTTGTCAATCTAAAAAAATTTAAGTAATTTTCTTTGAATTTCATATTATTGTAAATTGTTTGTAAGAAATTTTATTTAAAATGGCTAAAGTTTTGGATCCCACTGGAACCTATTAATTGATTTTGTTTTCTTAAGTTAACAACCCTTCTGGTATCAGCCATAAAACAAAATTTGTAGAAACATAACAAAATGAATATCCTTGATCCTACCGGCACTTACCGTCGTCCTAACAGTACTAGGACAACAACAAACAGCAACACAAAAAGAACAAACACAAATTCACATCTTGATCCGACTGGACAATATTGAGTTTTTTTTTTATATTTCGTAATTTTTTTTTCTATATATTTTGATGTAAGATATTTGAGAAAAATCTACACAATTTTGTTTTTTTCTGTTTGAAAAACAATGAACTGGACTTTTTCGAGAACATGCTGGCAGTGTGTTCGTGGCCGAGAGGAGACTTCAAGCTGCCGTCATCGAAGAAAGCTGAATTAAAAATATATTTTAGATATTGTTTTTTTAATGCATAAAACTATTTAAATATATAATGTATTCATTTTTTTTATATATAACTTAAATATATACAAAAAAATTATGATTTCACTGGTAAAATTAATAACATTCATGCAAATGACATTTTTGTTTATTTATAAATGTTTATTTTAGTTTTTTTTTCTATAAAAAGAATTTTAATTTATTCAAAAAAGTTTTTTTTTGTAAAATTGTTCATAAAATCACTTTTCATTTGCTTTTTTTTTTAATTTAAATTTAAAGTTTTTTTATCACAAAAAAATAAAAAACAAAACCATCAACAAACGCTGCCTTATAAAATGTTTAAAAAAAGAAAAAAATTGTATTTAAGAAATAAAACAAAAGTATTAAGTTAAGTGTCATACTAGAAAGTCCCTATCGAAAATTTGTTTACATTTATATATAATTTTTTATATAAACTAATATTTGATCTTAAATTTAAAAAAAATATATAAAAATATATATTATTGATACATATATATGCGCGCAACTATATGTATTATGAACTATTATTTTTTATGACTTTATTTTATCTTAATGTTTTTTAAATATAAATTATAAAGATATTATATATTCAATTTATTTATAGAAAATCATAAAAAATTAAAGAATGAATTTTATTTAAAATCATATTTTTCGTTTTTTTTTTCTTATTTTTTTTTGTTGGTTGGAAAATGTTTTTTTGTGTTTAGTACTTTTGGTAGAGGAAGTTGTAATTTAAAATAATACGCGACAACAAAAATTAGGATGCATCGCTTCGTTGTATTAAATGGAAATCTTTTTCTCCATAAAATCAATACATCTTCTATAGAGGAGCATGTCAACAAATTATGCCTATAAAATTCAAGAGCCATAATGCTCTTAGCTGTAACAATAATAAAGAAAAACAGGGTACAATTTGGCAGTTAATGGCAGCCATGTATCTTGCCTGAATGGATTCTAGAGCTGATAAACCAACAAGGTAATGCTTTTGCTCAGAAAGTCAATTTTGTATGTTTATTTTGAATTTCCGCCATCGTAGGTCTGTACTTATTTGAAAATACGTCTATAAGCCGCAAACTACAGTTGTCCTTAAAGTCAAAATTTTTTTATACAATAAATTTTAAAATATAAAATTTATACTCTAGAATTGTTAAGCTCAAATTTAGCATAATTCAGAGGTGATGCAATTTTCATAGAACATTTTTTAGGGGTTACTATACAAAATACCGTAGAGCAAAATTTATGACACATTAATACTTCATTATAAGCCATTGTTCTCTAATAATCAACATGGATTTCTCTTTGTGGTCAATCTAGGAACACAAATCTAATCCAATAACATCTGTTCTTTGTGAGAATGAAATAAAGTCGACGCGATTGCAACCGATTTCAGTAAGGCATTTGACAAGGTATCACATAGTATTACATATCATTACTTTTTAATTAAAATTATTTTCATTATTTTTGTATGTCGTGTCTTCACTTTTGTTTAAACACATAAACATAGTCCTATTGATATCATCTAGTTATAACTTAATTTGTTCAACATTTGGGGTCCCTCAAGGTAGCCGTTTAGGTCCTCTTCTTTTCACACTGACTATTTATGATGTTACGGTTACCTTATCAGTATCTGACCTTCAGATCTTGCTGCTGACATGAGTATTTCCAAATATATAAAATGAATGGCTGATGCTCCAAGACGCCCCAAAGGCTTGTTGTTTTCGAGCAAAAAACAAATTGGCAGCCAAAAAAAATTGGCATATTTTTTAACGACTTTTACAGAAGTTGCATGGATCAGGAGGAGTAGGAGGAGGTGACTATAACTTCTTCTTTCCTCTCTCCCAAGGACGTAAATTTCACCTGCTAGAATACTTATTCGACGACCTTAGTGATCTAAGATACAAAGAGGTTCACCAACTACACCGCTTCATTAGATGCTCAAAATAGTTTAATTAAAGAAATAATTGGCGTTATCATGAATAAAAATTTCCCTGGAGATTTTTCTCCAATTGAAATATTGAGAACGTAAATGATGCTCAAAAGTTTGCCTTGAAGTTTAATGGTATCGGGAAGAAGCTTTCCCATTAAATTTTGCTGTCATTTCATACGATTTCTTGTTTGAGGAAATTTATTCCGTGGGAGATTCACGATCGCAGAAAAAATTTCTAGGGATTAAAATATTCCATGGGAAAGCAAATTCCATGGGTAATCACAATGAAATTACCTGTGGTCTAAGTGTGTCAGCCGTTTTCCTGACAGCCACTTCATTCCTAAGCCTTACCTATGGTTGATGCTGAAGTACTTCAAACTATTTTTTCATCTGGTGTCAGCACAAATTTCTTGAGCTAAATGACAAGACAATATCAAATTTCCAATACTTCATTAATAATGAACTTGTTTCGACTATCGCTTTCATTCGCGATCTAAATATAGTTTTTTTTTTTCAAAAGCCGGAGTTTTATAAAAATAAATTGCACGACTGGATGGCACTTACTTGGTCCTATGTTCGATTACATTATATACAAAATATTCTTAATAGAAACGGGTAAATGTATATTGAAAGTCGTTTTTCACTTAATTTTTTATATATAAAAATGTTAAATTTTCTTCTACAAAAAAATTAATAATATAAATTCAAAAACAAAATTTTAGAAAAAAATCGTCCAACCGTTTTCCAAATATTGGATTTTTTTTTAAAAGTCCAAACAAATTATTTTTCGAAAATTTTAAAATTCAATATTACAGAATTCAAAGAATTCGAAAATTTTTATCAAAATCCGTTGAGTCGCTTATGAGAAAGTCGAAAATCAATAAAATGTTTGAATGGCAGGTACTCGTAATAACTAAATATTAAAAATAAATTAGACCATACCCAAAGTAGTACCTACGCACCAATTATTATCAAAATCATGAGAGCCGTTTTAGAGATAATTTAGATGGTGGAAAAATATATATGACAAGTACAGTTATTTTTGAGGCTAAATCAACGATTCAAAAATCTATTTTGGACAATTACCTAAAACGCTTAAATACCAAGTTTGAAGAAAATAGTTTCAGCCGTGTAGGCTGTAGAGAGTTGTGCCGACAGACAGACAAACATACAGACGGAATCGCGGGACCCACTTGGTGTTCTCTATCATAGTAATGTCAACTTTGATTAAGATCTCGAGTTCGAGTTTTTTCCAAATGCAAGAATTGTCCTATAGCACCTTTGTATATCGCAAATAAAAATCAGTTTATTTATGAACGGAAAAGGTACTTATTTGGTAGTTTTTTTTTGGAAAAATTTTGTTGTTTGGTAACTCTAGGAAAACGGTTCATTTGATTTTTTTAAATTTTTTTTTATTTAGAAGCTCTTAAAAGGTTTAAACAGTATTGTAAACAATTTTTTCTATAACAAAAATAAAATAACTTCATATACATATATTTCGAAAAAAACTCAATTTATTTCTTCGAAATTTTGTTTTTAGTAGTTTTTTTTTTGACACTATGTTGAATACTTACTTTGCTTAAAAATTAAAGTTTGAGATAAAAGAAATATATGCCAGCTTAGTTGTTAGACAAATATCAAACAAATATTTTAAAAAACGTTGTAGGTTTTTTTTTAAAATATTGTTTGTGTATGTAGAAAATTTTAACAACATTTTTAAGAAAAAAAATTGAAACAAAGTTATAATATTAATATGCGTATATTATATTTTAATTTAAGAAAATCAGTAACTCGTTTTTCAAAAATCGATTTTTCAAAAAAAAAGTTATTTTTCTATACAATTGTTAGCCAATTAGAACTTTTCATATTTCCAACTTTCACGCATTTGACAAATGTTCCCTTCAAGTATAAACATTACTGTAAATTAAAATTTTCCAAAAAAATATTTCTTCGTTTTATAAAAAAATAAATATTTTTTTTTTTTGAAGAATCGATTTTTCAAAAACTAAAAACTGATTTTTTTTAAAAATTATAATATTATACAAATATTCAAAATTACTTTAAATTGGCGTTTGAAATTTTTTCCGAAAAAATATTTTAAAAATTTTACACATAAAAAATTATTTTTTTAAAAATCCAACGATTTTTGAAATATAAAATATACCTACGTTACTACTCCGTGAATCATCCATTCAACAATTCATTATACTAATAATCAAGGTAATATTACCTACATCGGATTTAAGACTGCATACGATAACTAGACTTGCTTAGCTACCTCATAACAGCGTTTAGCTACATTACAGTTGTTAGCTACAAGAGCTAGTTCGTACGATCCAGTCCTGCATTTTGTTTCAAATGTAAACATGACAATTCGATCTGATTTCTTTGAAATTAATCAAAAGACAAATTTTTTGCGTTAACAAAAACGCCCAAAAGTAGGCGTGGCCAATCATTTTGTATGAAAAACATCACATAATTTATTTTCTTTAACGGCTTACACCAGCCTCTATAATTTTAAGTTTATTAGCTTGGAAAAAAAGTACTAAGCTTAGATACCTACAGGGCCGGATCCAGAATTTGGTCAAGGAGGGGTCCTACGATTCAAATGTTAAGATTTTCATAAATTTTAAAGAGCTAACTAAATAGTTTTTATTACGTTAACTGTGGATTTTTTTTCTCAAACCAATCCTATGAAAAAAATTGATTGTACGAAATGACCATGAAAAGAAAGCAATATGACAGCAACAAATATTTGAAGCAACTTTTTAATAATAATAATAACGAGTACATGGTATGATATTCAGCGTTAGCCTACGTCACTTGGTGACAAAAATGCATACAAAAAATTCAGAAACAAAAACAAACGTGAGTTGAACTACGTCACTCGGTATGTGTGCAAGAGAGATAGGATAATGAAATGAGGAATATCATACCAGTATTCTTTATACCATGCAACTTGAACGTTTTTTTTGTACTACAGCTACAACTTCAATTGTAGCCATCTTATACGTTTCAGCTTCTCCGTTGTACCCAAGCAATGACAACTCGAAGCCGAAAGTCGAAAACCGACAAATCAAAACGAAAGATAAAGAGAAACACACTTAGCCGAGAACTTTAGGCGTTAATAATTGTTTGCTTGCGTTTACATACACTCCTCGCCACTTTAATAGGACATCCCTTAGGCACGGTTGTCGTTTTGGTAGGATTCTACCAAACTTGGTAGGTTTTTTCAGCTCTGGTAGGTTGGTAGGTTTCAATTCAATTTGGTAGGATCTTACATAAAATATCAAAAACAAAACTTTTTAATAATGAATTGATTAATCTCTACATTATTTCTCAATAGAAGTACACAATTGATTGTGTAAATTGACAGGTTAAATTAAAATAATATGTATTCCATTTAGTTATTCAAGCTTTCTAATATGTTAGAATATAAAAACATGGATAGGCATTTTATCATAATAATTTTCCTTGAATATGAAATGAAAATTCCCTAAAGGATTTGTAATTAGAAAAAAACATAAAACGGATTACGAGATCAAGGTTGGGTCTGGAAAATCAAGGACTCCCAGGTGTATTTCAAAAAATAAACTGGAACACTTTGTTCATTACAACTCCTCAAAAAGTTTTATTAGATCATGAAGTAGCTATTGTAACCTTGGCATCCGCTTTTACATATTTATTTTATTGCGCTATCGGGTTACAATGGAATCTTTTATTGCTCTATTTGATCTATTTATGCTCATTTTGGTTTGCCATTTCATATTGATTAGGCTTACACCTGAACAACGATGGCAAGTCGTGCAAATTTATTACTAAAATAATGGTTCGGGATATGATCTTTGGTTCCAACAAAACGGTGCTACATGCCATACAGCCAACGAAAAATCAATTTATTGGAGGAAACTTTTTATGAGTGGATTATTTCGCGTCGTGGGCCCCTAGCGTGGTATACTGAAAATCTTGTGCTATTGATTGATTATGTGCGATCGAACATAACAGCAAGTTTGTGCGATCCAGTCGTGTATTTTATTTCTTAAATGCCTTAAATGCTCTATATTAAAAGAAAAACTCAAATTAAGCTTTGGTAGGTTTTTCATTGAGTTGGTAGGTTTTTTTCAGAAAACTTGGTAGGTTTTTTTTATATACAGCGGCAACCGTGTCCTTAGGTTTGTTTTCTGTCATTCATTGCCTCCAAACCAAGCATGCTATACTCTGTTCATTTTATATTTTCAGAACAGGACTTATGGGAGAGCTTTTTCAAACACACTAGTGCCTGTCGCTGAAATTCACACTGAAAATAACTACTCAGTTACTTATAAATGGTTTTTGTAATTGCGTTAAGGCCAACGTATATTCCACCATGACCTACCTATTGCACATCTAAGTACACAGCACACTGATGCTTGTGTGGCTTCACGATTCCTCAACCCTCATTGTGTGCTTTTCAAATATACTTATTGAATGAGAGTGAGAGTTGCCACTGCTACGCTTGTGGTAATTTAGTATGCTTAAAACAGTACGAACTTATTGGTATCTCTAACGGTCAGAGTGAAAGGCAAATATCTTATCTTCCCTGTACTGAAAATATAAATTGAACAGAGAATAGAGATTTAATTTTTTAAAATTAAAGTTCATTTAATTGTTGTTATTTCACGAAAAGAAAAATTTAATGCATAATGCGGGGTCAAAATTTTGCGCCAAAAAATTTAATGAATCTTGATTCTTTTTATTTCAACCATTAGGTACTTAAATTTAAGGTATTAAGGGCCAGTTTCAGAGTGTACACTTAAGTTCGCCCTAAGTTTGAGAAAACGTCGAACGATAAGTGGCACTTAGATTACTTTTCTGTTTCACAGTCGCTTAACATTACTTCACTTGAAAGCATGTATAACGGTGGCAACCCTTGTTTTTTGACGTTATATTTAAGCTTTTATTCAAAATGGGAAGCGAGCGGCGTACCCAAAATTTTCGAGAAAAAGAAATAAATTTAATCATTGAGTTGGTAAATGAAAAGAAAAATATAATCGAGTGTAAAAAAACGGATGCAGTTACCAACGATGCAAAAATAAGGGCATGGAAAGAAATAGAGGCCGAATTCAATATCCGTAATAAATTCTTGAGCCAACGGAATGAAAAGACCTTGCGAAAAAGAAAATGAAAAACCTGAATGGGGACCTTACAAAGCGGTCGGCTGATAATAAAAGCTCACATTTTGGAACATTTGGAGGAAAGCTTTGACGGAGTATTAGAAAACATTCTTCATGCTAAGCAAATTCATGGTATGTAAAGTGCATATGACAATGGTGCTTTAAAAATTCGTAAGAACTTTATACTGCTGTCCTTCTTTTTTCACGGATAAGTTTTTTTATTGAATCTTTTTTTCAGAACAATTATAGGCATATAACAGTCAATAGGAATGGCTTCTAGAAGTCTTGGAAGAAAAAACCTCACCGTCTCAACTTAAGAGGATATTTTTAATTAGAAATCTTAGTTCGCTATATTTTCTTTTCAGAATTAGAAGAAAATGCTCCAGAAAATTATATCATTCAAAGAGCTCACCATAGGGTTTTGTGATGAATGTGGTGTGCAATCAAATTAAGAATAGTTGTAACTGCTTCCTTACTCATACGGATTCTTATTCGGAAATCTATGTCATCATAAAAATGAAAGAAATATGGTCGGTTTCTATAAACTTTTGGTCTTATCATAACATCAGCATTCACAATTTCTTCGTACTCATGATCACTATCAAAATCAGAATTCATTATTGCACCTATTAGTCGTATTTGGTGCACAAAATCAAAATTATAAGTACATCTTTTGAATTTTGTAACTATTTTGAAATCAGTCATCACGGATGTTAATTTTAAATCTGGCAAGACGATGATGACAGGGATTTCAAATATTTACTTAGCTCTTCAGTGCCCAACAATGGCAACTTAATAGCCTTTTCACACCAAACCCAAAACACGGTTTTCGCGAAATTATCGGTTTAGGCTGAAAACCTAAAGCGTAAACACAAGTTTTCCCATACATTTTTGATAAACTACAAGTTTTAAATAAAACCTGTCGAAAACATGTTGGATTTGCAAGATGAACTGAACAAACACACCTTGTGAAACATTCAGTGCTCAATTAATCGTCACATAAATAGCTGTGAATAGTTGCTGCCAGTAAAAACGAAAAAAAAACAGCTGTCTGGTGTAATTTCAATTTCAATTCACAACGTATTTGTTGTTGTCTGTGGTACCAAAATAATTGAAATGTCAAACGAAAACTTTTAAATGTTCAGTGTGAACAGTTTTCGAGTTTTCGTAAGCTTTTAGCTGAAAACCCGATTTTGGGTTCGGTGTGAAAAGCCTATAAGGCCCACTTCAACTTGGATTGTGTGAAAATGAAATCTTACCCTGAGTGAAGTTAAGTGGGCAATTGGCACTGAGGGATAAAGTGTGAAACTGGCCCTAAAAGTATTTTTGATTAAGAAAATAATTTTTAATAGTGTATTGAGCCACCTTTCTGCTCCAGAACTTCACACATTCGGTTTGAAGAGAATGCATTAAAATTGGCCAAATAATTAAGCAAAATCGAGAACCAAGCTGATTAGATGGCTTGGGTTAATTCGGGTATACTCGAATATTGTTTTCCTGATCCATTTATTTGATATGTCAGCTATCCCCAAACATTTTCAATGATGTTTTAATCCGGTGAGTAGGGCGGCCAGCTTAATAGTTTCACATTTTGGCTCTCTATATAAGTATAACTTCCGCTCAGCATGTTTTGACGCATTACCATGTTGATAAGTCTGAAAGTATGGAATGCCCTTTTTTAATATACCATTGTAAGTCAATGCATTCATTGTGGTGGATATAAATTGTAGTTTACAGGTGCCATAATAGGAAATGGCCGCCCACACCATACACCTCCAACTCTGCTATGCAGCCATAGTAGCTATTGCCTTCAGGGCCTTCCATTTTTACTTGCGATTATAGGTACTATAAGACAAGTTATGCAATCGTCGAAAAAAAAAGTTTTGAGATAACAATCAAACATGACGTGACGATGATAGCGAAGACGAAAAAAGATGGTGTAAAAATTCTGTCAGTCTGTCTGTATGTAGGTATATACACCTACAGGCCAAACGGGTGGGCTGAACTGCTTCAAAATTAGTATATAGAGTTTTTTTAGGTAATGTACAGAGGGGAATTTTTTTTTAGCTAAAAAAATAACGGTACCTGCCATATAACCATACGTTATGGCCTATTTTTCTCGGAAACGGCTCTAACGATTTTGATCAAAGCTATTTAGGTATGACCGTTCATATAATTGAAAAAAAAAATAATGTTTTAAATGTCTGAAAACGGTACTTTCCATAGGACCGTTTTTTTTTTATTTCGACTATCTCATAAATGGCTCGACCGATTCTTTCGACATTTCACACATATATAGGCTTAGGTTGCCCAATTTATACTGCGTGCCAATATTTTTAATAAATATTTTTTTGTATTTAAAAAAAAAAATCTATAAAAAAATTTTTAAAACTTTATATTTTGAAAACTGCTCAATAATTTTTTTTCAAAAATTACAGTTATATATTTTTGCTGAATACCTAGGAATTGGCCTTTTTGAATTTTTTTTTTAATTTTTTCAAAAAGATTTAAAAAAAAACCTTTTTTTCTCAAAAACCGCTTCACAGATTCTTAAATTTTTTTTCTCGTAAATTCAAATTAACACAGGAAATAAAATAGCGTACTTTTTTTGAGCTCAAATTAGATTAAGTATTCATTTCAGAATTTTGAATTATTTTTTCTTTGATTAATCCGATTTAATTTTTTGTTTTTAAGTTTATATTCTTAAATATTTAAGATTGTCATACCAATTTTTTTTTAGAAAAAAATTAAAGAACCTTTGTGTATAAAAAATGACTTTAAAAATATATTGAGATTTTAAATAGAAATTTTTTGCATTCAATGTGATCGAACATAAGAGCAAGTTCGTGCGATCCAGTCTTGCAATTTATTTCTTCGTGTCGTCGGAGAAGACCACGTGATGACACTCCGAAATCCAGGAGATGGTCCGGACTCGAAAAAACCTCCCCCCGTGGATCCGACAGTGGATACCTACCTATGCATGTTTTTATTCTTAAATTGCTAAACGGTTATTTTAAAATTCAAATTTTTAGAAATTCTACTTCAGATCATTCCGCGTAGTTATTGATTTGATTTTTAATTACGTACGTATCGAAGGCCTAATGCCAGCCTTCGTTGTAAAATAAAATATATTGCGCTCTAGAATTGTGCATTAAGTTTTCCTGCTAATAAAAAACTAGTAAAAAAAAAAATATAATACTTTGCGAAATCATTTCCCATATCAATTTTATTAATATATATTTTTTTGCAAGTGGTTTGCACAATTAAAAATCAGTTTAGTTTATATATTTATTTTATCGCCGGTTTAAGTTTTTCATTTAACGAGCTTTTAATATCGATTCTCAAAGCCACAACGTTTTGACATTGAGACAATACCTACCTTATGTATCTATAGCTCATGATCTTTTACAAATGTAACCTAACCTAACTATACAAAACCACAACACTCGGACATCAACATGAAACATTCAATGAATCTATAAACGATCATTTTCATGATCCATTAGGGACACTACACCACCAAAACAATTGACAATTCTGCCACTGAAATTCAATGCTACATTTCCCTCCTCGGACGCAACATCATATTATGCCTTTGTATGTATTTATTGAAGGTATACGATATTTCTGTCCACCACGACATGACTGCATAGTGCTAAGAGTTGATTTCATCTATACCTAGTCTCTCATCAAAAATGTTATTCTTCTGCCTCCCATTGGTATTGCCACTGCATTCATTGTCGTTGGTCGTTGTCGTCTTTCGGTTTTTGTCGTCGTCGTTTTCAGCGTCAGATTCAGCGTCAGCGTCACCAACCAGGTGACAAATGACTTAAGTGACAACCTCACACCACAACGCGCTCAACAAAACCTTCTACAAATCCAAACAGCCACAGCGTATACTGCAAACTGCACACCGCATTAAAACGTATCAACTTTTGTGAGCTGTTTTTAGCTTGGAACGCGGGGCGCGTAACAGCCCCTCCAGAATGAGAACGAGCGAGAACCCAACTCGAACTCACTCACCAAAGTCTCGCCAGACGCCACCGCGCGCCGACGGACGACGACAACGATGCATGTTGACGGAAATTTGTCGTCATCGCCATGAACGCTATTCTCTTGCAATTCTGCACTCCAATCAGCTAAATCGTACACAAGTTGTCTTAACGAGTTGCCCTCCCTTTGGGTACCCATGCAACACTCCTCACCGAATACACATCATAGGTATATACAGATGAACCTCTCAAGAAGGTCTCCTCTGTCATTTTTCCCTGAACTGGTTATACCTAATCATAGATGAAACAGCAACAACAACAACAACATTTAGTTCCCACAATATAAAATCCAATGCATGCGGAAGTAAAAGTTCAATGCTCGTTTCTGCTCCACAAGTGATTAGGTCAATAATAGCACAAAATGGCAATGGCAACCTCAACAACTTAGCAGTAGATATACTGTTCACAGATGCACTTACCTGCTGCAATTGTATGCAGGGTTATTGGTGTTAGTTCAGTCTCAGAATTACTCGTGCTGCTATAGATGCTGCACAGCTGGTGGAGTAGAGTCTGGTCTGGTCTTGTCTGGTCTAGTGTTGTGCTGGTCTCCCGTCTCTATAATATAGACTCTGGTCTGGCAAGGCATCTCTCTTCTCGTTGTTTGTGGGCAAGCGACGACGACGCGACGATGACACAGCCAGTGCGGTGCGGCGGCCCGGCATGTCGCGGCGACTTAGGTAGAACGATTAGGAATGAATCGTATTCAAGAGATTTGAATAATGTATCTGTATCCACATTCAGGGATGAGAGACGGCAGAGAACTCTGGGCGACGATGACGACGACGATTGCGACCGACGTCTTTGTCGAAGCTCGAGGATAAGGACGCAATTAAAGTATATAGTATGTAGGTTTGCCTTTGTTTGCTCATACCTCGAGATGCCATAAGGTGAAGTGCTAGAACACCAACTAGCAGACACCAGGGCTGCGGCGCGCGGAGACAAAATTTTTCAATTGCATGTCACATTTTTGTCACTAATTTGCACAATCGGTGAGAAAGTTCACAAATCGTACGTAATTCGGATTGTAAATCGCGTACTTAATTCCACAGGCGATGGCACAGAGGCGAGAAGTTAATATAAAAAACATCTTATACCAGTTATAGAGTGCAATGAGCTCTACTCAAGTTTCAGAAAGGGCTGTAAAATGTTTATAATTACCAGAAATCTAAATAACTATAGCATGCAATTATGTTCCTTCAAGAACGACTGGTTGACATGTCTCCAAAAATATCACAAAAGCTTAAAAGGTGTTCTTATATAGTGTCTTATACTCTGCTCCAAAGAATTACTCAAGTAAGAAGGTTTCAATATTTTGCAAAACATAAGTCTTATCCAATTTTGGGAGCAACATTGATATCCCAAGAAAGCTCTTGCTGAGAACTTTTCAAGCCTTCTCGAGACATGAAAAAACTTTGGGAGGCTACGTAGGCATCTTATGAAAGGGCCTTCTTCAATATTATATTTATATCATTTAAATGACCCACTCGAATTCGTTAAATGAAGTGCACATAGGTCCAGGCTGACCTTGAGCGATTCCTCAGGTTGGTTTGGTGAGTTTAATGGAGCGAGCTTAATGGCATCTGCAGCAGCTTAAGAAAAATCGACGTTTTGGGAAACCATTCATGCTGTTCACATCCATACCATCCAATTTTAATGTAACTCTCTGCGTTTATGATGATGGTAATGCCTTAATTAGTCAGTTTCAAAGAAGCACTTACAGATGCGCTGACGTCCACAAACCACACCCCACAGTGATTTAATGTGAATGCATTACCATTTACAGTAATTTTGCTTCTTGACGTTCCTGATCGTCAGGGTTGTCAGGTTTAAAAAAGCGAAATCGCCAAACTTAAAAAAAAAACGCAAAAAAATCGGCAAATTAAAAAAAATTCCACCCATACCTCACCAAACTCAAAAATCGTAAATTAAAATAAATAAAAGCAACTTGCAATTTTGGAGTCAAAAAATTTATTTAAAAAACAAAACACAACAAATACATATCATACTTACGAGTATGTACGTATAATCATATGAAAAGGAACAGAACAGTTAGAATTTGAGTATGTACATACTGCATTGCACATAAATTTGGTTTGACGTACGCCATTTATTTAAGGGAGGAGAAAGAAATCGATCTTAAGTGGCTGCGTTCAGAATCACTATTTCGATGACTTCATTCAGCATGCAGGAATTGAAAAGCTATAAAGTTTAAGAAAAATGAAAAAAGTATTAGGATTTCGATTCAAAAAACTTGAATCGCCAACCAGTTTTTGAGTCGCAAAATTAAATTTAAAATCGCCAGTTTGGCAATAAATCGCCACATCTGACAAGCCTGCTGATCATTGAAAAATGGCCCTCTTTCGTTTAAGATGATTTGCTGATATCGGGCTCCATTGAGCAATGTTTTAAAGACAAATCAACTGATTTGTCTGGTGTGAACAAAATATACTGAACTTAACAGCATGGCCGCCAGCCGCATGAATTGTCAAAATTTCCACACGTCCTAACGTCAAAACATTTAATTAGAAAAAGTGCATTCGAATAGTTAACCGTATTATTGTTCTCCATTTGAATAAAATAATCGATTAAAATCAATTCTTACATTATGTCGAGATATTTCAATTCTTCATCTGAAATCATTCGAATGATTTCCATTCATCTCCATGTACTATATGACATGTTATAGATTCGTAAAAAACATCGAACTCGAGATTTTTACCAAACTTGACTTTGCGTGTGGTAATTACGGAGTGCATATAGTTCTTGACTGTTAACTTAGACGTCAGACATTTGGTTTCGATGCCCAGGCTAGGCAGCATTCTTTTCAATACCTTCAATTTTAATTGGATATCACGCGTAGGCTATTAATATGAGATAGCAAATAATATCTAATGCTCAAATACATTGCGCCAGCAAAAATTCTTTCTTATCTTTCTATTCCTTCTAACTAATACTGTACAGTTCAGGTTCCATTAAAAAGACCTTAGGTCTTACAGGCATATGGTTAAAATTATTGGCGCAAATTTTTAAACGATTTATTAATATGTTAAATCATTTTTAGTATGATACTAGTTTAAAAAGAGGATTTTGCTAATTTTAAGCGAGTTTAGTATCGTATTATCTTCTTAACATTTTACTTAAGTTAAAACCACCGAATGGCTACTTTAAATCTTTAATATCGTAATAAATCCACATGTCATTCTGATAGTATATCGGTTTGCACGCGGGAGGCCCAGGCTCGAGTCCTGCTGGTGTCAATTTTTTTATTTTTGTAAATAATGAAGTTAAAATGATGAAAATATTAACATCGAATACTTATTTAGAGCACGTATTGGGTTTCTATCAACATACATATAATCCATAATCAAAATTCAAACCTACAAGTGCTTTGCTATCTGCTTAATTAGCATTTTACTAGTTAACGAAAGGTTTAAAATTTATGAAAAGTTATTAGACTACTATGTATATAGTAAATTGCTAACTAGTATCGTGTTAAGGCCTTAATAATAGGTTGTTTAAAATTTTGCGCCATTATTATTATTTATTATTATTACCATGACAGCGAAGATGAAAACCTAGGTCCCGCAATTTCGCCTGTCTGTCTGTTTGTACAACAAGCTACAGCTTAAACGGCTAAAGCGATTTTCTTCAAGCTTGGGACTTTCTCAAATAGATTTTTGAATTGTGTTTTAAGTCCCAAAAATTAAGGTACTTGCCATAAGATTTTGTCTACCATCTTATTATACCGAAAACGTTTGTGCATTACTTTATAGCATAGTCTACATTTTGGTCAAATTTTTGTTTTAGATATTTTGTTATTAACGGTACCTACCATACAACCATTTTTTAAATTTTCTTCTTTCTCATAAACGGCTCGACAGATTTCAATTAAAATTTTTATATACTAAGTCCCTCGAAAGTTTTTTGTGGAAATTCAATATTTGGAAAACGGGTGAACGATTTTTTTCAAGTTATGTTTTTAAATGTTAAGCTTTATTTCTCTCAAAAAACTGCTCCAACGAATTTTATAAAAACAAATGCACGACTAGATCGCACGAACTTGCTCTTATGTTCGATCATATTGTATGTAAAAGATTTGTATTTAAAATCTAAATATATTTTTATTTTAATTTTTTTTTTAAATTGGTGTGACAATCTTAAATATTTAATAATATAAACTTAAAAACAAAAATTAAATCGGATTAATCAAAGAAAAAATAATTCAAAGTTCTGAAATAAATACTTTAACTAATTTGAGCTCAAAAAAAGTACGCCATCTTATTTCTTGGATAAATTTGAATTTATGAGAAAAAAATTTTTAAATCTGGGGAGCGGTTTTGAGAAAAAAAGTTTTTTTTAAAAACCAATTCATAGGTCAGCAAATACATATAATTATAATTTTTGAAAAACAAAATTATTGAACAGTTTTCAAAATATAAATAAAATTTTTTTTTTTTTTAAACTCTTTTAAAAATACAAGAACATATTAAAAATATTGGTAAGCAGTATAAATTGGGCAACCTAAACCTATATACTTGTGAAATTTCGAAAGAATCGGTCGAGCCATTTATGAGATAGTCGAAATAAAAAAAAGGTCCTATGGAAAATACCGTGTTTAGAATTTAAAAAAAATGTTTTCAATCATATGAACGGTCATACCTAAACAGCTGCACTGAGTTTTTAAATTCAAAATCGTATTGGTTATATGGTAGGTACCGTTATTTTTTGAGCTAAAACAAATTCAATTTCCCCTCTGTACAATACCTAAAAAACTCTATATACCAATTTTGAAGCAATTCGGCCCACCCGTTTGGGCTGTAGGTGTCTATACATACATACAGACAGACTGACAGACTGACAGACTGACAGACTGACAGACTGACAGACTGACAGACTGACAGACTGACAGACTGACAGACTGACAGACTGACAGACTGACAGACTGACAGACTGACAGACTGACAGACTGACAGACTGACAGACTGACAGACTGACAGACTGACAGACTGACAGACTGACAGACTGACAGACTGACAGACTGACAGACTGACAGACTGACAGACTGACAGACTGACAGACTGACAGACTGACAGACTGACAGACTGACAGACTGACAGACTGACAGACTGACAGACTGACAGACTGACAGACTGACAGACTGACAGACTGACAGACTGACAGACTGACAGACTGACAGACTGACAGACTGACAGACTGACAGACTGACAGACTGACAGACTGACAGACTGACAGACTGACAGACTGACAGACTGACAGACTGACAGACTGACAGACTGACAGACTGACAGACTGACAGACTGACAGACTGACAGACTGACAGACTGACAGACTGACAGACTGACAGACTGACAGACTGACAGACTGACAGACTGACAGACTGACAGACTGACAGACTGACAGACTGACAGACTGACAGACTGACAGACTGACAGACTGACAGACTGACAGACTGACAGACTGACAGACTGACAGACTGACAGACTGACAGACTGACAGACTGACAGACTGACAGACTGACAGACTGACAGACTGACAGACTGACAGACTGACAGACTGACAGACTGACAGACTGACATACTGACAGACTGACAGACTGACAGACTGACAGACTGAAAGACTGACAGACTGACAGACTGACAGACTGACAGACTGACAGACTGACAGACCGACAGACTGACAGACTGACATACTGACAGACTGACAGACTGACAGACTGACAGACTGACAGACTGACAGACTGACAGACTGACAGACTGACAGACTGACAGACTGACAGACTGACAGACTGACAGACTGACAGACTGACAGACTGACAGACTGACAGACTGACAGACTGACAGACTGACAGACTGACAGACTGACAGACTGACAGACTGACAGACTGACAGACTGACAGACTGACAGACTGACAGACTGACAGACTGACAGACTGACAGACTGACAGACTGACAGACTGACAGACTGACAGACTGACAGACTGACAGACTGACAGACTGACAGACTGACAGACTGACAGACTGACAGACTGACAGACTGACAGACTGACAGACTGACAGACTGACAGACTGACAGACTGACAGACTGACAGACTGACAGACGGACAGAATTTTTAATGTCATGTTTGATTGTTATCTCAAAACTTTTTTTTTCGACGAATGCATAACTTGCCTTACAGTAACTATAATCGCAAGTAAAAAATTAGTTCATTAGTGGAGGAAAAAATTAACTTTTGGACATTTTTTTTTCAAAAATAAATGGTTATTTTTGGTACCAATAGTATGCAGAACCAATTTTTTTTGTTTTCGATTTTCTGGAAAACGATTCATTTGTTTTTATTTTTTGTTGAGAAGTTCTTAAAAAGCTTACACAGTATTGTAAGGCAAGACTTTTCAAAAATTTTGTTTTCAACACATAAAACATATTTCGAAAACGACTTAATAGATTGTTTCGAAATGTCGTATTTAGTCGTTTCTTGGCATTTTCTTGAATACTTAAAAAAACTATTTTCCTAAAACAAAAAACAATGGTACCTCCATTTTGAATTTTGTACTCTCGAAGCAATGCATAGAATTGATAAAGAATATTTTAGATTCTGGACGTAGTAGTTGTCATTACCATGTCATCGACCTTACAACTGTGACTATAAGTTTTTTTGTAAAAAGTTGTAGGTCATCTTATTCTACATAAAAAAGTTTAACATACTTTTTATCGTACAGTTGATAGATTTGGAGAAAAATGGTCAAAAACATTGGGGTGTAATACATTTTTCCAAAAAATATAGTAAATTTATGTTTTTGAGTGGGGAAATTTTTGCAATTGTGAAAAAGTGGCTCCCTTGTTGCTATTCTTTGGAATATAGCCCAACAATGAATTTTTGGAATTATTTGCTAACAAAAGCTTAAATGCCTCGGTACAATAGGTAAATAATTCGAAGTTTCACTTTTTAACTTTGAAACAATAAACATACACAATTATTATGATCATTAGCCCTGTTCTTTTGGTAAATCTATCGGCAGCAAAGCAGGATTTCCGAAAAGACCGATCCGCAGCAGCCTGATTTTTTGTATCTTTAAGTTGGTATTGCCGAACTTGTGTCTTATAAGTTAATGCAAAAAATCTACAATTGATTTGTTTATATTTCTTAAGATTAAATGCATTTAAGAATACTAAAACTTGAATTAAAAGATGCAAATAAAATGGAATATATATAAAGCAGTAAGAAATAATAAAAAGTTGAATTTTCTGCACCGTTGTGTTGCAAAATGGTGTTTGACGTTTCTTTTCAATAAATCAGAACTTGTGGCAATGAAAGGGTATGTTTGCATTGTGTTTCCTTGCAAAAATGATCGCATTCATTATTTAACTATTAAGTATTTTTAAACTTCGTTTACATGCGGCTCAGAAGTAGATAGGTTACTTAAAAATGAGTTATATGAAATATGGACAGAAATCCCCTTTTTGAATCTCATAATTGGGGTAAATAGTCGTGTTTTGGTAAAAATTATTAACGTCGAAATAACAAATAAACACTGAAAAAAGAGGATAATGTCCACTTTTATATTCACTGGTTGGTCAATGGTAAACTCGACTCCGAATTCAAAATGACGTAAGATCGTCAAAATCTGTTTTGGCACGAATTTTAGGGTAAAGTTAATTATCTACGACATTTATCAATAAAATTTGACATTTTCTGTCTAGACAATTAGCTATATTTTAAAATATTTCGAATGTATTTCTTGTCAAATTTCGCCGAAAAGCTGATAATCATCACTCTTTTCTGCAGATGATATTAAATCTGATAATTTCCAATTGTTGGTATAACCAAATTAAGATTTTTTAGAAGAAATCTTAATAATCTTCACAATCGAATTCGACAGTTTATGTCTTGCACGTGTTATAAGTGCTCTACCGATAACATACACGTGCGTGCTGCTAATGAGTGCTTATTTATTACTAAATAAAGGATATGCACTGAATTGCTCTTTAAATTTAAATTAAATTAATTTCAGAGCCTTGGTTAGGGGACGCTGCTCAAGTTTTAGTTAGCTATTTTTTTTAGGAAATTTGACAAACATCTTTTATTTAAGTATCTTTGATCTGGCAGTTTTGCACGAATAAGATAACTTTATCTTTTACTTAAATTGAAAGAACACCCCCGACCTATGTTTAGTAATATGATTTATAAAGCAATAACAATTAATAAAACGTATTTTTGGCCCAGTTTGTTGCGTTAGGCATTTTTTATTTCCTGTACGTAAATAGGTGTGAAACAATTTTTTTAGGAAAAAAATACATAATTAACCAACAATTATTGATTTTTGACTGCTTTCAGCTAACCCATCCGAATCGTTCGTTCACAAGTATACCCGAATTGTTTGGTTTCTGAGATAACTTATCTAATAAATATGTGAATGTGCCCTTCGAGATTCATTAAAGTCATCGGAACTACCAACTAAATAACATAATAGCATTCGATACTCGAATAAATGTCACAAATCTATCCAAAGCAGACTTCTGCTTTTAGTTTTATCGAAAGCAGGTTGTTGTAATGTGTGTAAATTTTGCTTTGCTGCCGATGTCATTTTGCCAAAAGAACAGCCCTATTGCTTTAAAAAAATATTGTCCCTCGCTGAGTAATATTATGATCTTATGGAAAATGAATAAAAAGTGTGACTCTGAAAATAGATTTTCTTTAAATTCCAAAATTAGAACTAATGTGATCGTATTATGGCATCTGTTGTTTTATATATACAATTTAATTCAGCTCAAATTTTTACAGTGTTACATATTTACAAATAATTAATTCTTAAGTCTAACATTATATATCTGCGAGCACAGAAGGGGCTCTGCTTCGTTAAATTGTTGATTTATTTTATACATTTTATACTAAAAAGTGTCTTAAGTCTAACATAGGTTTTTTTTTCAATAAAATTTGAATTTATCTCGTCGGCTTGCGCAGTGCTGACTGTCGTTGATTGGTGTGGTTGAGATGGGGTTGGAGGGCCTTAACTCCTGTTGCTTGTCAGCTGGTTTGGTCCAGTGGTGGCTTCAACATCTGTTGTACTGCGCTCCTGCAGCTACGTAGAAGTTTCCGAAGCTGTCATCTGACCATATTCCAAATGCTGGATCCATCATGGATAGCACGTGAAGGTAAAGGTCTTCTGTGTCTGGGTCACCTGTAATTAAATTAATAAGAAGGCTGGGATGGGATGGGATTTTTAGCAGCATCTTAACGCTGAGGTTGTACATGTATTTGCTTATGGGGATAATTCCTGAAGCTTCGTATAGCCTTGAGTTGCTATAAAACTTAACGGAGTTTGGTTTGCGAAAGAGGGAAGTGTAATGGCGCAGAACTTTTCGCTCGAAAATTTGCAGTTTTTTCATCTATGATGGACTTATGGTGTACCATATAGGAAAGCTATAAGTTAAAATGGGACGAATGTGTTGATTAAATTTGAACCTTTCGAAGAAGCGAACTCCTAGGTATTTAACCGTTTTCTTCGGCTTGATAACTGAGTTAGCGGGAAGGGTCAGAGAGAGGCTATTGCATTTTTTGGCTAGGCCATTTTTCGAAGGCGTCCTAAAACTGATCAACTCTTTTTTAGTAGGGTTGATTTTTATTCCCCACTGTAGGTAGTATTTCCAGAGTTTAAGAATATGTTCCCTTACTCTTCGGAAGGCTAGGTCTGGGCTAGAGGATGCGCTGTAAGTGATGGAGTCATCAGCAAATAGTAGGGTATTGGTCCTAGGTATGTTTAGTGGTTGGTCAGAGGTATATAAATTGAAAAGATCGGGTCCAAGGCGAGATCCCTGAGCAACACCAGCGGAAATGCTCATGAGGCTTGAATTTGAATTTCCCACTCGTACGTAAAATTTACGGTTAGTGAGGAAACTGTGGATGATTAGGATAAGATGTCTGGGCAAGTGAAGAGATTTCAACTTGAACACCAGGCCATCTATCCAAACCGAGTCGAATGCTTTTTGGACGTCGGGCAGACAAGCTACGGTCGTATATCCTTTGTTAAGGGCCAGCGTCGTATCAGCATGTAGCTTCAACAACGGGTCGAATGTCGAGTGGGATGCTTTGAACCCGAATTGGTTATGCTGCACTATACCCATGGATGAGCAAAGTGAGCGAAGTTTGTAAAGGATCAGCATTTCAAGAAGTTTGCTGAGGTATGGAAGAAGGGAGATGGGTCGATAATTGTTAACACAATTTGCACCAGGTTTTTTTGGTATTGGGAAAATTTCGGCGATTTTCCATTTATTTGGGAAGTAACTGTTGTTAATACAGTTATTAAGTATAATCGTGAGGATTATAATAGCTGTCGGCGGTGTAGACTGATGAATTTTCTTTTGAAAAGGTGGTAAGCGGGCTAGGGTTCTGAGATATCAGTCGTTGGAGAGAAAGTCGGGTAAGTGGATTGGGAGATTAGGTTTGAAATTGCTTTCAAAGAAATCTGCGAAGGCATTCGTTTTTTCTTGGTCCGACGAAAGAAATGTGTCATTATATTGCAATTGTCCGACTATAGGGGATTTCCTCCCTATGATTCGGTTAATTTGCTTGAATGTGTCCGGTCCAGGTTTTATGACGTTAAGTCTTTTCCTGAATTGGGAGTCTATGAATGCTTTTGTGTTTTGGTCGATGAGGGTATTTAGGCACTTGAGTTGAGAGAAAACACTCTGGTATTCATTTCCGTGTGTACTTAGAGTACGGCGAAAAATTCTCTGAAGAATTTTCCGAAGCTTTTGCCTGTACTTATACATATTTTGAATATGTTGGGGAAGGTCTTTGTATTTCGAATTAAACGTTCATTGTTGTGCTTGTTGTGCTGTTTTAGTAGGGTTGATTTTTATTCCCCACTGTAGGTAGTATTCCCAGAGTTTAAGGATATGTTCCCTTACTCTTCGGAAGGCTAGGTCTGAGCTAGAGAATGCGCTGTAAGTGATGGAGTCATCAGCAAATAGTAGGGTATTTGTCCTAGGTATGTTTAGTGCTTGGTCAGAGGTATATGAGGTATGGCATCTGTTTTTTTTTTTATACACAATTTTATTCAGCTCAAATTTTTTACAGTGTTACATATTTACAAATAATTAATTCTTAAGTCTAACATTATATATCTGCGAGCACAGAAGGGGCTCTGCTTCGTTAAATTGTTGGTTTATTTTATACATTTTATACTAAAAAGTGTCTTAAGTCTAACATAGGTTTTTTTTTTAAATAAAATTTGAATTTATCTCGTCGGCTTGAGCAGTGCTGACTGTCGTTGATTTATGGCATCTGTTGTTTCTTTTTGCACAGGCACATTTACCGATGAGAATCGAAAAGAACAAATGCTCTAAGGAATTTTTAATATGTAATTTTAAATTCTGTTATTTCGAACTTTTTATTCAAATCCAGTTTTATCGTTGTTCGTCAAGATCCTTATGATGAATAAAAGTAACTGAGAATTGATGAAGAAATCCCCCCTTTTTCGAGCAAAGAATGTAATTAAGGAACAGATTTTATAAAAATAAATAAGGCTTTTATTTTTAATCTTGCTCTCGACTTCTTATTTGCAAAGTACCTACCTAAATTAAAAATTCCTGACGCATTATTATCCTGACGGTATATGCTTCCGAATTCAGCACTCTACCTGCCACGTCGGGCGCCCCTCACTCATGGCCCACGCAAAGCAATCAAATTATCGTAACTTGCTTATATGACATAATCCTATTTATTTTTATAACCATTCTACTTGACAGACGGCTCGATCAATAGCCCCAATATCGTCGTCGTCGTCGACAACTCTTTATTTGCAAAACTCTCTTCCAAAGAGTACAAATTATTGATGTTTCGCATTTACATACCTACTCGTACAGGTCTCTTCGATTTATGATGCTCTCCAAGTTGCTTCTTTAGCTTGTTTGCAATAAAAATGTAATAATTACGAGAAACTGGGGCTCCGTGTGCCTACAACCAACAACACATATAACTATACAATTATATGTACATGCTCTACTCACAAATATACGTAGTCAGAGATGCATGTAAACACTGATTTATTGTAGTTAGCAAGTACGCTGGGTGTAAGTTCTTCCGCATTTTGCTGATATTTCGCTGTTTACTTGAATGCGCTCGAGAGGCGAAGGCGACTTTGTGACTAAATTGAAACCGTCTGTGGATAAACCGGGTGTGGGGGGTGTTGCGATTGTAATTGCTTAGCTTCAACAATTAAACATATGTACATTATTCTGGTAGGTATGTATGTAGTATGAAAAGTGTAGCTGTGTGTTTTTTTTTGTTTTTTGATAATACAGAATTTTTGCAAATTATTTTTAGACCAGAGAGACGGTAGTGAATCATTTTTCGAAATCGTAATTAAGTCATTTTTATGGTGTCAGAACTTTGTATGAACTTTCTGCAATTGTAAGCAATTCTTTTTGTCATGTTGTTATATGAGAATTGGGCTATGTGATGTTTATGAAAAACTTAAAGATAGTTGTCAAGGTGTACACTTCTCTTTTTACTTTTACGGCCTTCTGGCAATGTTCAATCAAAAACGTGCTAACTCAGTAAAAATAAATGTTAAGTTTTTAAGCTTAGTGATTTGAACATAGCATAACTTACAAGGTAGATCAAAAGTTGTCAACCAATGATCTGTGACTGTAATAGTTTGCTTACGGATGAAACACTTTGGTCCACTTATGAATTACGTGGACAATCCAGAGTTTTCGAAGAAATAAAGCCCTATGATGCTTCTAGCTAAACAGCTCACAATACAATAACTCATAGAGTTAGGTGCAATGGCTTTTCGTGAGTTAAAATCATTCATAATGATTTTCGATGAAAATTTGTCTCATTTTTAGATGTTTGAAATTTAACGATTTGAATGTAGGTTATACTTGCTCGGTGGTCAATGTCACCACTTAATAACTGAATATCTTCAAGTCTTTCGACAAAATTTTGTGTAAATCCCGTCGATTGATGACCCTTTTGTGGCACATGGTCTCGTCGATACTCCAGGGCCATTTGCGACATCTTCAATCACTGCTGCAATATTATTAACAGAACAGCTAATCTGTGGGCTAGAAGAAGCCGCTGGTGTTGTCCCATTATCTTAACGGCCAGTGGATAAACATTATTGTGTTTGCCCAGTCGGTTTCATACGACCGAAAAATTTGCGCCCGAGTTCACGTTGCACCAAAATTCGCATTCAACCAAAATTTATGCGTAGTTCTTAATGTGCGTCCCCACTAAAGAAACATTTCAGGAAACATTGTTTCTGAAACATTTTAGATATTTTTCTGAAATATTTTTTAGTTGTGGACGCATCTTCCCGAAGCGTCCACATCTAAAAATTATATATGTGTTTCCCATTTCGAACATTCTTTATTACTCAAGCATTTACATATAAAGGATGAGTTAAAGATTATTGAACGTGAACAAAAATGTCCCGAAAAGACTAGATTAGCGAAGATGTTATCTTTTTATAAGTGCTCACAAATTTCGGGCACAACTTGGCTTAGACTATAATCAAAGGGCACGGTAGTGCCCAGCCAATTTGTGGTTTTATACCCTTTAATTACAGGAACAAACTCAAGCGATTTTCGATCCCCTTTATCTTCAGTTCCAATGAAGTCAGATATTTCAAATTCCGAATATTTGCTTAGTTAGGTCAGCACAGGCGCCCCACCAAATTTTAACTTCTTACCAGAAGAAGGCCTCTAATATCATAAAAAAACATAATCAAAATTGTTTACTGACTAACTGATATGATGACTGATCATCGAAATTATGGAGCATTCTCGTAGAATCATGGAATTTTGTTTAAAGGTAGGTTTTGTGATTCAAGCGATGGAATACATCGAACATTTGAGGTTTTCCATTCAGGCGGCGTGGTATCCAACCCCTTCCTCAGTATTGGTGTAGGCTGAATGGAGCACTTCTGATTGCTGCAGCACGATGGAATTTGGTAGAGGGATATACCTAGCTATCTTAAACGTGATATACGTATTTTTTGTACCAGGTCAATGTCGCTGTACAGCTCGTATAGTTTGTGTATGAACCTTCTCCTCCAAAGCCCGTTAACACAAGTAGGGCCGAAAATCTTGAGAAGACTAAGGATATCTTCATCCGCTTTCGATAGAGTCCATGTCTTATAAAGAGTCTCCATCGTTTTTCGAGAGAGGGCTTTACTACACAACTGCCTGCCTAGCCCATAGGAACAGCGATTGACAAGAGTTATTCTTCGCTTTATTTCTAACGAGATGTTGTTGTTAGATGTTATAGCGGATCCTAGGTAGAAAAAGTCCCTAAAGACCTCAAAGTTGTACCTGTCTATTGTGACGTTTTGTCCAATTCGCCGATGGTGTGTGTCTCTTTTTGTGGACAGTAGGTACTTCGTTTTGGCCTCATTGACTGCTAGTCCCATCTTAGCTGCTTCAGCTTCAATGTTAGCAAACGCTCCAGTGACAGCTCGCTGCCTTCTGCCAATGATGTCTATGTCATCAGCGTATGCTAACAATTGCACAGACTTGAAACAAATTGTGCCAGTAGAGTTAACTTGGGAATTTCTTACAATTTTTTCAAGTATTATGTTGAAGAAATCGCACAATAGCGCATCACCTTGTCGAACCCTTTTTTGACATCAAAACCTTCTGTGACGTCAGTACCAACCTTGACCGAGCAGCGAGAGTTCTCCATCGTGATCCTACACAGTCGGGTGAGCTTTGTGGGGATGCCAAAACCAGACATGGATAAATGCTATCGTATGCGACCTTAAGATCGATAAAGAGATGGTGGGTATTGATTTGGAGTTCTTTGGTAGTTTCCAGGATCTGCTGTAGCGTGAACATTTGATCGATTGTGGACTTTCCTGGCCTGAAACCGCACTGATAGGGTCCAATCAGGTTGATGACAAATGGTTTCAGACGTTCACATAATACAGCAGAAAGGATCTTGTACGCGATATACAGGAGACTTATTCCTCTGTAGTTGGCGCAGCTTAGAGGGTCTCTTTTTTTGTGGATCGGGCAAACGATGCTGAGGTTCCATTCATCAGACATACTTTCTTCTGACCAGACTTTGGAGATGAGTTGGTGTATGCACTGTACCAGGTCATCTCAAAATGCTTTAAAGAGATCGGCGGGTAGTCCGTCGGGGCCAGCACCTTTGTTGTTTTTTAGTTTGGATATCGCTATCTTCACTTCATTTTGATCAGGTGGATGGAATTTTGGTGTTCATTCTGCCTGACAGCGGGATTTTAATCTTCATCGCCTTTTAACAGTCTGCAGAAATGGTCCTTCCATATACTCAGCGCCGACTGTGACTCTACTTCTAGGTTTCCATTCCTATCTCTACAGCCTCCTGTGCTGGTTTTCTTTGTCTTGATACGTTCTTTTTACCTGTTGGTAAAACTTCCGCACGTTGTTCCTGGAGTAGCATCTCTCAATATCTTCGATCGCGTGCTTCTCATGCTCTCTCTTTTTCTTCTGGAGAAGCAGGTGTTCTTACAGTCTTTTTTGCTCGTAGAGCTCGCGAGCAGCTCTCGCCCTTCCTGCCAGCGCCGCTTTATATGCCATTTGTTTGCATGTACCTGCCTGCATTCTTCATCGAAGCAGAGATTTCGTGGTGGAGGTCTGGTGAAACCTAGCACATCAGTTGTGGCACGTCTGATGGCTTGTTGGCAACGTTGCCACTGGCCTTCGGCACTTGATGCTGGCGGAAATGGAGTTCTTGAGAGGTTACGGGATATTCGATCGGCATAGATTCTGGCGGTCTCTTGCGATTGCAGTTTTCCGACGTCATACTTCCTCACAGTATTACTCCGTTGTTGGGACGTTCGGGTTATTCGCATTCTTACCTTGGCTGCAACAAGGTAGTGATCCGAGTCGATGTTAGCTGCTCGGAAGCTGCGAGCATCCAGAATACTGGAGGTGTGCCTTGCATCGATTGCAACGTGATCAATAAACCTTAAGGTACATAAAAAGAGACAAAAATTATATTCGAGATTTTGTTTTTTAGGGTTATGGTATCCGCCCACTTTATCCAAAATGTTAACTTGGCAAATTTTCTTTTTGTTATGGTCAATTCGAAAGGTCTTAAGAACTTGACCAGTGAACCGACCAAAATTTAGTCAGTATTCATTAAATAATAAAATGTAGGTATTTCTTAATTTGTAGTTGTTTCAATATTAATCTACTTTAAATATTTTGTAATAAGTATTCATGAAGTAAGAACTTGTCATACTTTTAGATCTCACTACTTTTCACGGCTTACTTGTTACATAGAGGTTTTTGTATAGAAGAACTTGGCTCTTTTTTTTTATTAATGTTTTTAACCTGACATGTTTTCAGAAAAAAATTCAGAAAAATTTTCAGAATAATGATTCTTTTTTTTTTTAAATATTTCGTTGGTATGAAATGAACACACCCCTCGGAGTAGGTGTGCGGTTCATATTTTGTTGACGTGTAATTTCCAATTTTATCTCAGAAATATCAAAGTAGAATTGACATTTTGATGTTATAGGAACATCTCGTTAAAATCGTTGTTTAAATTCACCAAATGACCGTCAATTCAACTTTCCTTGCTGATTTCCACAATACCAAGAACAATACATATTGCAAGATATGCTCTTGAGTACGTTGTCAAAGTTCGGTAGTCATATATTCCACAAAGGTCGATGAATTTTTGACACATCTAATCTTATTTTTGACACATCTACCCACAAAATAGAGATGGGTCAATATTTCAGTAAGCGGTATTAAGCAGCAGAACAAAAATACCTGTTATTGAAAAAACATTTAATATTTCGATTTTTTTTTTATTTTGATCGAACCGATAGCAGAATATACGTAGATGATTACGTTCGAGTAGAAAATAGTTAATTAAAATTGATATTTTACTGACAGTTTTTGTTTCATAATTATTATTTCAGAAACAGATATTTATAGCTGTTATTTAAAGGTAGCAATAACCGATATTGCAACTAGCGACTTGTCTATGCAATGTTTGACCCAAAGGTCTTTGATTTTCGTTACATGAGCGAACTTGAACGAAAATGAAAAATAGCAAGAGCTTGCCATTTAATATACATAACGGCAAAAGCTTAACCAGAAATCGAGACACATTTTGATGGTCAATTTTTTCAAAATTGTCGTACAAGTAGTATTTATTATTAACCGCAAAAATTATAAGGGTATATACTCTCTGATGCGCTCGTTTTTCTTTTATACATTAATCCAACAATGGTTACGATTACTCTGAGTAAACAAAATGAAATATATATGTAAATATAAACTTAAAACAAATTAAAAAAAAAAAATAAAATGCACGACTGGATCGCACGAGCTTGCACTTATGTTCGATCACATCGAATGCAAAAGATTTCTGTTAAAAATCTAAATATATATTTAAAGTAGTTTTTTACTTCATTTTTTATATATACAAAATATCTTTAATTTTTTTCTACAAAAAATTGTTATGACAGTCTGATCAAAGAAAAAATAATTCAAATTTCTGAAATAAATACTTAAACTAATTTAATATTTAATTTAATTTTAATTAAAAAATTCTAAAAATCTGTGGAGCAGAACAAAAGTTTTTTTTAAAACCTTTTGAAATTACAGATTTCAATTCAAAAACGATAATTCATAGATATTCAATAAATTCATATAAATATAATTTAAAAAAAAATTAATGAGCAGTTTTTCAAATATAAATTTAATTTTTTTTAAAAATGATTTTAAAAATAGAAAAAAATACTAATTCAAAATGTTGGTACGCGGTATAATTTTGGCAACCTAAACCTATATATGTGTGAAATTTTGAAAGAATCGGTTGAGCCGTTTATGAGATAGTCGAAAGCAAAAAAAACGGTCCTATGGAAAGTACCGTTTTTAAACATTTTTCTATTTTTTTTCAAACCATATGATCGGTTGTAGCTAAAAAGCCCCACTGATTTTTTTTAAATTAAAATCGTAAGAGCTGTTTCCGAGAAAAATAGGTTTGAACGTATCGTTTAAACTGCAGGTACAGTTATTTTTTGAGCTAAAAAAAAATGTTTAATTTTCCCTCTGTATAATACCAGATCAAACTTTTGATCTAAACTTTGATCAAAATCCGTCGAGGCGTTTATGAGAAAGTTCAAAATAAAAAATAGGTTGTATGGCAGGTATACCGTTAATAACAAAATATTAAAACAAATGTTTGTTGACCAAAATGTAGAGTAGGTATACGTAACATAGTAAACACAATTTTTAATCAAAATCGTTAGAGCCGTTTTCGAGATAATTTAGATGGTAGAATAAATTGTATGGCAGGTACCGATAGTTTTGGACCTAAAACAACGATTCAAAAATCTATTTTAGACAATCACCTTAAATGCTTAAATACCAAGCTTAAAGAAAATCGCTGCTGCCGTTTAGGCTGTAGACCATCTTACAGACAGACAGACAGACAGACAGAATTGCAGGACCCACTTTTTGGTGTTCTATATCATCGTAATGTCAGGTTTGATTAAAATCTCGAGTTCGATTTTTTTCCTAATGCAAAACTTGTCCTTTAGTACCTATATGGATGTATATCGCAAGTAAAAATGGTAAAATTGTTGGGTTAAAACAATAACAAAAAAAGGCAAACCTCTTTGGCCTAAATAAAATTTCTTGTAATTTTTTTCTAACAAAATATTTGTATGCCAAATTGATGTATGCATTTAACAATTTAAATTTAAGCACAGAATTTCAAAAAAAATTGTCCACCAGTTTTCGAAATATGTACATATAAAATTTTCAAAAACATAAAAAAAAGTTTTTTTTTCTCTTATCCAAAAAAAATATTTTTTTCGAAAATTTTGGTATGCAATTTTATTGAGAATTCGAAGGACCTACTATATACAAATTTTAATCGAATTCCGTTGAGCTGTTCATGAGATCGTCGAAACTAGATAATACGCAAAATCCCGTAATAAAAACGTAATGACCTGAATTTCCCTTTATCAAAATCGTTAAAGCTGTTTTAGAGATATATAAGATAGTATAAAAAATTGAATCGCAGGTACCGTTAGTTTTGAGGCAGACTGCGAAATTGCGGGTACCACATGATCATCGTAAACCAAATTTGATTAAAATCTAGAGTTCGATTTTTTTCCAAATGCAAAACTTGCCCTATAGCAAGTAAAAACTTTTCTTAGGTTTTAAAAATAAAGTTTTTTTTTTTATTGCTTGTGTCTTGTGTTTCTGGCATTTTCCAAAAGGTAAATAAATTTTGGGCCACCCTGGTCTTCGCTTCACAGAAATACACAACATACATAGAGCTTATGTCCGTCTGCACATCGAAGTAAAGTCGTGACTATTAATTCACCAGTAAATATGGTCACAACACCATTTCTCTGGGGTGAAGTTTTAACGGCTCCGAAATTGACGCACAATTAGTAAGATAACAAAATAAATAGTCAAGAGACCTAAGATTATAATTTCAAATCTGATCTGGCTGTCCAAATCTCGAGTAATCTTCCAGTGAAATAGCCAGTGGGATCCCTCCCCTTAAACATTTCAATCGTATTTTTTCTGGTTGCCCATCAGCTAACGCTAGAGCACAGTTTATATCACAATTAAGAAAAAGGTTAAGTATACGCCCTATATTCTCTCTGGGTGAAATGATAGCTTTTTGTTAATTGTTCTGATAATCATCATTCAAGAATGTATCATTTTTTGTAACCGAATATGAGAATAAAGTTTCTCCTCAACCTTTCTATCAAGAAATATATCTGCATAAAACAAGAAGAGTTCATTAACCTGACCAAGTTAACAGTTGACTTGGAGTAAACAAAATTTACAAAAAGAAAAGAATGAACAACTTTTCACTGTCTTAAGCCGAATGTAGGTCAAGCCACTTTATACTTTGACAAACGAACATACAGCGCTGTGGTGCTAGCTGCTGTTGCTGCTTCAACTTCTACTTTCACTTAGAAAGTTCTCCACTATACAAGTTTCTTTAACTGCGGAGGTGCCTCAAATAAACAACAAACAACCAACTTGAAGAAGCACAACAATGCTCTTTTGATTTTCTTTTTTATTTATTTTTATTTTCTGATCTCAAAAAAAAAAAAAAAAAAAAACATTTGCAAAATTTTCGAACATAGAAAACTGCAAGGCAGCAAAAAAAACATTCCGATAGCGGAGGAGAAATTTTGTTTTCCATCTCAACGGCAATGGCTTTTACTTTCAAATGCGTACCAATGAATGATTTTGAATCGCTACTGGCAATATAGCCAAAACCCCACCCTACACCAACATGTAATTGGCCATTATCCGGGGAACAAGTCTCGCACGACATGGCAGATTTGGTTTTAAGGGGAATTTTTTAAATTGACACATGCCTCGCCGGATGGGAGCTGTCAATATGACATCCAAATCGATTTGGTTACAGCACAAACCACACACACACACATCAGTTCATTCCATACTGTTGCTTTTTAGATACCGCGTTCACTTTCTATGGACATTGGCAGTGGCCGGCCTTAATATTGGCACCGACAGCAACTAACATCAAATTCACGGGAAGTGCGCAGTCATCCGTTTCGGCAACTAACGGTTGGCAAAGTGCTTATGACGACCATAATAATGATAGTGATAACGACCATGGGTGAAATCTTTCATTTATTCATGTATAGATACTTTTTTAGTTGACCCAAAACTGGTCCTAGTCGTGATGCTGGGACTATTATTTGTGTGTTTTTTTTTATTGATGAATGATTATTTATATTATTGATGTATGTAGTTGTTTTTGCTGAAAATTTCGAATGAAACTGGTGCGCGGTGGTATTTTTAAGCCGCACGAGCGAGCACAGTGAGAAAGTGAAATCTTGAGAAACTCGAGCTGTGATTCATGTGGGTGATTCGAGTGATTCATTGAGCTTAGTGTCAATGGCCATTAGTTGGAGTTTGTGATTGAAAATAAACAGTTTCGAGTGCATAGTAGTAACTGTTGAATTGACTATTAGAGATGATTTGACAGTAGGCATTGTAAGGAAAATATGATGTGCCAAAATCATCAAAATTAATAAATGGTTAAACAATTTTATTTTCTAAATTTCTAGTTTATGTTTCGAAAGAGTAAAGCTAAAGAAAATAAATGCAGGATCATAACAACCAAATTCTTATAAGTCCTTGTTCTTTGTAACTGAGAGGTGGATATCATCATACCCTTATCTTCTCGGATATCAAGTACAAATTGTCATTTTCAGCGAGCACGAGGCGATGAGGAATCCCCAGATTTACAAAGATACATATAAATAGGGCTGGCAACGAGACCGAGACTAGTCTCGGTCTCGTCTCGGTCTCGGTCTCGTCAACGAGACGAGACTCCTTTAAAGGTACCGAAGACGAGACCGAGACGAGAGCGAGACGAGACCGTATTGTTGGTACCGAAATTCGACGAGAGTCTCGCTGGTCTCGGCGGTCTCGGTCGTTTCATTTCGGTTTTCGCTAGAAGAAAATTTTGTTTTTATTTCATTATTTTTTAATATCTAATCATGTTCAATTTTTATAATATTCACAAGTTTTTTTTGCGAAATATTATATGCGCGTTAAAATATCAAACCATATTATGTATATACATAGTTATACAGAGATAGGCGCATTTCGAAAATCCAGAGAAGAATGCGTACGATTTATATATGCATGGCGTTGCTTCCTTTTGGGTGACATTTGGAAAAAAATATTGTCAAAACGTTAAAATATAGTTCGTTGCCTAACTGTCAAGCCATGAGCTGTCAAAATCCCATGAAGAATTTCTCCGATTTAAATGGATTAAAAAATCTCTACAAAAGTCAAATTTTACCTCAGAAAATTATAAATTTGTCGATTTAATTTATTGCTCCGTTAAAAGGTGATTTAAGGCCTCTTGGGTGAGGTTTGAAAAAAAATATTTTAAAAACGTCAAAATTTACAGTCCTATTCTGTTAAACGTTCACGTGAATATTTATATTCTGCTATCCGACGGAAAAAACGAACTGTTTCAAAAATTACATAAATTTCGATCAAAAATAAATTTTATCAATTAGATTCTCTTAAGAATTAAACAAAAAAAAATATTAGTAAAGCTTTGGACTCAAAAGATAGAAGGCATTTGAAAATATCTAAAAAGTGAAAAATTGAGTAAAATATTCACGTGAATCGGAAGATAGCAGAATAGGGCTGATAGTTTATTGCCTACCTGGCAAAGCAATGAACTGTCAATTTCATTGAAGGATTGCTCCGATTAAAATGGATTAAAAAACTGTACAAAATTCAAATTTTATCTTGGAAATACGGCTCTTCAAAGGTGTCTGATAACGTTACTTCACAGCCTTTTTTTTACGTTATCACACACCTTTGAAAACTAAATTCGCACAAAATGTAAGCCATTCGGAGCGCTTTCAAAATTCAACTTAAAAATATAGTTTTCGATTTACAGAAGTAAAACTTACTCGTTTAAAGTGAAGTCTATGGCCTTAGCTTCATGGACCTACGTACTGCAGAACAAAATTTCTAGTTTTTGATTTGTTTAGCATAAGCAACGTACAAGGCTATATATCATTATTAGATTCATGCATAATTGACAAGCACAATAAAGTTGGATAAGACTTGCAGATGCCAAGTTTGACCGAATTCTTGAGATCCATATTGTACGTTGATTTTCACCAAGTTTCCCAAACTTGTTTTTTTTTCTATTGGTTTTGACAGCTAAATGTGAATATGTGTACCAATTCGTACGATTTTTCACGCTACCAAACATTAAAATTGGAGCAATCCTTCAATGGATTTTGACAGCTCATGACTCGACAGGTAGGCAACGAAATATATTTTAACGTTTTGATAATATTTTTTTCCAAATGTCATACAAGAGGCTTAAAATCAACTTTTGTCGGAGGAAAAAATTTCGAGGTAAAATTTGAATTTTGTAGAGGATTTGTAATCCATCTAAATCGGAGCGATGCTTCAATGGATTTTGACAGTTCATGACTTGACAAGTAGGCAACTTACTATATCTTGACATTTGAGCAATATTTTGTTTTCGAAATTTCACCTAAAAGGTCTAACATCAACTTTTTAGGGCGCAATAAATTAAATCGAAAAATTTCAATTTTTTTAGGTAAAATTTGAGTTTTGTATAGGTTTTTTTTTAATTCATTTAAATCGGAGACATCCTTAAATGGTTTTTGACATGTCGTGGCTGGACAAAACCGGTAAATTTATTTCTTAAAAAATCGAGCGTTGTATGTGGGTACTCTTTTTTATTTAATATTTTATTTGTTTTTGCTATGAAATATATTAACTTACACAGTTCTTCCAAAATGTTATTTCCACTTAACTCAAAAGACAAAACAGACTCACGAGTTTGTTTTATACATTTTCCCGCATTTTTCTTACCGACGAACTGCTGAGATACCACAACCATACTCTATATTTGCAATCCGAACAATGCGTCTTATCTTTATCTTACATCTTTTTACTACCAAAAAACACGAACGAAACCAAGACTAAGGATGATACCAGGACCGAGACCGAGACCGAGACGAGACCGCACATTAAAATTTTCTCGAGAAAAAGGCGAGACCAAGGCCGAGACGAGACTTGGTTAGGCGAGACCTGAACCGAAACCGAGACGAGACTGAAATTTTTCGATTTTGGCGAGACCGAGACGAGATTAACAAATGTCTCGCCTGGTCTCGTCTCGTTGCCAGCCCTACATATAAATTTCTATTCTGCTTAAATTTAAAATAAATAAATTAAATTAATAAAGTAATAATTATTTTTATTAACTTTGTGGTGCCTTAATATAAATTACCTAACTGATTTCGTTACACGTGCCCCACTAAGGGTGTAGCTGTAAGCAAAGCAGAAATTGGTATGGGGTAGATGTAAACACTTTTTTTTATTAAAGACAAGTTTTTAACAGATACCAACATTTTTCAGGTCGGCTTCCTTAAGCTAAGAGTTGGATTGCGCTTCATAAATGACTTCATCCAATCTATTACTGATATTTTATTATAATCCCAGCTTTGCGGAATTGGAACTTACATGCAAATAGCGTAATTGTATGCGAAATATCTTGTTTGAAGAAATGTTAGACCGTAGCACATTTTTGCACATTTGACAAGGTAATTCTTGTTCGGTGTTAAAAACTTGTCTGGTGGAGTATTTGGGTTTATCACGGACAGCTTAGCGAAACTATATTTGTTTCTCGTTCTGAATCACTATAGCTATTTAACTTTGTTTAAGAAACAGGCTTGTAGAATTAATATTTTTGTTAAAGCAGTTTCACTCTAAGATTTTTTCTTGCAAGAGAATTTCGTGAAGAGCCGCCTCATAATCTGACTCGGGCTTCTCAATTCTTCCCTTTTACTTGCGATTATAGGTAAGGGCAAGTTATGCATTCGTAAAAAATTCTAACGTTCAAACATGACATTACGATCATATACTCGTAGAAGCCTTAAATATTGATCTTCGGGGCTTTGCTATAGGACTACAATGAATACCGGCAGGCACACATAGCCAAACAAGGAGAATATAAGGCAGCGCTGCAAAGAAGGGCAATATCACCTCGTGAGCTGTATAGATTGAGGAGGAGGATAGGAACAACGGCTTCTCAGAAAGAAAAGAAAATGCACGACCGAATTGAACAAACTTGCTCTTGTAGCTAACAACTTTAATCTAACTAAACATAGGCGCTGTTAGTATTTAGATATATTAATATTAGATAGTCTAGTTTAGGTAAGTTTAATACCGATGAAGATAAGATTACCTTGAATCTTAGTATAATGAATTATCGAATGGATGATTCAAGGAATAGTTACATTACCTAAAAATGTATATTTAAATGGATTTTGATTATGTAAATTAGGAGAATAATACCTACATAGATGGAACATAGGTATATAAATATGTACATATAATTATGAAAATGATTATGATATTATTAATATTAATATAAAAATAGTGACTGGTTTTTGGAAAAATCGATTTTTCAAAAAAAAGTTATTTATTATTTGAAAATCAAAACACTTGCAAAAAAAATGTATGTTTATCAGTTCGTCCAATAATGAGAAAGTCGAAAATATACAAAAGTGGTTCTATGGGAAATACATACAATTAATAAGAGCGCAAAATAATATATGTTTATACTTAAAAGTTGACTGTACTAATTTCATGTCGTCGCTGTTTAAGAAAACCGGCATAACTCAAAAAACTCGATTTTTGAGTTAATGATGGCATCGACTGAAAAAATCATGGTCTCTATGGTTCTGTAAAATCGGCATAACTGTATCTCTTCAGAATCCCGTTAGATGTGCCAATTTGTAATTTGTCCCATTTAGTTGTTCGCCAATAAAGAACACAGGCATAACTCAGTAAGTCCAGTGTTTCGTCAGGAGCGGATGTGATTTTATGCGGAAAATCGGATTTTTTTGTGTTGTGTGCAAGATATTTATAAGATAATATATAGAATAGTGTACTTACTTAAAATTGATCAGTTTTCTTAAGAAAGTAAGTAGGCACTGTTTTGGAATATTTTTCTGTTTTAAAACAAATTGTTTCACTTTTCTTGATAAATTGAAATAAAATGCACGACTGAAACGCACGAACTTGCTCTTATGTTCGAAGACATCGTATGCAAAAGATTTCTATTTAAAAGCTAAATATAATATATTATAATATAAATATTATTTTTTATACACAAAGTGTAATTAATTTTTTTCTAAAAAAAATTGGTATGACAATCTTAAATATTTAATAATATAAACATAAAAACAAAAAATTAAATCGGATTAATCAAAGAAAAAATAATTAAAAATTCTGAAATAAATACTTTAACTAATTTTAGCTCAAAAAAAAGTACGCCATTTTATTTCTTGGATAAATTTGAATTTATGAGAAAAAAAAATTTAAAAATCTGTGCAGCGGTTTTTGAGAAAAAAACGTTTTTTTTTAAACTTTTTGAAATTTTTTTTTTAATATCAAAAACGCCAGTTCATAGGTATTCAGCAAATACATTATAAATATAATTTTTGAAGAAAAATTAATGAGTAGTTTTCAAAATATAAATTTTTTTCTTAAAAATGCTTTTAAAAATACAAAAAAATATTAATTAAAAATATTGGTACCTACGCAGAATAACTTGGGCAACCTAAGGCTACATATGTGTGAATTTTTGAAAGAATCGGGTAATGAGATAGTCGAAATAAAAAAAAACGGTCCTATGGAAAGTACCGTTTTTAGACATTTAAAATTTTTTTTTTCAAACATATGATCGACAAAATTGTTAGAGCCGTTTCCGAGAAAAATAGGCTTTAACGTAACGGTTATATGGCTGGTAGCGTTATTTTTGAGCTAGCAAACATTTTCAATTTCCCCTCTGCACAATACCTCAAAAAAATTCATAGACCAAGTTTGAAGCAATTCGGCCCACCCGTTTGGGCTGTAGGTTTCTATACATACAAACAGACAGACTGACAGAATGACAGACTGAGAGACTGTCAGTCTGTCAGTCTGTCAGTCTGTCAGTCTGTCAGTCTGTCAGTCTGTCAGTCTGTCAGTCTGTCAGTCTGTCAGTCTGTCAGTCTGTCAGTCTGTCAGTCTGTCAGTCTGTCAGTCTGTCAGTCTGTCAGTCTGTCAGTCTGTCAGTCTGTCAGTCTGTCAGTCTGTCAGTCTGTCAGTCTGTCAGTCTGTCAGTCTGTCAGTCTGTCAGTCTGTCAGTCTGTCAGTCTGTCAGTCTGTCAGTCTGTCAGTCTGTCAGTCTGTCAGTCTGTCAGTCTGTCAGTCTGTCAGTCTGTCAGTCTGTCAGTCTGTCAGTCTGTCAGTCTGTCAGTCTGTCAGTCTGTCAGTCTGTCAGTCTGTCAGTCTGTCAGTCTGTCAGTCTGTCAGTCTGTCAGTCTGTCAGTCTGTCAGTCTGTCAGTCTGTCAGTCTGTCAGTCTGTCAGTCTGTCAGTCTGTCAGTCTGTCAGTCTGTCAGTCTGTCAGTCTGTCAGTCTGTCAGTCTGTCAGTCTGTCAGTCTGTCAGTCTGTCAGTCTGTCAGTCTGTCAGTCTGTCAGTCTGTCAGTCTGTCAGTCTGTCAGTCTGTCAGTCTGTCAGTCTGTCAGTCTGTCAGTCTGTCAGTCTGTCAGTCTGTCAGTCTGTCAGTCTGTCAGTCTGTCAGTCTGTCAGTCTGTCAGTCTGTCAGTCTGTCAGTCTGTCAGTCTGTCAGTCTGTCAGTCTGTCAGTCTGTCAGTCTGTCAGTCTGTCAGTCTGTCAGTCTGTCAGTCTGTCAGTCTGTCAGTCTGTCAGTCTGTCAGTCTGTCAGTCTGTCAGTCTGTCAGTCTGTCAGTCTGTCAGTCTGTCAGTCTGTCAGTCTGTCAGTCTGTCAGTCTGTCAGTCTGTCAGTCTGTCAGTCTGTCAGTCTGTCAGTCTGTCAGTCTGTCAGTCTGTCAGTCTGTCAGTCTGTCAGTCTGTCAGTCTGTCAGTCTGTCAGTCTGTCAGTCTGTCAGTCTGTCAGTCTGTCAGTCTGTCAGTCTGTCAGTCTGTCAGTCTGTCAGTCTGTCAGTCTGTCAGTCTGTCAGTCTGTCAGTCTGTCAGTCTGTCAGTCTGTCAGTCTGTCAGTCTGTCAGTCTGTCAGTCTGTCAGTCTGTCAGTCTGTCAGTCTGTCAGTCTGTCAGTCTGTCAGTCTGTCAGTCTGTCAGTCTGTCAGTCTGTCAGTCTGTCAGTCTGTCAGTCTGTCAGTCTGTCAGTCTGTCAGTCTGTCAGTCTGTCAGTCTGTCAGTCTGTCAGTCTGTCAGTCTGTCAGTCTGTCAGTCTGTCAGTCTGTCAGTCTGTCAGTCTGTCAGTCTGTCAGTCTGTCAGTCTGTCAGTCTGTCAGTCTGTCAGTCTGTCAGTCTGTCAGTCTGTCAGTCTGTCAGTCTGTCAGTCTGTCAGTCTGTCAGTCTGTCAGTCTGTCAGTCTGTCAGTCTGTCAGTCTGTCAGTCTGTCAGTCTGTCAGTCTGTCAGTCTGTCAGTCTGTCAGTCTGTCAGTCTGTCAGTCTGTCAG
The DNA here is from genome assembly GCA_910595825.1 of Philhelius pedissequus. Lineage (NCBI taxonomy): Eukaryota > Metazoa > Arthropoda > Insecta > Diptera > Syrphidae > Philhelius > Philhelius pedissequus. Next base: position 100,283,512 of record OU343161.1, on the reverse strand, counting down.
TCTGTCAGTCTGTCAGTCTGTCAGTCTGTCAGTCTGTCAGTCTGTCAGTCTGTCAGTCTGTCAGTCTGTCAGTCTGTCAGTCTGTCAGTCTGTCAGTCTGTCAGTCTGTCAGTCTGTCAGTCTGTCAGTCTGTCAGTCTGTCAGTCTGTCAGTCTGTCAGTCTGTCAGTCTGTCAGTCTGTCAGTCTGTCAGTCTGTCAGTCTGTCAGTCTGTCTGTCAGTCTGTCAGTCTGTCAGTCTGTCAGTCTGTCAGTCTGTCAGTCTGTCAGTCTGTCAGTCTGTCAGTCTGTCAGTCTGTCAGTCTGTCAGTCTGTCAGTCTGTCAGTCTGTCAGTCTGTCAGTCTGTCAGTCTGTCAGTCTGTCAGTCTGTCAGTCTGTCAGTCTGTCAGTCTGTCAGTCTGTCAGTCTGTCAGTCTGTCAGTCTGTCAGTCTGTCAGTCTGTCAGTCTGTCAGTCTGTCAGTCTGTCAGTCTGTCAGTCTGTCAGTCTGTCAGTCTGTCAGTCTGTCAGTCTGTCAGTCTGTCAGTCTGTCAGTCTGTCAGTCTGTCAGTCTGTCAGTCTGTCAGTCTGTCAGTCTGTCAGTCTGTCAGTCTGTCAGTCTGTCAGTCTGTCAGTCTGTCAGTCTGTCAGTCTGTCAGTCTGTCAGTCTGTCAGTCTGTCAGTCTGTCAGTCTGTCAGTCTGTCAGTCTGTCAGTCTGTCAGTCTGTCAGTCTGTCAGTCTGTCAGTCTGTCAGTCTGTCAGTCTGTCAGTCTGTCAGTCTGTCAGTCTGTCAGTCTGTCAGTCTGTCAGTCTGTCAGTCTGTCAGTCTGTCAGTCTGTCAGTCTGTCAGTCTGTCAGTCTGTCAGTCTGTCAGTCTGTCAGTCTGTCAGTCTGTCAGTCTGTCAGTCTGTCAGTCTGTCAGTCTGTCAGTCTGTCAGTCTGTCAGTCTGTCAGTCTGTCAGTCTGTCAGTCTGTCAGTCTGTCAGTCTGTCAGTCTGTCAGTCTGTCAGTCTGTCAGTCTGTCAGTCTGTCAGTCTGTCAGTCTGTCAGTCTGTCAGTCTGTCAGTCTGTCAGTCTGTCAGTCTGTCAGTCTGTCAGTCTGTCAGTCTGTCAGTCTGTCAGTCTGTCAGTCTGTCAGTCTGTCAGTCTGTCAGTCTGTCAGTCTGTCAGTCTGTCAGTCTGTCAGTCTGTCAGTCTGTCAGTCTGTCAGTCTGTCAGTCTGTCAGTCTGTCAGTCTGTCAGTCTGTCAGTCTGTCAGTCTGTCAGTCTGTCAGTCTGTCAGTCTGTCAGTCTGTCAGTCTGTCAGTCTGTCAGTCTGTCAGTCTGTCAGTCTGTCAGTCTGTCAGTCTGTCAGTCTGTCAGTCTGTCAGTCTGTCAGTCTGTCAGTCTGTCAGTCTGTCAGTCTGTCAGTCTGTCAGTCTGTCAGTCTGTCAGTCTGTCAGTCTGTCAGTCTGTCAGTCTGTCAGTCTGTCAGTCTGTCAGTCTGTCAGTCTGTCAGTCTGTCAGTCTGTCAGTCTGTCAGTCTGTCAGTCTGTCAGTCTGTCAGTCTGTCAGTCTGTCAGTCTGTCAGTCTGTCAGTCTGTCAGTCTGTCAGTCTGTCAGTCTGTCAGTCTGTCAGTCTGTCAGTCTGTCAGTCTGTCAGTCTGTCAGTCTGTCAGTCTGTCAGTCTGTCAGTCTGTCAGTCTGTCAGTCTGTCAGTCTGTCAGTCTGTCAGTCTGTCAGTCTGTCAGTCTGTCAGTCTGTCAGTCTGTCAGTCTGTCAGTCTGTCAGTCTGTCAGTCTGTCAGTCTGTCAGTCTGTCAGTCTGTCAGTCTGTCAGTCTGTCAGTCTGTCAGTCTGTCAGTCTGTCAGTCTGTCAGTCTGTCAGTCTGTCAGTCTGTCAGTCTGTCAGTCTGTCAGTCTGTCAGTCTGTCAGTCTGTCAGTCTGTCAGTCTGTCAGTCTGTCAGTCTGTCAGTCTGTCAGTCTGTCAGTCTGTCAGTCTGTCAGTCTGTCAGTCTGTCAGTCTGTCAGTCTGTCAGTCTGTCAGTCTGTCAGTCTGTCAGTCTGTCAGTCTGTCAGTCTGTCAGTCTGTCAGTCTGTCAGTCTGTCAGTCTGTCAGTCTGTCAGTCTGTCAGTCTGTCAGTCTGTCAGTCTGTCAGTCTGTCAGTCTGTCAGTCTGTCAGTCTGTCAGTCTGTCAGTCTGTCAGTCTGTCAGTCTGTCAGTCTGTCAGTCTGTCAGTCTGTCAGTCTGTCAGTCTGTCAGTCTGTCAGTCTGTCAGTCTGTCAGTCTGTCAGTCTGTCAGTCTGTCAGTCTGTCAGTCTGTCAGTCTGTCAGTCTGTCAGTCTGTCAGTCTGTCAGTCTGTCAGTCTGTCAGTCTGTCAGTCTGTCAGTCTGTCAGTCTGTCAGTCTGTCAGTCTGTCAGTCTGTCAGTCTGTCAGTCTGTCAGTCTGTCAGTCTGTCAGTCTGTCAGTCTGTCAGTCTGTCAGTCTGTCAGTCTGTCAGTCTGTCAGTCTGTCAGTCTGTCAGTCTGTCAGTCTGTCAGTCTGTCAGTCTGTCAGTCTGTCAGTCTGTCAGTCTGTCAGTCTGTCAGTCTGTCAGTCTGTCAGTCTGTCAGTCTGTCAGTCTGTCAGTCTGTCAGTCTGTCAGTCTGTCAGTCTGTCAGTCTGTCAGTCTGTCAGTCTGTCAGTCTGTCAGTCTGTCAGTCTGTCAGTCTGTCAGTCTGTCAGTCTGTCAGTCTGTCAGTCTGTCAGTCTGTCAGTCTGTCAGTCTGTCAGTCTGTCAGTCTGTCAGTCTGTCAGTCTGTCAGTCTGTCAGTCTGTCAGTCTGTCAGTCTGTCAGTCTGTCAGTCTGTCAGTCTGTCAGTCTGTCAGTCTGTCAGTCTGTCAGTCTGTCAGTCTGTCAGTCTGTCAGTCTGTCAGTCTGTCAGTCTGTCAGTCTGTCAGTCTGTCAGTCTGTCAGTCTGTCAGTCTGTCAGTCTGTCAGTCTGTCAGTCTGTCAGTCTGTCAGTCTGTCAGTCTGTCAGTCTGTCAGTCTGTCAGTCTGTCAGTCTGTCAGTCTGTCAGTCTGTCAGTCTGTCAGTCTGTCAGTCTGTCAGTCTGTCAGTCTGTCAGTCTGTCAGTCTGTCAGTCTGTCAGTCTGTCAGTCTGTCAGTCTGTCAGTCTGTCAGTCTGTCAGTCTGTCAGTCTGTCAGTCTGTCAGTCTGTCAGTCTGTCAGTCTGTCAGTCTGTCAGTCTGTCAGTCTGTCAGTCTGTCAGTCTGTCAGTCTGTCAGTCTGTCAGTCTGTCAGTCTGTCAGTCTGTCAGTCTGTCAGTCTGTCAGTCTGTCAGTCTGTCAGTCTGTCAGTCTGTCAGTCTGTCAGTCTGTCAGTCTGTCAGTCTGTCAGTCTGTCAGTCTGTCAGTCTGTCAGTCTGTCAGTCTGTCAGTCTGTCAGTCTGTCAGTCTGTCAGTCTGTCAGTCTGTCAGTCTGTCAGTCTGTCAGTCTGTCAGTCTGTCAGTCTGTCAGTCTGTCAGTCTGTCAGTCTGTCAGTCTGTCAGTCTGTCAGTCTGTCAGTCTGTCAGTCTGTCAGTCTGTCAGTCTGTCAGTCTGTCAGTCTGTCAGTCTGTCAGTCTGTCAGTCTGTCAGTCTGTCAGTCTGTCAGTCTGTCAGTCTGTCAGTCTGTCAGTCTGTCAGTCTGTCAGTCTGTCAGTCTGTCAGTCTGTCAGTCTGTCAGTCTGTCAGTCTGTCAGTCTGTCAGTCTGTCAGTCTGTCAGTCTGTCAGTCTGTCAGTCTGTCAGTCTGTCAGTCTGTCAGTCTGTCAGTCTGTCAGTCTGTCAGTCTGTCAGTCTGTCAGTCTGTCAGTCTGTCAGTCTGTCAGTCTGTCAGTCTGTCAGTCTGTCAGTCTGTCAGTCTGTCAGTCTGTCAGTCTGTCAGTCTGTCAGTCTGTCAGTCTGTCAGTCTGTCAGTCTGTCAGTCTGTCAGTCTGTCAGTCTGTCAGTCTGTCAGTCTGTCAGTCTGTCAGTCTGTCAGTCTGTCAGTCTGTCAGTCTGTCAGTCTGTCAGTCTGTCAGTCTGTCAGTCTGTCAGTCTGTCAGTCTGTCAGTCTGTCAGTCTGTCAGTCTGTCAGTCTGTCAGTCTGTCAGTCTGTCAGTCTGTCAGTCTGTCAGTCTGTCAGTCTATCAGTCTGTCAGTCTGTCAGTTTTTCAGTCTGTCAGTTTGTCAGTCTGTCAGTCTGTCTGTCTGTATAGACACTTATAGCCCAAACGGTTGGGCCGAATTGCTTCAAACTTATTATAAAGAGTTCTTTCGCTCTACAGAGGGGAAATTGAAATTTGTTTTACCTCAAAAAATAACGGAACCTGCCATATAATCGTTACGTAAGAGCTTATTTTTCTCGGAAACGGCTCTAACGATTTTGATTTAAAAAATCAGTGCAGCTTTTTAGGTACGACCGATCATATGGTTCAAAAAATTTATTTTTTTTTAAATGTCTAAAAACAGTACTTTCCATAGGGAAGTTTTTTGCTTTCAACTATCTCGTAAGTGGCTGAACCGATTATTTCCAAATTTCCAATATATATAGGTTTAGGTTGCCCAATTTATACTGCGTTCCAATATTTTTAATTAATATTTTCTTGTATTTTTAAAAGCTAAACTGCTTTTAAAAAAATATATTTTGAAAACTAGTCAGTAAATTTTTTTCAGAAATTATAGTTACATATATGTATTTGCTGAATACCTATGAATTGGCGTTTTGTGATTTTTTTTGAAAAATGTTTTCAAAAAGTTTAAAAAAAAAACTTTTTTGCTGAAAATCGCCCCACAGATTTTTAAATTTGTTTTCTCCAAAATTCAAATTTATCCAAAAAATAAAATGGCGTACTTTTTTTGAGCTCAAATTAGTTTAAGTACTTATTTCAGAACTTTGAAATATTTCTTCTTTGATTAATCCGATTTGATTATTGTTTTTAAGTTTATATTATTGAATATTTAAGGTTGTCATACCAATTTAAAAAAAAGAAACTTTGTGTATAAAAAAATAAGTAAAAAACGAGTTTAAAAATATATTTAGATTTTTAATAGAAATCTTTGGCATGCGATGTGATCGAATGTGAGATCATGATCGTGAAATCCAGTCGTGCATTTTATTTTTTAAATTATCAAAATGTTCCTTTTCCCTTCATTAATGATTTGATTTGTGTTATGAAAATCGTTGGAGCCATTTCTGAGAAAAATGAAAAAAAAAAAACTTTTGGGCATATTTCGGAAAAAAAAATATGTGTGAAGAAAATCTATCCAACCGCTTAGACGAAGAGACAGACAGACAGATGGGATTACGGGATCCACTTTTTGGTGTTTTCCATCATCGCAATGTCAAGCTTGAATTAAATTCGAAAATGTTGATACGTATCATGTTGACCGAAATCCAGTGAGCCGTTCATAAGAATATACTATATACCGTTCATAACATATCAATTAAAAAATCTTAGCGACCAAAAAGTAGACTACATATAAACATACATATAAGGTTGCAGAAGTTAATTTCTGAAGTAGGTATAACTTCCTTTGTGGCGTTAAGGGCAAACATTTTCAATCCGACGACACGACACGCACACGCCTCACTCTCAAAAAAGCGTGGTAGTATATCTACTTCGTGGATTTATATATACGGAGTAGTATAATGTGTATTTTAATCTAAAATTTCTCAACCATGAATCAAAGTTCGAACAACGGTGACGTTGGTAGAATTTGAAGATGGGGTCGTTATGGGGAATGTGCGTATTAATGCAAATACTGAGCCGGTATCAAAAAATGTCAACTTCGTTTTTCTTTGACCGGGTTCCCATAAATTGAATATGTTGTAGCTGGCTTAGAATTACGAAAGGAAAAATTGATTCAAATTTGGGAATTCTGTCGCGTTTACGTACACACACTCTTCTTTTTTATCAAAATCGTTAGAACGGATTTATTATTTTTGTATGGCATTTACTGTTATTTTCAAACTTAAACAAATGATTTAAAAAAAGAATATAGCCAAGCACCTAAAAGGCATAAGAACCAAGTTTGAAGGAAATCTCTTCAGGCGCTTGGACTGTAGAGCGACCTACAGTCAGACAGACGGAATTGTGGCACCCAATTTCTTGGTGCTCTTTATCATCTCAATATCAAGTTTAATTAAAATCTCGGGTTCGATTTTCTTCCAAAGACAAAACTTGCCCTATAGTAGATACCTAAATTGTATATCTCAAGTATTAGTTTGACGACTGCACATTTAAAGTTCCATTTGGCATTGGCAACAAGATATACAAACTTGAAAGTTATTTCGGGTTACCAAAGGAAAAAGCTCTTAGTGTCAAAATTTAAAATCTTAAAAGATATTTGCTATTCGCACTAATGGAAAAGAAAGTTAAACCTTTTCAATCTAAAACCATTATGATGTTTCCATAAAGTTTGCTTTTCCAAATGCAACCTTCTTAAAAATAAGGCATTTTTTCATCCAATCAAAGTCACCTTTTGAAAACTTAGATATGTAGGTATTAAGTTCAATTTCTTCATCGAAAACAATGCATTTTAAATAAAATTTCCTTGTTCGTTTTATTACTTTTCTTGAAAATTTGAAATTCAAAGCAACACGATTTTTTTTTGTTGTTATTTTTAGTATTCCACATGCAACATCCAAAGTGGCAACAAACTATCCGGCAGCAAAGTTTCTCCAAACTTAAAAATAGACCAACGACCGATGATGGACGTTTTGTGTTCGTATTCATTATACCAAAACCTAAACCTAAAAAAAAGAAGCTAAAGCTGAAAAAAGAATTTAAAAAAAAAAAAAAATGCAGAACTCCCAAAAATTCAACAGCTGTTGTCTCCGTCTATCTAGTAATGATGGTATTTCCTCTTGTAGGTATCTATGTGCACGTTTAAATCTCCAAGAGCTGCTCAGCACAGCACAATACCTACACATGGTGGAGCAGTCGGCGCAATATAGTAGTCAGTGTCTATGTGACAATGGGGCAGAGGCTGAGGGCTTTGCTCATATGCTACTCTTATGTTTCACTATGCGCTCTATGCTGCTGCTGCTGTTGCTTCTGATTCTGTTTCTGTTGCCAGCTCTATAGTACACCGACAACAGTGCCACACGTTAAGTGCTCAGCCAGCAATTTTCTCAAGCATATCAGAATTCCATTGACATCCAAATCTAAAAGACTCTGCATCGACAACGATAATATGATGAGATGAAGAGAAAGAACTTATGGTAGGTACCTCCATCGAAGGTGGTATTGGGGATGGATGGTGATGATGGTATAGTAAGTAAGTGTAATATGATGACAGTTGGTATCAGATCTATAAGCGTCCAAATCCGAACCGAAGTTCAATGAACCGAGCTTTTTTTTATTTTTATAATTTTCGTCAGTCTGCCTATTGGGTTTCGCTGCTGCCGCTGCCGCGCAGCGCAGACACACAAACAGACCCATGTTAAATTTTTTTTTTTACAATCCTCCCCTCCCAAAAATAAAAATAAATAAATAAGCATATAATTTCCGCCGTCGTCTATGCGATGTGAGACAGAGTATCATATCACAGTTCTCACGAATGTAATAATTTCGAACTTTTATGTGCGTCTCTGGTTTATGCAGCTACCATCTAAGTGCGGGCCGTACGGAGGGCCTGGGTAATATTTTGGTAGATATTCACGTTCTATATCGGACTCAAATACTCAATCCGTACGCCACGACTGCCGTTGACAAGAACGACGACGGACACGACAATTTAGCTCTCTCTCTCTCTCGCTCCCTGTCACTAGCATTTCATAGATTGTAGACTACTGTCCACAAGCCTGTATAGACAGGCTTGACTACAAAAATGGTCAACTTTTGGAAAATTTTGTTCTATGCTAATGGATGCGCTAATGATGTGATGAATGATTTCGGAATTGATTGTGATTAGGGGATTTGGCCACTGACTAGTTCGTTGTGCTTTTTAATTATTTAATGACACATAATTTATAGCTTTCAATTTATAGGTAGGTAAAGATATTTAAGCTTAGTTTTGCTATAGAACTTGTGTTTTAGAAATAATGGCGCAAAATTTTAAACAGCCCGATGTTAAGGGCATATCATGATACTACTTAACAGTTTGCTAATACCAAAGAACTTTACTAATATTTTCCTAATTTTAAACACTTTTTAACTACCTCCATACTAAACTAAACACGACTAAAATAGTGCAAAAAAGAAAGCGAACATAACTTTTTGACGTTTGTAAATGTCAAAGTGGTATATGGATTTAGTACGATACTAAAAAAATAAAGTAGCCATTTTGTGATTTTAACTTTAGTAAATTGTTAAGAAAATAGTACGATGCTAAACTGATTTAAAATTAGCAAAATCCTCTTTTTAGCCAAGTATCATACTAAAAATGATTAATATATTACTAAATCGACTAAAATTTTGCGCCAATATTTTTAAGCAACATAATCCGGCACTATTTATTTAAATATCTACTATTGTTTGATTAGGATAATAGTAATCAGACCAAAAACATAAATGAAAAAAAGGAGCCTAGCTGTTCAATAGTAAGCCGTGATAAGTAGTGTGATCTAAAAGTACGCCAACTTCTTACTTTATGAAGTCCTAGTACCAAATATTTAAAGTAGAATAATATTGAAACAATTAAGACTTGACATTTAGGCGTTTTAGGTGATTGTCTAAATAGATTTTTGAATCGTTTTTTAGGCCCAAAACTAACGGTACATGCCATACAATTTTTTCTACCATCTTGATTATCTCGAAAACGGCTATAGAAATTTGGGAAAAAATTATGTGCACTACTATTAGCTATAGGTACCTCTTAGTAGTCTACATTTTGGTTACATCTTTTATTTGAAATTATATATGTATTTAAGTAATGGGTTATCTATTTTGCGGTTTCAAAAGTAAACGTAAATAAAACACATACAAAATATTTTTTTTCATGATATTTCTTTTTTATTATAAAGTCTGAATGTTGACATTATGTGTAAAACACTACATCTTTTAAATAACCACCACGCGAATTGTTGCAAGCATCGATTCTTTTGTGGTAATTTTCGACCACTTTTTGACACATATTGGGCAGTATCTCAGCCATAACTTAATTTTGGTTTTCACGTGCTCAAGAGTTAAAGGTTTATCTGCATAAACACGGTCTTTCGCTTAGCCCCAAAAAAAAAGTCCAGCGGTGTGAAATCGCATGATCTTGGTGGCCAGGTGATATCGCCATGACGAGAAATTACGCTGTTAGGAAATGTATCTTGTGGCATGTGGCACCGTCTTGTTGAAACCACATATTCTCCAGTCGTATTCTTCAATAGCGGTTATCATATGACCCTAACGCTCCGAATTGACGGTGACAGTCGTTCCATCGTCGTTTTCGAAGAAGTAAAGTCCATTCACATCTCCGGACCAAAGAGCGCCCCAAACAGTGACTTTTTGTGGATGTGATGGCCACTCTTCAATGACTTGAGGATTCTCAGGACCCCAAATACGACAATTTTGTTTATTAACAGAAATGTGCTTCGTCGCTGAAGAAAATTTTGTTCGAAAAATCGCCGTCCACAGCCTGTTGTTCACGCGCCCATTCGACGTATCTACGACGTTGTGAATAGTCAGCTGGCTTCAGTTGTTATGTGAGCTGGACTTTATATGGATGTAGGTGTAGATAGAATTCAAAATACGCCATAATGTGCCGTAAGACAGTCCTAATTGATGACAACGACGAGGAATCGACACATTCGGGTGTTCGGCAACACTTTTACTTACAACAGCGATATTTTCAGTGGTACCAGCAAAACGATGATGCACAGGCCGTACAATATCTGCAGCCAATTCAGTCTCTTCAAATTTCTTCACAATTTTGCCAATTGCTTGCGTAGTTAGATGATTATGTAAACCATAATCTCCTCTTGAAGCACGATATGTGGCTGCGGCAGAATCACCATTTTACAATTTGTATGCGTTGTGCGATAGTTAAGCGATCCATTTTCGTAAATGTCAGACTTTCGACTGAAAAACAAATTGGCTTAACAACTTAGTTTGACAGTTGTCGAATTCCAGCCCTATACTTTTGAAACCGCAAAATGGATAACCCTTTACTATCAGTCAAATTTTGCATTCTTAAAAACAAAAAAATCTAACAATCAAACATGACATTACGATCACAGTGAACACCAAAAAAGTGGGTCCCGTCGGCAAAATCCGCCTGTCTGTCTATTTATCTGAATGTCTGTCTGTCTGTCTGTCTATATGTCTGTCTGTCTATCTGTCTGTGCCCGAATGTACAGCCTAAGCGGTTAGATGGACTTGCTACAAGCTTGGTACATATTGTTTTGTTCGGTAATATGCACACACATTTTTTAAGACGACAAATAACAGTAGCTCCCATACATTTTTTTTTTGCCTAAAAGGTAAATTTTTATTTTTCTCAAAAACGGCTCCAATGATTTTTATAAAAAAAAACTTCGTATTTTTTAGTTTTTTGACATTATCTTGAATAGTTAAAAAACTATATTCCTAAATAAAAAACAATGGCACCTCCAAAAAAACCGTTAAGAACTAAATTTAATTCTCGAAAATAGCTATTAAAATTTTAATAAAAAAATATGTGTGTTCTTAAATCAGAACAGTTTACTTTTAAGTATACAAAATTTTTTTGCGTACCTACTTATTAACGTTATTTCCCATAGAACCACTTTTCATATTTTCGACTTTTTCAATGTTGGATGAACCGATTAAAATTATTTTCTTTTAAGCAAATGCTCCCTAAAAGTGTTAATAAAACTGCAAGCTCAAATTTTCCAATAAATGTTTTTAGATTTTTAAAAAAATAACTACACATTTTATTTTGAAAAATCAATTTTTCAAAAACCAGTCAGTGATTTTTCTTTAAATTCGAATTTTGTATGTATTTTAATAATATCCTCAAAATGGCGTCTCAAATTTTTTTTCTAAGAATGTTTTTAAAATTTTGTAGATACAATTTTTTTTTAAAATCCGTTCCAACGATTTTTGAATTTTTTGTTCATATATTCTTATTTATCCAGGAATTCAAAAGGCATACAAAATACAAACTGTAAGAACTAAGCAATTTAAAAGCATTTATTTATATGTATTGTATATAATCCATTTATTTACCTTGTAATTATAAACTAACCTAACCACACCGATCACTCCAAAAATCTAGTTCATAGAAAAGTCATGAATTTTCAAAATGCATGTATAATTTCCAAATGACTATAAGCAGCCACCTCAAGTACAAAATCTTAGATTTTCTATTTTTCGTTTTGTATGCAATTGAAGCCCTACCACTTTACAAAATCCCATTGTTCTGCATCAAGTAACACCAATTCTGAGGAAGTGGGCAATACCTTAAACTTTCCCTTACCCAACTGATGCTATTTTAAAAACAAAAGTCTTCGTGCTGGAACGTTGCGCTCTTGAGATTTCCAGAGAGTTTGTCATCAAGCTCTCTTTCATTTGATTGGAAATTACCTCCTTGAACGATCAATGCAATTAATTTTGGGTGCTTGGAAGTGTGAAAGTGAGCCCCAGGGCTAATTTCATAACCCAACTCTCTTATTCATTAATTTATGATGTTTGACTGCTAACTCATTAAATGATTTGTACTGACGACAGAAGCGAGTTCCACCCTAAATTCGAGCAAACCTAACAAATATTTCATCTTGGAAAAAGTTTAGGTAAGTCGTTTAAGCTTCGTTAAGACCTTAGCGAAACCTTAAAGAAGCTGAGCTTTCTGTCCTCGGTATGTTTTTCACCGATTATCACACATTTGATATCGCTTAAAGTAGCCGTGTTTTATTGGGAAATTTATCCATCGTAAGTTTATCCGTTGTAGCATTTTACATACAATTAGCTAAGGTCGATAAAAAGCTAAAGTGGAAGCTACGGTGAATGGCTGGTTGACTTTTATTCGAGTCTTGAATTTGATATTGTTAGTTTTGTTGGTACGATTGATAATTGGATTAGATCGCGAAGGATGTTTTCATGGAGTGTTATAATTATTAATTTCATTCGTATAGTTGGCCAGTTTATACAGGGTCCGCCAAATAACTTCTTTTTTTTTTTTAAATGGGCGCAAAACATCGAGTGTAGCTTCGGCTGTGTGGCACGTAGCGCCGTCCTGTTGAAAACAAATATTGCCAATATCCTCCTCTTCAATTTTTGTGAACAAAAATTCGTTCCACATGGCTTGATAACGATCGCCATTGACTGTAACGGCCAATCCTTGCTCATTTTCGAATTATGCCTCTGGACCAAAATCCGCACCAAACAGTGACTCGTTTTGGGTGTATCGACTTTTAATTGTATGCGTGCGGGTTTTCTGTGCCCCAAATGCGATAATTTTGCTTGTTTACATACCCGCCAAGATCGAAATGAGCTTCATCTGAAAAGATGATTTTTTTGGCAAAATCGGCATCTTCTCTAAGTCGATCGCAGGCCCACTTAGCCATCATTGTTCAAGCGTATACACAACCATATTCGTTTAGCGGAAGGATAAAAATAAATATCTGTCACATCAGACATAAGTGTTACCATTCACGAAATAAGCACTAGTTGAAAAAAAAACGTTAGATGACGGACCCGTTATTTCTAAAATCTTAGATAACTTCGTTTTTTAATAAACTATAAGCTGTTCTTCTGAAAAGTTTCTGACTTTTATTATTAAAAACTGTTCTTTGCTCAATTATTTTCTGGACTACGTCTAAGGTTCCACCTATATCTGCAATTTTGCATACCGCCCCTAATGTAAATTAATCAATTTTAACAAATTTCGATTTCCATTTTGAAAAAAAATTATCAATATCTATTGAATGAATTCCGTTTTACTTTTATTTTTGACAAACTAAGACAATATTCGTTTTGTGTTCATTTTTTATTAATAGTTATAAATAAGCGGAGTTTGGTGAAAAAATCATCTTTATATCATCTTTATATAGTGGAACTGCACTATAGAGGAACTGCTCGACACTGCACCGCAAAATATTTATTCGTATGAAATTCTATGAGCTATAAGGCTAGGCGCGCATATATTCAACTTTCAGTTTTGCAACAGTTTAGTTGCTAAAGTGAATACCGTGGAATTACATGAGAGTACGCGCACATGCAAAAACTATTCAGTCCGTGATTCGAGCAACTTAAAATTTTATGTTTTGGCACAAATCGAACGATCGCCCCAAATAAGTTCTTCAGTTTGTATCACACCGAACTATAATGTAACTGCACGCACATTAATCAAAATATTGTATGTGGATTGGTTTATCTCGTTGATTGATTTTAAGTTGTTCATGTGCGCCATCATCGTTCAACAGTGATTAAACTATTTCGTTTCGGAAAATGTGCATGTGCCCGCCTAGCTTAAGCGCGCTAAGCGGCAACTGAACTCCACAAAATGTGCTTTTTCTTCACTGCTGTTTAATGGGCGCTGGCCATGAACTGTACATTTTTGTGATCCCATTGTTTTTTTTTTCTGGACATGTGCATGGAAATGGCAAACCAAATGTTAACTATTTGTTCCTTACTCCGCGTATGTTAAGTGCAGTCTGTTCTCTGATGAGTGAATATTGAATTGCAAGCAAAACATACTCAGAAAATAAATTTGTAAATTGACTTGAAAAATAAAACTCTAGCTATCGATCTACTCAGAAAATAAATAAAAGCATGAAATATAGAGGGGAAATGTAAGGGGAGTGAACAATTTAAGTTACGTTGTAGTGTGCGTTCAAAACCAAGAAAAATTTAAGGAAACAAGCAAATCTCCGGCAATTTGGTTTCCTCGTGTGAAAAGCATAGACGATTTTTAAAGCAATAAAAAAATTGCCCTGTGCAAAAAGCGACTTGAACATAGTCTACGAACAAACCCATTCACTAATCACTTCATTTCTATTGGTGCAAAATGAATGTTCGAATTTAAAATTGCAAATGCTGAAAAAATGAAAACAAGAAATAGGTTTGTAACATAAATTAAATACTGGTACATTTTTCTACTTTCTATTTTATATGAATAAAAACTAATTGTTCATAATTTTGATTTTTTCTTAATTTGACTGTGCAAAAAACTTTCATTACTTGTGACTGCTGTGCAGGGGTACCATTTTTTACAAAAATAAAAAACCTGCGGTCTATGCTACGGTCGATGTGTTTTTTTGGGAATTACTACCGATACAATGGATAGATTCCGAATAAAACACACCTAACGTTTCATGAGTTAACGAAAAATACAGTTGCATTCTTCCCCTTTAACAATTCAACCGTAGCACGTTATGACATTATTTTTGCCCTATCTTGTATAAATAAAATAAATACTAACTCAATGTTGTTCGTCGTTTATTAATATGAAGTAAAAATACTCCGATTCTCATATTGTTTCACATAATTCCAAATGGCAATCTGCGAATATTAAAAACTGGAACATTCTTTTAAGTTACACGTATCATAAATCAAGACTACATAATGAAATTAACTCGTCATCAGTTAACTCTAACTAATATTGACTGTCAGTTGGATTGCTAGACTTATATAGTACGTCTCCAGTATACTTATATACATACAAAAATATGCACAGGTAGGTAGTCTTGAATTTTGATTCATTTCTTCGAATTAATACACAGCTTAGCGCGATTACCATGATCACGACAATTATGCCTGCTAGTGCTGATCATGGTGACGAAAGAATGGGGAGGAACCACCAAAATATACGATTTTTCTGCGGCGTGACATTTCCTTACCAAGCTATCGTGTCGTCTATAGGTACTCGTAGTATTTTTTTTATTTTTTTTATTTATTGTACGATAAAGGTTCAATGGACTGTCCAATTTTAGTGTCCGAAAAATATATTAAAATTCAAAAATGATATGGATGTAACACTCATTTACATAATGATACCTCAGAGCCGTCAATGAGGTTTCGAGATTTATTTAATGGATTTATTAGTGCATTGTTTTTGGATTTTTGTTGTTTTTAAACATTATTGTGGCAGATGTAGCTGAGGGAATTTAGTTGTAGTTACAAATCAAGTTTGCTTTACTTATGGCAAACTTATGTTTCAGCTTTAACTGTGCTCACAAACTGCAGCACACTTTTTCGGGTAACTTTGTTGACAGCATACTTACTTTTTTTTTTAAATATGATGGTGAGTTACATAGCGTGCTATTTCTGGGCCTCGGTAAATATTTGCCTTTCGTGCATGTAGATTTCTGGGGATAACTCTTCGCATTCCTGTCGAATATTCTGCTTACGGGCTGTTATTGCCTGAGACTGAAACACGTGTGTGTTTCACCATCGTGTTAAAACTACATGTTTAACTATTCCCATTCATCCAATTCCTGCAGTAAGAAGTCGTTTATCATTTTATCGTAGCGTTTGCCAGTAACAGTGACTATATTTCCGATGACGTCATTAAAAATTATGGCCCAATCTCTGCTCCCGCGTAACCATCGCACCACACAGTGGTCTTGAATGGATATATGGGCTGTGAGCGATATCAGTAGCCAAAGCCGCCATATTCCCGGTCGAACGACCAGAGTGATATCGGGCACGCCCGGCATGGAATCTAATTAACTTAAGATAGGAATTTTGTTCCTTACTTTTCTAATAAATGCTTGTCTTTTTTTTATAATGATGCGCGCTCTAAAGGGGCTAAAGGTTCGAGCGTTAGGAAAGTAGGACAGGATGAAAAAGGAGATACCGATACACATAGGTTTTAAATTTCTGAATATCACAATGGGAGGGTAAAATAGAGTCGGGTAATTTATTCCACATTCGTGTTGTGCGGCTAAAGAAAAAATCCATGTACTTAACAGTACGTTGGGCTCAAGGGTAAACTGATGAGCATTCCTAGAAGCGCGAGTATTACGGTGGAACAGTTTAAGGGGAGGAATGCAACTTGCTACTTCGCTAGAACACTGTTTATAAAAATTGCAATAAAATAAAGAAATACATGAAACATTTCGACGATGTTCGAGAGATGTAAATGTTTCCACTAAGTTCTATCGCCAAAAGGGTCGGAGACAATACGGAGCCCTGGGGCACAACAGTATTTATTTTGTGGATATCAGACTTGAAACCGTCCAATACAACTTGTATTGAACGGTCCAATACAACTTGTATTGAACGGTCCGAAAGGTAATTTCTAAATTCCAAAACGATGTATAGTTTTGTGCCACTGTTCGGTGAGATATACCATCAGATCACCAGTGGATCTATTGCTACGAAAGCCATACTACCGGTCATTGTGGAGCTTTCGTTCTTCAAGATATTTCTTAAGCTGATAGTTAATCAGCGTTTCCATGACCTAGGAAAGAAGGGAGTGCAATTGGACGGTAACTAGAGGGTGAGGAAGATTCGCCTTTTTTAGGGACAGGCTGGACAAATGCTGTTTTTCATCCACTCGGAAAGAGACCTGTAGAATAGGACAGATGGAAAAGCTTACGCAGTGGTTTTGCCAGCGCTGAAGAACAGCTCTTCAGAACGATGGGGGGGGGGATACTATCCGGGCCAGGGGATTTTTATGTATCAAGGTCTTTGAGGACTCCAGCAACTGTACATGTGCGAAAGAAGTTTCGTCCCATATAATCGTTTACGCTCTAAAGTACTGAAGGAGTCATAACACTTTCGGGCAGCGTCGAATTAACAGCGAACTGCGGTGCATGTAAATTGGATTTTTCACGAGAACTGATACAAAAGGGGAGTCATTAAAGACGAGCGTTGGAACCGAAGAAGAAGTTGAATTTCGAATGTTTTTTACAAATGACCAACAATTCTTACTAACTTTGGGACATAGTAGTATTTTTTGCCTTAATTTTTGGTCATGCAATAATTTGGTTCTACGAATGTGAACGTTGTAAGTCTTTCTAGCTTGTTTAAAATTTCTCCGGTTTTCCTCAGTGGGGCTGGCTTTATAATTCCGGAAACTTACTTCTCTAACCCTAATAACCTCTTTACAGCTCCAATCTACGAGTAACCATGCATTTTCTTTCGGTTTGATAGATTTCAACCTATTCATGATAAAATTTCTCATTCCGTAAATGAAGGTTCTCTTAGGTGACTTTTCCTTATCTTTTAAAAGCGGGAAGGCCTGCTGTTAGGGTTGAAAGCTATAGGCCAATTAGTTTGCTCAGCAGTATTAGCAAAGTTTATGAAAGAATTATAAAAGAAAAGATGATAAGAATAATCTCTGAGGATATCAAACATCCCTTCTTTTATGTGTAAAATTGTACAAAGTTTTCTGTCAAATAGATGTTTTAAAGTTCATGTTAATATTATAGTGTCTCTGAACTAATATGTTTTAATTTTGGTGTTCCTAAAGGATCAGTCCTTGGTCCAATTTTATAAAATTTGTTCAAATCTGACTTTCCAAAAATTCAAAATTGTGAAACAGTAATTCTTGCTGACGACACAGCAATTCTTTCTTCGCATGAGTTTGGTCTTAATATAGAAACGAACTTTAACAATGCGGTTGGAATGGAATATTAGAAGAGTATTCCAACAAATGGAAAATAAAACTTAACGGTGATAAAACGCAAGCCATCTTCTTCACACGAAGAAGAAAAGCTTGCTATCTTCCAACCAATGAATTACAAATTCTTGGAAAAGATGTTTCTTGGGATTGTCAAGTCAAATAACTCGGCATTCATCTTGACTCCAAATTAACCTTTAACCAGCATATTACTCAGACAATTAAAAAATTTAACATAACCACTAAAATGTTATTCCCTTTGATAAACCGAAAGTCCTCATTATCAAATGAAAATAAAATAATAATTCATAAAGTTATTTTCCAAGCTCTATGGAGAAATTCAGCTAAATGTCACGTAAAAAAATTACAAGTTTCTCAAAATAAACTGTTAAAAATGATGTTATATGTTCCTTGGTATCACTCTACCATAGATCTCCATCAAAAGGCGAATGTTGAATTGATATCCGCAAGAATTTCAAAGTTAACCAATACATTCGTAAGTCGCCTTGAGCTTGCTGAAAACAATCACATAAGTCAAATCAACAATAATTTTTGAGTTGATGATTCAAGGAATTTATGCATGTGATTTTTTAAAGCTATGTAATGGGTTATCCATTTTGTGGTTTCAAAAGTTAACAACGTAAATAAAACACACATAAAATATTTTTTTTTCATGATATTTCTTTTTTTTATAAAGTTTGAAAGTCGACATTATGTGTGAAACACTACATCATTTAAATGACCACCACGCGAATTGTTGCAAGCATCGATTCTTTTGAGGTAATTTTCGACCACTTTTCGACACATACTGGGCGGTATCTCAGCCATAACTTGACGAATGTTGGTTTTCAAGTGCTCAAGAGTTAAAGGTTTTTATACATAAACACGGTCTTTCGCGTAGCCCTACAAAAAAAAAGTCCAGCGGTGTCAAATCGCATGATCTTGGTGGCCAGTTGATATCGCCACGACGAGAAATTACGCGGCCAGGAAATGTCTCCTGCAATAAAGCCATATTCGCTCGAGTTGTCTTGTTAAAACCACATATTATCCAAGTCGTATTCTTCAATAGCAGGCAAAAAAAGTCAGTTATCCTATGACAATAACGCTCTGAATTGACGGTGACAGTCGTTTAATCGTCGTTTACGAGGAAGTAAGGTCTAATCACACTTCCGGGCCAAAGAGCGCCCCACAAAGTGACTTTTTGTGGATGTAATGTCCTCTCTTCAATTACTAAGGATTCTCGGAACCCCAAATACTACAATTTAACTTAGCCACCGAGTGAGAAATGTGCTTCGTTGCTGAAGAAAATTTTGTTCGAAAAATCGACGTCCACCGCCTGTTGTTCAAGCACGCATTCGACGTATCTACGACGTTGTGAATGGTCATCTGGCTTCAGTTGTTGTGTGAGCTGGACTTTATATGGATGTAGGTGTAGATCCAAAAGCAAAATACGCCATAATGTGCCGTAAGATAGTCCTAATTCCTGAGAACAACGAGGAATCGACACATTCGGGTATTCGGCAACACTTTCACTTACAGCGGCGATATTTTCAGTGGTACGAGCGAAACGATGATGCACACGCACAGGCATTACAATATCTGTAACCAATCCAGCCTCTTCAAATTTTTCAACAATTTTGCCAATTGCTTGCGTAGTTGGACGATTATGTAAACCATAATCTCCTCTTAAAGCACGATATTTGGCTGTGGCGGTGACCATGTTTGTCACACATAATGTCAACTTTCAAACTTTATAAAAAAAAAGAAATTTCATGAAATGCTAAATTAAGCATTCCTTCTAAGCCAAGCACCCCTGTACCTTAAAAAAGTATGCTTAATGGAGATCATAATCAATCTAGGAAATTCCTGGATAAATTTAAGTTAGTCATTTAATACACTTTTTGAAATGACATCTTTCAGTCCAAAATTATCTTAAGGAAAGTGGTTTTTCTCATAGTCCACAGTATGTAGCCCTTTTAAGAGTGGGCTCAAAAAATAATCAGTATTTATCTACTTCTTCGTGAAAATAATAAAACTGCTAATATTGTATATACAGACGCTTTGACATATGCATGTTCGAATGCATGTTCGAACGTCTATTTTTTTTTTTTTGAAAAATGTTTAAGTACATACAAATCTTTATTTGCATCTTAATAAGAGGGGCTAAGTTGAATATTAACAACGTTTCGTTTTCATATAACCTTTCACGAGGATTGGTTGTAAATAACACAGACGAATTGACATTCATCAAAAACACGTTTGGGGAAGATACACTGCAGTTCTTTGATATTAATAACACCAAAAACTGTTTTTTTTTTTTTTTTTTTTAATTCATTTTTATTTCATTTTATCTTATAACTATCTTAAAGCTAGACAAGAATGTTTAAAACTAGCCATACTTAACTAACTTACAACTAATTTACTGGCCCTTTACGGGCGCTCTAAATTAAACTATAACTCTTAAAACTAATGTCTTTCGACCTAAAAACTATTTTAATTAAATCTAAATTTTTTTTTTATTTTATTTTATATTTCAAGGAAATTTCACAAAAACTTGATATCTGATCATTTTTTTTTTTTTTTTTTTTTTTTTTTAACTTATAAACTAAACCTAAATATATATTAAAAATAATTAAAACTAAATAAAACTAACTTATACTAACTAAAAATAACTTACACTACTTAAAATACCTAATAATACTTAAAACTACTTAAAAACTAGAACAGCCACAGCAGCATTTTTTTCGTTTTTTAATTTTTTTTTGTTTATTTTTTATATGCATGCAGACACATACAAACATGCACCCCACCCATACATGTACATACGCACGTACATATACGTACGCACATACATGTACAGACACACAGATACATGCACGCATGCCCCCGCATACATACATATTTTTAATTTTTTTTTTTTTTTTTGGTGCCACCACAACTGTTCCCTATACCTAATTCCCTAAATCTATGTAAGTCGGCCAAGATATACCATCTTCATCGACTTTAAATATCACGATGCTGTTCAGAGAGCCACCAGAACTGGTTCTCCTGTTTCGCCCTATCCCTCCGGTCCCGATCGGACACAGTCCTACTGAACCGAAGGCGCTCTTCTCCACCTTGAGCGATGACGTCTCGACCATAAAGGAGTCGCCTATCCACAGTTTTCCGGCTGACGTGGTAGATGAGCGGAACCGCCCCTCCATCCTGTATCAGCCCTCGACTGTCTAAATAGAGGAATGCCTCGGGAGGGATGTAGCCACTTAACCGCGCACTCTCGAAATATTGGTTATTTGGGTAATACGCCCCAAAAATTAAGTTGTTAGTTGAGGACATCGCTCTTGCAACGTGACCCCGAATCAGCTTAAACAAAAAATTATCTATTCTGTTTATGTTGGCTCCGTTGTATAGAACCTGGTTGGAATAATATCGTTTGTACTCCGACTCTGGTGTTCTGTGTAATCCAAGGCAACGTCGAAGACACTGCCTCTCAAACACCCGAATCTTTTCCATTTGAGATGGGCCAATGTTGAACCACACCGGGCATCCATAGGCAATCATCGGCCTGATGAGGGCCATGTAGCAAATCACCTTCACCCTGCTGTCAAGACGACTGCTATAAAACAATCGTTTTGTCAGGGCAAAGGCTCCCCTAGCCCTGGCCAGAGCAGCACCTATATGTCTGTCGAAATACAAGTACTGATCCAACCAGATGCCAAGGTACTTTACTACACTTTTACTCGCCAGTGGATGTCCATGTGGCCCTACGATCACCAGCTTGCGCCAGTTCTTTCTCGTATCCCTTGAGGCGCTAGACAACGGAGTCCTAAACAAAATAGTTTCTGATTTCTGGAAGTTGATTTTCAACTTCCAGTCATCACAATATCGCTGAATCTTGTCGAAGTCACGCTGCAAGAGAATTTTGATGACCTCAACTGTTGGAGCTGTTCTGTACGCAATTAGATCGTCGGCGTACGCAATTGCCTGAGTTAGACTACCTATCAGATCGCTGGTGTAAATGCTGAAGAGAATCGGCGAGTTAACCGCTCCCTGCTGAAGACCATTGTTAATATTAAAAATTGTGGTAGAAGTTACATTGCCACTCTTGACAACAAACTTTCTACCATTTAGCATGTCATAAAGCATGTACAATAGCGGTTTACTTATACCAAGTCTGGCGAGCTTTAGATAGAGACCCTCTAACCATACGGTGTCGAAGGCCTTCTCCAAATCAACCAGACAGGCACCCGTACACTGCTTTTTAGATTTGTTCCATTGGACATCAGAAACAAGTTTAGACGCGGCATGAATTGTATCATGTCCCGTCTTAAAACCGAACTGATTATCCGGTATGATTTTGTTGTCCTCCGCCCACTTGAACAGAGCTCTATTAATAACCTTTTCAAATACTTTGCTGATACTCGGAAGAAGACTTATCGACCTGAGATTCGCCGGATTGGAATTGTCCTTTCCCTTTTTAGGGAGAGGATGCACCACTGCTGTCTTCCACCGCACTGGATAATATGCATTATTCAGTGCGTTATTAAACAGTGTGGTATATATGTCAACTGCTTCTTGAGGCAAATGTCGTAGTACAACGTTGGATATACCATCGACTCCTGCTGATTTCTTTTTCTTTAGTGAATCAAAGATGAGCTGGAGCTCAATCTTCGAAATTAACAGGGAACTGGTCCCATTTCGCTCGGCGATTATGGCGTTTGCCAAATGTTCATCATTAAACCCGGTAAAACCAAGGTTCTCAGATCGCCACTGCGTTATATCGTTCCGCAGGTAAAAGTGGTGAACCAGAGCTCTGCTCTCCAGGTCATGGTTCGGGCGAATGCTAGCATTCACCTTGTACACTTGCTGAAAAACACCAAAACCAAAAACTGTCAGAACTATGCGATGACTGCGCTAGCTGTTCAACGAGGAGAAAGCAGTAATCAGCGGAAGCAAGATAAACAACAGAATAGAATTGCCGTCTGCCATTTAAATTTAAAAATTTTATGTTATAATGTCTCTGGGCTAAAAAACAGGCTTTAAATTCCAGATTTTTTAAAATTAATTTTAAACTTTGATATTATTATTTTAATAGAAACTTTTCTTGAAGAATATAAAGAAACACAAATACTTAAGTATTTTAAAGAATTTTCTGTTAAATTTATTCCAGCTACTAGAAGTAATGTTTTTGGTAGAGCTAGAGGTGGCATTTTAATCGGGACTAAATATAATTTAGGTAATTTTGCTAAAATTAAGTCGATAGGTAGGAAAACTGTCATATAGCTTAGCTTTAGGCATGAACAATATTACATTATTCCAAACTATCTTAATTGCAATAATTGGAGTAATGCATTTAATGAATTACAATTATTTTTATATGAAAAAAGATTACAAAATCTTTTAATACTAGGCGATTTCAATGGAAGAATATGAAAATTTCAGAACCCAGCTTCACTGGTACAAAATGTCTCACATGTGTTTGAAGGTGAAAGGAACTCTATGGATGAACTGACTAATAGATGCAGAAGGCAACTTTTGGAATTAATTCAATATTTCGGTTTAATGGTACTAAATGGGATAACTAAATCAGACAAAAGAGGGGAACTTACTTTCGTGTCGGGTCAAGGAAGTTCAGTAATTGCTTATTGTGTGGCGAGAGGAAATTGGCTTAGCATTATTGATGATTTTGAGGTCACGACCGCCAATTACTCTGGTCACATGCCAACAGTTACTTCTCTCATTTTGCCAGGTATGGCTTTGGGGAAAAGTAACGCGATTAAAAGTACAAAGTAGGTTGAAAATCACGCTGAAGAGTACAGCCGAAGGCTTGATGCAGAACTAAACTACCTTCCAGCGCAGGTTAGCTGAAGTTGTAATCAGATTAGTGAGAATATTTTAGATATTATTAGGAAAGTTTCTATTAGGGGAAAATCCAGCAAGTGGCTGTATACCCGTGGCGGAGTGGTTTGACTGGGATTGTAGAAACTTTACAAAAAACTACTTTGCTCTTCTCAACCTCCTTAGAAAGACAAATTCAGTGATTTTCAAAGAGTCGAACAAACAATATAAAAATCTTTTAGTCCAAAAACGGAAACAGTACGTTAGTGTTATAGCCACTAGCCTTTCATCCTGTAAGGACTCGAAAACATTTTGGTCAAAGGTGAGAATACTGGGGGGTTGAAAAATGTATCATCATCTGTGTTGGCAGTTGAAAAACTTGCCGATAACTTTAAAGACCTTCTGAACCATCTACCAACTTACCAAAGGTTTGCATATGCTTTGCCCTTAGTGCTAATCCCTGAACTTAATGGGCCGATATCAATAGGTGAGTTGCAAGACCTTGAAATCTATGAAAAATGAGAAAGCAGCTGGTATTGATGGTATTCCCGCGGAATTTTATAAAAACTTATCTCAAGATTTTTTTGCTCATATGAACTTATTCTATAACAGTCTTCTTGATAAGGAATAAATCACAAAATCATTTTTTAAAACATGGATCTGCGCAATATTAAAAAACAGGAATCCTCAGCGTGCAAACAACTAAAGAGGTATATCGATTTTACCTTGTCTTCGGAAAATATTCACCATAGTTTGGCGAAATGGGTCGAAGAGAATCAACTCCTTAGTATTTTCCAAGCCGGTTTTCGTTCAGGGCTATCCACAGTTGATCATATATTCGCACTTGCAACTATAATCAAAATGTTTTTAGAGAGGAAAAAAAATCTATACACTTTTTTTGTCGATCCAAAAGCGTCATTTAATACGGTAAATATGAGTTCCTTAATATATAAGCTCTCTACATTAGACATATCGACAAAATTCCTTAAGTTATACAATCTTCTAATAACTGATACCTCTGCTGCTGTATGGAATGGAAGCAAACCACAAGTACTGGTGTTCCACAAGGATATGGACTAAGTCCATCAATGTTCGCATTATATATTGACGATGTTTCCAAAGATTTCCCCGGTGGTATTAAGATTGGTGAAACAGTAATAATGATGCTCCTATACGCGGATGACATTTTGTTATTGGCTGATAATCCCATAGCCTTGCAGCTACAAATAAATAAGCTTAAGCGTTTTTGCGATTTATGGGATCTAAATGTCACAAAGTCGAAAATAATGATTTTTGAAAATATTCAGCGAAGGGGAACTCACCAAGAAAATTGGTTTTAAGAAAGCGAGCAAATCGAAATTGTAAGACAATACAAATACTTAGGGTTCTTGATTACGTACAATCTTGAACTTCGCGCACATGTAAAAGAAAAGTGTACGGCACCCAAAACGGCAATCAACCTTATGTGGAGTAACATTTTTTGCAACAAATATGAAGATGCAGCTGCTAAATTTAGAGTGTTTGTTGCAACCATCAAAACATGTCTCTATTATGCAAGTCAAGTTTTTGGATATAAAAACATAGAAGAATTTGAAGTAATTCAATGTTTCTTTTTCAAACGCATTTTTAAACTTACTAACTCAACACCCACGTACGCTATCCATGTTGAATCCGGTATACCACAAATATTTCTAAAGAATTTAAAATCAAATGCGGATTATATGAGAAAAGTCATGAAAAGACCGGACTCAAACATTCGAAAACAAATATGGAAGTATGCACTTCACCGCCAAATATCGCCTTTAAAAGAATGGAACGACCTAGCCTATAGACACAGCGTAGAGCTCGACCTTAGCAATATAACAGTAACCAATTGGCAGGACGTGTTCTACAGCTGACGATTCTGCCTGAATAGGGCAAATACATTGCCAACTGGGCTAATTTATAAAGAATTAAACCACACACTTTTTATAAGCAATTATTTTAACGCAAAACTCACTTTCAACCAAATGAGTCTTATCTTTAAAGCAAGAACCGAGATGCTCTGTCTAAACTATAGACCACACCGAATTAACCTTCACCCGATTTGTAGTTTGTGTAATCGCAGAGAAATCGAAAACGTGTACCACTTTCTGGCTGTTTGCCCAATCTTGCAAGAAATCCGCAGGCTTTATTTCTCAAAGAGCTTCCTTACACTTGAATATACAAAAGATCTCTTAAATGGTCGCTCAGGTTGGAAAATTCTCTGTCTTTATATAAATCGTGCCTTAGGTTACCGCAGCAGTTTCATAGATTGAATCAAAATTTTAAAATTAAAGAGAATGCTTGCACAAAATGTGACTTTCTTTTTTTTTTCTAATTTTATCCTTTATATATATTATTTATATATATAAATACATTATATTTTATTAAATTAAAATCAATGAATTTGCTAAAAATTATTTTAATATTTTGGTCTAATATTCTCAGTACTTTAAAACTTAAACTTTCTCATTTGTATAAATAACTCGAAATAGTCACCTAGGCAGGCGACAAAATTTTGTCATGCTAAAATATTCCTTTGTAAGTCAAAAAAATGTAAATATATCGAGAAATAAAGAAAGAATTAATAATAATAATAATATAAATCTTTATTTGGTTATGGAAAGCATTATCCTTCCTTAATTCCCATAGTGAAGATAGATGTGCTTACACATTAAGTATACCAATGTCCTGTATCACAGTGAATCTTAGCAGCTTTATTAAAAAAATGTTTTGAAACTCTTATCTTTAAAAACTGCAACTTAGGCTTTAAGTACTTCAGGAAATATTCTTTTAAAAAATTCCTTCCTATAAACTACATTTGTTTTATTATTTGCTTTCCTTGACTTTTAATTTCTGAAGCACCCTATCTTATAACAATAGCATGAAGTTAAAAAGACGAAAATGCCATCTTGTTGGAACTAGCTCTAGAAAATGTACAATAAATTTCAAAGCGACATAAGAGCTCTATATCACCAGTAATTAATATTGCAGCTCCAGCACAGATAGTATTGCAGCTTAATTGGAAGAAACGTCTTGTCAGAAATAAAATTAATTCAATTATTCTTTTTTTTATTTTAAAAAGAATTATCTTCGGAGTGTAGTTAAAGAGAACACAAAATTATTATTATTTTTCAAAAATGATTTTATTTCAGCTCTGGAAAATTAATTTTAAAATATTTTTATTAGCTAACTATTTTTAAAAATTATTTTTGATGACCTAATACACAGAATTATGTAGGCGCGCTGTAATTTAACGAAGTATCCTCACTACATTTCTGAAAATATTAAACGCGCACTTGAAATTCATTATCAAACAATCGAAAATCTTAATTTCTTTTCTTATTTATTTTCATAAAGATATTTTTTAATTTGGTTATTGTCATCTTCGTTATTTCTATTTTACATACTATGAAACGATTCATTCATTATTTAATAGTATGAGAATTTTATATATTTTTATTTTGTACTATACAAACCAATACAAACTATAATAATGTCAAAAGTGGTGTTATAATAGTTTGAAACCCATGTACTTCAGAGCTTCAAGATACTTTTGCCACTGATAAGTGGCTGAATAAGAGCAAAAAAGACCTCTCAAACTCAATGAATTAGCTACATGGGAGCCAATGTTGCCGAAGTGGCACGATCGTGCACTTTTGGCACTTTTTAATTTAAATGGCACTCTGGCACTCAAACGCTTCAAATGTCACTTTAGGAATTAACGAGCAAATGTTTTGAAATATAACCAAGTTCATGATTAGATCCAGTAGTGCATCAGTTGAAAGGGTTGTTTCACGCTTAAATAACATTAAAACCCATAGTAAAAATCGACTTTCTTATAAAGGAATAAAATCACTTTTGTCGTTTAATGAAAAAATAAAGGGTAAAACTTGCCAGCAATTCATATCACTTAAAAATTTATATTAAGATTGTTCAGTGACGAAAAAGTTAATAGAGTATAGAACAGAGCAGAACAGATTTGTGAGCAACTTCAGAACCAGATAGAACAAACTATTATTATTATTATTAATTATTTAATACGTCAAATGCTTACGTTAAAATTACAAACATTTACTTAAATTTAATATAATTAATTATAATTATAACAAAATTTAAAATACTCAGAGCAAAAAATTACATTTAAAGCTTTCAGATTAAAATTACAGAACCAATGAGAATAGAGAATTTATTGAAATGTTTGATTAACTGATTAAGAGGATTATTAGCGCCATAGTTTGATCTGCTAAAAATAGTTCGTAGCTAGTCTGACTTACATTGAAACCTATTCGAATGAGAAACGATGGACATAAAATTGATCCATTCAATATTTGATTTTTCGCTTCCTCTTCGGATCTTGTTTTGATCAAGTTTTCTCCCATTCCCCAATAGGGCCCTGGTCCCATTAAATGTGGCGTTGCTCCTATTTTTGCTAAAGAATCTACCTCTTCGTTGCCTTGGATACCTATATGCTTAGGTACCCAATGAAGTAAGACTTTATTATACTTGCCCAGCTCACTCAGTCTGCTCACACATTCCCATAAAAGTTTTCAGCTGATGGAGTAAGAGCTTAGTGTCTTTATTGCAGTTTGACTATCTGATATGATGACAATGCTTTGCTTTATATAGTTTAATATAGGGGCTGTTTTCCAGCAAGTGTACAAGGTGAATGCTAGCATTCGCCCGAATCATGACCTGGAGAACAGAGCTCTGCTTCATCACTTATGGCTCCGGAACGATATAACCGAATGGCGATCTGAGAACCTTGGTTTTTATTTCGCCGACCGAAATGGGCCCAGTCCCCTGTTAATTTCGAAGAATGAGCTCCAGTTCATCTTCGATTCATTAAAGAAAAAGAAGTCTGCAGGAGTCGATGGTATATCCAACGTTGTACTACGATTTGATCTGCTAAAAATAGTTCGAAGCTAGTCTGACTTACATTGAAACCTATTCGTATGAGAAACGATGGACATAAAATTGATCCATTCAATATTTGATTTTTCGCTTCCTCTTCGGATCTTGTTTTGATCAAGTTTTCTCCCATTCCCCAATAGGGCCCTGGTCCCATTAAATGTGGCGTTGCTCCTATTTTTGCTAAAGAATCTACCTCTTCGTTGCCTTGGATACCTATATGCTTAGGTACCCAATGAAGTAAGACTTTATTATACTTGCCCAGCTCACTCAGTCTGCTTACACATTCCCATAAAAGTTTTCAGCTGATGGAGTAAGAGCTTAGTGTCTTTATTGCAGTTTGACTATCTGATATGATGACAATGCTTTGCTTTATATAGTTTAATATAGGGGCTGCTTTCCAGCAAGTGTACAAGGTGAATGCTAGCATTCGCCCGAATCATGACCTGGAGAACAGAGCTCTGCTTCATCACTTATGGCTCCGGAACGATATAACCGAATGGCGATCTGAGAACCTTGGTTTTTATTTCGCCGACCGAAATGGGCCCAGTCCCCTGTTAATTTCGAAGAATGAGCTCCAGTTCATCTTCGATTCATTAAAGAAAAAGAAGTCTGCAGGAGTCGATGGTATATCCAACGTTGTACTACGACATTTACCTCAAGAAGCAGTTGACATTTATACCACACTGTTTAACAACGCGCTGAATAATGCATATTATCCAGTGCGGTGGAAGACAGCTGTGGTGCACCCTCTCCCAAAAAAGGGAAAGGACAACTCCAATCCGGCGAATCTCCGGTCGATAAGTCTTCTTCCAAGTATCAGCAAAGTATTTGAAAAGGTTATTAATAGAGCCCTGTTCAAATGGGCGGAGGACAAAAATATCATCCCGGATAATCAGTTCGGTTTTAAGGCGGGACATGACACAATTCATGCCACGTCTAGTTTCTGATATCCAATGGAACAAAACTAAAAAGCAGTGTACGGATGCCAGACTAGGTATAAGTAAACCTCTATTGTACTCGTATATGCTTTATGACATGCTAAATGGTAGAAAGTTTGTTGTCAAGAGTGGCAATGTAACTTCTACCGTAATTTTTAATATTAAAAATGGTCTTCAGCATGGAGCGGTTAACTAGCCGATTCTATTCAGCATTTACACCAGCGATCTGATAGGAAGTCTAACTCAGGCAATTGCGTACGCCGACGATCTAATTGCGTACA
Source organism: Philhelius pedissequus (assembly GCA_910595825.1). Taxonomy (NCBI): domain Eukaryota; kingdom Metazoa; phylum Arthropoda; class Insecta; order Diptera; family Syrphidae; genus Philhelius; species Philhelius pedissequus. The sequence continues at coordinate 100,254,078 of OU343161.1, read as the reverse complement.
GAACAGCTCATACAGTTGAGGTCATCAAAAATCTCTTGCAGAGTGACTACGACAAGATTCAGCGATATTGTGATGACTGGAAGTTGAAAATCAACTTCCAGAAATCAGAAACTATTTTGTTTAGGACTCCGTTGTCTAGCGCCTCAAGGGATACGAGAAAGAACTGGCGCAAGCTGGTGATCGTAGGGCCACATGGACATCCACTGGCGAGTAAAAGTGTAGTAAAGTACCTGGGCATCTGGTTGGATCAGTACCTGTATTTCGACAGACATATAGGTGCTGCTTTGGCCAGGACTAGGGGAGCCTGTGCCTTGACAAAACGACTGTTTTATAGCAGCCGTCTTGACAGCAGGGTGAAGGTGATTTGCTACATGGCCTTCATCAGGCCGATGATTGCCTACGGATGCCCGGTGTGGTTCAACGTTGCCCCATCTCAAATGGAAAAGATACGGTTGTTTGAGAGGCAACGTCTTAGACGTTGCCTTGGAATACACAGAACACCAGAGTCGGAGTACACAAGATATTATTCCAACCAGGTTCTATACAACGGAGCCAACATAAACAGAATAGATAATTTTTTATTTAAGCTGATTCGGGGTCACACTGCAAGAGCGATGTCCTCAACCAACAGCTTAATTTTTGGGGCTTACTACCCCAATAATGAATATTTTGAGAGTGCGCGGTTAAGTGGCTACATCCCTCCCGAGGCATTCCTCTTTTTAGACAGTCGAGGGCTGATACAGGATGGAATGGCGGTTCCGCTCATCTACCACGTCAGCCGGAAAACTGTAGATAGGCGACTCCTGTATGGTCGAGACGTCATCGCTCAAGGTGGAGAAGAGCGCCTTCGGTTCAATAGGACTGTGTCCGATAGGGACCGAAGGGATAGGGCGAAACAAGAGAAAGAGTTCTGGTGGCTCTCTGAACAGCATTATGATACATAAAGTCGATTAGGATGGTATGTCTTGGCCGACTTACGTAGATTTAGGTAAATTAGGTATAAGGAACAGTCGGGGTGGCACAAACAAAAATTAAAAAATATGTATGTTTGCGGGGGCATTTGTTCATGCAGCTGCATGCCTGTGTATGTATGTACATATGAATATGTATGTACGTATGTACTTGGCTGTGTGGGTTGAATGGTTCTGTGTGTCTGCATGCGTATACAAAATATTCAAAAAAAATATATATAAAAATAACCGAAAAAAGCTGCTGTGGCTGTTCTAGGTTTTAAGTAGATGTAAGTAGTTTTAAGTATTTCTAGTTAGTATAAGTTAGTTGTATCTAGATTTAATTATTTTTAGTTTAGCTTTAGGTAGTATATAAGTAAAAATTAAAAAAAAATCACATGTTACTAAGTTTTTTGTTAAAAAATTATTCTTGGTCATAAAAATAAAATAATTAGAATTAATTAAAATAGTTTTTAGGTCGAAAGACATTAGTATTAAGAGATATAGTTTAGTTTAGAGCTCCCGTAAAGGGCCAGTAAATTAGTTGTAACTTATTGATAATTAGGGTAGTTTTAAACATTTTTGTCTAGCTTTAAGATAGTTATAAGTTAAGATTAAATAAAAATGAATAATACAAAAAGAGATTACGTGCTGCTCATTTTCCTATTGTGTTTACCTCCGAATGAAAAATCCTAGTGGAATTCCCCAACGGAACGGAGAGTTTGGTTTTAGGCTCAAAAACACCTGCACCAGTCCCCTCAGTTGTTCGCCATATATCACTGTACAATTTGATGGCATTTGCTTTAAATGTGTAGTTTAAGTCCTCACCTTCCCATTATTTTTTGGAACTTAACTCCGTTCTGAAGTTTTTCTCGAAGTTATGAAGCAGAACTTCAAGTACTCTCTAGGACCAGAAAGAGATGGGAGATTAATCAATTGAAGTCGTAAGATACACTCGTATGGAGGTAATTAGAGCAGTCAGTCATCTGACAGAGATTATAAAAAAAAATTATTGTTGTTGTTTACCTACAATTCAAGTTCGTTAATTTTTGCAGAAATACTCTTAAAAATAAATTGAAGTGGAGTTAAATTTATTTAAAAAAAACTATTTTTCATAAAATTGAGATTATTACGACACGTAAAATGATTTATCAAATAAATCTAACGCCAAAATGTTTTTTTTTTTAACAACATCAATTGGTTTTGACAGTTGTTACAAATCTGTTCTACCTAAAAAGTAAGTGCAGAAAGTCCTGTTCTAAAGTGTTCCAAACTGACATTGAACACCAAACCAGAACAGTTAAGAACAGAAAATTTCTCATTGAACAGCAAAATCCTGTACTTTTCTGTTCTAAGGTGCTCTAATCTGTTCCGAACACATATAGTTAGTTGATGCTTTTATTTATTTTTTGTATGTTTGTTTAATGAAGTTCTTTTATTTTATCTATTAATTTATTTTTTATTAATTTTGTGTTAATTTATTCTTATTATTTCTTAAGGTTTGAGGTGCAATAAATAAAACTAAAAATTATATATGAAATCTTCGGAATTTTGTTACTTTTGTGTTGGTGGCACTTAGTGGCCTAAACTGGCACTTTCTGTTGTCAGAATTGGCACTTACAAAATTTTGTTTCTGGCAACGCTGATGATAGCTTGATTTTTGCTCTAAATCCACATAAAGAGCACCTCGCTAAATAAACAGCCTTAAGATTTAGCTCTTGAAGGACTATAAATGCGTTTATACAGCTAAAAATATTTCTTTGGTATTTAAGTAAAATTTTTTGTTAGGTAATAATATAGTAGAAATTTTGATCAATCTCATTGAGCATCTGATTGATAAGAAAATATATATTAAAAGCTTGCGAAGCTAAGTGCATCACGGTCGGCTAGTACATAATGAACAAAATTATTCGTTAATTTTTGTCTGCGTTCGCCCCTGGTGGAATGCTTTACCTGACCGAATTATTCCCTACCATTCAGATATTTTCAAAATAATGTACATCGGTATCTCCTGTCTAATCTTATCCCATTAGCTAATCTCTCGTGATTTAGTAAGACTCTGGATCCGACAAACATTCAGGTTTTAAATGCTTTTTTAATTATTATTTTTATTGTTTTCAATATAATATTTTTATTGTTTTCAGAACCACAAACACAATAAGTTAACATGTCTCACTCCTGCATTTATACTATACTATACTATATGTACATTTATAGTTAGAACATTTAAAAAAACCATATCTTGTCCGACTGGTTTTGAAATTATGCATTTTTTTTTGAATCTACATAAATTGCCTAAATTTCAATAGTCAATGAAAAAATGATTGAAAAACGTGCGCTTATAATTTTGTTGCAATAATAACGCCCACTATTTATAAAGCTCTAATATAATTCACAAAAAAAAAAAAAAAATTATAATCGAAAAGGTTAAACAATATTAACTCTAATTAAATCACATTTTGATCAAAATACAAAAAAAAAAAAAACATAGCCTTGTTCTCCTATGAATTTATAGTTTTTGTTTAATAAAATCAATCAATGCAAATCACAAAATACTTATTTAATTATTCATTTAAATATGTTTAAATATAGAAGATAAACATTTGATCAAATGCAAACAGGTTAACCAAGCTCAACTATATATTTCCAATCTTGTCAATGTTGGATTGTCATAACGAATTATCTTGGCAATACCAACCTTTCAATGCAATAAGTGTGACTGTATGTATAGTGTATGCATCAGGATAACCATCGTTATGACTTACACACTACCATCAATGCATTGCAGTTAATTTTTTTTTCAAAGCCAAGGACATTTCCTCTATATATGAACCACGATGACTGCAATTCGCTGGATAATCTTAAAATCGTTTAGACAATGAAAAATTTGGTCAACAAAGTGTTCATCTATAAGAGCTCGTCTAAGCCAATGCCTGATCAAAGCAGTTGACCTCCAGATTTAGAATCGCATCACGCTGTTAAGCATTTTTTATGACAACATTGAGTGAATTTATGCAAATTGCAACAAGCCAGTCAACCAATACAATATACTCGTACCAATAGTGACAGTGCCATTGTTGGTTTTATAAGTCTGGGATGCTGACGATGCTCTCCTTGTTGCGAATTAGGTATAAGTATATTGAGTTTTTTTTTGATCAAGTTCTAGATTTGGTGTTTGATGGTTCATGGCTAAACCGGACTGATGGTGGTGGCGCGGCGCGGTCTGTGGTGCTCCTACTGATTTATATACTAAGAATAAAAATTAGTTAGGTAAATGCATAATATGCATAATATTCAAACTGGCTTAAAAGATGTTTTGGTAGTTTGAGCCAAAAAAAGAACCAATTATTTTTGTTTCAATAAGATCTCAAGTATTAAGTATGTATTGTTAAAATTATTTTTTTTTATTGGTATTTAAGGTATGGCGGGTTGGCGACAACCTTGACTTTCGTCATTAAATAATATTATATATTAATTAGTGTTGCTTTAATTTGCATTAATTTTTAATGTTTGTTTGAAGTGGTATAATTTGTTTCTTAAACCTTTTATTTATAACAAATTGATGGATATAAAGGAGTTAAAATAAATTGTTGTTTATTTTTTAAAATTAAATTATTTAGTCAGTACGATAGTCAGGTACCTAGTTGAAGCAAGTGGTAAACTCGATTAATCTACCAAAATAGAATTAAAATTTTGTTTTTATAAAATTTTTAAATTTAAATAGTCGTTAAAATCTGCAAAACGCTAATATGTATTTAGATTCTTCTAGAATTTATTTCAAAACTGGAACATTTATTTTTGTACAAGTAACATCTTATACGGGGGTTCTCCTTTATATTTTGAACCTAAAAATGAAAACACATTAATGTCTCGTGGTAAATGGCTTAATTGTTGTTTTTTATTTTTTAAAATATTCTCTTGATTATTATACACGTTTGCATGCACTTAAATCAGTTCTAGAAACATTTTAAGATCTCCGTGTGGGACAGATCGTAAATACGAATCTTAACGGCAACAATCTTCTGATGTTAAAAACCATTAATCATGTAATTCATTTTACACGTTTACATTTTAACCATAAAAAGCAATATGGCACAAAACCTACCCTTTTTTGTACACCCAGATACAGAAAATCAAAAAGCGATCAAATTCTTTCGGCAACTTATATATCTAATAATATTTTTCTTCACATTTTCCTTCTTGGCACACATGGCATTTGGTGCGTACAGCAATTCACTTACATGCTCAGTAAATTATGTTCGAGCACGTCGAGTGCGATCTACGCAAGTTCTGAACGAAAAAAGAAACACACATTTGGAGCTGTACATGGTCTGAGTTAAAGAGAAACACAAGCTAATTTTTTGACAACTCAGACTCTGCTCTAAACTAAACAGGGAAAACGCCTATTTTTGTCTTAAAAAGAAAGAGTGTGTTTACTTATGTACAAGCGCCAGAAGTAAAACTTCTCTAATTTGAAACTGAGTAAGCTACAACATTATGTATTTCAATTTTATGGAAATCGATCAAAGAACAACGAAGTTGACATTTTTTGACACCAGTCCCGTACTTGCATAAATAAATCGCCCTTAACGACACTATCTTCCAATTGCTTAAACGTCACCGTCGCGTTGCGTCGTTCGAATTTTGATTCAGCAATTTTACATAACATACATTATATCCGTATATATAAGTGTACGAAGTAGATACACTGAGGCACTGGCAACGAGACCATCGCCTTAACCATTACACACATTAATACAGCACAATATACACGAAGGTATGAGCAGTGCTGTCCTCCTATGATTTTCGAAAATCAGTAGATTTCCTGTTCAATGGGTAAAAAAACAGGAGATTACAGTTAACGTAAAATTACCCTATTACCGCGGGGGAATCGAACGTTTAGCTAAACTCAAATTGCTTAGTATACCTTTAGCCAGTAACTCAACCAAATATCATTGATTTTTTAACCATTTTTTTTTCTGAATTGAATATGTAATGTTTTAACTTTTCCAAAAATTCGAACATTCGATTCGCCAAACTTAACAAGAGATAAAATAAGGGGTATCGTTTCAAAACTCTTCTTTTCCACTTTTTTTCAAAAAATGAGTTAAGAATGAAGAAATGTTTTGGGGAAAGCCCGCATACACTTATCTAACTAAAAAATGTGTCAAATCTTATTTCCAATACTTATTGTTACCTACTTTATAAGACGTTTTCTTTTTTTAATCATACAAAAAATTTTCTATAATCTTATTTTAAAATAGTTTTAATAATTTAAATAGAAAATCAATGTATACCTATTGATATTGTTTCTTTCATACGAATCTTTAGAAATAAATTATAAACATAAAACATAAAACATTTTCGAGACCTAAAATTAAAAACTGTTGAGCTTTTATGCCTGTGGTTAAGTTTTGTGTTTTTAAGTTTTTTTTTTAAATAAAATGACATGAATTAGAGTGAATAAAATGTTTAATCAAAAATGTTAATCAAAAGTCAAGTATTTCCAAAACTCTTAATTTCCAAATCAAATTGATTATTTATAATTATTAGGTTCACCTTTGTAGGTTCGAAACCATAAAAAATGGATAAAGTTCCTGACAAAACTTGGTGTGGCCGTGGCGCGAGAAATGGAGAAATGTGTGCTCGCCTGTCAGCCTCGTGGTCGCAGGTTCGATTCCTGCCGTTGTCAATGCCGTCTTATTTTTCATTAAAAAAAAATTCTAAAATTGTCATAAAATGAGTTGCTGGTTTACTCGTCTAAGCTGTTCAGATATAACACTAACAGCATGTGATTGAATAGACTAGTATACCCATACAATTTATCAACTTAATAAATAAAATAATGCGAATTAAGAGACATATATAAATAGGACACGGTAAATTCACCGCATTAGTACAGCCACCATCCCTGGAGATAAATTTGAGACAACAACCATCTCTAGTCTCTGAAAATCGCGCCACACATCTTTCCTATCATTCTATCTCTTATCTCTCACGCCCGCCCTGTGTTAAAAAACATATAAAGGGTAACATCATAATCCCTTGAGCGCTTGCAAATTATAAACAAAAAAAATATTCTAACATTTAAACTAATCGCTTATATTATTTCTGTAGCCAGTTTTTTTTTTCATTTTACTCAAAAGTGGAAAAGAAAAGTTTTGAAATTATACCAATCAAATGAAAAGTAAATTCTAAAATTTCAATTTGGTCTAATCAGATTAGAAATAATTTTATATATATTTTTTAGTCCAAATTCCAAATCAGCTGTGAACTGCAGTCATTTTTAAACACAATGCACACTTCAAAACAGGGTTGGACTTGAGAAAGAACTTGAACAGGTATGTTCTAGTAATATTGTTTCTTGGAATTGATAATGACACATAATGTTAAAAGAATTTACATAAACTATAGGAAGTTTGTAATACGTAATAAATTATTTTATTAAGAAGCTTATAATGTATAATAGTACGGCGGAAAAAACAGGAGAATTGAGGAAAAAAATTCCTGGAAGCAGGCGACATTAGATTTGGATTTTTTCGAGCGAAAAAGCAGTAGTCTACTGTCGTAACAGTAGAAACGCAGCACTGTGTATGAGCATCAACAAAACAAAGAAACAAAAATCGCCGACGAATACACACAATACGCACTAATCTAATTTTATCAACAAAACTAACCAACAAAAAATTCCTCGTCGAATACACACAATGCGTATACCTACTACATTAATCCTCGCGAATCCATAATGAACCTAGAAAAATAAATTCAATCAAAAAAAAAAAAAAAAACGAAAAAAAAAGAATTTCTCATTGAATACACACAATTCATGTAGGTACCTACAGAATGAGAATTCACAACACGTACCAACCCCAAAAATACTCAGCTAATATACAGCGATACATACATACATTTACATATCTGCACTCGGCTATGAAATCCAGAAATCGAACAAACATGGTATTTGTCGGGTCGCGTCAGATGTCGGTCGGTTTGACAGCTCCAAAGAAATATGTTTACCCCTAACGCCGCTTCAAAAATCCACGCGGACAGTCGTAAGAAATCATTGCACGAAAATCTTGACGACTTAATTCAATTTTTTTTTCCTTAGACAAAACTATCAATTCACTGTCAAAACAAACTGAAGATAGTTACTGTCGAAAATGTACAAGACTTTCCAGCCGAATTGTCAGATTTCAAAATACTCCAGATTTGGTGTTGCCACGATGGAAGTATAAAGTACAGCTTCTGTACTTCAAATTCGAAAAAAAAACACGGTAAATCATACCCTTTATACGACGCGGTGGCAAATGAACATACTTCCAAAGGACATAAGTCTACACAACTATTATGGGCCCATTCGAACGGTCGCAAACATGTTTTCTACTTACATGATTGTAACGCTAGCCCGCCTGGATGTCTCCACAACCTTCATTGAATGAGCTGTCCGAAAGTATCTGGTGAAAAACATTTAAGTTGGTCAATTTTAAAAGGCAAAATAAAAAAGAAGGTTAGGTGGTGAAGAACGCACCTGCAAAACATTGAAGGAAATACTATATGTGATTTGTGTATTTCGAGATCTTTAAGAACTCTATCAACTGGACAAGTACGAGAGAAAATATGTCCGATGCAACATTGGGCATAGTAGATACTGCAGTGGATGTTTCCCTAAAGTTCCGGAATGGTATTTTCGAAATGTGAAAAATTACGGTATTTATTATACAAACAGCACCTTGCGGTTAAGATTTTGTTTGTTTTTGTTTTTTTTTTTTTTTGTTTGTGTCTTTTATTAAAATGACGTGAAAATGACCCTTTAAAATATATCTTGTCTGTTTCACCATAACCAGATGAGCTGAGTGAACTTAAGATGTAAGTTCCAGCTCCCGTAATTCCACGCAGTCAAATGTTGAACTTATTTTACAGCGCCATATGTATTTGTAATATCATTTTCGTTGCAAACGTAAAAGATTTTCCCAAAAAAGTAGGCGTAGAAAAAACTTTCTGTGATGATTGTACAAATGCTATTTTACTTCTCTTTTATCTTTTTTTTTAGAACGTCTTTGTAAAAACGTCTTTTAACAAAAAAAAGTTGGTGTGTGGGCTTCGTTTTTCAAGTTATATTACGTCATTTTATTCTGTTTTGTTTAAACAAATGGGACAAAAACAACAAATTAAAAAAAAAAAACGCCCCAAAATTCGGCGCGGTAAATTGTATTTTTTTTATGGTAAAATTATTAGTAATCACATTATTTGCAATTTACTTGAAGAGTATAATCTTTATAATTTTTATAAGAAAATTTACTGTATGCTATACTTGAATATTTCGAAAATTTCATCAAAATCCGTTAAGTAGTTAAGATATTAACAATCAAATACAGTTTGATGTTCGAACCACTGTGTGCCTAGGGACTGGTAATACATAATAATTAATTTTAATATTCGGGTCTTAATCTTCTTGAAAACAAATTCCAAAAAGGACTTTTGGCTTTAAAAATTGTTGTAGAACAAGTGGATAGTCGTTAAAATACCTTTGTCAAGATCGTTTCGTCGCAAGCTCCTACTGAAAGCAGAACAAGAAATCAAGAACAAGGACAATCAACCCATACAGCAGTAGCAGTATTTCGGCTTTAAAATTAAGAAATGAGCATACTTGTGAGTTTGGAAGTTAAAAAAAATTAAATTTTTGAATATTAACTTTCCTGAACAATTACAAATTTTTGCAACCTATTCCTTAGCATTTGTACTAGTTAGTAATTTTCCTTATTGACTTACTAACTATTTCAAAATTTTTAAACCTTTTCCTAACTAGTAAATTGCTATACTCGGTCCCAGAAAAATAGGCAGTACATGTCTTATGGGAAATCTTTTTCAAAATCAGTAGCGTGTCATATTTTGGTACCATACTAAATTGAAAGAACTTCTCCATAAAAATTGTTTGCCCACCCCTAATTTATAAAATAATAAAAGAAAATTTCATTGCATCTGGCGCAGACCCAACGTCCTACTCAGTGCACATCTGAATGTGATGTGGACTGAATTCCTTTTGCTGTGGCCTGTGGCTGCTGCTGCTATTCAACCCCATTATATTGATGTGCTCTCAGAGTTACCGGTGTCCATTTTTAATCTTGCTCGGTTTTTTACCTTGGGTTTCTGTTGATGTGCTTGTTTCATCAGATCATAAAATGATGATATTTTTCTTAACTTTAACTGAAAACAAAAAAAAATTAATTAAATTGAATTTCTTACTATTGTGAATTATATTAATTGGTAAATTATTTGAATGTTTGAATTTAGCGCCACATCGGCCACCTTTATTTGTAAATGACAGTTCAAAAAAGAAATAGATACAGAAAAATGAAAAGGAAAAATGAAAATAATTTGCATTACATATACTGAATTTAAGTATCATATTTTAACCTAAGTTTTAGAGAGCTAATTTGTAAAAAAAATCTTGCAAATTTTTAGATTTGAGAAAATACAAACTACGGAAACCCTGTGAGAACTTTACTGAGCGACATACTTATGTAATCCACTGTAGCGAGAATGAGAGGCAAACGTCCTATCTTGGCTACACTGCCTATTTTTCTGGGACAGATTATTATTATTATTATGAAGCAGAAAGCTGATCATTTGTAGGGTTTGAATTTTAATAAACACAATTCTTTGTTTTTATGCGTTGTAAATTAATTTTAATATTTTATTAAATCATTTAAAATTTTGCGCCTTTATCTTTATCCTGCCATAAAACTCGGTCCTTTATCTTATCCTGCCTGCGCTCGTCGGTCAGTAACAGCATGGCCATATCTATAGGATTTAATATGTTCTTTCTTTTGTTTTTAGCGACGTCGCTCAGCGTCGCTCGTTGCTCCATGTTTCTACCATTTTAATTATCTCGAAAACGGCTCTTCGCGTTCAATGCAAAAAAATCTGTGCAAAATTCGGTATAAGTAAAGTCTACATTTTTGTCCAATTTTTTTTTTGTGTACATTATGTTACTAACAGAATCAGTCCTTAAACCATTTTTTTATTATAAAAAAAAATTATATAGGAGGTTCTTTGAATTTCAAACACTACCTACTGCATAATAAAAGATTGAAAAATAATTGTATTGATTTTTAATTATGTCAAAATGAACACGGTATTATTTTTGATTACCCTTGGACGACGTTGTTCAAAGCGATCCATATGAAGCACAAAATTGCCTCTTTTAAATATCGGATTTTTCTGAAATTGATTTCATGGACACAACATAACGCATAAAAGGGGCCCCAGCACGTCACTTGATATAATCGAGTTTTGTTGATACATTCAAGAATTGGAAGCTCCTATTTTTGTTCAATGGAGTTTTCTCTAACGATACAATCGAGGACACTCGATTGAACCAAAATAATTCTCGATTGTTTTGCACAAAATTCAATCTTCTTTGTGTGTGGGCCCTCAACTATGGATATACCTCTTACAGCGTGACTCTCTTGAATATGTTAATAAGACCTGCCTTCTTTACATCGTCTGCAACCAGACTCAAGCTAAGTATTATTTGCCTCTGAAATTCAAGAATCTCGTGACGCATACGCAACATCCTCCACTTGTTCCTCCAGTTGACATGCCTCAGCAGAAGTCGTTTGCGTTTCCGAGGGACCCTATTGAGAAAGGAAGCAACTTCTTGAATGGCGGACGATGTATCAACTTCAGTAACAGCAGCTAAACTAAATGGTTTGGTGGCAGTAGGAACAACTGTTACCACTGGGACTCATTTGAGTCAAAAGGGACTCATTTTTTTTATGTTGGCTCAGGGACTCATCTTTTATAGATTTGACTCATTTTTTAAAGAACGAGTCAATTTATAGTTTAAAGCACATTACTAAGCTACCTTAACTTTATTATGAAATTGATGACGTTTCCTCAAAGTTCTGCAGCCGCAGAAAGAAAATTTTCAGATCTCAGCTAATTAAAATTAAAAAGTTTAATAGACTTAAATTAGATACTGTTAAAGGAATTATGTTGTCAATCCTTTTCAGGATAAGTTCCAGCACATCTTTTATAGGAGTTTGCTCGTTTTTCCGCACATTTTTTACAATCTGGGAAGAGGATTTATTCTTATCTTATCATTGCCTTGACAGTTAACACATTTCGCTTTCTGTTCTCTGCCCATGGGACTGTTTTTAGTTGCATGCTTACCTTCACATTTAACACAAGCAAACTCGCGATTGCAGTATTTTTGTGTATGTCCAAAGGCTTGGGAGCGTTTACATTGTGGAACAATTTTCGACTTTCGCAGTGGTTTGATTTTGACAACTATGCCCATGATTGATTTAATACTGTAGATCTTATCGAGACTTTCTTTATTTTTTTATGCCTTTAAGCTCGCCAAGCATTGCCAATCCCGAAATCATGATTGGAAGTGGTGCAGTTTACCTAGTGCCTTTAACATAAGACTTCTTTGGGGGTACATCTCCTATTTCTTGACTTTTGTCTGTTGACTTTTTTGAACAGTCTCTGGGCTACCATCTGCTTTTCGTTTTTTGGACTTACGTTTATTTCGGTTTCCTTCAGTTTCAAGGAGGAGCTCTTCCTCATCAGTATGAAACACGTTTGCAGATTTTTGTGGACTTTTCATTACTGGTGACTTCGGACTTGATTTTTTGTCTTTCACAGACTTTTTGTCAAGCAATCTGACTTTTTCTTCGAGTCTCTTAACTTGTTGCTGAAGACTTGCAACAAGGACTTCAAGTTGTTTTCTGGCCAACATTTCTATTTGCCATTTATCGAAATAATTTTCTGATTCAACTTGGCGGATCTCGATGTTTTTAGTGGAAAACTGCTGATCTTTTATTTCGATCTTTTCATAGGTTTTGGCTCCTTTTTCTTTAATAACTTCTATGTCATTTGATTTTTGGGTAGGGGTTTTCGATGGAGTAACCCTTGAAAATATTTGTGGTGGAGTCCTTAGTGTTTTTGAACTCCGTCTATTTCCTGTAAGCAATAATTGGTCCTCCCCAGAAAATTCGTAGGACCGATCTCCGCAGAGAGTGGATTTTCCAGCTTGTCTGGATTGCCACCTGGGGTAATATATCTATTCGTTTTATTCATTGCCATATTTGCTGTAACTTTTATTTAGTTCCATAAATAGCTCAGTTACCTCTTCTATTCAGGTTTTTAAATTCAGCCACCCCTATGGGATCAGGCGCTGACCAATAAGCCGCACATTATGCGTCAGACGCTATTGGGTTTCGTGGAGAGCTGGTTCTTCAGACCGATATCTAATCTTTTGCTCCTAGTTCCTGAGAAGGTAACTCAGGTGTTTCAGCTCATGGATTCAATAGATCCAACGCTCGTCGTTAGTTCACCTTTCGGCTATTCAGCGGGCACCACTTGGAGGTGACGATGCGATTTTGCTCCGCAGCACACCGACAATAACCAACCCGGACCATCGAAACGTACCAAAGTGTAGTAGAAATTAATTTACTTAATCATAATTTACTATTCTAAAATTTAAAAACAAATATGCGATTTACTTTTCGCATTTAACTTTGTTTACGAAAAGTAAAATAGTGTTTAATGATAATATTCAAGTACTCATAACTATGTAAAAATATAATGATTATAATAAGAATAAAGTTAAAAAACTCAATGAAATGAAGTTTCCCCAAGCCCCAAGCTTGACAACATACTATAAAATCGCTACTACCCCACCTTTTGCATTCAAAAAGCCCCCAATTACTGGACTATAAATAAGTTAACTTCAATTTTGTTTCAAGTCAAATATTTTTTGGTCAATTCAAAATGTTCTTTGTCTTGACAACTCCATTAGAATTGAAATATAAAACCTATCACCAAACAAGTTGATATAACAATCACACCAACAAAAAGGATAATTTATTAATAAATATTATTTTATTATTATTTAATTATACTCGTGCTGAACAATGATGGTTTTCATGAATATTAATATGCCAGCCATTTAAATATTTCTAATGAGCAATTAAATTCAAATATTTACCAAATATGTGTGAACAATAAATTATTTACTATTTTTTAATCTCAGATTATAAATGTATTTAGCATGGAATTTAGATTCTATCTTAGAATAAATATGTATAATAGGTACCTTACCTATGCCGCTTTCTTGGATTGATTTCATTCTATCAAAGTTTTTTTTTTGATAGATATCATATATTTTTTGTATTTTATTTTAATTTTTAGTATTTGAAAAAAAAGTAAACAAATAAAACTAGTTTTCATGACTCAATATGACCATCAATAGGTCAATGATTTGTGTAATAAAATTATCGGTTTGTGACCGATTCTATTTGGGTTTATTGATTTATTATGTTTTTTTTTTTGGTTAGCGCTTAGATTTAAATATGTGTTTTTTGTATAAAGTGAGTTTTAAGTAAGACCGCACATTCCCAGACACAAGTCTTAGATCAGGTTTTACTACAACTTAGGTTGGGACTAATATTGTACAGAGGTTCCCTATGAAAGTCCAGTCACCTTACAAGTGTTGTTTTTCTTTAATCAACTATGTTAGCTTAATAATCGTACTAAAGGATTTTTTATAAAAGTGACAGGTGGACGAAAAAGTTTTGTGTGATTTTATAGATTTGAAAAGAATTTATCAGTGCCACTGTTTGGGCATTTAAGCAATCTAATTTTGGATGGCTCTATGGGCTCCGATCATGATCGAGAAGCTCTGAAAGCTTTTTATGATTTCAGGGCGACGCACAGTCGTCGGATTCACCAATCCAGCGGAACAAAATTATTTTGAATATGAAAATCATATTTTAAGTTAATGATTTAATGTTTTATAGGTAATAATAGATAAACTATACGATCCCTCCAAGAAATAATATTGTTAACGAAAAATTAGAAAACTATTATAGATTTCATGTTACGAAAAAAAGACGATTTTTTTGTTTTTGTTTGTAAAATACGTTTTTGGATTTAAAATTCAATTCAATTCAAGTTTATTGAAATAATACTTTAAGATATTGTTTTTATACCAATATTATACATATAATACAAAAAAAATAAAATAAAAAAATGTTATATTCCTTAAACAATTTATTATACAATTGTAGTTTCATCTTCATTAGCCAAAACTTTCTCTTTGTTGTTTTTTTTTTTTATAATTTTGCACGCGCTGAAGGGATTATGGATACCCTTTATATGTTTTTTTTAGCACAGCGCGGGCATCCGTTGAAAGAAGAGAAAGAAGGATAGGAAAGATGTGTGGTGCGATATGCTAAGATTAGAGCTGGTTGTTGTCTCAGATTTATCTCCAGGGATGGCGGAGAGAATTACCGTTTCTTATTTATGTATGTCCCTTATAATTCACATTATTTTATTTATTTGATTGTCATACTTATGGGTATGCTTGTTAACTCAATCACATGTTGTTAGTGTTATGCCTAAACAGCATGTAATGAGTAAGCCAGAAGCTTATTTTATGGCAATTTTTAGAATTGGTTTTTAATGGAATATAAGAAGACACAGACAACAGCAGGAATCGAACCTGCAGCCACGAGGTTGACAGGCGAGCACACAACTATCGCGCCACGGCCACCCCCATTGATAACAAAGAAAGGAATTGTATTATAGGATCATGCCACGTATTCGTTTAAGAACGTGATAAATGGATCTGAAGAAATCAACAGCTGATTTAAGTGATTTGTGTTTGTGTTCAATCTTGAATTCTTGTGTCCTTATTTCTGGGTTCTTCTTAGAGCTGTCCTATGGAAAGAATACAAGATGCAATGATGTCTTTTCCATGAAAAAACACTTTGTGAATACTCACTGCAATAGTGTACCATGAATACTCCTTTAAATAAAGGCTTCTTGTTTCAGATACATAATTTTCAAATGCATTTTTATTTATAGAATGTAAACTTCCTAGTGTTTCTAAGATAATGTGAAAACGTTCTAAAAGTTCCCGATTTACTCCAGTTATTTCTGCACTTTTTTCTGCAGCTCGAAAAAAACGTCTTGCAGTACTACCATCATTTGTATTGCTGAAATCCATCGCATCCCCATTTGATCAAAATTTCAAGATATTTTTCACCACCTTGAAGTTCACTTATTTCCAATTCCCGACCAAAGCAAAGTCGTTCTATACTTTGATCAACAGAAGATTAAAGTTGAATCTTAGAATATGCTTCATTGACCTCAATTTCTGTGGGATAACATTCCTTTTATGCGTTTAGCACTTTCTTATAAGAAGAGAAAATATATTGATATTGATGCTTGGAAAGTTTTATGGCCATCATTAAAGCCAATGCTTCATCGGGAGAGAGAGGTATATGAAATTTTTAAATAATATTTTTCCCTCAGTACCTTTACTGAATGAAGCTTCCTTTATGGGATTTGCTGAATCCCGTTTACCCATTTTCTGAAAAACAATTTCACTAGTTTTATTATTTCCCTAGGACAAGTAGATGTAATTAAATTTTGAACTTAGCGTTTTTTTTAGATTTTTCCAAGCATTCCTCAAAAGACTTTCTAGTTCTTCCGATTTTTTTTTAAACTTCTCTGTCCAAAATGTTGGGCAAGGTATAATTTTCCTCTTACCAGGCTGAGTTTGCAGCTCAAAATCGGATAACGGAAGTATTAAGCTTTTATTAGAATCATCAGAAATTGCTCTAACCACATCAACCATTTTTGTTTTATCCATTTGCCGCCAAATTTCAAAAATTTGCTTTCGCGATAATAGGGAGGCCATTCTGAAAATTCAAAATAATTGTATGGGTGTCGCAAAAACGCGCAAAAAGTGTTTATTTCAACTCAAAGCCAACACTCCACAGAATTACTATTTATAATCTTCAAGTCGGAACTCGGGGAACTATTTAGTTTTATTCCAGTTGAAAATTCAATAAAAAAAAATCTAGTCCAATTTTTCTTGGACTTGAACTTAAGGAACTTTATAAAAAATATTTAATGAACCAATTAACTTCTGGAATCGTTTTCTTATTAGCCACAAATAATTCTATGCAAGAAAAAAAAAGTTATTTCAAAAGACGCACTATTACACTTTTTATAGCCAAACGAAATTGCATAAAAAACACATTATATCTGCTGGCGCTAAGTTGCTTTCATCAACTACTAACTTCAAAGCTTAATATTTTCTTATCAGTGAAAGAGATCAAAAAAACAAAATATGAATAACAGTTACCTACTGTATTGACAAGTAAGCCACCTCATTTTGAAACGGTTGGCATGACTTTGATTTTTGTATTTTGTCCCGCTAGATTGGTGAATCCGACCACTCTTCGACGATGGTAGTTTGCGGCTTATTGGAATTGGCCTTACCATTGGTCGCATAGACAGCTCAAGGAAACAGCACAATAATAAGTCCAACATATGTAAAAGGACAAATTAAACGATCTTCTTTTTATATTTTCTGTTATAAATTCTGGTGACTAGAAGTACGGGTTTCTTAGAAATAATTTTAGTATGGTTAACTGATGGTAAATCTCATAGAATAGGACCAAAAATGTTAACATCGTTCTGAAGAAACGCGCTTAATATTTCAAAATATTTTGACAAAGCTTGGCATTAAGAAGATACGTGCGTTTGGTATTGATGAAACTATTCTCTTCTTCGTTTGACGTGAAATTACCATTTGGACCGTTTCAGTGCAAGTTGTATTTGGCGGTTTCAATTCTCATATCCATAAAATAAATACTGGTGTGCCTCAGGGCACCGTTTTGTCTCCTACACTTTTTACGATTTTTATTAATTATCTGTTATCTGGAACTTCTAATGCATTAAATTGTCTTGCTGACGAAAGTACTTTCAGCTCTCCATATTTGTGTTCAGATTTAAATCCTTGTCCTTCGGATGTAGAACTGCGAAGGCAGCATATGATAATTTTCATTTAAATTCTGATCTCAACAGCATTGCAAAATGGGGAAAAAAACCCCTTATAGAAATGAATGCTTCAAAAACTCACCACTATCTGCTGTCTCTAAGGCGGCATACGCCGGTATCCATTAGCAGTAGCATATGTATCAAGGAAACCAAACAACTTTCAGTTATCGGTATTTTCTTTAAATGACCTCATATTGCCCAAAACGTTCCAAAATATTTGGGGCCTTTATTTATTCAAGTCTTGAGTACCGGTATGTCTGGGGAGGTGCTTCAAAAACTCACTTTAGCCTTTTGGATTTAATCCAAAACAGGGCTTAACAAATTAAAGGCGACTTCAACAACAAGCATAGTGTCATGCCTTTTATTGTATATACTCGTACATATACAATATTCTGATAAAATAGCATGTTGCATTCCTCCTCTAAAACAATTTAATGCTCATTAGTTGACCCACGTTTGAACGCACTGTTAATAACTTGAAAAGCTTGACAGCAGGAAAATAATCCAACTACTCACTCTGGAAAGTTGTTAAAGTAACGAAGAAACCAAAGCTCCCAGCGCCTCCGATTAGGAATGATAAAAACGAATTGGCAAAAGGCGCAGATTACCTGGAGAACACATTTAAACCTTTTGATGGGCAAGGGCTAAACGAAAATTTAAATATACGTTCTAACTCAAGCGGAAATTAAATTACAAATAAATTAAAATTTTATTGCAAATTAAGTAGAGAAATAAGAAAGCTCTGGGATATGACTTAATTACGGCCGAAGTTTTCAAAATGCTTCCTTGCAAAGGGTTAGTTAATCTCCTTTATATAATAAATGCATGATTCAAGGAATAGTTAAATAGGTACCTACAAATTTATATTTAAATGGATTTTAATTATGTAAATTAGGAGGGTAATAATGTAAATATGTACAAGTACATACATGTATATAATGAAAGTGAATGGTGTAAAAGTGTGGTAAAGAGGTTTTTGAAACTGATAAAAACTGCAAAAACCATTACTTTAATTAGTTTCTCGAAAAAACGAGGAACGCCATTAGATGTCATGGATCAATGAAAATTTTATAAAAAGGTATCTCGAAAATTGTAGGACGGATTTTGATGAAATCCTGTTTTATATTTTTATTTTTTTGAAAAACAATATTTTTTTATATTTTTATATTTTTTTAATATTTCCAAAATATGCAGTTTCTTAGAGTTTATTAATATACACGTCATTATAAAATTTCAAATATTTTTTTTTTGATTAGTTTTAAAAATATTGATTTTTCAATATTTAATTTTAATTTAAAAAAAAGTTTTTCAAAGTTTTGATATGCAGAATTAGTTTGCTACTTAGACCTTCTAAGATATAAAATTTGAGAGAAATCTTATGTACCGTTACCGAGAAGGCCAAAAATTAAAAAACTGTTATATGAAAGGTACCGTTAATAGACTTATTCGGTAAATTTGGTTCTGATCAAATGATAGGTAGTACCAACAAAAAAATTCTCAAACATTTTTATCAACATCGTTTTAGCCGTTTTTGAGAAAAAAAAAAAGATTTTCCTTAATGATTGTATGGCAGGTACCGTTATTTTTAGACATAAAAATAAAATTTCAATTTACCCTCATAGGAGTGCCAAAAGAATCACACATACCAAATTTGAACGTAATCGCTTAAACCGTCAAAGCTGCAGTTATACATACAGACGGATAGCCTGAGAGACAGACAATTTTTGTCGATCACTTTTTAGGCTTTTTTTTAATTTTTATTTAATCTAAACTTATAACTATCTTAAAACTAGACAAAAATGTTTAAAACTAGCTTTATTATCAATAACTTACAACTAATTTACGGGCCATTTACGGGCGCACTTAACCAAACTATATCTCTTAATACTGATGTCTTTCGACCTAAAAACTATTTTAATTAATTCTAATTAATTTATTTTATTTTTGTTTTATCAAGAAAACTTTTTTTTAAAAAAACTCGGTCTCGTATCATTTTTCAATTTTTACTTATAAACTACCTAAATCTAGACTAAAAATAATTAAAACTAGATATAACTAACTTATATACTAACTAAAAATAACTTAAACTACTTAAGATAACTAGAAATACCTAAAACTACTTAAATCTACTTAAAAACTAGAACAGCCACAGCAGCTTTTTTAGGTTGTTTTTCTATTTTCTTTGTATATTTTGTATACGCATGTAGACACACAGAGCCATGCAACCCACACAGCCATGTACATACGTACATATATATTCGTATGTACATACATACACAGGCACGCAGCTGCATGCACAAATGCCCCCACAAACATACATATTTTTTAATTTTTTTTGTGCCACCCCGACTATTCCTTATACCTAATTTAACTAAATCTTTGTAAGTCGGCCAAGACATACCATCCTAATCGACTTTATGTATCATAATGCTGTTCAGAGAGTCGTCATATCCCTTCGGTCCCGATCGGTCCCACCTCTTGAGCGATTACCTCTCGACCATACAGGAGTCGTCTATCTACCGTTTTCCGGCTGACGTGCTAGACGAGCGGAACCGCCATTCCATCCTGTATCAGCCCCGACTGTCTAAATGGAGGAATGCTTCGGGAGGGATGTATATTCACTTAACCACGCACTCTCAAAGTATTCTTTATTGGGTTAATAAGCCCCAAAAATTAAGCAGTTGTCTGAGGACATCGCTTATGCAATGTAATCCCGAATCAGCTTAAGCAAAAAATTATCTATCCTGTTTATGCTGGCTCCGTTGTATAGAACCTGGTTGGAATAATATCGTGTGTACTCCGACTCTGGTGTTCTGTGTAATCCAAGGCAACGTCTAAGGCATTCCATCTCAAACACCCGAATCTTTACCATTTGAGATGGGGCAACGTTGAACCACACCGGGCATCCATAGGCAATCATCGGCCTGATGAGGGCCACGTAGCAAATCACCTTCACTCTGCTGTCAAGACGACTGCAATAAAACAATCGTTTTGTCAGGGCAAAGGCTCCCATAGCATTATCCTGATACTGATCCAATCAGATGCCAAGGTTTTACTACACTTTACTCGCCAGTGGATGTCCATGTGGCCCTACGATCACCAGCTTGCGCCAGTTCTTTCTCATATCCCTTGAGGCCCTAGACAACGGAGTCCTAAACAGAATAGTTTCTGATTTCTGGAAGTTGATTTTCAACTTCCAGTCATCACATTATCACTGAATCTTGTCGAAGTCACTCTGCAAAAGAATTTTGATGACCTCAACTGAATGACCTAAACGCAATTAGATCGTCGGAGTACGCAATTGCCTGAGTTAGACTACCTCCCCTGCTGAAGAACATTATTAATATAAAAATTGCGGTAGAAGTTACATTGCCACTCAGGACAACAAACTTTCTATCATTTAGCATGTCATAAAGCATATACAAAAGAGTTTTACTTATACCTAGTCTGGTGACCTTTAAGCCTAGTACGCTGCTGATGCGAAACGAAAAATACAATACAAAAATGACACGACGAAATCATGAACGAAAAATTTCGCTCTACTTTTCGTTTTCCAGTACGCTGCTGAACGACGAAATCTGTAATTTTAGTGGATAGCTGTACTAGATTTCTTAGTACAATTCTCCACTCTTTTCGTTCTCAATTTAATTGACCGGCACATTAATTGCTTGCGAAATTTGGCATTTCATTTTTTTATAAAAAAAAAAAATTAAAGCTCTTGTATTGTTTATTTGATTTTTCTTTGGCTTTGGGTTTTCTCTAGTCTCTGTTTTTTCTTTGCATTTACTGTATTAAATTATTCAAAATAAATTCAATTCTAATTTTTGTATCAAAACAAATTTCAAAATCGACTAAACTAAATCTGCAAAATGAAAATGGGAAGTTAGAATGAAGCACACCCTTCACATATCTTATCGGGGAACAAGATTTAGCGGATCTTTATTTGGAGTGCTTATTATAACCAACTATCGACTTTTCTCCTACCTAGTGCCTGTGCTTAGATTAAAAATAACCTATGTTCTTTTAAAATTAATTTATTTTAAGTGACTACTAAATAAAAATATTATAAACAAGATTCAGTAGTTTGTTCTGCAATTAATTGTCCATGTCACGATTTTTGAAATACATTTGTTACTCCGACTTTTAAATTCTATGCGACCTTTGACACCATATAACTATAAAAAAAACACTTACCATTTCTAACGACATACTTTCAACACATAAATTAAGTCAATTGCCACAAAGAAAAAATCCAATCGCCCGCCGCTACTGGCAGTACGAATATGAATTTCCGACCTGGTCGGGACAAGATGTATCCAGGCCGGAAGCCAAAGGTAAGCGGCCTTCCGCTGCACCAACGACAATTAAGGAAATCATCTTTACCACAATAATGTTTGGTTGTAAAAAGGCCATCTTAAACGGTACCCACCTCTATTTAGAAAGCCTGTTTCCGATCTCATTGATTGACGATTTTATACCATACCCCAGAACTTATTTCTCAAGTTCAGACAATCTGTTTAATGTTTACTTCGTGAAAATCAGCACGGGATGGACATTGTTATTTAGTCTACAATTTCTGGTGATGACCTCGATAGTCCTTTGTTGTGGTGATAGAAAGAAGATGATGACAAATCACTTACTTCGCATTGCCATCACTACCTTCTTTTTATTTTCTGGACGAAGTTTTTTAATGTAATTGGATCATCGTATTGCAGATGCACTGCTCCAAAAGCTATTCACTTTTCACGTTGAAATATATAATCTGAAAAATATAGTCAGACTATTATAATAAAAATATAATGGACTATATCTTTGGAAAAGGTTGTCCAATAAAGGCGAGCGATATCTTTTTTGAATCAAGACTTCATACTTTCAAAGGAAGCATAACAAAACCAAAAGTAGTTTTGTCACCAAATTACTTTTAGATGTATTTTTTTGTCACCAAATTTCCTTTATATATAATTTTTTTGAAATAATTCTTGGACTTGAAAATGGTATCCGGAATTAGTAAGAAACCATAAATTAGAACTCATAACTGTTTACACCATCCCAATGAAGGACGTAGTTATCGAATTATAGAGTGGTTTACCTCCCTATTTCATTGATTTTCTTAAAATTGATAGAAATTTCATCAAATCGGCAGATAAACCAGTTAATAAGTCCCAAAGTATTTGCTTAATTTCCATTATTTCAACGGTTCTGAGTTTTATTTTAAATCCTCTCTGTGTAACAAGAACAATTTTTAAATCCAAGAATTATTTTAAGAAAATTACATCTAATAGTAATTTGGCGACAAAAAATTTTCCATTTAAAAATAATTTGGTGACAAAATTACTTTTTTTTACAACTTGTCAATTGTTTTTGACAGCTTACAGAACTCTCCGCAAATATTTTTCCGCTGTGGTTTTCGTTAGCATTTCGCTCTCCTAGTGGAGACCACCGAAAAATTTCGTTTCGCATCAGCAGCGTACTAGGCTTAAGATAGAGACCTTCTTACCATACGGTATCGAAGGCCTTATCCAAATCAACCAGACAGGCACCCGTACACTGCTTTTTAGTTTTGTTCCATTGGATATCAGAAACCAGTTTAGACGCGGCTTGAATTGTGTCATATCCCGCTTTAAAACTGAACTGATTATCAGGGATGATATTTTTGTCCTCCGTCCACTTGAACAGGGTTCTATTAATAACCTTTTCAAATACTTTGCTGATACTCGGAAGAAGACTTATCGACCGGAGATCCGTCGGATTGGAGTTGTCCTTTCCCTTTTTTGGGAGAGGCTGCTACACAGCTGTCTTCCACCGCACTGGATAATATGCATTATTCAGCGCGTTGTTAAACAGTGTGGTATAAATGTCAACTGCTTCTTGAGCCAAATGTCGTAGTACAACGTTGGGTATACCATCGACTCCTGCTGACTTCGTTTCTTTAATGAATCGAAGATGAGCTGGAGCTCATTCTTCGAAATTAACAGAGGACTGGGCCCATTTCGGTCGGACTTTTTTAGGCTTTTCTATGATCGTAATGTCATGTTTAATCGTTCGAATATTTTTTTCTTTTAGGAATGTATAACTTGTAAAGATGTGACTGATATCCGGTAGGTATTCGGTATTCGGCTTATCCGGCTTCTTTTATAATATTCGGCCGGATCCGAATAATCTTTCTGTATCCGGCCGAATACCGGATAGCCGTTTTTTCAGTAAAAAAATATCAAAATATTAAGTTTTATGATTCGATTGATTTTATTTCATAGAATAAAGATAGACTATCAGCAATTTAATATTGTAAGTTTACTTAATCCAAATTATGGGGAATAAAAATTAGTTTTTTTGCATTCATGTGTTCTTCTATTTTTTTTTATTTTATGTACTTTCATCAATTAGAGTGTATAATAATACTCACATTAGACTAATTAATAATACATTTAAAACAGAAAATAAAAAAAACTTAATATACAATAAATAATAACTAACATAAATTCATAACTAATAGTTTGTTAAATAGTCTATAAGCCTAGCATATTTTTAAACGCACTTCTAATATAATGAAAATTAAAATCTATGTAACTGGAAGCGTTATTTATTTCTCTGGTACTGCGAGTTATAGGCTCATTGGAGGCATAACTATAATCTATGAGCAATCTCTTGAAACAAGGTTCGAGTTCTGAGAGCAAGAGAAGTGGCGAATGGATCAATTAGAGCTAACAGATCAGGACAATCTATATGATACATAAAATGTCATGAACAAATGTTAAAGCGACCATCTTGCGATGATGTCTGGGTGCTAATAAGCTGACATCTTACTTTATTACTACCCTTATGAATTTTTTTGGAATTTTTCGATGAATATACTATTCTTATAGTATATAATATTGTAATATGGATTTCAAACTACGCAGCAATATTCAAGAATCGACCTTACATAAGCAAAGTAATAAGGTTTTAATATGAAACCGAACATCGAGTTTGCTTTATTATCGAGAAACTCGATTTGGTTAATAAAGTTTAGTTTGGAGTCAAAAATAACTCCAAGATCTTTTTAAATAAATAATAAACGATTACGTTTGTTTTCGTATACCATGTCAACAACACTTCTGCCAACAATAAGAACAAACAATTATTTGTGATAAAAACTAAAGCAATATTTGTTAAAAATCCAGAAAGTAATAAACTTTTCTTCTCAAAATAAATAAATAAAGTCATCCAGTATATGAAATGACAGAACATGGAGGAGAAGGAAAAAAAGCATGTTTAAGTTGGTTTTACTTGTACCGGTTTGATTTGAGTACTAGACCACCAAACTTTTCACTTGGGCAGATATCCGGTCGCCGAATATTCGGCTATCCGGCCTAGCTGCTGGTCGAATATCCGGTATCCGGTATCCTGCCAAAACCACTATTCGGTACAATTCTAATAACTTGCTTTATTGTACCTAGTAAGTAAAAACGTATCCAGCCAACCACATAAAACGTTTAAGTTTCAAGCTTAAAGAAAATCGCTGCAGCCGTTTAGGTTGTAGAACGACCTACAGACCGACGGAATTGTGGAATCCACTTTTTTGGTGTTCTCTATTATCGTAATGTTAAGTTTCATCGAAATCTCGAGTTAGATTCGCAAAACTTCCCTAGTACATACCTACAATCGCAAATAAGAAACCTGTAACTATTCATATCTAGCTAATTGACCTCACATAAATTAATATTTTGAATAAAATGATTAAACATCAAATGACCAAATATCTAATGTTTATTTGGATGCATTTATTGCTAATTTGCGTATAGACTACGATAAAAAATATCAATGTTTGCATTGCATTTTATTTTGCAATTAATACTTCTTTTCGGTGGATATGGTCTCGCACCCTTCAATATAACAAAACTAATTGATTTCTGTTATCGGAATCAGTGAAAAGGGTAGACCGAATTCAATTCAGGTAAAAAAAAAACATGTCAGCTCTGTGAAAGGTGACGTCGGTGACAGTTGTAGGTACGTATTTTAAAAGGAAAGAAACATTATCCTTTGTAGAAAATAAAAACATCAATGCCAACCCTTCCACAGCGACTTTCTAACACGCCCTCCTCTCCTTGAATTTCCGTTTCTATTTCAATCGATTACTACGCGATATTACGCAAGGATATCGATTAAATTACCTACATCTGTTCCTTAGCACGCGTCACATAATTTTCACTTTTTGACAGTGATTTCTATTTAAGAACAAAAACGAAATTACATCTGCGGCAATCAACTTTCAGATTCATGAGTTCATGTTTCCACTCTCCCATGTCAGGAGAATTGATTTTTTTTGTTTCTCCTCGGGTATTTTGAGACATTTCCGGCAGTATTTGCGGTGTTGTAAAGCCCTTAACCTTGAACTCCTTTGCAAAAGTTCTGCTATCTGCTCCCGCGCTTAAATTATGATTTTATAGCTTTGTAGATACATACATAGGTATCATGGAACAAAAAAAAAAAAAAAAAAAAAAAAAGAATTCACATCTGCAAATCATCTTCATGGCACAGACGGACGCTTAAGCTTGGCGGTCTTCACGCATGCTCAACCCCATCATTATAAATGAAATGACCAATCCGCATTACTATTATGAAATGTTTTGCAAATTTAATCTCTTAAATATAGGTCCTGTGAATGGAGTCGCTTTGCGGGTAAAATTAAATCGATTCACTTTGGATGAATTCGAATTGGCATGCAACAAGATTATATCGATCGGTTTTTTTTTTTGTTTAAATTTTATTATTGTTCATAGGGATGTTTGGAAGCAAAATAGAAATGGAAACGCGATTAAATTTGGAATAATTTTAGATAAATGTTTGCGTTTTATGTATCTGCGATTCTGGGTAACGAAATTATATGTATGTGCGGCTATTTTTTATATTAAATGCGTTTTTAAGCAAAAACTTAAAGAAAAAAATACAAATAACTAAAAACTGACTACGTTTAAATATTTATAAAAAATATTCCTGAAAGTTACCTATTCCTTTTTGTTTTTGAAAATTATGTGGGCGTATATCTATAGGTAGATACTTTTCGCTAGTTTTTTATTTGGATTTAATTTGTTTAAGGTTGGTTTTTCCTTTTGGATCGGCTTAAGGCTTTGTTCGTATTTCGATAAATTATGCAAAAATGTGGGAACCGAACAATTTGAAATATGTTATTTCCAATCGAAGTACATCAATAAGCCAAAAGATTGATTTGATTTGTTGTTATAATGTGCGCGCGCAAAAAAGGGTCCATTTAAAAGATGATTTATAGGTACAGTGGGAACTACGAATTATAAAAATAAAATAGGACTCCTATCTGATCCGATCAGATCACATATTCGTGTATAGTAAAAGTTGAAGAATGAATATCTGATTCGATGAATAAATATGCGAACTGTGAAAATGAGGAAATTCGGCGTTGGTCGCCTCGGTGGCGTTGTAGCACAGATGGAGTTGCCGAAATGTACAGGGAGCGAATGGGCTTCGCTGAGCAATCACCTAATATAAAAGTCAACAATCGGTGTTCTCAGTATCGTGGAATTTTCAAACATTTAGCTAATTATGGCTACATGTTGTACCTACTCCGTTTTGAAATTTTTTTATAAGTTACATTTAGAAGTTATCTAATGCTTAATGAATCCATTCCCAAAAAGTAAACAATGAAAAAAACCTAAAGAGGGAAACATTTCAAACCCCAATGCTTGGGGTCCTAAAGGTGTGGAGTAGGTGCAATTTGGGTAGGTATATGAAAAGTTTTTTTTTTTTTGATTTGGATTTAGAGTCTGTCAGTCTGTCAGTCTGTCCTCGAGTATGCAGCCTAAACGGTTGGATAGATTTGCTTCAAACTTGGTACATATTGTTTTTTCGCTAATATTCGTTTTTTTTTTAATTTTTTTTTTAAGATGACAAAAACAAAAATCTTATTTTTCTCAAAAAATCAGTTAATTTATGAAGACAAGGTATCCTACCTATATTTTTTTTTTTTTTTAGAAAACTGGCTATTTTTGGTACAAAAAATGGTTCTAGTAGTTTTCGATTTTCTGGGAAACGGTTAATTTGATTTTTTTGAATTTTTTTACGCAGAAGTTCCTAGAAAGCTCAAAGACTAATGTTATCTTATTTTTGAAATTAGAAAAAAAAAACTTTTTTTTTTGAAAATTCAAGTTTCGAAAAGCACTTGATATATTATTTCGAAACTTCGCACTTATGAGTTTTTTGACATTTTCTTGAATTGTTAAAAAAAACTGTATTCCTTAAATAAAAACCAACATTACCTCCCATACAAATGTTTAAAAAACCGTTAAGAAAAAAATGTATGTTTCGAAAACTGCTCCAAGATTAAAAAAAACGTGTGCGTTCTTAAATTTGTCCACTCTTAAGTATAAAAATATTTTATTTTGCATATACTTGTTAACGGTACTTCGCATAATCACTTAATATATTTTCGAATTTCTCACTATTAGATGAATCGATTAAAATTATTTTTTTGTGTAAATACTCCCTAAAAGTTTTAATAAAACTGCATACTCAAATTTTCAAAAACAAAGTTTTTCGATTTTTTAAAAATAAATAAGTTTTTTTTTTGAAAAATCTATTTTTCGAAAACCACTGATTTTCTTTGAAATTTGAATTTTATATGTATATTTATACTATCTTTTTTTTTAAGAGGAAATGTAAAAACAATATAAACGCATGTGTATACGTATGTATTGCTTTTGTTCTTTTTTTGTGGACTCTGCTTTTAATTTTAATTTTGTTCTTTTTTGACCTTTATTCCAGACTATGCGTTTCGCCCAGGTGCTACAGTTGGGCTTATCAGTTAGATGCTGTAGTACCCTTCTAAGACGCAAAATATTAGTCGATGGCTACCGACACACATAAAATTTACAGTTTTCAAACACTGTGAATTATATTTTTCTATGGATATTCACAGCGTTTAAAGCGTTTGAAAGCTGTAAAAGTGTCCCAGTTGGGTTCTTATGTTCACACATTTTAAGACCGACATATATGCCGAGATTACAAAATCAGCCAACTACATCTAGTTTGACGGGGACTTCTGTTGAGGAGTGACATTACTCAATACTCAGTGTACTAGTGAGCGGATTGAAATTTTGCGAAAGTCAAAACAAGCAAACCGAAATATAAGGCTTACCGGCGCGCGTTGGGGAAATGACGATTGTTGTTGGTTGTATTATAATTATGTCGTACTACCATCTCCCAGCTTTTAGACACTATTTGTCGAAACATTCTTCTATGGTAAATAAGGCTATAAAATCTGCTATTTCCCGAGACAGGTTTCAGCTTTTGTCATCAAAAATGTACTTTGCATCCCCCGATAAGCCAGACAGAGCATCAAAGTTATATTATTGAAGACGTTTCTGAATGTCTGAAATTTCGGTTTTTGACAGGCAGAGTGGACAAAGCATTAATGGAAGCATGACGAAGGGCCTTCATCCACGAAACAATACATACCCTTGAAGCCTACCAAACACAGCATACAAATGTAGCTAAGATGCGATGTTCTTACTGGTTACACGACTTATTGCTGAAGAGAAGAGTTAGTAGCCGAAGGTACACTTGGTGAACGGGTTAACAACCAATTAGCTTATTCGATTTGGGACGCAAATATCACCTTATCACTAGAGTCCATCTTTTTGAAACCTTAGATTTCTCTGCACTGGGAACTCTGGTATCTTACCGCACAAGACTGGCAATTAAGAATAAGGCCAATGCGTTTTCCGGCAAAGCAATATACGGGACTTATTATCGTCAAGTTGAATGACACAAGGAAGTAAGCTTTGTGAGCAATTGATAAAAAGCAAAAAGATGGTCAAAAAATCAATATACCATGTCCAGATTTTACCGAAAAATTATTGGTGGAGTCGATCCAGCTGACCAAATGACAGGGCAGTACCAGTTGGATAAAATATCCAATCAATTGTGGAAGTGTTTTACCGTTTGTTTATGATGAGCGTTGGGAATTCTTGGATGATAAACTCTCAACTAAGAAGAAAAAATACACCACTCATATATTTTATGGTAGTTTCGACTGAAAACCTAATAGAAGCAGGAAAGACAACAGCAAAATTTCAACGAAGCTGCGTGACGGATAGAAAGAAAAAATTGGCTATTTACACTTCTCACAAGCATGTACTGTACATAGACTACTGAGCGGGACACCATATGTCCTATGGAAAACTATGTCCCTGCCACGCCTCCCGCCCCCTAAACTTATTTTTTCACTTCGATGAGACACATAGTTTCAAATTTGTATAACATGGTATATAAACGTAAAAAATATACTATTGTTAAATTAGCGGCTTTTCGGATCGAAAGGGTTAAAATTATCCATAAAATTTTTCTAAAATAAAAAAATCACAAAATAACCAAAACTACCTTGTTGGTAAACGCAGACTAGTATTGCCATGTACGAGGAATCCTAAGTCCGCTAAAAAATCGAAAACAGCATTGTCATACGTTTAGAAGAATTCTCTATTCTTGAACAGAATGGATGCGATAAGAAAACGAGACGTGACTGTGATGAGATCTCGTTGGTCTAATTAAATTAGTGTCACAATATGACGATGATACATAATAGTAAAGTCTTTTTTAACCTCAAATTACGTTGCGTTAAATTAATAGATTAAGTAATTGAAAATCAGTTAGCTTCAATATTATTTTATTATACAGCTTCGTGAAAAGTTTCGACCTATTGAATTCAGGAATAGTTTTATAATTACAAAATGCTTACGGTAAATCATGTCACGCTTTCGTCTTCTTTTCTTGCGTATTTTGAATCACACTTCCAGATTTGGGAGATTTTATTGACAAAAAATTTACTTTTTTAAGAAAAAAAAAAATGAAACGTTTCTTATAAGTGATATATAAAAGAATGATGTCGTTTCAAAACTACTTAGTGATTTGGATTATTAAAACGTTTCTGAGTTTTAAATCAAATGCTCTAAGTGGTGGGTCCCCAAATATAAATTGAAGTTTTACTTTTTTGGATTTAAGTAATATTTCGGATTTGAAGAAATGAAATCCCAGTAACTACCAAGCTAGATTAAGGCCCAGGACACAAGCCCTTTACATTGGCTTAGGGAACTTATGCCTGAAAACGAATGTATATTTTTGGGGGTGGCCGCGGCGTGATAGTTGTGTGCTCGCCTGCCAACCTCGTGGTCACAGGTTCGATTCAACAATACGACATCAATAGACTTAAGAAAATTCAGAGAACGGCTACCATTGGTGCCACAGGGGCTTTAAGATCTTTCCCAACGGATGGCTTAAGTGTTATTTTACATCTTCTACCTCTTGACCACCACATTAAACACTTGGTATGTTGCAGTGCGTTAAGACTCAAAGAGTCAAAATGCTGGTTTACCAAACCTCACGGCCATAGCAACACAATCTGATTCCACCAGATATTCTGTCGAAAAACACTGACTACTGCACCCTTATTCACTGGCGTATTAACCACTAGGCTCGTGAGGCTCGAACCTAGGGCGGCAACTTGTAGAGGGCGGCAAATTTTGTATTATATTTTTTTTTAATCTAAAAAAAAATATTACGCAAAAAAACAAAGAAAAAGATTAATGTCATTCAAATGGGGTATTCATCATTTTTGGTATCTGAAAATACGAAATTTAAATCTCTGGCCAGATTTTCGGTCTCTACATATTTCGATAAGAAACCGGTTTTGAACAATACGCTGTCGCCATAGATAGATTTTAAATATGATCCGACACGATTTTTGCACTTACCTTACGTAATACTCAATGTATTTTTTTATATAGTGAAAAAAGTGACATAAAAGGCTTTATAGTGGAACAAAATGTGACCAAGATTTTTTTTTCAGTATGTAATATTATGTGTACGTATAGGTAAATTAATCAGCCCAATTTCCACTGAAATATTTTTTTCCCTACTCTCTTATTATAAACAAAAAATAACTCCCAGGATTTGTTTCCCTTTTCACTTTCTCTTAGAATTAAAGAAAAAATACTCGGGGAAGAAGTAGACATTCTAAATGCCAAAAAGGGACCGTTTTTCCTATTTGACGCTCGTTTTTTTCCGACACATTTGTTGGAGAATTGAGAAAAAATTTAAGTTTTTTTACTTTATGCAACTAAAATATAAATAAAATTTTAATTATTTTTGAGATAAAAAACAACGAAAATCCAATTTGAAAAACTTTACTTTTTTCTTCAGCGGTATACACATTACACATCCATTGTGGACAGGGCAGCTGCTCCTCAAACAATTGCAGGGCTTTACAGAGGATCTTGTGACAACATGCAGCAGGTATTTAAATGCTCATGGCTGTCGATATCGGTTTTCTTTAAACTGATCTTCATTTAAAATTCTAAGTGCGATGCTGATCATTTTGGATACCTATTATATTTATTTAATTTTTCACTTTATTTATTTAACTTTTACTTTTCACATTGGATAATAAATTATTTTTTTCATTTAGTTTTTTTTAAATGTTAATATATTATAATATGTATTTTTAATTATAATATAATATAATATTATGTCAAACAGCTGATTCGAACAGTCAGAATTCTCTTTCTCGCTTTCGAAAGGAAAAATAGTTTCCCGGGGAATTCATAATTGGAGAAGACTACTCTCGGGAGAACACATCTCCTGGAGAGTAATTTTCCCGGGGAATATTTAGAATTGGGCTGAATATTTTATACTGAAATGGGTAAGAATTTTAAATACCTATTATTTAAATAAAAATAATAAATTCTTAAAATGTATATACAAAAATTATTTTCCTTTTTTAATGGAGAGAAATTGTTCGGAACTGAAATTTCTTCCTACATTTACTTTTGGGACTAATGTTCCACTCAACAAGTTCTTGGATTTTTTTATAAGAAAAGTATATACCAATGCACATTTCTAATATAATACTACCAAAGAACTATAACTATTTGTCTTTTCAACAACAAGTATATAAACCACCATGTAATGCACAAGCGCGGTTACAGAGGGTCATGAGGCCATGAGCCCCCAAAGCTCTAGGAGATAACAATTAAAGGCATTAAGACATACACCATTTAATTTAAGGACAAAAGCAATCAACTTCTTATATATGTATATCTTACTAGATCTTATTATTAAATTAATTGCAATAGCCTACACGCAATACCCCTTTGCAGTATAAAAAATATTTGACGGGTTCCCAGTTCTAAGACTTACGTTCTTTTTTGAAATATAAGGGAAAATATATTTTCGCCATACAAGTATAGTAAACATATAGTAATGCAATTTTGCTTACAAAAATTCTATCAAATTTATTAAAAACAGTCACACGTGACATACTTCGAAAATACTACCGCCGCATTCAAATTCCTCACCCCCGAAAAGACAACCGTGTCCCATAACTCTTCGATGTTAGCCCATTCAAATACGATGCTTGCATAGTATTAAAAAAGGGGCGGTATGCACTGAGCGTGCCTCAGGGCGCCGAGAAGGTTAATCCGATACTGCCCCTATTCTGAGCCTCGGCAAAGGTTTTAAAGTTACCTTTCCATCCAGGACGTGTTGGGAAAATGACGAAGTGTCCCAAGATTTCGATGTAAAGATTTTTACCGACGGATCTAAAATGGAGTGCGTTGTAGGAGTAGGAGTCTGCTCAGAGTCACTGAAAATCTCTAGATCTTTCCGACTTCCCCACTTTGCTAGCGTCTTTCAAGGTGAAGTGCTAGGTATAATAGAAACATGCAAAATTCTTAATCTAAGCCCAACTCAAGATCTAAACTCGGCAATATTCACAGACAGCCAAATTATTATTAGGGCCGTAAATTCAACAAAAATATCATCAAAACTGGTCCAACTATGTCCAAATGAGCTACAAAACATGAACATTAACCACATAATCACTTTAGTCTGGGTTCCAGGACACAGTGGTATCGAGGGCAATGAACGGACAGACGAGTTGGCATGGCAGGGATCAGCCCTTCATAGCTCGCTTGCAGAGAATGTATCTATACCTCTCGCTGTTATGAAGTGCAAAAGTCTTTCAATTTTCCTCACGGAATAAAACAAAAGATGGAATAATATAACCGACTGCGCGATATCTAAAATGTTATGGCCTTTAGACAATAAATCCCGCACGAACGATCTCATTTGTAGACTAAGGCGTGGCATAGCAAGGCTAGTCGCTACCTGTACGGGGCACTGACCCTTAGGGGAGCATGCAGCAAAACTGGGTTTTCCCCATAATACCTACTGCCGTAGGTGTAAGAACCATACCACACTTCATTTACAAGTGTCCCGCTTTAGCCAGGCAAAGAATGCAATCGCTCGGAAGGGCTTTCTTTTCTGATCTATAAGAACTGTCTGATACAAAAGTTAAAAACTTACACTCTTTCCTCAACGGGTCGAAATGGCTCTTGCGTCGCTGCGCTTGAGTTGTGCCCTTTCTTTTTCCGCTAAAAAAAAAATCTTTTATTCACAACGGCGCTTTCCAGCGCAACTTGGGTCCAGATGCGAGTTCGCTCTGAGCACTATTTTACCTACCTACCTACAGAAAAGTTTGACTTTGCTATGAGAAAGTTGAAAAACAAGAAGCCCATCAGGTCGGTCGTAATGGAATACAAGAAGAGATGTTCAAACACGGAGGAAATGTTTTGATCATCGGCATAATATAGGTGAAAAGAAGTATTTCCGTTAACTGGCCAACTAGGTTCATATGCCCCATCTACAAGAAAGGTCATCTAATGTCTTAGAAAAGCTATTGAGGCATATCCTCGCTGCACAATCATTTCTAGAGTAATGTGTGAGCGTCTAAAGCCATTCTGCAACACTTTAATCTTCAAATATAAGTGTGGTTTTCGGCCCGGGGGTCGAAAATATTTTTACACTATTTTCATAAAAAAACGTGCAAAAAACCAAGGGATTTCTAGTCGAAACTCGGCGATGACAGAACTCGGAGTTTCGAGAATACTAATCAAGTTGCGATGTACATCTGGGTAATAGTACTTATGGACTTTAAAAAGGAGATGCGTTGTCATAGGACTTCAGCAAACTCGTTCTGGAATAGATATTGGTTAGATCATGTGCAAAGAGAGAAGAAGAAGAGAGATTTTTCACAAATCAGTCCAGTTACTTGGGTAAGGGGATTTAAAAAATTGTTTAAATTTTTTGATTTCTTGAACTAAACAAGGGTAAGAACCTGTTATCAACAAACAAGCAAGCATTTGCCCATCACATAACGTTTTGTAACGTCATTATTGATATTTCAAGCCGTTTAAGGATTTTCCCACGAATAACACTTTAGAGCCAACCGCTGCTGGCCGCTACTTCGGCTACGATACTCCTCTCGCGGCGTAAGACTAGATAGACCCAATGCAAAACGACTAAGACTGCCAGTTTTCCCGAAAGATGGCCAATAACCTGAAAGGGAGAGCTGAGATCTGTGGGATACTAGGATCTTTCTGAAGAAAAATTCGTCGACGAGTATTTGGTATTTTTTCCTATGTGACAGGAAACTGTGTAAAGATGTGAATGTACTCCAGAAGACAAAACATGCCGACTTTATTATTTAGGCCGCATCTGGTGAAAGCAGAACAATCCCAGAGGGTCTTAGGATAGGATCCCAGTCATGAATAATGTACCAAGCTGTGGCGGACGCAGGTCCCTTGGTCTGGATGTCTGGAATCAGACTGCTGTCTCCCAGTAAAGAAGCTTTCAATAGTCGACAGAATATTCTGTGGAATCTGTTACTGATTTATACTAAGAAGAGTGTATGCCCATGAAATCCTTTAATGGGCGCTTTGCAATAGCAGACCTTGTCAATAATGCCATCCGTCAAATTATTCATTTAAACAAAACACCCTTTAAAAGCTAAAAAAATCAATTACCCAACAATTTAGAAGCAATTTTTTTATAATCAACCAGACAGAAAAAAAAAACAAAATACGTGATAAGTGACTTAGAACAGCTGTTTTTTCACAAAATTTTTATTAATAGACTCCTTTTCGGGGCTTGAAACTTGCTCCATCGTCGAAGAAAATAAAAATAATTTAGCAAACACGTTATTTTATAAAATATATATGATATCCTGTTTTTGGTGTCGTAATTTTAAAACTGTGCCCATTTTAAGAAGCATTAATCTTACATTGATGATATTCGCAACAAAAAACAACACACAAATAACTGCCGACTTTTTCCCCTGCCACCCACTCTGAGTAATTGAAGGTTGATAAGATATTATATAACAATCAAATAAAATATTATTTATCAGTCGATTAAAATTAAACTGATATTTCTGCCGAGAAACCAAAACCGGAATCGATTGCACTAGATGAGTCGGCTCGGCAGCGGCATCGGCATGCGACCATGTTCTCACACTTGACCTTCATGAGCTTAGGCATACAGTCGACTCGTCGTCGAGTCGTAGTCGAAATGCGATGCGATGAGACAAATTTAAAATGATAGACATCAGACACAGACAGACAGAATGTTCTGATGATATCTGACTGTGAAGTGCGAAGAACATCTCAAACAATAAAATAATGTGAAATCAGAGGTCATGTTCAATTTGAAAAATATGAATTGAAATCTATAGCAAGGTCATTGTGGTTATGTTGATGCTGAAGGCGATGCCGATGCGACAAACCAACACACAATGAATGATTCGATTAGCGTTGGCTTAAGTTAAACAAAGTTTCAATTACACTCCTATGAAAGCTGGTATGAACCTTTATGTCTATTTTGTTGTCATCAATTTTAATAGGTACGTATACCAGTCAGCCAATCAGCATATGGTGACTTGAGTTTTGTATGGACGCATTGTGGGCAGCGTTATTAGCTTGCTTACGCTTAAAAATTACTTCAACCACAGATGCTTGGAATTTCAATATGGTATACCGTATAGATCTACCATACCGCTGGCTGTGTGGATTGAGAGCATTAGAAAAACGGAAATGCTATTAACAGGCAGCTCGAACGAAGACTTATATACACGTCATTTCCAGAGGAACGAATGAATTAAACAAAAGTTCATAAATTACTGTACAATGAAATTTTTTTTTTTTTTTTTTTCTTAAACGGATGCGCGCACTAAAGGGGTTTTGACTACCCTTAAAATGCACAAGCACAGTGCAAGCGTTAGGAAAGTAGGGAAGGATGCAAGAGGAGATACCGATGCACATTGGTTTTGAATTTCTGAATATCAAAATGGGAGGGGAAAATAGAGCTGGGTAAAGTATTCCACATTCGCGTTGTACGGCTAAAGAAAGAATCTCTGTACTTGACAGTACGTCCGAAGTTGGACTCAAGGGTAAACTGATGAGCATTCCTAGAAGCGCGAGTATTACGGTTGAAAATTTTTAAGGGGAGGAATGCAACTGGCTATTTCGCTGGAACAGTGTTTCTAAAAATAACGATAAAATAGTAAGAGACATATAACATTTCGACGATGTTCTAGAGATGTAAGTGTTTCCACTTTAGTTCTATCGCCAATCATTCTTAGAGCTCTATTTTGAATTCTATCCAAAAGATTCAAATGAGTTTTGTGAGCTCCTGGCCAAATGTGCGAGTTATACCCCAGCTTTGGACGAATGAAGGCCTTATAGATTGCAGCCAGATCAGACGGGGAGAAGAATTTCTTGCACCTTCGAAGAAAGCCCAAACACTTTGCAGCGTTTTTGGCGACATCAAATATGTGTTCATTCCACAAGAGGTGGTCTGTGATGCACATGCCGAGGACTGAAAACTGATCGGTTTCTTCAATGCTAGTGCCGCTCATGGATAGCGACATGGGGGGTGGGTTCTGCTTTAACGACAGAAGACAGCACTGAGTTTTTGAAGCATTAATTTCTTCACGGTTTTTAATTCCCCATTGGACGATGCTGTCAAGATCAGAATTTAATGAGCTTATCATACGCTGCCGTTCCAGTTGCACATCCGAAAAACAAGGAGGTGCATCTAAAAACGAATATGAAAAGCTGAGAGTACTATCGTCAGCAAAACAATTAAGTGGATTACAAGTTCCAGATATGAGACCATTAATAAAAATGAGAAAGAGGGTCGGAGACAACACGGAGCCCTGGGGCACACCAGCATTTATTTTGTGAATATCATACTTGAAACCGTCCAATACAACTTGTATTGAACGGTCCGAAAGGTAATTTCTAATCCAACGAAGAAGACATTCATCGATACGAAATGCACGCATTTTCGATAGGAGAGCTTGATGCCAAACTCTTTCAAATGCTTTTGAAATATCAAGCGCAATAATCTTAGTTTCTCCAAAACGATGTAAAGATTTGTGCCACTGTTCGGTGAGATATACCATCAGATCACGAGTGGACCTATTGCTACGAAAGCCATACTGCCGGTTATTAAGGAGCTTTCGTTCTTCAAGATATTTCTTGAGCTGATAATTAATCAGCGTTTCCATGACCTTGGAGAGAAGGGACGTAAGTGCAATTGGACGGTAATTAGATGGTGAAGAAGATGCGCCTTTTTTAGGGACAGGCTGGACAAATGTTGTTTTCCATCCACTCGGAAAGAGACCTGTAGAGTAGGACAGATAGAAAAGCTTGCGCAGTGGTTCTGCGTTGAAGAACACCTCTTCAGAACGATGGGAGGGATACTACCCGGGCCAGCGGATTTGTTTATGTCAAGATCTTCGAGGAATCTAGCAACTGCACGAGTGCGAAAGAAGATTGGTCCCATAAAATCGTTTACGCTCTCAAGTACTGGAGGAGTCTTAACACTTTCTGACAGCGTCGAATTAACAGCGAACTGCGCTGCAAGCAAATTGGCTTTTTCGCGAGAACTGACAAAAGGGGTGTCATTAGAGACGAGCGTTGGAACCGAAGAAGAAGTTGAATTTCGAATAGTTTTTACAAACGACCAAAAATTCTTACTACCTTTGGGACATTGTAGTATTTTTTGCCTTAATTGTTGGTCATGCAAAAATTTGGTTCTACGAATGTGAACGTTGCAAGTCTTTCTAGCTTGTTGAAACTTTTTCCGGTATTCCTCAGTGGGGTTGGCTTTATAATTCCGGAAACTGACTTCTCTAACCCTAATAACCTCTTCACAGCTTGAATCAAACCATGCACTTTCTTTCGGTTTGATAGATTTCACCCTATTCGGGATAAAATTTCTCATTCCGTAAAGCGTTAAATTTGTTATCATATCTGCGCTGGAGTCTATGTCACTACCGAGGAAGCATAATGACCAGTTAAAGTTTCTGAAGAAATTATTGAGACCGTCCCAGTTGGCTTTCCCATATTGCCAAACGGTTCTCATAGGTGGTTTTTCTTTAACTGAGTGTTGTTGGCATGAGAAATTTGCAGATACGACACAATGGTCTGACGTACCTAGAAGCGATAATACATTTAGCGTGTATTTATTAGGGTCAGAGGCAAGGAACAAGTCTAGAGTATTTGCGGTTTGATCTGCAACGTCAGGTATTCGCGTTGGCTCGTCAACAATCTGAGTTAGTTGGTTTAACTCAGCAAAGACCTTCAACATACCTTCCTTCGGGTGTTGTCTCGCTCGAAAATCCGAGCCAACTAGAATTCTGTACATTGAAATCGCCCGCAATGACGATTTCAGTGTGAGGATAATGGGAAACAATTATTTGAATGGAGTCGGACAAAGCATCAAATTCGTTAAAAGTTGAAACTCTATCCAAATTTGGGCTCCGATAAATAAAACATGTGTGTATGATGTGCTTATTTACCGTGAATTTTAACCACATGAAATTAAAATTTGTGTTTGAGCACAAACCATATTGTGGTTGGAGTTGGTACGCTACATCATTTCTTACGTATACGGCGAGGCCATGGTGGGAAAAGAATAATGGCACTAAGTTGTACCCAAACAGACGAAATTCCGATTGATCAGAATTTTCGCCTATCTGGGTCTCACTCAGTGCCAAAACAGCTGGCCTGTTTTTAACAGTATGGACATAAGCGGCATAAACATTTTTCCTAAGCCCGCGAATATTGGTATAATCGACTCTAAAACTACCAACCATTTTAACATTTAAAAACAAATAAACTACAAGTCAGACAATTGAATATAATGAATGTTTGATCTATAATAGGTGTTCGAGATTTAAATATACCTCTTTTGGCTATTTTGGTCGTAATATATTTTTAATGAAACAATTTCATTTCTTTCCCGACGTTTCCACGGTGGTTGCCGTCTTCTTCAGGGGATCTTTTATTAACAAAAATAAAAAGAACATATTATACACATAAGAACATTTAGTGTAAAATTTGGCAAACTTACATTTAGTATGTATCACAGATAAACATAAATAATACAATAAAAGACAAATATAAAGCAATGATAAAAAAAGAAACACTCCGATTGAAGTTTAGTCGGCTTTAAATTGTCACGAATTCTGCTTAGTCACCAAAGAGCAGTAAACTGATGAAATGTTCTGGCTGTCTTGTTTACGATTCATATTGTTTTTGTTGTTAATAATATGAAGCGTTTCAAGAGTATACCGCTTGGAGACATGTTTCTCCCTTTCCAGGATTTCCACTCTTTCAAAATCTGGTTTGTGTCCATGCTCAATGGAGTGTAAGGCCAATGCTGTCTTCCCAGTACTTTTTAAATTAATGTCGGATTTGTGGTTGGAAATTCGTTGATGAAGAAGTTGTTTCGTTGCACCGATATATGAAAAATTGCAATTTTCTTCCGCATTTCCACGACAGTTAATTTTATAGACTACGTCTGTGCACTTATCCTTTTCCGTTTTTGTTTTCATATTGGTGAGAGGAGGTGCCAGCGTCCTATTGGATTTATATGCTAAGCTGACGTCATTGGTACTATTTTTTACCGTCTCTAAAGCTTTCTGACAGTTTGGGTACATAAACTATACTCTTCTAAATACCTCTCTCTTTTTGCCGATTATCAGCAGGAGCTATGTGTTTTTGGCGAAGTATGAAGCTCCGTATGATTTACATTGGATAGCCATTATTTAAGAGAATTTGTGTGACTATTTTCTCATATGCGGCGTGTAATTCCCGGTCACTCAACGCAAAGACTTTTTGAACTAGATTAGAGGCTGTATTAATAAGAATATGCTTTGCTTGATTGGATCTAAAGTTGACAAGTCTTCCAGATGCTGTGTCTTTCTGATACTAATTGAAAGAGAGTCTATCATTAACGCGGTGAATTTTGACGTCTAAGAACATTATCGCTCTGTTTTGTTCCCTCTCAACGGTAAATTGTATTTTTTCATGATATGAATTAAGGCATCTTAAAAAATTGTCGACCTCCCACTCATTAACAACTGCAAATATATCATCTACATATTTGACGGTTACCTTTGGTTTGTTACTATCGGCAAATTTAGTGTCCAAAAGGTTGTCCAAAACTAAATCGGCAATGGTAGGAAAAAGTGGATTTTCTATTGGCAGTCCATGAATTTGTCTGTATAAGTTATCTTTATACTGAAGGTAATTGTTTTCTTTAAGACAAAAATCCAACAACTCTATGAATTTGGTTTGGCTCAACTGTGTATGTTTACTAATTGTCTTCCATTTTTTTATAACGATGGCTACGGCCAGTTGTACAGGGACATTAGTAAATAATGATACGACATCATAAGATACTAAAACATCAGTTTGTTCTAGAACCAGGTTATTTACCTTATCTTTAAATTCATAAGAACTTTTAATTGAGTAGACCGAATCTCTTGTCACGCACTGTAAAATTCTTCTCAAGTATTTTGCAAGTTCATAACAAGGAACTCTCATTGATGACGTTACAGGTCTAAGAGGCATGTTTGGCTTGTGAATTTTCGGTAATCCATAATTTGCAGGTACTTGTGCTGTATTTGTCGTCATCACTGTATTTTGCCTATCATCAAACAACTTGTTTCCATGTAGCCATTTCACCAGTTCATTGTTTTTATTTTGTAGAGAAGAAAGAGGGGTTTCCCTAGGGTGGTATACAGAACGATCAGGCAATAGGGCTTTCATTTTGTTATCGTAATCTACGCGCAATCGATCGTAATCTACGCGTAATCGATCGTAATCTACGCGTAATCGATACTGAAGGTGTTAAGGCTTCCTCTTCAAAACTAGTTCTCTAAACATATATTCGACAAATGCGTAAGGACGACTTATATAAAAAAAAGCGTCAAATTCTCACGACTATTTAGCAAAATCAAAAAGTGGGGTATTAACCCAAGTCTCACATCAAAGCGTCGTGTTATTTCAAAAGCATCTAAAAATGCAACGCCTCAATTTTTGTCGGGCACATGTGACCTGGACTTGACTTCAGAGTGGCATCGCGTGGTCTTCTCCGACGAAAAAAAATTAATTTGGAAGGCCCCGATGGCTATGGGTAGTATTTTCATAACCTGCGCAAGAAAACTCATTGTATAGACCAGCTGCATAGCAGAGTTGGAGTTGTGATGGTGTGGGCGGCAATTTCCTATGATGGCACTACAATGTATGCATTGGCTGACAGCGGTATATTAAAAGAGGCCTTTCGATACTTTCATACCCTTTTTAGACCTTTCCGTGGACTCATCAACATGATAACTTGCCAATACATACATACCGGGTAGTTAAAACGTATTTAGAGAGCCAGAATGTGGAACTATTAAGCTGGCCGACCTACTCATCTTGAAAATGCTTGGGTTTGGTTGACACGTCAAATATATTGACCAGGACAACAATCTTCGAGTATATCTACCCGAAATCATCTAAGCCATCCAATTAGCTTCGAGCTTGATTTTGCTAAATTATTTTACCAATTTGTATGCATCGCTTCCAAACCGGATGTATGAAGATCTGAAGCAGAAATGTGGCTCAACACACCTTTTTAAAAAATTGTTGTTTAACAAAAATTACCTTTAATACGTTAAATTTAAGTATTGTTTGAAATAAAGACAATCAAAATTCTCTAAAATGACGTCGGTTCATAGTAAATAATATTCAGCGACAGGCACCAGTGTGTTTGAAAAAGCTCTCCCATAAGACCTGTACTGAAAATATAAATTGAACAGAGTATAGCATGCTTGGTTTAAGAGCAATGAATGACAAATAACAGAACTAAGAGGCTTCCTATTCAAGTGGCGAGGAGTAAGCCAACAATTATAAACGCCTAGTGTCCTCGGCTATGTGTGTTTCTCTTTATCTTTCGTTCTGATTTCTCGGTGTACGATCTTCTGCTTCGAGTTGTCACTGCTTAGGCACAAAAGTGAAGCCGAACTAAGTTAGCTTGGTAAAATTTATGAAAATCTTACCTTTTAAATCGTTTTAACCCCGCTGCTCCCCTTGAAGTAATCCTGTATCCGCCACTGTTTCATTTGTTGCGTTATTGTGCGCGTAACTGAACTATGTAGGCCCTCATACATTAATATATATGGATATGTGAACATCACATGAATACTATGTATATTACACCTTATTTGTATGTATATTATTTAGCTACATACCCACCTACATCCTACACTTTCATTATGTTATGTACATATTATTTGCATACCTAGGTTCCATCTATTTATGTAGGTACTGGTATATATTACTCTTCTAACTTACATAATTAAAATCCATAATCTACATTCAAATATACATTTGTGGGTAACTAAGTAAGTATTTCTTTTCACTTTTCCTTTCGACTAATTCATTCGACAATTCATTGTACCGAGAATCAAGATTTCTCAAAAACAACAATCACTTCGACTTAAAAGCGAAGATCCGTCAACGACGATACCCATTACCGAATTTCAATATCCAGCTTGAATTACATTCTAGTTCAATACGATTCACCGTCATTACGTCATCGAAAAAAGTAACTGCGGTTACGATTTTCGTTCATGATCTTATAGTTCACACTTGGTTCTTACCAAAAACATTAGATGAGTTCCTGCAATGACGAACAAAATCATGGCCTCTCATTCATCAGTTTGAATCTGACCGTAGACGAGTTAAGTCCATCTGGTCATCCAACTTTCCCACCACCAATGGGAAGGGGTTTTGTTGCAAGTTAGTTAATTACCACCAGGGGCTTCGGTACCTGCAGATCTACCCGAGCTCCGGCCTGCCGTGCCGACTGCCATATTACCTACTGATCCGTTCTAGTGTAAACGGTAGTGCCAGGCCCCAACCTGCCAAACTATAGCTTGGATAGATAACTCCAGTTGAATGTCATCGGACAACAGAATATCCGAAATTAGTACCAGATCCAGAGCGCTAAAGACTACTTAGAAGCATGATACCAATACGACATAACGTGGAAGTACGTTAACCACCGTTTTGTAACCAAATTGCCAATATACCAGATTGAAGAACTGCCGTAACCAGATATTGTGATGTGAATTAATGAGCAGTTTTTCTAAAGGTTTCTAAAGACTTTCATTTGGGGTTTCGTGTTTTCTTCATTACGACTCTGTCTAAATGGCGAGCAAATCCTCAGCTGGGAAGCAAATGGCCAGAAAAATATACCCTGCACAAAAACACAACTTATAACGGCCTCAATATAACTATTGATATTGAATTATATTAAATTCTTACACCTCAATATCCGCAAGGTGGTATCCAGGCCAGGTCAACGAACCGTAAATCAAAACGATCATATTCCAATCTATTGCAAGCGTGTGTCTAGTGTCTTGAATAAACTAATGTTCCGAAGGACAAAATAGACTCGGACCGATAACTAGCAGTAGCGGATATCGATATCATCACATATTGGGAGAAGATCGCAAGAGAGTGCCATCTGCCATGACTTTTGCTTTCAACATTTCCTTAAGAGTCTCATAGAGCCCACCAATAGTATTAAATTTGTAGGAATAGTATCAGAACTACGAACATACAGATGTG
The DNA here is from genome assembly GCA_910595825.1 of Philhelius pedissequus. Lineage (NCBI taxonomy): Eukaryota > Metazoa > Arthropoda > Insecta > Diptera > Syrphidae > Philhelius > Philhelius pedissequus. Next base: position 100,209,452 of record OU343161.1, on the reverse strand, counting down.
ATTCTTCTGGCTATCAGAAAGAAATCCCATGTAACAAAGAATGGGGATTTACTAAAGCTGTGCTTAAATACTAATTGATCAAAAGATCATGGTTCCTTAACGTTTTCTCTAAAATTAAAGTTAGAACCTAAGTCATTGCAATAAAAAAACTACTTTTTGTAGATCTTTTCCAAACTAACATTGCCGGCCGGCACCCAGCTGACCGATAAGTGTTATCATAAATAATGCAATATTATCTATTATAAATACTGCAATATCTGGTTGTCGAAACCGGCTAATGGGTTTTCAAATCAGAACTTTATACAGAAACCATATTTTGTCGCTCAGTGCCGGCCGGCAGTTGGAAGCCGGTTTTGAGATTTTATTATGTGCATTTTGCACAAGCCATGATCGATGGAAAATGACGAAACGTATATGTTGAGAACTAGAACTAAGCAAATTCATAACAATATAATATATTAAACCGGGCTGCAAGTTATATTACCTACAGTCGTTGACAACTAATTAGAAACGATTATTTATTTTACTAAAAAGTAGTGTATTTTTTATTTATTTCGCTGATGTTTTCTTTTTTTATACGTGTTTGGAATATTTTTGACAAAAATAGAAAAAAAATATATAATGTTTTTATTTTAATATATAATTTTTAACCTGATTTTACACTAAGATCTCAGATTTGACTGAGACAGCGAATTAGAAACGCGAAAAAAATAATACGAACAAAAGTAAACGGTACCAACAAATTATTGAACTTAGTAGGTATTATGTTTTACAATGGCTAATACTTAGTCGGAAATCCTCTCTGCTTCAATACAGCTCCACATCGCCTTTGCATAAACTGGATCATGCCCCGGCATCACTCCACTGGTATAGCATACCACGCATCCTTCACTTTTTCATACAGAGCGTCCAAATTCGTGATGTTTTGGTGACTAACGGCCTTTTTAACATCACTCCATAGGTGTTCGATTGGATTCAAGTCCTAACTTTGCGATGGCCAGTCAATAACGCATAGCATTACGATGAAAAAATTCTGTCGTAAGCTTTGCGGTATGCTTTGGGTCATTGTCTTGCTGAAAAGTCCAAATGACCGTCATGATTTCTTTGGCCAATGGAAGCATTATGTTTTCCAATTTCTACACGTATTGTTCTTTCTTCATAATTCCAACAATACGATGAATTGTGCCAACAAATTTTCATTTGCTTGTCGTCCAACCACCATGATTTTTAGCAAACTCGATGCTTATTTTCCTTTGAGTCAATTTGACAAGCGGTTTCATGCGTGCGAGTCTTCAGTAAAGTCCAGCTTTCACCAAACGATGTACGACCGTTCGCTTTGTTATATTGACACCAGTTTCGTCCAGCTTTTAACTTTAGTTTTCGACAGCCGTACAATTTTCTTGTCAATGTGGACTGATGTTTTTCGTAGCCTTTTTTTACGTGGGACATTTTCTGTGGTTTCATATTTTTAAGATAAAATATTGCATTGAATACCATCTTTTTTGAACAATTTAAATGTGTTGCAATACTTTTATATGATAGACCAGACCTGTTAAGCTCAACAATAGCCTTTTGAGTATCCGGAGCGCAGTTCTTGCCTTTCCTCATTGTCTAACAGCTCACAAATGTAGATTTTTTTTGCTAAGTGTGTGTTTATTAATGGCAAATAATAAAAACTTACCAACATTTTTGTGAATAATTTAAAATATTTTGATAAATCTTAAATAAGCGTACCGACTACAATAATTGGCACCCCTTTTTTTGAACCAATTATTGGCACCCATTTAATAACGATTCCTACAAAAAGTATAAATCTTATCAAGCCAATTTAATTTTGGTCAACAACTACTTATTCCTCAAATAAGTACGTCTTTGTTGTAATTAATTAGTTCTTCAGTCGATATGTGGAAGTGAAATTGTTAACACGTTTCAAAAAAATTTTAAAAATTGCAAAATTTTGTATGTTTTTGCTAAGGACATAAGATTTAGTGCCCGCTTTTAGTTATTAATATATTAATATTATATACAAAAAATATGTTTTTTTAATATCATATAACAATAAATTATTCGTATTTAACTATTTTTTAAGAAATTAATTGCTCTTTTTTAATTAAAAACGTGCCAATAATTGGTAAACAAGGGGTTCCAATTATTTGCATTCGGGTGTCAATAACTGGTTCCATGGAACTTTAATAAATATACATTCAAGACTGCTAATAACTATACCATTTAACCGTTCCTTTTTTTAAGTTTGAAAAAATAACGAAGGCAAGAAAAGCGTACAAAGAAAGAGATGTTCAAGAAGCTCTATTGGCCATAAAAAATAGTCATTATATCTAAAAATACTGCGTTCTACTCTGCAGTTGCGATTGAACACAAAATTTTAAGAAGTACGCCCAGGACCAGCAACAGTTTTAACTGAGGAAGAAGAATTGAGCAGTGTTGAATGGCTAAACGTTTCGCAAGAAAAAGGATTTCCGAAAAGAAAAGAAGATGTTGTTTGTGCTGTCCAGGAATTTCTAAGGCAAAGTTACAAAAGACAGCACCCATTCGGTAGCTAAGTAATACCAGAAAAAGGATTGCTTAGATGGTTTAGAAAAACAGGTGTTGCTTGAAATGTACAACGAATTCAGTCAGGAAAATTTTATTTCTTACACAATCCTAAGATGTGGAAAACATATCAGGAACTTATTTGCGAATCCAGTCGAAGAAATCGGAGAAAATACAATTCGTAGTTGACAGATGTGCTTTTCCTGCACAAAGTAGACAATGACCAAAAAGCACTTGGAACTGATAATTGTAGTTTAAAATGTGCAATATATGTATAAGAGAATATCATATAAAATGTTTGAAAAACTAAAATATCACATTCTTCCAAGTTTTATCAGTTTTCTATGTATTACTTAAAATTAATAAATCTTAAATTTTCATTTCAATTTATATAATATTATGCGATCGGTATGAACTAATTTATTTTCGTTGTAGACTTTTTATTTATTTTTTCATATTTAACTTATAGATTACTTAATATTTATTATTTCTTTCTATTCTGTATAACCCGGACGACTTATGTTATTTGTTTTTTACTGAAATTTAATGAACCACAAATTTTATAAATAAAAAACTAAAAACAAAATATTGTTTTCCTTTAATTCATAGGTGCTAATAGTTGTACATTTTTGGGGTGAAGATAATTGTAGTCGGATGCCAATAATTGTAGTTTTTGGGAAGCTTTTTTTAATATTCCATTTTTAGCTGTTTTTTAATGAGCAAATAATAAGAATTAAATATGCCAAATCGCAGTGATAACCATCTGGCATTTACGAAAGAGAACTAGGTATAGAGAATATTATCACTTTTGTTGAAAACTAGATGTCACTCCGGGTGGAGAATTGCAAACGGCCTCACCTAATATTTAATGTTTTTATTTTACATTTTATTATAAATTATTAATTGATTAAACTTTTTGTTTCCTGTTAAGATGAACTCTTAACGTTGGTTCCCACATACTTAAGCAATCAAACACGATAATAAGAGTATATCAAATTGAGGCTCTTTCACACTAAAGGGCTTGTTTATACATGTAGTTTCACTCTGACTGGAGTTTTCGTTTTCTTTTCCTTTTCCGACGGGTTTCGCGTTTTAGTTTTTTTAGTTTTAGAAAATAAGTTTCATTGATTTTTCGTGTGTTTAAAATTTTGTTTTCAAGGAACAGAATGTACCAGGCTGAATGAATTCTTGGAACTGACGTTACCTGGAAGTGAATCCAGTGCGGCGAGTTCCAAGACGACTTGCATTTATTAGGGAGAAAAGGTTGTGAGTAAGCAGGACGGTGATACTTCAACACGTCGGCACTTTTCTGCAATTGTGGGCTGATGACGCGAGACTGGAATGTTAAGAAGTGTTTGCTCATCATGAAAATCATCCTAGTGAACTGACTTTTAGGAAGATTTTATTTGAGAGAACAAGTCGAGGAAAGTGAAATTTTGAAAAATACATACAAAAAATATGGAACATTTAAAAGGATTCGGATCGAGCAATATTGGACAGTCAAAGGAAAAGGAGAGGAAAAGGAAAATTCTAGTTAGAGGAGGAACATTGAGAGGGAGTACCGATACCGATAACAAAAAGCTAAGTAAACCAAACGGTGGTAGTAGAAAATAAGTATATATATGTATATCGATTTGATAAATATATACATATATAGTTATTTTCCCTTTATTGTGTGTTTTAAAATCATGTTTTCTGTAGGGTTTTCTAATAGTGAAAAAAAGAGCAATAATTCGCAAATTGTGTCATATTCGGGAACCAGACCCTAACGGTCTATCTCTTGTTGTTTCATTAAAGTTATTCTTTTCATTTATATTGTAATATCCCTTCGAAAATATTCTGGGTGTTAATCCTATTTAAAAGTTTCCCAGTCAATAAAATTCAAAAACATAATTCGCTTATCTTTTCTATGTTAAATTCATTGGTTTTATTTTTTTCCTTCATCGTCTATAAGGTTTGCAGTTTCCTTGAATTACACAAAAAAAAAACTACTGGCGCTCTTGCTCATTTAACAGGTGCACTCCTGGAAACCCATCAAATAAGTTTGATTCATTCAATAATTAATTCATTCAATAAAAAATTAATCGATCCATAAATCAAAATTGCGCCCTCCTCCCCAACCCATTCCGAGCTAGTCAGAGTGGTAGCACTTGTTGCTTGTTACACTTTTTTTAATTCGCCGCTTTGCCTTGACATTTGTAAATTGACAATCTGCAATTGTCTTCGAAAATCTGTTTGGATAAACGTGTTGTCGCGACTTTTTATTTTGATTCCTGTTGTTTAATAAGTTAAATTTGATAAAATTATAAAATTGCATTAATAATCGGTTCGCGAAACGAAAAAAGAAAAGGGGTAACAAACAAAATATTAAATTAAAAAACGCTAATGTGCAACTCCCTTAAGCATTCGAGAATAGCTATTTAAAAAAAAACAGTTCACATTCAATTTCAAACGGTACATTGTGAAACTGAAGTAGAAATTAAATTGAATTGAATTTATTGAGTCTATCTCTTGAAACTTTACATAAGGCCGTGTGTGAATTGCGTTAAAATGTTGGTTAAATTTTGAAGTTTGGTTTGTGGTGGGATCAAATTTAGCTTTTTGCTGTGTGAATTGCGTTAAAAGGGATTTATTAAAACACTATTTTGGCTAAAATTCCTTCAATATTGAAGAAATTTCCCTAAAAACATTTTTTTTTGTTGTTCAAGTTAATTTATTTCTTTCCCAAAATTCGACTTAGAAGATATAAAGTTAATAATTTGGCACGAAAAAAGTAAAGAATTCTCAGTTTTACTAATATATTCCGGTTTAACATCGTTAATTCAATATTTTAAAACAACAATTCGAAATCTTTTCAAAACAATTCCCATTATGGTTAGTTTGTTGATTCAGTATATAAACACTAGTTTTCACAGCTGACAAGAATTTGACAAGCTGACAAATCAATATATTTGTATTCAAATTGCAAAATGAACTACAATAAGTATTTTATATTTATTATTTTATATTTTTTAAGATATCAACGGATTATAACACGGAGTTCAATAAGACCTAGAAGACAACGTGAGGTATGCGTAAATGAAAGTACAAATTAAAACTTGCCTTACCATTGATGCTTTTCCGAAGATGTAAATGAGATTTTAAACAATGATGATATAAAATGCCGGGAACACTTGCGTTTAAAAACTACCACTTTCAGAAGGATTCTGTGTCTCATGCCAGAGAAACGGAGTAAATGGACGAATGAATACGAGTTAGTGGTATTCCTTTATTGGATATCATCTGGTTGCAGCTATAGACTTGCTGGTGGCTATAGTGCACAAAATGCTTGATTTCTTTTGCGTATCTATGCGTCATCTTATAAGGCTTGTGCAACCCAATAATTGTTAAGAAATCGCCGCAAAGTTTTGCAGACGTTCTAGATCCAATATTTTTGAAAATGCAATTGGAGCTATAGACGGTACTCACGTCAGGATACTTTGTCCAGTTAGAAAACATGACGAATACCTTAACTACAAACATTTTTATTCGATTCAGTACCAATCTGTTGTTGATAGCAAGTTGATCTTTAATGACGTTTTTGTAGGATTCCCTGGATCAGTACATGACACTCGAGTGAGTACAATGAACACCTTTTTCAATCAAGCAAACAATAAATTACAATTCTATTAGGTTTTGAAAAACAGTCATATATATAAAAGTGGCAATTATCCAACACAACCCTATTACCTGCTGGGAGACAGTGGATACGCATGTCGTTTGCACCCACTGCCTATCATAACTCCTTATAAAACACCCAATTCTGATCAGAAAAAATTTAACACTGCGCATAGCAAAGCCAGAAACGTGGTGGAATGAGCTTTCGGAATAGTGAAAAGTAGATGGAGAAATGTTTTCAATAAGGGATTGGAGCTAAAAATAGAAAATAGTATAAAAACTATATTTACGGCATGTATTTTGCACAACATTTGTATTGAAGGTGAAGACTTAGGTAAGTGTTCTAAGCAATAACCGATTATAACTTTAAAGTCGTTGTATTATTGTACCTCTTTTACTCAAAAAGGTCCTCCAATAGAAGAACCAATGGGTGTGAATGAAAACGCACTGGATAATCTTGGAGTTGAAGAAAGCGACTCAAACGATGCTCTAGAGTTTCGTTTACAAAGATTACTTTTAAATTAAAATATATAACATTATTAAAATATCATGGTGTCGGAAATAAATGTTGTTTTCCATAAATTTTTAAATTATGTACTTCATTTTTTATTTAATAATATTAATGTAAAGTAGGATTCATTTTGTTTATTCTTCTTCAATCAATCTAATCTTCTTCTGAAGATGAACAAATCAAAAGATTATTGACATTAATGTCGGGATAATCTTTTGCGACCATTTTCCCAAAAACGGCCATAATTGCCCTCATTTGTTTAGTCAATTTTTTGTCCCGCTTCATGCAGTATTTTTCATACGCACTTATTTTTGTTGCTGAAACAGAACGTGGAGTATTTGACGTGGTTAGGCGCGAGCTTGAAGTGATCGGAAATGTGGGCGAATCCACAGGAGGAAATGAAAACTCCTGCATCGATGGGGACGGAGATGGTTCCGATATATCTTTTGGTATAGCAGAAGTTGACGCCATCGAAACCGTACCCAAAGAACTGTCAATGAGGTAAGGAGGGTGGTAATTGTGTTTCTTGCTGGCATACTCGTGAAACATTTTGAAGTATGGCCAGCTTTCCATATGCCTGTTCGTTGGGGCATCATCACCAGCACCATCTCCAGTGTGCTGCTCGAAAAATGACTTGGTTAAACAAAAAAATGAAAAAAAAAACAATTGTAATAATCCAAATTCATATTACCTTGTATTTTTTGCATACATTTTTCCATAATTTCCTACAGACTTTAAAGTTTTTTGTCGGATCACCAAAACGTTCGGCACCACATCTGCAATTAAACAAATAATAATTCAAATATTAATAAATAATAAAAAATTTTAAAACAAAATTATTACACACCTCCATGCATTATTCATATTCGCATTTTTTGATGTAAACAAGTCATCCAATTCTGTTCTTATTTTTATTAATTGTGTTTTTTTCCGCTTGAGATCCTACACAAACAAAAATATTAATGTAATTTTATTTTTCAATTGAATAAATTAAAACTTACATTTATTATATGGTTTCATAGCAGATCTGGACTTTTTGGAGTTCATCTTTCTTTTCAGCTGTCGTTTACATTTTCAAATTGCTCTATCTTGGGAAACGTTAAATTTGAACGCAAATTTAGCCTGCTCTACAGCTGCCTACATTTTAACCCATTTTATTCACCACGCTAGTGTCAAATTTTAACCAAGGTAGAAAATTTAACCAACATTTTAACGCAATTCACACAGGGCCTAAAATATAATATAATAAGTATATGACTTTTTGAATTTCTGACCTCTTTACTGAAACAGCAACACTGCTCCTGTCAACAGGCATCTGTCAGTTGACTCCTGTCAAAATTTAAACTTGCTGCGTCAGTTAGCTTGTGTTTGACAGTTTTTTTTATCAGACTACTCACTAATTTGAGGAGAAAATGGAAAAAAGTGAATTTCGTGTGCTTATTAAGCATTATTTCTGGCGAAAATAAAAACATTACCGAGACCAAGGCTAAGCTTGATAAATACTATGGGGACTCTGCACCATCGATTTCAATGGTAAAAAAGTGGTTTACTGAATTTCGTTGTGGCCGTACAAGCACTGAAGATGTCGAACGTCCTGGACGCCCAGTTGAGGTCTCTACACCCGAAACAATCGAAAAAATTCACGATATGGTGTTGGACGACCGAAGATTGAAAGTGCGAGAGATTGTGGAAGTCGTAGGGATCTCGCATGGCTCAGTGGTTTCAATTTTGAATGATCACTTGGGCATGAGAAAGCCTTCCGCAAGATGGGTGCCGCGTTTGCTCACAGTCGACCACAAACGCAATCGTGTAACAACTTCACAGGAAGGTTTGGCGTTGTTTAATCGCAATATGGAGTAGTTTTTGCGCCGTTTTGTAACCGTGGACGAAACATGGATCCATCACAACACACCAGAGACCAAACAACAGTAAAAACAGTGGGTTTCTAAGGGTGAATCGGCGCCAAAGAAGGCCAAGGTGGGTTTGTCAGCCAATAAAGTTATGGCGACTGTTTTTTGGGATGCACGCGGGATAATTCACATTGACTACCTTCAAAAGGGAAGAACAATCAATGGGGAATATCATGCCAACTTATTGGACCGATTCAATGACGATTTGAAAAAAAAACGACCTCATTTGGCCAAGAAAAAAGTTCTTTTCCACCAAGACAATGCAAGGGTGCATACATGTGCAGTTGCCATGGCAAAAATCCATGAATTGGGCTATGAATTGCTCCCTCATCCACCCTATTCTCCAGATATGGCTCCGAGCGGCTACTTCTTGTTCCCAAACCTGAAGAAATGGCTTGGTGGAAAAAGATTTGACTCCAATGATGAAGTCATCTCGCAAACAAAGGCCTATTTTGAGGACCTCGACAAATCATTTTTTTTGGAAGGGATAAAAAAATTGGAGAAGCGTTGGACAAAGTGTATAGAGCTCAAGGGAGACTACGTTGAAAAATAAAATTATTTTTTTATCAAAAAATCTGTGTTTTATTCCAAAAGTCACGGAATTATTGACCCGCCCTTAGTACAAATTTTCGATAACATTGTGTGAATAATTGCGGCTGTAATGTATTGCATGCTTTGTCTGTAATATAGTTGGACGCCTCTTGGCTGTTGTAAGTTTATATAGTTGAAGTGCTTTTACTCAGGGGCAGTGTATCAGTAGCTTGTAACGTGGTGTCATCTAATGTTTATATAGTTATGTATTGGAAATGCTCAGTCACATAGGCAGTGTATCGGTAACTTGTGGCGTGATGCCAACTAAAACTAACCTAAGAATAAATATATACATTTATACAAACACTTATATTTAACATTTCATTTGATGTAAGAGCGAGAGCTATATAACATTAATGTATGAACATATATACACTTAACATTTAAAATGAGCGAGAGTGCAAACTATATACTTTAAATAAGACATGTGATTTTGTACTTATATGAAATAATTAGTTATAGAAATTAACTTTTAAAGGTTATAATTTTATAAGGAATTCATTTTTTACTGAGCACGATTTGTTTTTTTTTTTACACTATTTTATGACAGAAGAAAATATAGAATTGTAAAGTATGTTGATGAGGAGGAGTCCTTTCTGTATAATGCGAAATAAATGTGGAATGTTGAGACTGTTTGCTCCTCTGACGCTTGCTTCCATGTAGTTATAGGTAACTGTTATGAACAGTAGTTGATTAACGGATAATTCCGTTTGTCGGTTATGGGCTGCTAATGCGCGGATCCTAGGGATTCTTTGTTACTGTACAGCATCGTCCACGTACGATGTGTGATGTGCTCTTTTGAGTTATATGTCATTCCTGGGACTGGCAATTTTCCATCAGTTGTTTTTATGGTGCAGGCAATGACTGATATGTGCAGTCGTTATGCATCCTGGGAATGCTTCCATACGTTAATGATGTGTGGTCAAGGAGTGATGATTGTGTGAAACATGACAGCTTCGGATTGACTTCTACTTCGGCTTTTATTAGGACGTAATGGACACCTTATATTTGTTTCATGATTTCAGAATGGTTCACTCTTATTTTGTTACTAATGATAGCTTAAACAATTTTAGTTACTTTTTACTGCTATAGCATTAATTAAATTATAAAACACTGTTACTTTTTTGCTAATGAGACGAGGGCGTAAAAGCCCGTCCGTTCTTGACGGAAGCCAGAAGTCGAATTTCACTGAAGTAGAAATGTGAAAGAGAAAACAAATATGATCTGTGAAACTGTGAATTCCATTCTGGAAGTTGTCTTCTGAGCTTACACAAAAAGTATTGGTTATACGATTTAAAGACACACTATTCATTCATAAGAATAAGAAAAAAGCTGATGTAAAAAAAGTGTTGTATTTAGAGGAGCGTGCGTAGTGTGTGCTTTCGAAAAAAAGTGTAGTTAAAGCACCACAATTGTAAACGCTGAATCTGAAATCGCAGGTCTACTCAAATAAGCCGCCATCGACTGTTGTCGTTAAATTCAAAATAAACCCGACGAAGTCCCACACAGCTGGATTTATTTAATTTCAACGTCGACTGTCTCAGTAACGATAGCTGACAACTTAAATTTCAAGGCGAGCCGTAGACCGTCAATGCACGCCTATAGCGTTGACAATGTGTATACACATTTATCAAAAACTGTCGATGCATTGACCCAAAAAGTCTATGCAACGCAGTTGTCAACATTATCCTCATCGGTGTGACTTAACTTTTTATTGAAAATCACAAGATGTCGTACAAATAGAACAGACTTTGACGACGCTTTTTCTTTAGAGATTCCTATTCTATTTAGATACGTTGACCATCTAACCGTAGTTTAAAAAAAATACAAAAACTAGATCGATTTGATAATAAAGATCAATAAATTGACGCATTGAAACTAAATGAACACCATGTAATATCCATTCGGCAAAACGTAGCCGGAAATTGTATAAAAGTTATGATGTTAGGAACAACGTTATCAGTATACCTATAATTACCACTTTCCCGCCACGTATCTGATAGCTACTATAGGTGCCCACTCTATTCAAATGAACCCTCGAGATTGAGTTTTCAAGAAAAACTTGAATTCAAGTCTCGACTTAATAATCTAACAATTTGTTTATTTCAAATAATATGTACAACATTGAAAATTTCTTTCCGGCAACACAAAATAACACGCAAGTCTCGAAAAGTTTCCTAAAACCTCCGACAAGTTGCGTCTCCTCGCTCCACAAGTTCGACACACAGCCCCAGAACTGAGCTTTTCCAAATCACAAGATTGCAAGTACAACATTTCTGCTGCTGCCTGCCTACTCTCAAGCCAATCAGTCGTGCTATTTATTTTTTTCTATTATGAAATTATATAAACTTTTTTCGTGCAAATAAAAAATGTGCGGCCGGTTTTTTTTTTACTGCTTGTACAAAGTGCAAGTATTGCGAGTGCATTATGATTTGCGTGCAGCTTAGATTGTAGAATAGCATTGGACTTGACCGCAGTTGCGGAACTATCTGAGTCAGGGCACAGGCACTTAGCTCCGTTTAGGTTGGCCGTCGAAACAAGTTCAAAACCAAGGTTGACATTTTTCAATAAAAAAAAAAACAATGCTGCATATTATATACCTCCAAATGCGGCAGTTGCAGACAAATAGCGGGGTCGGCCAGACCAGTGCTGACTGCTGAGCTTTATTCTCTAATCGCTTGATTGTGTCATAATGAGAGCTTGTCACCAAGATGCAGTTCGGAGTTGCGTGTGCTGATCTTTGGATTCAAATAGAGATTAGCTGTTTAGGTTGGAAATTTATGAGCTCAATATGCTCAAGTAAATGAATATTGTAAATATTTCTGTGGCAGCGCAGGAGTGGCAATGCCAGTGCGTTTTTTTTTGCGGGTAACTAACGTAGGTGATGGTATCTGCTATGATGGTGTCAGATAGAAACGAGTGGCAATTAAAATTGCATACAGACAGTGTGAGAACTTAATTAGTCGGTATGGTGACACTCTGACAGTATTGGCTCCCTCAATGCTACTTAATTAATTCTAAATTATCAAAACAAGTTTCTACAAATTATTTTTTTTTTAGTCGATATACATTTGGACATTATTATAATCCGTTATTAATTTAACAAACAAATCCTGAGCATCCTTTTATTTTGATACTGGAACTTGTTCTCCTGCAAATTTCGGTAGATAATATGCAAAGTTGAATAGATAAGACGACCTTGGTGGTTTATTATTATCAGAACTTGGAATTCCAATATACTCGTAACTGTACAAATTAAAACTCTACAAAAAAGCTGGTTTTATCGTCTGATAGGAATTTTTGCTGTTTTATTAAAATGGTTTCGATTGAATGTTATTTTTTCCATTTGTAAATAGGTACACAAGTACCTGCCTACATTATGTACATACTTATACCAATAATGGTAATGACGCAAAACTTCTTACATTTTTCAACATGCAAGACATTCCAGGTGAGATTTTGATAAAGCGATATGTGGTTGTTGTTGTATTTTGTTTGTTTTAATTCCAACAATCCAACTGATCCACATTTTGAATAAATACAGAATATTTTTGATTATTGTGTATGGTTTGCCAATTTGTAGGCATAGTGAATTATGTATGTTTACAAATATGATAATATTATCCACTAGCTGAAACAGGCATACGTTGTATTGTATTAATTAAAAATGCTATTTTTTTATTTAGAGATGTTTTAGAATAAAAAAAGTAGATCGTGCACGCCATTAATTTTGAGTTAATAAAAGTTTTGACCATAGTACACATAATAATGTAATATATTGCGCATGTTGTCAAAATTCGGTTGTCATAATTCAAAAATTACGTTGTCATATTTAGCAAAATGTCTCTGAGATTTGGCACATGCACTCTCATTTTTGACATTTTCACATACAAATAGGGATGGGTCAATATTTCAGTAAGATGTGTTCAGTAAGATGTAACAGTAGATCAAAAATAACTGTTATTGAAATAACATTTAAAATATCTAAATTTGTATTTTGATCAAACCAAACAGCGGAATGTAGATGACAAAGTGATAACTAATTCATTTTAAAATGGTAGTGGAAAATAGTTTATTAAAATTGTGATTTCACTGACAATTTTAGTTCCATAATTGTTATTTCAGTATCGGGAATTTATAACAGTTATTTAAAAGTAGCAGTAACAGATATTGCAACTAGCAGTATGCCTAGGCCTATTCGCATGCCAAATGTGACACGAGTATCTCTGAGTTTTGCCACATGCGCGAACTTGAACGAAAATGAAAACCGGAATATATAACCTATTATGTGTACTGTGAATTTTGACAATTTAAGTTTTATCGTTTCTAGTTTTCTGGTATTCCTCATCGAGAAGAGGAGTGGAGAAAGGAACACTGGCTTCTCAGAAAGAATAAAATGCACAACTGGAGCGTACGAACTTGCTCTAGTAACTAACAACTTTGGTGTAACCACTAACGCTGTTAGAAGGTATATGTTGTCTAGTTATCCTATGCAGGATTGAAGCCGATGTAGGTAAGATTGCCTTCCGAAGTAACATTTTTCCTCTCATAACATTCTCCAATAACCTAATGAGACTAATTTAAGGGAGCCAAAATAATCTTGAAGAATTCTTCTAGATTATTATAATACTGCTAAAAGCGTCCAATGGCCTAGTTATGAGAGCCTTTATACTCCCTAACAGAGTCTATGTCTTCTTATATTCCATTAAAAACCAATTCTAAGATTGTCGTAAAATAAGTTGCTGCTTTGCTCATTACATGCTGTTTAGGCATAACACTAACAACATGTGATTAAGTAAACTAGCATATCCATAAAATATGACAACGAAATAAATAAAATAATGCGAATTATAAGGGACATACATAAATAAGACACAGCAATTCTCGAGATAAATCTGAGAAAACAACCAGCTCTAGTCTCAGAATATAGCGCCACACATCTTTCCTATCCTTCTTTCTCTTCTTCCACCGGATGCCCGCGCTGTGTTAAGAAAAACATATAAAGGGTATTCATAATCCCTTGAGCGCGTGCAAAGTTATAAAAAAAAAAATAATGTTTTTTTTTTTTTGAAAGAAGCAAACTCTTTTAAAGTTCTTGCGTGTATATGTCATGGCTAAAAACTAATGGGCTTGATATGTATTTGTGATAGTATTTATTTTGTAAGTCAACTATTCATTAATTTACAATGGCGATACATTGTTTTATTTTATTGTTTGTTCGTATATGGGAGCTAAAAATTAATGCGGTTGAAATTTTATCAAGCGCCTTCAAAATAATGCATATTTAAATTATTTAATTTATACATTTTGTAAGGATAGGGTTACCATTGATACTTTTGGGAATCAATTAATTTTTGAAATTATAGTGGATGATATGCTATCCTAAATACATAAAAATTAACTTGTGAACCAAATTTAATCTGAAATGCAATCCATATGACACACTAAGACAAAATGCAATTGTTGGTAGATATTTTTATGTAACAAAACAGAAATACCCAAGTAACATTTTTCATCTCACAAAAGGTTTCAATAGAGAAACATCGAAAAGTTAAAGTATTACCAATTTCGATTGTTAAATATTTTGTATAGAGATCAGAAAGAATCTTTTACAGTTAATGCTACTGTTTTTCCATTTACATTTGGGAAATTTATAATGCACATAAATTGTTTAAAAAAAGGTTTTTTAAAATAAATAATTTTTAGAATTAATTTCAAAATATCCACATTTTGTATGTGTGGTAACCTTCAAAATACTCAGAGAATATTTTCTGCGTACCTTAATATGGCTGCTGTTGAGATGAGAGAATCCTTTAATATATACAATAAGACCATTATAAGAGTTTGGTTTCTTCTACTTTTACTCACTTTAAGCACTTTACTAAATTTATAATAAGTCTTCTTATGGGAATATTCATTATGTTATGGGATTATTTAAAAAAAAGGGAGCGAGATAACAAAATACATATATATTGAACTGTTAATCACAGACTTAGTAAGGGAAGGGGGCCTCAGCTACAAAAGTAAAACATGAATTTGTTTTTATCATACCACGACACTAGAAGAATGCCAATTTATTACAGTTGTTTGCCATTAAAAGTGTGAAATATTCAATTATTATTCAAAATATCGAGCCCAATGGAGATACCAATCATACATTTTTTTGTAAATTTGATTTACAAAATTATAAAAAATTTTCTTTTTTGATGATACGTTTTAGTCGACGGCAACGATCAATCTTTTACTAAATCCACAGCCATTTAAAAACAAAAGTTGAATGCTTCGCTATTTGATATGTGTTAATTATTGGTCGCGAAACACTTGCATTTTCAAATATTTGAAAAAAACCTTTAGAACAATAAACACTTTTCGGAAAATTAAAACACACAATTCACATTCATTTAATAATCTCGACTACGTCCCTGACTTGTACGTGTGACGAGTAAATATGTGATTCAATGTGCAAATTCGAAAATGCAACTCCTATTAGAATCCTGTAATAAAATGTAGTATACCTTAAATTCTATAAGGTTCGTTATAGAATTTTAAAGAGTTTAGACGCCGATAAGTCAGTTGTTATGGGACGCGTTTAAATTTCATAACAAGATTTTTATAAAACTCTAAATTCTTGGAATCTTGTTAAAGGAGGCAAATTTGTTTTAAGTATAAGAATTAAATTATTTGAAAATTGCAGAGAGCTAAATTCTTATAAAAGACAATGCACGACTGGATCGCACGAAATTTTTTTTTTTTTTTTATAACTTGCTCTTATGTTCGATCACATCGTATGCAAAAGATTTCTATTAAAAATCTAAATTTATTTTTAAAGTCATTTTTAACTCAATTTTGTATATGCATATACAAAATTTCATTAATTTTGTTCTAAAATAAATTGGTATGACAATATTAAATATTTAATAATATAAACTTAAAAACAAACGATTAAATCTGTTTAATTAAAGAAAAAATAATTCAAAATTCTGAAATAAATACTTAAACTAATTTGAGCTCAAAATAAAGTACGCCATTTTATTTCTTGGATAAATTTGAATTTATGAAAAAAAAAAATTTTTTTTAAATCTGTGGAGAGGTTTTTGAGAAAAAGTTTCCTTTTAAAAACTTTTTGAAAATATTTAAAAAAAAAAACTTCAAAAACGCCAATTCAAATATATTCAGAAAATAGAAATAAATAAAATTTTTGAAAAAAATTTAATGAGCAGTTTTCGAATAATAAATTTTTTTAAATTTTTTTCTTAAAAATGATTTTAAAAATACAAAAAAATATTAATTAAAAAAATATTGGTACGCGGTATAATTTGGGCAACCTAAACCTATATTTTTTTGAAATTTCGAAGGAACCGGTTAATTAATTAAAAAAATATTGGTACGCGGTATAATTTGGGCAACCTAAACCTATATTTTTTTGAAATTTCGAAGGAACCGGTTAAGCCATTTATGAGATAGTCGAAAGCAAAAAAACGGTCCTATGGAAAGTACCGTTTTTAGACATTTTTCTAATTTTTTTTTCAACTATATGATCGGTCGTAGCTAAAAACCCACACTGAATTTTTTTTATCAAAATCGTTAGAGCCGTTTCCGAGAAAAATATGTTTGAACGTAACGTTTATGTGGCAGGTACCGTTATTTTTTGAGCTAAAAAAATTTCAATTTACCCTCTGTACAATATCTAAAAAACTCTATATACCAAGTTTGATGCAATTCGGCCCACCCGTTTGGGCTGTAGGTGTCTATACATACATACAGACAGACTGACAGACTGACAGACTGACAGACTGACAGACTGACAGACTGACAGACTGACAGACTGACAGACTGACAGACTGACAGACTGACAGACTGACAGACTGACAGACTGACAGACTGACAGACTGACAGACTGACAGACTGACAGACTGACAGACTGACAGACTGACAGACTGACAGACTGACAGACTGACAGACTGACAGACTGACAGACTAACAGACTAACAGACTGACAGACTGACAGACTGACAGACTGACAGACTGACAGACTGACAGACTGACAGACTGACAGACTGACAGACTGACAGACTGACAGACTGACAGACTGACAGACTGACAGACTGACAGACTGACAGACTGACAGACTGACAGACTGACAGACTGACAGACTGACAGACTGACAGACTGACAGACTGACAGACTGACAGACTGACAGACTGACAGACTGACAGACTGACAGACTGACAGACTGACAGACTGACAGACTGACAGACTGACAGACTGACAGACTGACAGACTGACAGACTGACAGACTGACAGAGACTGACAGACTGACAGACTGACAGACTGACAGACTGACAGACTGACAGACTGACAGACTGACAGACTGACAGACTGACAGACTGACAGACTGACAGACTGACAGACTGACAGACTGACAGACTGACAGACTGACAGACTGACAGACTGACAGACTGACAGACTGACAGACTGACAGACTGACATACTGACAGACTGACAGACTGACAGACTGACAGACTGACAGACTGACAGACTGACAGACTGACAGACTGACAGCCTGACAGACTGACAGACTGACAGACTGACAGACTGACAGACTGACAGACTGACAGACTGACAGACTGACAGACTGACAGACTGACAGACTGACAGACTGACAGACTGACAGACTGACAGACTGACAGACTGACAGACTGACAGACTGACAGACTGACAGACTGACAGACTGACAGACTGACAGACTGACAGACTGACAGACTGACAGACTGACAGACTGACAGACTGACAGACTGACAGACTGACAGACTGACAGACTGACAATACTGACAGACGGACATTCAGACGGAAAGAATTTTTAGACTATCTTTTTTCGTCTTCGCTATCATCATAATGTCATGTTTGATTGTTATCTCACAACTTTTTTTTCGATGAATGCATATCTTGCCTTATAGTACCTATAAGCGCAAGTAAAAAATATTATCGAAACTTCTAAATATAGTATGTTGCTTACCTGCCAAGCCATGAATTGTCAAAATCCATTAAACGATGGATCCGATTTGAATGGATTATAAAACTATACAAAATTAATTTTTTTCTTGAAAATACGGTTCTTCAAAGATGTGTGTACTGAGACCAAGATGAGAATAACATAAGTCTCGTCTAATATAGAATCGTTGCAGGCCTACTGCAGATGTAATAGTCTTCTTAATATATCATGCAAGATCTTCTCTGCTTTATTGCGTAAACGCCTAAAGCCATTCGTCAACAACTTCATAGGTTAATATCAGTGTGACTTTAGGCCAGGAAAGACCACCATCGACCAAATATTCATACTACGGCAGATATTCGAAAAAACTCGGGAGACAGGACCATCTATAGAGACAAGCTGTTCTATCAAGTTCGGTAATAAGCGTCAGAAAGATTTTGACAAAGCGACGAGCTGTGAAAAATGTCTTCTGGAACATTATACTTAAAAAAAAAGTGCAGAGCTCTGGGCCGACCACCAGGGATACTATATTTCAAAGCTCTGTTCAACTATTTGCATACGCCGACGGTATTGACATAAACGGAAGACCACAGCCTGTTTTGAATGGCACCTGTGTGAGTATTGTGACCAAAGCAGCAAAGATAAGATATAACTGGCAGTTAATGCGAGTAAAAACAAGTACATATATATTGTCATCAAGAAAGGACGCTGAACTCCGATTTTTATTGTATAACTTCGATATAGTTAATAATTTTGCCCGCTATAAAACAGGCCAACGATATCAGCTCTGATATCAAATGAAAGACAACTCTTGCCAACAGCTGCTTCTTTGAGCCAAAAGGATCCTCTCTTTCGCAACTAAGTTTCTCCTTATTAGACTTTAATCACAAGCTTATTACAACATTTTTCCTTGAAACACATTTAACTGTGATTTAAAGAAACGATAGTTTTCGATTTTTTTCACATGGTACAACCTGGACACTGATCTCATCAATGAGTGTCCTTCAAAGTAGCAGCCATTGACTCATCGGTGGTGAATTCAATCCCAATCATAGACTGTGGCGTGACACCATGGTCTTACCGAATGGTAGAGAGATTATTGGCTGGTTGCATAACAACAGCGAAGAGCATTCCTTCGTGTTTGTTGCACCACTCAAGCCAACCTTAAAAAAATACCAACGACATTTGAATTTTTAATTTCTTCCTGAAATTTGTCTTTATTCTCCCAGAATTGGAAAACTCAAAAAGTTGATAATTGTAATTTGGAAAACATTTATTTGTCAGTTTGTATGTTTAGTTAAGAAAATATTAATAAACAAATTAGATACACGGGACAAACTAAATAATCGCCTTTAAATTTTATTTAATTCAAATTTAGATAACTACTTTACCAAACACTTTTATAAGTTAGAAATAATTAAAAACACATTTTATCATATCTTAGGCTTTTTGGAAAACTTTGAATGCCATTTCTGCAGCAATTACGAAGTCCTGGAACAATGCTATTTCAGCAGCATCGCAAATTTGAAGGGCAGTGCTTATTCCAAGTTCTGATGATGAATTGCCACCTCGAATTCCAATTAGAGAAATTCTTTCAGCAAGCTTAAGATCTTCATAAGCTGCTGCTTTACCATATTGTACTTCAATGACCGTAGGAACAAGTTTTTCAGCTATTGCTTTCCCAGATACTCCTCCAGCTGCTCCCAATGCTAGGTATCCAAAGGCCGCTGCACTTAATAATTGTTCTTCAGCTAATTTGACTCGGTTGTGTAAGGCAGTGACTGCAGCGTCTGGGTCTTGGCTTGCTAGTTTTCCAACCTCTATCAATCCATCCTTCGTAGCAGAAATTGCCTTTTCGGTTTCTATAATTGTCGATTTAAGCCCTTCGTACATCATATTAAGTGCATCGATTACAGGTTTCTTGGTCGATACACTTAACACCGATTGCAAACCGTCATTGAGTCTGGCAATGGCGTCCAAAGCTATAGAATTATCAGTAGATGTTTGGGTTTTTAAAGCACTGATAACTCCTGATAAAATATCGACTTCGTTGATTGATTTCGACGTTGCATACTGCAAACCCTCTAAAGCCTGAGTTGCTGCTTTCCTAACGAGGTTATATGCCGATAGTGTTGCAGTTGAAATGATGTTGCGAGCAACATTAAGAGCCTTATTGGCAGCAGGTCCACCTATTTTGATTCCATCGGTTGATAGTTTTTCAGCGATTTCGAGACTTTCTAATAAACCAGCTCCTGATCTTTGAATAGAAACAATTGAGTTTTTTAATGCTGGTAGTGCTAAGCTACCAGCAAGACTTAAGGCAAAGCCTTGTGCATCATGAATTCCAACTCCGGCAATGAAGATCAATTCCCTATCAAATCTGAGTCCCTTTATGATGGCTTCGGACGCACCTTTGGTATCTTCGGCTTTCACCATTTCAGTAGCATTATCGATTGCTTTATTGGCTTCACGTACAAGAGAGCTTGCAATCTTTAAAGCATCAATAATTCCCTCAATTGATGCATTTACGGCCAACGGAGAATCTACATGGACCGGAAATTTTTGGACGTCCTTTCGAATCGCTTCAATAGTATCTCTTGCAGCTGTGCTGCATATATCTGAACCTGACATGATGAGTTCTTCTTGCATTTTCTGGAACTTGGGATCAATCATCTGTTTTTCAATTTCAGCCAACTCAACTAAAGATGGCGGCATATTTCCATTTGATTGTTCAACAAAAACAAATAGAACACCCGTCACGACCAAGAACATATATTTTAAAATTTTCATTATTAAGAAAAAAAAACGAGAAAATTAGGAAACAAAAATTTAAGTAACTTAACGCCAAATTCGTTTCAAGAATTCTAAAAAGACTTAATTTAGGCGCTCCTTTTATAGTAAAATTTTAAGACTCGTGGAAACATTATTCCAGATTCCATCAATATTGACATATACATACCTTTATTAATTAGCAACAGGCCTATTAAATAAACAATTCAAATTATTAATAAATACTTCGAAAAACATTCGCTTGGAGCATGTACACTTATAAAAATTTCGGCCTACAATTAATTTCTTTCGCAATTTAACGCCAAACTAGGTCTTAGTAATACTTGATCAAGTGACATAAGATACAATTTTAAAGAAATGCTTTTTTTTAATCTACAAATTATTATTAAAATGTCGAGTATTCTTCCTTTCGTCTTCGTTCCTTCTCGGGCTGCTTTAATTCTCTACTTCATGAGTCTTAAGGGAGAAAGTTCGTATACAATTACGAATTTATTTCAAATAATTTCATTTCAGTGTAGGGTTTTGGAGGAAACGTTTTTTTTGTTTAATTTTGCACAAACATTGACTTTCCACATTACATAATATTTGCATACAGTCATTATTAGGAATTTTCAATTTATTAATTTTTTTTCTTAATAGTTAGTTTTTTATTATACAGGGTGCCTCTTAGTTCGTGCAGGATATTTTGGATACTATTCCTGGAATAAGTCTTAGAAAAAAATTGTATTGGCAAATTTCGTATTTTTGAAGTGATAACTTTTTATGGTGGGTAAACTGATTCGTTACGTAACGCGTAACGCACTATTAACTTAAAGAATTTTATCTTTTTAAGGAGTGAAAGGATAGAAATCTGAAATTTTCAGGAATGATAGAGTATATTGCGATGAATGTTTGGTAAAAAATTGGATTCCTAGAATGTCAACAACAGTAAGAGAACTGTAATATTGAGAATATTAAACATATCAGTCAAAAACTTTTGAATGGTTTCATGAATAGATTTGGTTTTTCTTTAATTAATAAGTAGACAATATGACGATTATTTTGATGTACCTACCAAATATTACTCTATGAACTATACAAGTTATGTTTGAAAATTCATTAAAAAGAAAAGATGTGGTGGCTGTTTTGAGCCTCTATCTTCGGTTATAGTAGTCCAATCTTTAAGTTTAAGGTCTTAAAACTGTGGTAAGACTTGGGGCTATATGCCGACATAAAAATAACAAGAATGTGTCCAACAATATGCATATATTTCTTAGAGGTGTTAAAAGAACAAATTTAATGGATTTTAATTCGTTTTTTGACTTTCAAAAATTCAATATTTTTAAAAACAGGGTTCCATAAAGTTATTGCCCCAGTCACCGTCTACAAAAGTACTGAAGTAAGCATATATATATATGCATCAGAGAGGCGTAAGGAGGTTTTCAAGTAATATACCTACAAATGTTTCAATTAAATTATAGCAAAATTAAGTTGTTGAACGTCAAAAAAAGTATCTTATGTATATTGTATACGCACATACATATGTATGAATGTAAATGCTTACAAATGAAGTTGGTACCTCCAATATGATGGGTAGGTTTTCTAGCATATATGTATATACACATGTGTACATAATAATGTGTACGAAAAAGATTAAGGAGCACAATTTTAAACAACCTACTATTAAGGCCTTAACATGATACTAGTTAACAATTTACTATATGCATAGTAGCCTACTAACTTTTCATAAATTTTAAAACGTTTGTTAACCAGATAGCAAAGCATTTGTAGGGTTTGAATTTTGATGAACACAATTATTATGTTTATGCATTGTAAATTAATTATATGTTGATGGAAACCCAACGTGTGCTCTAAATAAGTATTCGATGTTAATATTTTAATCATTTAACTTCATTATTGACAAAAAAAACAAACAAAATATATACCAGCAGGATTCGAACCTGGGTCTCCCGCGTGCGAGGCTTTTTTTTTTTTTTTTTTTTAAATTCATTTTTATTTCATATAAACTTATAACTATCTTAAAACTAGACAAAATTGTTTAAAACTAGCCTAATTATCAATTACTTACAACTAATTTACTGGCCCTTTACGGGCGCTCTAAACTAAACAATAACTCTTAGAACTAATGCCTTTCGACCTAAAAACTATTTTAATTAAATCTAATTATTTTATTTTATTTTATGAAACTTATTAACAAAAAACTTGGTATCTTTTTTTTACTTATAAACTAAACCTAAATATAGATTAAAAATAATTAAAACTAAATAAAACTAACTTAAGAATACTTAAGACTACTTAAAAACTAGAACAGCAGCATTTTTTTTCGTTTTTAAATTTTTTTTTTATATGCATGCAGACACACAGCAACATGCAACCCACCCATACATGTACATACGCACATACATATACGTACGCACATACTTGTACAGACACGCAGATACATGCACGTATGCCCCCGCATACATACATATTTTTAATTTTTTTTTGTGCCACCCCGACTGTTCCATATACCTAATTGCCATAAATCTATGTAAGTCGGCCAAGATATACCATCTTCATCGACTTTAAATATTATGATGCTGTTCAGAGAGCCACCAGAACTAGTTCACCTGTTTCGTCCTATCCTTCCAATCCCGATCGGACACAGTTCTACTGAACCGAAGGCGCTCTTCTCCACCTTGAGCGATGACGCCTCGATCATACAGGAGTCGCCTATCCACAGTTTTCCGGCTGACGTGGTAGATCAGCGGAACCGCCCCTCCATCCTGTATCAGCCCTCGACTGTCTAAATAGAGGAATGCCTCGGGAGGGATGTAACCACTTAACCGCGCACTCTCAAAATATTCGTTATTGGGGTAGTACGCCCCAAAAATTAAGTTGTTAGTTGAGGACATCGCTCTTGCAACGTGCCCCCGAATCAGCTTAAACAAAAAATTATCTATTCTGCTTATGTTGGCTCCGTTGTATAGAACCTGGTTGGAATAATATCTTGTGTACTCTGACTCTGGTGTTTTGTGTAATCCAAGGCAACGTCTACGACATTGCCTCTCAAACACCCGAATTTTTTCCATTTGAGATGGGGCAACGTTGAACCAGACCGGGCATCCGTAGGCAATCATCGGCCTGATGATGGCCATGTAGCAAATCACCTTCACCCTGCTGTCAAGACGGCTGCTATAAATCAGTCGTTTTGTCAAGGCAAAGGCTCCCCTAGCCCTGGCCAAAGCAGCACCTATATGTCTGTCGAAATACAGGTACTGATCCAACCAGATGCCCAGGTACTTTACTACACTTTTACTCGCCAGTGGATGTCCATGTGGCCCTACGATCACCAGCTTGCGCCAGTTCTTTCTCGTATCCCTTGAGGCGCTAGACAACGGAGTCCTAAACAAAATAGTTTCTGATTGCTGGAAGTTGATTTTCAACTTCCAGTCATCACAATATCGCTGAATCTTGTCGAAGTCACTCTGCAAGAGACTTTTGATGACCTCAACTGTATTAGCTGTTCTGTACGCAATTAGATCGTCGGCGTACGCAATTGCCTGAGTTAGACTACCTATCAGATCACTGGTGTAAATTCTGAATAGAATCGGCGAGTTAACCGCTCCCTGCTGAAGACCATTATTAATATTAAAAATTGCGGTAGAAGTTACATTGCCACTCTTGACAACAAACTTTCTACCATTTAGCATGTCATAAAGCATATACAATAGAGGTTTACTTATACCTAGTCTGGTTAGCTTTAGATAGAGACCCTCTAACTATACGGTGTCGAAGGCCTTCTCCAAATCAACCAGACAGGCACCCGTACACTGCTTTTTAGTTTTGTTCCATTGGATATCAGAAACTAGTTTAGACGCGGCATGAATTGTGTCATGTCCCGCCTTAAAACCGAACTGATTATCCGGGATTATATTTTTGTTCTCCGCCCACTTGAACAGGGCACTATTAATAACCTTTTTAAATATTTTGCTGATACTCGGAAGAAGACTTATCGACCGGAGATTCGCCGGATTGGAGTTGTCCTTTCCCTTTTTTGGGAGAGGGTGCACCACAGCTGTCTTCCACCGCACTGGATAATATGCATTATTCAGCGCGTTGTTAAACAGTGTGGTATAAATGTCAACTGATTCTTGAGGCAAATGTCGTAGTACAACGGTGGATATACCATCGACTCCTGCAGACTTCTTTTTCTTTAATGAATCGAAGATGAGTTGGAGCTCATTCTTCAAAATTAACAGGGGACTGGGCCCATTTCGGTCGGCGATTATGGCGTTTGCCAAATCTTCATCATTAAACCCGGTAAATCCAAGGTTCTCAGATCGCCATTCGCTTATATCGTTTCGGAGCCATAAGTAATGAAGCTGAGATCTGTTCTCCAGGTCATGATTCGGGCGAATGCTAGCATTCACCTTGTACACTTGCTGGAAAGCAGCCCCCACAGCCTCCACCTTCTCCTGCGGATCTTCGATTATGAAGATGTCATCGTCCAAGACGGCGTCATCTGGGTCTATGCCTGCTGTCAGAAGTACGTCTCTGTTTTGTGTCGTCCTCTGGAGCTTAAGACACGGAAGGTCGTTTTGATCTTTTCTTCTGAATATCTTATTAATTTGTGGGAACATTCTCGGGTCGGTAGCGTTCACGGCCCGAATTTTGTTGTCCCAAAACAAATTAATGGACAACCTATAATTTTCTTTGATCAATTGGTTGATGTTTTTGATGGACGACTTCAGTGTCCTTATCTCCAGATCTCGTGTGTCAGTAAACCGTCTGTACAAGCGTTTTAGTCTTGTCAGTAAGCCACTTTTTTGGTTGTGTAGTGCATCAACTGTCGCGTTACGGTACATGACAGTTGCGTTACGTTCTTTGTATTTCGGTATTGTCCTGTTCATTGTTCGTTGAATTGTTTCGTCCATTTGTTCTAAGTATCTGTCAATTTCAGTATTTGTCAGGTTTCTGTCATTTGGTGGGGATATACCATTTGAACGTAATTCGCTCAATAAGACGATCGAGAAGCGTGGCCAGCGCACCTTACTGTAATTGTAAGTATGCACAGGCACATACTCCTCCAACTCCATAAGCTCGTTCGGAAGTTGTATTACGGTGGCGAGTCCGCAGTGGTCACTGTCGTACTCGATCGTTCGTAAACAATTTCTTGGCCGTTGACCCACAGTGTCAGTAATTGTTAGTCTTGCGTCTTTAAGCAATAGATCAAGATAGGCTCCGCTTCTTGGAAACGATGGCCTGTCTGTGGGTAGAAGATCGATGCGATACTCAAGGTTGTATCGACCCATTAAATTAAATAGATGGTTACCTCGAGGATTTTGTATTTGATTTCCCCAATCTATGTGCTTGGCGTTTAAATCACCAGCCAATATGTAGTAATTCTTTCCGAGCTCAATCTTAAGCATTCAAAAAGCTTTTCAAGCTCTGTTATAAACTGGGTGGGCTGAGGTGTTTCCGGTGCATAGGCAGCAATCACATACATTCGCTTCCCCTTTTGGAGATGAATGCATATGATGCATGCTTCTAACGTCCGAAATTTTCACACATCACTATAATATATTACCTTATGACTAATGCCTTTACGTATAAAGATTGCGACGCCTCCTTCTTGCGTGGAGTTGGGTCGGTCTCTTCTTACGATATTGTAATTGTTGTTAGTCAATTTATGTTTCTGGTTAAGCTTAGTTTCGCTAGCCATAAACACATCTGGACTTATGTCTTTAAGCAATTGGAATAAATTCGCTCTACGTTCGGTCCTAATCAGTGAATTTACATTCACAGCTAGGATCTTAAAGGGCCTCTCCGGCAGCGCGCCCTTAACCTCTAAGTTGCGTAAATCTCGGCAAAACAGAGTAGAGATAATCCACCCTAGTCGCCTGCTCCCTGATCTGGTTTTGGAGGCCAGTCAACTGGCCCTGGATGGCCAGTAGAATGCCCATAATATCTGCCTGTGCCGCCGGCGCGCGCCTTAGGCACGGGGGCCTGTTGGGCGACCTTTGGTGTAGGCTGTATCGTGCTTCCCCTGACGCCATTTGGGGGTAAGAAATTTGGGGGTCCCAAGCATGGTGTTGAACTTAATTCTTAGTAAAGACGGATTTTCATTCTGAGTAATCATTAAATTTGTACCGCATTCGGCTGCCAGGCTCTCCTATTCCACCATCATTGATCCTCTCGTCTCAATCATGTTTTTTAAGAATGATTTTTTCATTTTTCATATGCATACTTTTAACTATGTAGTTGAAGTGCATCCTAAGAGTGTCCATTATCATAGGAGGCATCCCAGTTTCTAAATAAAGCATGTAGTTGGGAGTATTTTTAGGTAAACGAAAATTGTTTTTAATAAAGTACCGCCGAAATTTCTCTACTTCATCGAAAGAATGATAACCCCAGACTTCCGCTCCATATAAACGAATGGACGCTTCGGTAGAGCGGAATAGCCTTTGCTTTGCACTGTGTTCGATGTATTTGCTCTTGATGCATCGCCCCCATAC
The DNA here is from genome assembly GCA_910595825.1 of Philhelius pedissequus. Lineage (NCBI taxonomy): Eukaryota > Metazoa > Arthropoda > Insecta > Diptera > Syrphidae > Philhelius > Philhelius pedissequus. The sequence goes on along the minus strand of OU343161.1, from coordinate 100,181,954 downwards.
CGCTGAAAGTGCTCGTTTTGCTTCGGTTAATTTTCCGTCTAGGTACCTATTTGTGTTCAGGTTTGATGTTATAAGGATTCCAAGGTATTTGTACTCCTGTACAGTTTCAACAGCCTCTGCATTAAAACACCATTTTTCGTTTTTCGCTAGTCTGCCTCCACCACTTCTGAATACCATCATTTTTGATTTCTGTAGACTTACTACCAGATTCTAGGTTTTGCAGTACTTTCCTAACTTATTCATCATTAGTTGCATTCCATTGACCGTGTCGGCGAAGAAGACTATATCGTCTGCATACATAAGTGCAGGAATCGTTACTCCTCCAATTTGTATTCCGCCTCTAACCTCATCTGTTATATCATTTATGAAGAGTATAAAAAGCAGGGCGCTTAGGATACAACCTTGTTTAAGACCCATTGTTGTTGGAAATTCGTCCGATAAATTAACTCCATCCCATATGCATGCTGTATTCCTATTGTACAACACTCTCAGAACATTAATGATCTTTCTGGACAACCCAATCTCATATAATTTGTAGAAAAGTGCATCCCGAACAATTGAGTCGAAAGATGCACGGAAGTCGACAAAGAACGCATATAGTTTCTTCTTTTTCTTTAGGTAAAAATTCGCAATGTTGTAGATTGAAAATATATGACTTTTGTTTGCAACGCAAAGTTCAACACTTACATATAATTGTTGGCAGCACTATACCAAACGACAGATGTCAAATAGATATTTTACATTTTTGGTTTGTCTGGTGCGATCGCCATCTTCTTGAATAAACTTTTTCCTTGTTTATTGGTTTTTAAGTTAATACAGAACACACGTGTTTTATTTCATTTATAATTTTCTCCGTGGATTTCAAGATCCAACAGTGGCGACGAGGATGGAGGAACTTAATAAAAATGTATTGCAATTTATTAAGCTCCAACAGGACCAAAATAAAATACAACAAGAAAAGAGTTCTTGCAACAATTGGCAGCAACGTTGAGTCGCGGTGGCGGAGACTCCAGCACAACTCGAACACCAGCTTCTGCACAGGCAGACAGCGAGTTCCGCATGGAAAGTTTGGGCCAGAGTATCACCGAGTTTGATTACGCACCCGACAACAATATAACGTTTGACACGTGGTATTCACGTTATGAAAGCGTTTTTACAGAGGATGCTGTTCAATTGTCGGATGAGGCTAAAACACGATTGTTGCTTAGGAAACTAAACACCCGGTGCCATCAACCGTACACTTACTCAATTCTCCCGCAGTCGTCGAAAGAAATTTCGTTCAACGACACAATAAAGCGCCTCAAAAGTATCTTCGGAACACACGAATCATTATTTAGCACTCGCCATAAATGCCTACAAATAAAAAAATCTGATTTGGAAGATTACAACGAGTATGCAGCGAACGTTAACAAACACTGCGAGAATTTCAAACTTTCCTAGTTAACACCGGACCAGTTTAAGTGTCTTGTTTTTGTGTGTGGACTTCAGTCGCACCAATATTGTGATATCCGCACAAAGCTACTTTCCACAATAGATGGACCAAATTCAGCACAAACCACTCTCCAGAGCCTGGTAACCGAATGTCATCGAATATCCAGCCTCAAGAGTGACACCGCACTAATTGAGGTCAATAATGTCAATGCGGTCCAGTGCAGAAAGCAACAGAAACAAAAACCCCAACAGCAAGATATTCCAAAACAAAAGAACTTTCAGAAGAAGCAAAAGGCTATACCCAAAACCCCTTGCTGGTTTTGTGGCGATATGCACTACTCAAGACACTGCACATATAAAACACACGTGTGTCGTACATGCAACACAAGAGGAGGATTTTGTGATGTCTTAAATGAAAAAAAGCGCGCAAAGTCATCGACATACGCGAACGTTATCACAAAAGTCAACCAATTACAGGCAAACAACAGTCGTAAGTACATCAAAGTACTCATCAACATCTGAGTTCAAGTGCTCCGTTCAGTTCGGCCAACGTTCATTCACAGGTACCTGCTACCTGACCACGATTCAAGATCTTAATCTTCTCGGCATTGATTGGATAAATCAACTCGGAATCTGGGAGGTGCCAATCAACTCAATTTGTAATGCAGTGAACAAGGAGGACGTTGTCGTCGACAGTCATCGAATCACAGAGTATATTAAGTCTAGGTTCCCAAGTGTATTTCGGAACAGCCCAGGCCTGTGTACAAAGTTTAAAGTTGAACTTTGGGTAAAACCTGATTCACAGCCAGTGTTCCGACCAAAACGACGAGTGGCATTTGCAGCAATTGCCGAAATAGACAAAGAGCTCGAACGACTCCAAGAACTCAGAATCATCAGTGCAGTGGATTACTCCAAGTGGGCTGCACCCATTGTTGCGGTTCGTAAGAGTAATGGTTCAACGCGTATTTGCGCAGATTTCTCAACTGGACTTAATGACGTTCTGCAGCCATATCCATATCCACTGCACACTCCAGAGGAAATCTTCTCCAGGTTATCCAATTCTCAATTATTTAGTCTCATTGATCTATCCGATGCTTTCTTTCAGGTCCAGGTACATGAAAATTCCCGAGAGTTCCTGACAATAAATACACATCGTGGATTATTCCGATACAACCGCCTTCCATTTGGCGTCAAAGTCGCTCCAGGTGCATTCCAGCAGATCATCGACATGATGATAAGAGGACTTTCGGGAACATCAGCCTACCTGGACGACATCTTAGTGACTGGAAAAAGCATCGAAGATCACAATAAGAACTTAATACGCCTGTTTCAACGCATCAAACTTTTTGGATTCACGATTAAGGCTGAAAAGTGCACCTTTGCAATGCGTGAACTTGAGTATTTGGGCCATATCATCAACAGCAATGGCATCCGCCCAAATCCAACTAAAACTCAAGCAATTGCCCAAATGCCAGCACCAACAGATTTAGCGACATTGCGAGCGTATCTCGGATCAATTAATTTCTACGCCAAATATGTAAACCAAATGCATGAGCTACGTCATCCACTCAACGAATTACTGAAAAAGAATACGGATTGGTCATGGACTCCAGAGTGCCAGCAATCTTTTGAGAAATTCAAGCAAATTCTGCAGTCAGATTTGCTTCTCACATATTTTAATCCAGAGCTAGAACTTGTTGTCGCTGGTGACGCATCCAACAAAGGTATTGGTGCATGTATCTTACATCGTTTCAAGGATGGTTCACTCAAAGCGATTTACCATGCATCAAGGATACTTACCAGCAGCGAACAAAAATACAGCCAAATAGAGAAAGAGGGACTCGCCCTCATTTTTGCAGTAACAAAATTTCATCGAATGGTGTACGGACGAAAGTTTGTGCTCTAGACTGATCACAAACCTCTCCTGGCGATTTTTGGCTCCAAAAAAGGCATACCAGTCTATACAGCCAACCGGCTTCAATGCAGGGCTTTAACGTTAAAGGCCTACGACTTCGAAATTGAATATGTTTAAACCGACCATTTCGGACATGCAGACATATTGTCAAGGCTGATTAATACACATGAAACGAATAAAGAAGATATCATCGTCGCAACCGTAACACTAGAAGAAGACATTCGTTCAACATTAGTCAATGCAATATCAATATTTCCATTGACACACGCAGATATTATTCGTGGAACTGAACAATCTGCATCATTCCAGCTTGTCATAATATATTTAACATTTGGTTGGCTAAATAAAGCTGAGATCAGTAAAGAAATTGCCCCGTATTATCATCGCAGATTATCACTCTCGGTTTCCAACCAGTGCCTTAGGTTTGGTGAACGAATTGTTGTTCCAGAGTGCTTTCGTCCACAAATACTAGCTCGACTTCATCAAGACCATCCAGGACAGTTCCGAATGAAAAGTCTAGCCAGAAGTTTCGTGTATTGGCCCAATATAGACAAGGAAATAGAAGAGTATGGAAAGCTGGGTGCCAAATGCATCGAAGCCAGCAAATCACCTATACGTGTGCCTCTTCATCCATGGCCTAAATCAGAAGGACCGTGGACACGTATACACGTCGACTTTGCTGGCCCAGTAAAAGGTCGATTCTACATCATTATCGTAGATGCATACTCCAAATGGCCGGAAGTATTTGCTAAAAAAGACAATAACCACATCATACACCATTGACGTTCTATCCAATCTGTTTTCAAGATTTGGAAACCCTGAAACCATTGTAAGCGACAACGGAACGCAGTTTACAAGCGCTCAGTTCCAGATGTTCTGCAGGAAACTTGGAATCAAACATATCCGGACCGCACCGTATCACCCACAGTCAAACGGGCAGGAGGAACGGTTTGTGGATACATTCAAGCGCACGCTTAAAAAATTTGATGGGGGAGAAACACCACCAAAACAATTGGATTCTTTCCTAATAACTTATCGAGCTACACCGAATCGCAACACAGTTGATGGAAAATGTCCATCAGAAATATTTATCGGACGTCGTTTACGTACAACACTCGACTTACTCCTACCATCTAAGTGCCCAGAACCTAATGATGGATATAGTCAACAGTACGCTGAGCTACAATATAACCGGAAGCATGGTGTCAAGCAGAAATCATTCCAGGCTGGTGACTCAGTCTTTGTAAAAGTTTATTACTCAAACATGAAATTTGAATGGACACCAGGCACAGTAATTGAGCGCATGGGTCAAGTGATGTACAACACTCGCATCGTAAACCAGAGACGACGTCAAAATGAACTCATCCGCTCTCACATAGACCAAATGATGCCCAGGACTATGGACAGACAGAATCTCTCAGATCTCCAAATACCATTCAATATATTAAGGGATGCTTTTGACCTTCAACCACAACAGATCTCAACTTTATAATCATCGAAGCCCTTATCAACGGCACCTGTAACAAAAGATACTGATACGAGTACTGCAACTACTCCAATATCCAGTATTGCTGTGCCTCCAGAAGTAAGCATAGAGCTGAATCCAACAGTCAGACGGTCTCAACGGAAACGAAGAGCACCAACATATCTTAGAGCTTACGAGCTTTTTTGAGGGGGAAGATGTTGGCAACGCAAAGTTCAACACTTACATATAATTGTTGGCAGCACTATACCAAACGACAGATGTCAAATAGATATTTTAAATTTTTGGTTTTTCTGGTGCGATCGCCATCTTCTTCAATAAACTTTTTCCTTGTTTATTGGTTTTTAAGTTAATACAGAACACACGTGTTTTATTTCATTTATAATTTTCTCCGTGGATTTCAAGATCCAACAGTAAATTTTGCTGAAACCCGCCTGGAATTCGGACAAAATTTTTTCTTATTAACCCATTGTGTTAGCTTGCTGTGTATCACCCCAGCGAATAGTTTAGCACTGGTATTAAGGAAGGGAATTCCCAAGTAGTTTGCTGGATCTTCAAGGTTTCCTTTTTTGTAAAGTGCATATATAATCGATTTTTTGAAGCTTTCAGGAACTGCTGCACTTTCGAAGATTCGGTTGAATTCAATGGTAAGCGCTGAAATGAAGTCGTCTGTGGCATGCTTGAAAAATTCAAAGGGAATACGGTCTTCACCAGGGGCTTTATTCAATTTGCAGTTTGCTATAACTTTTCGAACTTCCTGGATCTCGAAGGGAGCGTCTAAGAACTCGTCCAGAGTTAGTGGTGCGGCATATTGGACCAGCGGTTATCTTATCTCTGAATTGAGGAGGCTTCTGAAGTGGTTCCTTAGACTTGATGCTTGTAGCCCTAAAGCGATGATATTTCTTCTACCATTAACTTTCTTCACAGCTCTCCAGAAATCAGTGGAACATCGTGTAATATTAATGACTTCTATATTTCTTTTCTCAACAGCTGCTTTCTTCATGTAGCACATTTGTTTAAACGCTCTATTTGCCTGGGAGTACAACACCCTAAATTCCTGTACGTTATGTTTTCAAAACAACTTTAAAAATTTAAACGATTTCTTCCTAGCATTCAAAATCAAACCACTCTTGTTTAAAACTTATTTTACTTTTAAACGAAGGACTTTGAGGGTTAGAGCTTTTAATTATGTTTGACAGTGAATTTATGTCAACTGGACTATACAAACTATTGAGCTTTCCGAGTTCTTTTGCTAAATTTCTTTGATAAGTGACCCTGTATTTTTCTTGCCAGAGTAGTCTCGGGACTAGGTTCAGCTACTTTGCTCGCGTTATCAGGTATTTCCGATACATGGGTCGTAAAGGTGACTTCGAGGGGCATGTGGTCGGAGAATGTCTTGATTTCAACCTTAAAATCATTTATAATATTATTCCAGATTCCAGACGTAAAGCAATAGTCTATTACCGAAGAAGCTGTGCCTCTAACAAATGTGAATTCTCCCTGTGAGTCTCCTGAGCTGCTACCATTCCTGACATGACAGTCGAAGGCATCAGTAAGCTCTAAAATATTTACTCCTTTATTATCGCAGACTGTATCCTTAGATTTACGGTTTGATGTTAAGTTCGGGAAGTGTGTAGAGACGAAGTTATTTTGTGACACCCCAATCCTGCCATTAAAATCCCCAATAAGCATCAGATTTGTCCTATCAATCTCTTGCAGTGCTTCGCTAAGCTTTTCGAAATCCCACATCGAGTGATTGCAATTTAAGTAAACAGGTACTATGTGCATTTTGTCATTGCCAATTTTGATATGGAGTAAGTTCGATTCTCCGACTCTTTACCAATCGAAATGTACACCCATCAAGTTTTTACGATATCTTAACAGTTCACCTCCACTGCCTCTACCGAAGTTTGTTGTTCTCACTGCTTGGTTCCATCTTAGTTCGTAATTAAATTACATTTTCTTAAAATTATTCTCTTCATTTTCTAATAAATGTGTTTCAAATAGAACAAAAATCTCAAAATTTTGTATATAATTGAAAAAGTTAACAAACATGAATTTATTTCTTAGTTCTGAGACGTTGTAATTTAATATACTAATATTTTTTATAGAACTATTTTCATTCTGGTAAACAACAGAACCTCATGCCTGGTGTAAACGTCCCTGACTCGTGTTATCACCCAAATTAAAATTTTGTTGTTGAGGTATCACCCTGTAAGGTAAGACGTGTCTATGCAACCATTCCTTGAATCATGTATTCAACAATTCATTATTATTAAGAATCAAGGTACTCTTACCTACATCGGCTTTAAACCTGCATAGGATAACTAAAATACCTATACCTACTAACAGCGTCAGTGGTTAGCTACACAAAAGTTGTTAGCTATAAGAGCATGTTTGTACGATCCAGTCGTGCATTTTAATTTTAAAGAGAAAGAGAGAAAAGAAAATAAGCAATTATTATATACTAGCCGACCCAGCTCTCGAAATTCGAGTGCCAATTTATTTATTTAATTCATTATCATTCAATAAAAGACAGAGAATTTAAGATTTTTTTAAATTGTTGAATGCAATGAAAAGTTCCTACTAAGCACTCAATCTTGGAGTCCAAAGGAAAACAGTTAATGGTAAACAAACTTGTAAACCTATGCACATTTTTGACACACTAACAATTTTTGTACAACAACAAATGTTCCTGGTTCATACTCTTGCACCTTTCATTATTTCCATGCTAAACCGAAATACGTACATAGTTTTCATCGGAAATTAAATATTTATTTACCCTTTTCCACCACTTTCCTGTACTCAGCTATTCACCATCTTAGTATTGCCCAGCACTAACACAATTCAAAAACTAAGTCTGCAACGAACACTCAAGAGTATGCAATTTTTAATTCCTTTTATATATTTCATTAAATTATCCAATGCACAAACCATTTTCTTTAATTTTATTTTTACTATAATTTTTCAGTGTTCCATTATAGTGTGTTCAATTGTCCGGTGTTCAATTGGCTTGGCACCCAAAATGTGCTGTATTTTTCCAAACAACAACAAAAGCAAAAGTTAAAATGGTTCTAACTTTTACTAAACTTAACCTGTATGACAGTATGACGTACCTTTCCAGCAATAGATGTCGCTAGTGTAGGTGTGTATTTTTTTGCATTCTTATTTATTGTTTTAAACATTTTCTGTGTAGTATATTTAAATAATTTTGGCAATCTTCATATCTATGCAAAAAATGCTTTCGCTTCATATGTAATTTATGGCCCTTCGATTTTTGTGTTCCGCGAAAAGTGCACCACAAAAAACATGTTCGCCGTGTAATTATATGATATTATTAATTAATTTAATATTAAAACAAACATTTTAATTCATGAAAACATTTACATTCTGGAAAGGTGTATCTTTGGTTCATTTTTGAAACGCTTCTAGGCGTCTATTACCTTTATCTTCCTTAGGAGATTATTGCCTAACCGAGAAACATGGACAACAAATTGTCGTTCAGAAGTTAAACATGTAAAACGTAATGGTAAGACTTGATGGGTTCTGATTGATGAGGATATTTTTTTATTCTACAAAATAAGTAAAAAGGCTAATGGGTGAGCATAGTCGGAAACAGTAAGATTAAAGTTCTATAGCGGATTTATTTATCAAATGAAAGATCATATAAAGATTTTGAGAAAAAATAAAGATGATCAAATCTTCTTAGAACATATATAGAGGATGTCCCTTAATTCGTAAAGAGGTGAATCTGGAATATATTATGAGAAAAAATTGTTCTACAATACGTAAAGCCCTATCTCCAATTTTGATATCTCTTATCGGGCATTTAGGAAAAGTCTTACTATGGTGTACCCTGAACCCTGATAACGGTAAATGTGCCGTAAGTTCTAATTAAATACACTTAGTTTAAGCATTTATTTTTAGAAGAAACGCCTTTGCAATTGCGTTTAAATAAATTTGATAACTCATCTAAATCTTAAGATATTCAGTTTTTAGTCTATTCAATTTTTCCTGCATGTGCGAATTTTTTGACTTTGGGGTCAATTTTCTCTAAAAAATTCGTTTTTTTTTTGAATGGACGTAACAATAATAAAACTAAAAATCGAAACAAGTTTGCGAAAAAAACCCATAGATTTTATGATACTTGGGAAAACTTGGGGGTGGCCGTGGCGCAATAGTTGTGTGCTCGCCTGTTAACCTCGTGGTTGCGGGTTCGATTCCTGCCGTTGTCTATGTCTTCTTATATTCAATTAAAAAGCAATTCTAAAAATTGTCATAAAATAAGTTGCTGCTTTGCTCATTACATGCTGTTCAGGCATCACACTAACAACATTTGATTGAGTAAACTAGCATACCCATAACATATGACAACGAAATAAATAAAATAATGCGAATTATAAGGGACATATATAAATAAGATACTGTAATTCTCTATGCAAGAGTTCAGCCATCATCCCTGGAGATAAATCTGAGACAACAACTACTATCTCTGGTCTCAGAACATCGAGCCACACATCTTTCCTATCCTTCTTTTTCTTCTTCCACCGGATGCCCCCGATATAAAGGGTATTCATAATCCCTTGAGCGCGTGCAGTTATAAAAAAAAAAAGGTAAAATTTAAAAAAAGGATTTTTTTGCTTTAAGCTTCAAAGATGATGATTAAAAATTGATTTTGTGTATTAGAACAGTTATAACAGTTGCTCAAAGTGTCCTCTTTTATTTTGCATGCATGCTAGGTCCCGTTTTTGGATTTCACTGCGCATATTTATTGATTGTAATTGAATAAACAAGTTCTTTCATTCTTTGCCATACAAAAAAATCCAAAACTGTAAGGTCAGGAGATCTTGCAGGCCAGTGAACTGGTCCATTTTTTCCTATCCAACGATTACCGTATACTCTTCATCTAACCAATTCTTAACCTTTCGACGATAGTGGGCTGGAGGACCATCCTGTTTTAAACATGGTGAAGCTAGTTGAATAAGTGGAATATCCTCCAATACTTCTGGTGAATCATTGCGCAAAAACTGCAGATAATTTGTAGAATTCATCCATGGAGGTAGTTTGAAGGGGCCGTATAATTTGTTTCCCACATATTGTCGGTGAATCTGTGCTGAAATGATCACTGGCTTTTACTGTGTGAATTGTTCCCTGTGTGGAGATTGTGGAAGGTTGTAATCGCGTCTCTTGTAAATTAAGATAATAAACTCGTTGCCATCAAAGCTTCGCTCCAACAACTCATAGAACTCAAGTATCTTTTGATCATCTAATAGCATGCTTGGATGCCTAAGCATGACGGTCGTCCGCATGCTAAACTCTGCATGACTTGAGGTCATGGAGAAGACTGCCGCCTGCTCCCATGGACTCAGATGTCTGTCCTCTGTTAGGGAAGGAAGTCCTTCCAAATGATTGCTATGGTGTATTTGGTAGAGTGGGACATTTGCTGAGGAAGTGAGGAACAGTTTCTTTTTCCTGCGGATCTGCACAACTCCGAGATTGGATATTGTTAGGGATGCCCATCTTCCCCGCATGTTCCCCTATTGGCCAGTGACCCATATATTTTGCCATGAACCTGGCTATGCTTTTGCTGGGTCGGTATAAGAAAGAAGTCATCGGATCGCGATTTGTAAAAGGTAATCATTATCGTTCTAGATATAGTGAAGCTTGATAAACTGCTCAACCTGATATTTGATTTTTTAAGGAAGATTGAATATGTGTATGTAATGTATACTACCATTCATATGTCCTAGAAAAATGTCAATTCTTACCGCCAGTGAGCTATATGAATAGCAATCCTTGCCTGGCGAGTTCATCAGCAGCTTCATTACCCTCAATGCCTCTATGACCTGGAACCCAGATAGGAGTAGTGACCCTCAGGGCGACATTCAGACCAACGAGCTCATCCCGGCATTCCTGGACCAGATTAGAGGGTCTTGTTGCCGAAGCAGTGGCTCTCACAGCAGCCTGTCTGCCAAGATAGCAGTGTTGCGGATTTGGTTAGGGCCTTGCTTGAGTATCTTGAATGCTTCCCTGGTCACTCACTAGCAGCTCTGCCTAAAATACACTAGCGTAATAATTTTTGATTTTGCCACGTTTAATGAATCGTAAGATTCTCGATCCAACTCGATACTCCACCTTTGAGCCATGTCGAAGCATCTCGGCACTAAGACATTTTCCCAATTCTTCCTGGATGTAATTTTGACTTTCAAATCCCTATTGTAATCCAGAATTGAAGTACAATAATCAGTGGGGGCACAAAACATTTCATTTGGAATTGAGTTTGTGATGGTGCTGTGATCATACGGTCTTGCAAGATATAATAACCTAGTTGCGGAGATCAAGTGACAAAAGGTTCACGAAAACACTAAAGGAATCCTTTGGGAAAAAATGCAAAGCCCCAGTGATGCCAACACTGTCTGTTCTTTGAACATTCTTGACTTATTAATGTTATATTGGGTTTGATTAACTCCTAGTCTACAACTCGTAACGTGATGTTGATTAAATTATTCATTGAAGTAAACTTACCTAACAATTATAAAATCAAAGACAACCGCCCTCACGTCACACCAAAGAATTTTATTCATAACTATAAGCCATAAGAGCTGAGATTGTAGAACCTAAGGTTGAATGATTGATGTAGTCCTCTAAACCGAACATAACGAGTGACTCTTGAATGGATTGACGACGTTATTTAATGCGCGGTAAGGTGACGAGGGTGCATTCCTTGTAGTTATTTAATAGCTTAGGGGCTGTACGCACACCCCGTAAGGGGCTGTCTCCCTTGAGCGGCCTTTCAAATATGCGTGCTAAGAGGGTTTGAAAGAGGGCATTCATCGAGGATGTTCATGATGTGCTTTTCTAGTATGCGCTCCAGAGCGTTCAGTACGAAAAATAAAGGCTAATTGGTCAAAAATCGTTTGCGGATTCATGTCGTCGGTTACATATTTTCGTGAATAAACTATTCTAATATGTCTCCAAGATTCAGGTATGTGGTACGTTAAGGAGAAGACATCTTTTGTAAATCATCTCCAGCACGGAAACGGGATCGGCAATGATGTTGTCAGCCCAGACAACTTCATGCATTTTGGCGGAGTCGTCTACCTGTGTTGAGAACCTTGGTCTTGACATTTCAAATACATTAACGTAGTTTGAACCCGGTTTATTCAAGTGCCCCTAAGCTTCCATCGCTAAGAGGCGCTAGTCTTCTGGGGTTCCTCAGCCATGAGGACTACACATTCATTCATATAGGAACCAGCGGATTAAGCTTCTGAAGACCCTAAACATCTACTGACCGCTTGGCTTATAGCTCATGAGGGGCAACAAAATGCGTGTGCTTAGATGTCTAGGGATGCCCGTAGCCTGGATAAGCTTGAGCCTCAAACCTTCCCAGCCCTTACTTATTTTAGAGATGATAGTTCTAACGAAATTTTTAGAGAACCCATCATCATATTTGAATACACGGGATAAGAATACCATCACAGAGATCTGGCCCTCGATGGAGTTCAATACAGCTAGCAACGCTTTGCTATTGTAGATATCTCACAAGCGACCGCTGGCTGAAAGTCGTTACTAACAACCTCACTTATGGTATGGGTCCGCCCCTCTAGAAGAAGGCATTTAAATACATTGTTTTGTACATTGCGTGTCGTTTCGGCTTTCTTAAGGTTGGGGGATATATCCCGAGATCTTTCAACAATTTTCTGATATATTTCTTTGTCGGCGGTATCCCTTTCTGAAAGGGTCCAGCTTTCTCCCTCTTTATTATCATGTCAAGGACGAAGGAAGCCTTTCACAGATATTTTCTTCGAAGGACACCTGTCGAATTTTTCCTTGTACCCTGCAACAATGATATGGATCGCATTTCTGAACGAGGGATCTGGAGTACTATCACTGGCACCATTCGTGCTCCCTATTTTGTATAGGTTGCCCTAGACTCCTGGCTAGAAACCGAAAGTTTATCCTCCTCTTCTGCCAAAGCGTCCGGGAATTAAAAAAGTTCATAATTTTTTATTTTTAATAATTTATTTCACAGTTTGTATAGTTTAATTAAGAAAATAGAAATTGAAAAATAAAACACGTTGAGAAACTAATTAATCCTTTTTACATTTAATTTAATTCAAATTTAATTAATTACTTTTCCAAGACATGTTGGAACTTAAAAAGGATAAGTAACATTCTATCATGTGCTTCATATATATATTAAGCTTTTTGGAAAACTTCGAACGCCATTTTTCCGGCATCTTCGAAATCTTGGAACAATGCTATTCCAGCAGCATCGCACATTTGAAGGGCAGTGCGTACTCCTAGTTCTGTCGAAGAATTACCACCTCGAATTCCAATAATAGAAATCCTTTCAGCAAGCTTAAGATCTTCATAAGCTGCTGCTCTACCATGTTGCATTTCAATGACTGTAGGAACAAGTTTTTCACCTACTAATTTTCCAGCTACTTGTTCAGCTGCTCCCAATGCTAGATATCCCAAAGCCGTAGCACTAAATAATTGTTCTTCAGCTGATTTGATTCTCTTGTGTAAAGCAGCGACGGCAGCGACTGGATCTTGTTTTGCTAGTTTTCCAACCTCTTCGAATACATTCTTTGTAGAGGAAATTACATCTGCAGTGTCTATTATTGTCGATTTAAGTCCTTCATATATCATATTAAGTGCATCGATTAGGGGTTTCTTGGTCGATACACTTAAAACCGATTGTAAACCGTTATTGAGTGTGGCAACAGCGTCCAAAGCTGCGGTATTATCAGTAGATATTTGAGTTTTTAAACCATTGATAATTCCTGGTACAACATCAACTTCGTTTATTGATTTCGAAACAGCAAACTGCAAACCCTCCAAGGCATTTATAGCGGTTTCCTGTAGGTGTTTATATACCGATAGTAATCCAGTTGAAACGATGTTACGGGCAGCGTTGAGCGCCTTATAGGCAGCAGGTCCTCCTATCTTTATTCCATCGTATGCTATTTTTTCAGCGATTTCGAGACTTTCTAATAAGCCAACTCCTCCTCTTTGAACAGAAAGAATTGCATCCTTTAATCCTGGCATTGCTAAACTACCAGCAAGACTTAAGGCAAAACCTTGTGCATTATGAATCTCAACTCCGGCAATGAAGATCAATTCCCTATCAGATTTGAGTCCCTTTATGATAGCTTCAGTCGCACCTTTAGTATCTTCCTCTTTGATCAAATTAGTAGCCACATCAATTGCTTTATTGGCTTGACGTACAACAAAACTTGCAATCCTTAAAGCATCAAGAATTCCCTTAATTGATGCATTTACTGCCAACGGAGAATCTACATATACCGGATATGTTTGAACTTTCTTTCGAATTGCTTCAATGGCAGACCTTGCCGCTAGACTGTCTACATCTAAACCTGCCATGATGATTGCTTCTTGCATTTCCTGGAACTTGGGATCAGTCAAGTTTCTTTCAAATTCAGCTAACTCAACTAAAGATGGCGGTATATTTCCATTTGACTGTTCAACGACCACAAATAGAACACTTGTCACGACCATGAACATATATTTTAAAATTTTCATTTTTAAGAAATAAAAAAAACGAGAAAATTAGGAATCAAAAATTTAAGTAACTTAACGCCAAATTCGTTTCAAGAATTCTAAAAAGATTTAATTTAGGCTCTCCTTTTATAATAAAATTTTAAGACTCGTGGAAACATTATTCCAGATTCCATCAATATTGACATATATTATAAATTATTAATACTTCGAAAAAACATTCGCTTTGAGTATGTACACTGTTAAAAATCTTGGCATACAATTAATTTCTTTCGGTATTGTATGGCTTAAGAAATACTTAGTCAAGTGACATAAGACACAATTTATTAAAAAATCTTTTTTTTTACAGAAACCTACCAATTATTATTAAAACATCGAGTATGTATAAAATTGGAGTATTACCGTGCCTTTGTCATTTCCATTTAATCCACTTCTTGAGGTGTTAAGGGAAAAAGTGCGTGTGGGCACAAGTTCACTGGCGAGAGAGTGGAGGGTAAGTGTAGCTTTTGATAGTAATAATTTGCCATGTGTTCCTATATTATCACGAAGGTGTTTCAAATAACTTCTTTCCAGTGTAAGATTTTGGAGGGAAGTTTTTTTTGTTTTTTTTTTTTATTTTGCCCAAACAGTGACTTTCCTTAAATATCTGCATAATATTTACACACATATGGGGAATTCTCAGTTTATTATTTTTTTTGTTGTTGTGTGGAATATTAATTTTTTTTTCTTATACAGGGTGTTCTGGAGACTATTCTTGATATCAATCTTTGGAAAAAATTTCGATTGATACATTTCTGTGTGACAGCCCCCCCCCCCCCTCTGTAATTTTTCTTTTATTTTTACTGACAGTAAAACGGTTACGGTTACAGCAATCATAAAATAATAAAAAATCAATAACATTTCTTACGAATGAATTAATATGTTGTACCATTTTGAAATCTTATTGAAACAGGGAAATTTTTAAAACAACTTGCCAATCGATGGTAGAGTAGTTGATTTTTTTAAAATATGAAGTGTCAAATTTAGTTTAGTAAATTTTTTCTGAACCATGACTTAGTAAGTCTTTATTTTTCTTACGAAACTGACAATATTTAGTTTTGGATTTGTGATTGGAATTAATAACATGGCTATTTAGGATTAAATTAAAAAATAAAAACACTCCAAAAATTAGAAATTTGTAACCACAGTACTTAAAAATGTTGCCTAGGGTATTGATTTTCATTAATTTTCTAAATATTGCAATTATTACAATAATCAAGCGAGATGGATTGTTTTAATTAATTTTTCCAATACAAGTATAAGCTACCCTATCAAAATGTACCTGCTTGACGTTGACTTACGTTACACCCTGTATAAGTGGTGACAAAATAAATATGATTATTGTGAACAAAGCTTTTTATACAAAATAATTAATATTGGTTTGAAACGAAGAAATATAAACAAAATTATGGAAACAAGTGAAGTTATTCTGGGACAAAAGAAATTGTACACTTCATTAGAAAAAGAAAAAAACAACATTTGATCGTGATACAATGAAAATTATATGCTAATATTTAGTGAGATAACATTAATTTATAATCATAGTGGCACACTAACGTTTCATAGATAAAACAAGACTATCAAATCGTTCAACAAGTACCGAGTAATAGGCTAGCTAAGCTCCCTGCCAAAGCTTGTCCAAATTTGAACTAGCAGATCTATTATTTGCTTTATCCACATCACTTCACAAATTTTCAATTTCATGTCATTCAATGACCGCGATTTTCGGATGGATAACAATTGCTTCACAGACCAACAGTTTTACCTTGGTCGTTGGCCTGTTGAGGTCACTTCAAGGGCATTTCTTTATCAGCACACAGTAGCAGTACATTCAGTGGCGTAACTATAGGGTGGCAGGGCCGCCAAAATGGCACGGCCCCGACCCTATAGGGCCCCGACTTAAGAGGCCACGAACTCAGAAATAACCTAACATTTTTAACAAAATTTTGTACCTAAATACTTAAAAATTATAATATTTTATAGTACTTAACATTAATCAAAGTGGGACACAACTAAAGACCATATACAAATTCAAACTAATTATAAAAATTTCAACACATTCAAAACAAAAAGATGCCAATTTTCAGAACGCATCGATTGGTTGCTTCATTTTTTGTCGCGGTACATTGGTAACGCGGTCGAGCAAGTGACGGTCGAGCAATTGCCTCATTTTGTTAACCAAATAGGTTAGAAGTAGGTGACACTGAATGTCCCGTGATCGCGGATTGGAAAAATGTATGTGTAAATCTATTGTTAACAATTCTACGAATAAAATCAATTTGGTACGCTTTGACTTAGTAAGCCGAAAATATGTTAAATAAAATGTATTATTATAAAAAAGGAAAAATGTATTTTATTTGATGAATTACGTATATAGTTCATTCGATAGGAAATTTCGCAAATTAACCGAAAATTTTGCTGACAAACTTCATTTGGCCGGAAGGGTAAAACGTGCCCATTTGAACGGTTTAATAGGGGGTACAAAATTGTTCTCTTAAATCACGCAATTTCCTACTGAATGCACTAAAATTCATCATCGGGTGGCTGTGGCGCGATAGTTGTGTGCTTGCCTGTTAACCTCATGGTTGCAGGTTCGATTCCTGTCGTTGTCTATGTCTTCTTATATTCCATTGAAAACCAATTCTCAAAATTGTCATAAAATAAGTTTAGGCATAACACTAACAACATGCGATTGAGTAAAAACTAGCATACCCATAAAATATGACAAGGAAATAAATAAAATAATGCGAATTATAAGGGACATAATTAAGTTAGACACGGTAATTCTCTCCGCATTAATTCAGCCGCCATCCCTGGAGATAAATCTGAGACAACAACCAGATCTAGTCTCAGAACATAGCGCCACACATCTTTCCTATCCTCTTCTTTCTTTTCTTCCACCGGATGCCCGCGCTGTGTTAAGAAAAAACATATAAAGGGTATTCATAATCCCTTGAGCGCGTGCAAAGTTATAAAAAAAAAAAAAAAACTGCAATAAAGTAAAACATTGATAAACACATTCTGTGTTTTTTTAAACTTAGGGTCGCCCTCAACTCGTCCTGAAGTAGAACTAGGTTTTTAGCTGAGGCCAGTTGAGGTAAATGAATATACGTCAAAGTCACATGAGATTTGATTTGATTTGTTATTTTTAAAATTGAAATAATTTTCAGACTCAGACGTAGAAAATGGAAACCTTAAATGTAAATTATTTCAAGTTTTTATTATTAAATGACATAACTTGGTTTTCTGCAACATTAAATTAATGGCCCTAGGGTGTTTTTTGAGAACCGAAAAACCCATGTTCTTTGACAACTCTTGGGGTTGTCAGAAAAACCTAGGTCGACCTTGGTTAAAGTTCAACGAACAACATAATGTCAGTGTTTTGCAACCTTTAACTTTGCAAATTTTAAACAGGTTCAACTCAGATCGTTCCCCAAAGTATTTTTGGAAATAAGTCAAGAATATTGGATTAAGGGGGGGTTCTTCTGTTTCCGACGATAACATCGATTTAGAGGAGTTGAATCGAAAGTTATCTACTCCCCCAAGACAATTCACCACTGGTTCTAGTGCCTCAGAGAACGATAGAGTCGATACTTTTTCTGTATGTTCAGTAAATAAATATCAAGTAGGTAAAGCAATATTTTCTATTAAGTTCAAAACGACTGGACTGGACAACATCCATCCAGACTTTTTAAAAATCATTCTTCCTTTCATACTTCCTCACATAACACACATTTTTAACACCATCATAATGACCTCAACCTATTCCAATTCCTGGAAAAGATCTAAGATTATTCCCATCCATAAACGAGGAAAGAAAATAGAATACAGACCTATAGCTATCCTTCCTAATATCCAAGGCTTTTGAATCTATATTAAGTAACCAGATAAAAAAATATATTGAAGACACACATATTCTTTACACACTCCAATCAGGATTCAGATCTGGATACAGCTGCATCTCAGCCCTTTTAAACGTCTCTGAAGATATCAGGCAGAATTTAGACTATAATTATACAACTGTGATGAACTTACTT
Source organism: Philhelius pedissequus (assembly GCA_910595825.1). Classification (NCBI taxonomy): domain Eukaryota; kingdom Metazoa; phylum Arthropoda; class Insecta; order Diptera; family Syrphidae; genus Philhelius; species Philhelius pedissequus. The sequence goes on along the minus strand of OU343161.1, from coordinate 100,163,524 downwards.
GACTTTTCCAAAGAATTTGACTGTGTTAACTCTAATCTTCTCTGTGATAAACTGACTACTTATTTCAATTTCTCTGACACAACTAAAAATCTTATTTATTCGTACTTGACAAATCGCATGCAAGCCGTATCGTGTAACGGTGAATTGTCTTCGTCCCTTCCTGTCAATGGCGGTGTTCCTCAAGGATCTATCCTTGGACCCTTACTGTTCTCTTTGTTTATTAATGATTTGCCATCTGTTTTATCTTACTGTCAGTTTCATATCTACGCGGACGATGTTCAGTTATATATAAGCTTCCCTATTGGTATGATTGAAGATGCTAAAGAAAAAATAAACATTGATTTAGGCTCAATATTCGATTGGTCTACTCGGAATGAACTCAAACTTAATCCGGAAAAAACGAAAGCAATCCCAATATGTAAAAATAAACCCCAGCCTCAAAACATTCCTTCCCTTTTATTAAACGCCTGCCAAATCGAATATGTAACAAATGCAAAAAACCTAGGTATAATTTTAAACAATAGACTAACGTCGGATACCCATATAGACTCTGTTATCTCCAAAATGTATGCTTCACTTCGAGCACTATCTGTTAGTAGATCAATTCTGCCTATTCAAGTTAAACTGAAGCTGGTTAAATCTATTATCATACCAATAGTATCATATGGGTGTGAGAAATTTGCAGATCCTGACTCACATTCGCTTCATAAGCTAAAGGTAGCATTCAATGCCATTGCCAGGTTTGTCTTCAAACTCCAAAGGTACGATCACATTTCGTCTCAGGCTCGTCAACTATTAAATTGTAACTTAGAAGCTTTTTTCAAGTATCGGTGTTGTTCCTATATCTTCAAACTAATTGCTAACAAGACTCCGAACTATTTGTTTAACAAGCTTGATTTTTGTTCCTCAAATCGTTTAACGTTGTTGCGCTCTTCCAGGTTTACCTGTTTGACATCACGGAGGAAATTTTTCGTTTATGCTGTTAGACTGTGGAATAATCTTCCCAGTCACATGCGGTCTGGAATCGAACATAGAAAATTTCATCAATTTTGTTTTGAAAAAAAAACTGATATAATTTTTTTGTACTTTAATTTTGTTTGTCTTTTTGCTTTTTAATTTTATTTAATTGATTTTTATATATTAAATTATTATCAACATTTTGCTAAAATTGTTTAATATTTAATAATTACATTCTTGCATTATCCTAATCAGTAAAATGTATTATATCCTGTACTATTTATAAGTCAATCTTGATATACAGCAGTTATATTTTTTAAATTAATAATTAATAAATGACAATGATTTATTAAAAAACCTCTAGAATTTATTAATATATTATATAAAAAAGACATATGTAAATCATTAGCCAGCGAAATTCTAAGTTTTCGGTCCACTTTCAGAGATTAAATAACAAAAGTCTGCGTGTATTAGAGAACTAGCTGATTTGTTATATTATTATAATAAATAATCATTTAATGGCGTCCAGCTTTCTTGAAATTAATGTTATTTGTTACAATTCCTGTGACTATACAGCTAGTACTGAAAGATCATTTTCGAAACAAAAATTAATAAAAACCTATTTAAGAAACTCTATGGTACAATACAGGCTAAGTAACTTGGCTATTCTGTCTAATGAATATTCTATATCCCGATGTTTAAACTTTGATGATGTTATAGACACTTTTGCGGAACAGAAAGCTCGGAGAAAAGAATTGTATTAATAAAAAAATCGTATTGAAGGTAAATTGTTATTTCATTATAAATATTTGTATAAGCCTATGCTCTTAAAAATAAAACTTATTAGATATTTAACTTAAATGCACATAATATTATTAATAGTTTTGGGCAACTACTTACATCATTGGTTTATTAAAATTAAATTCTAGCGTGACTATTTTTACTGGTACGCCGGAGTGCCCCATCCAAAAAATTTACCACGGGCCTCAGATGGTATAGTTAGGCCACTGATCAGGGGCGTATACAGCTTCACTTCTCGGGGGAGGTCACTCTCAAAAACAATCATTAAAAAAAAAACGATGAGTATAAAGTCATAGAAAAGTTTCAATTTGATTTAATTTTCAGCACAGTCCTCAAGAACTAGATTTTAATATTAAAAATCAAAGAAACGTTTTAAAGTTGTTCTGGTAACCTGAACAACATGAAGAAGTTTGCCGAAGCATATTGATTATGAAAATACCAATTAAACCACTTGTAGCATAAACGGTTCCAAAGTAAATACTAAAGTATTTTTCTTGACAAAAAATTAAAATGCTTAAGTCAAAATTCCTTAAAGGATTTTCATTTCATATTTAGTTTTCTTTAACATATGAATAAATAAAACAATTATATTATTTAACAAAAATAAAGTATGTACATCCGTAAACTTAAAATTTTATTTTAAAGAAACAGTCTAAGGCGCCAGTTATAGCTTTTATTGAAACTCATCATTGAAAACTTTGACTATCATTTCTGATCCATTCTGACCAAAATGAATGTAAAAAAATAACATTTATTGTCAAAACAATATTTTATTTGCTCTACCACTTTCTTGTAAATTCACTTTTGATTTTTCAATGATCATTGAAAACGCTTTACATCTTACTAAATTGTAAGGGAAATTCGATTTTTTTCAATCGAATTGCAAATAAACTCAATTTTAAAAACAGAGGCAAACAAATTATTATATATTTTTATTTACGAAAATTGCACGAGGTGTGCGGGGGGGGTCATGACCCCATGACCCCTCCTTGTATGCGCCGCTGCCACTGATTGCATTCATCAGATCATCATGATTTATTTGTATTTTATCTGATCCATAATATCTTCTATGCGGTCTCACCAGTGGCGGATTAACCTTCTCTGCGCCCTGAGGCACACTCAGTGGTTACCGCCCCTTTTTTAATACTATCCATGGATCATAATTTGAATGGAGTAACATCGAAGAGTAATGGGTAATCTGATATAGCCTCACCAGGAGTGATGTATGGTTCAAAGTTATTATATTTGTAGGTTGAAATATCTACACTTCAATATAAATATTGTCTTGCATACATATACAATCTTACAAGTTACAATCAATATATGACAAAATGTACGAATGATTTAATGAAGTTTTTTTCGAACTTTAAATACTCCGATTGAATGACTTTTGACAAATGGCACACGCTTAACAATATTTTACCTTTCACAACCAACTCACGAAATTAACAGTTTTCATAGCAAAATTATATTTGAATAATTTCAAAACTGAAACGGCGTGACGTACGTATAGGCAAATTGATATAAAATTCAACAACGGTTTCGTGATGAAGACACGGTTGTCTTCTTGGTGGTGTGGAGTTTGAATGCGGCGCGGCGGCGGTTTGTTCGAAAATATGTCAAAGCTCATTGTTTTGTATAAAACGGAGAGAATTTTTGTAAACAAAATTACATTACTAAGGGCCAATTTTTCAATAGATTAAGCAGTCACTTAGTAATATTCTCCAGATAGAAAAAATCAGTTTTTCAACAGTCAGATTTTAATCCTAGGAATACATTTATTTTCTATGGAATAAAGTTATATGCTCATTTTAGAACGGAATAAGGAGTTATTCTGAGGAATAAATCAAATAGATAGGTATGTTATATGTCAAAAACACTGAAAAATTATTGCTTTGAAATAAACGTTAAACAAAAATTAATTTCTATGAAAAGATCGATACTCGAAATAAAAGTGACTTCCAAATTAAATTATCCTATAGATTGTTTTTTCTTGATTAAAAAATTCTGTGTTGTTATCCGGTCGTTTAACCGTCAAATATTTTGTATACGGCAAAAGGTTATTGCGTATAGGCTATTGCAATTAATTTAATAATAAGACCCAGTAAGAAATATATACGAAGTTGATTGCATTTGTCCTTAAATTAAATGGCTTATAATATTAATGGCTTTTATTTTTTCTATAACAAATAATTTGCATTTTCGAAAAATTTATATGCATAAGTATATTTTTACTTGCGATATAGGTACTATAAGGTAAGTTTTGCATTTGGAAAAAAAATCGAACTAGAGATTTTAATCAAAGTTGACATTAGGATGATAGAGAAAAACAAAAAAGTGGGTCTCGCAATTCCGTCTGTCTGTAGAACGATCTACAGACTTAACGGCTGAACCGATTTTGTTCAAACTTGGTGCTTAGGCGTTTTAGGTGATTGCCCGAAATAGATTTTTGAATCCTTGCTTTAGCCCCAAAAATAACGGTACTTGCCATACAAATTCCACCTTCCCAAAAAGGGGGGGCCGTGGCGCGATATTTGTGTGCTCGCCTGTCAACCTCGTGGTTGCGGGTTCCATTCCTGTCGTTGTCTATGGATATTTATATTCCATTAAAAAGCAATTCTAAAAATTGTCATAAAATAAGTTGCTGCTTTGCTCATTACATGCTGCTCATTACATGCTATTCAGGCATAACACTAACAACACGTGATTGAGTAAACTAGGAAACTCATAAAATATGAAAACGAAATAAATAAAATAATTCGAATTATAAGGGTATGTCCCTTATAAGACACGGTATTTCCTTCCGCATTAGTTCAGCCGCCATCCCTGGAGATAAATCTGAGACAACAACCAACTCTAGTCTCAGAACATCGCGCCACACATCTTTCCTATCCTTCTTTCTCTCTTCTGCCACTGGATGCCCGCGCTGTGTTAAGAAAAACATATAAAGGGTATTCATAATCTTGTGAGCACGTGCAAAGTTATAAAAAAAATTATCTCGAAAACGGCTCTAACGATTTTGATAAAAATTGGTGTGTGTACTACTTTACGTAGTGATAGGACTTAATTACGCCCGAAGTTCTCAAAATGCTTCCTCGCAAAAGGTTAATTAATCTTTTATATGTATAATAAATGCCACTCTAAGGCTAAAATTCGTTCCGAGCCAAGAGAAGGTTGAGGAAATTATAATGGTTCTCGAACCAGGAAAACCATCACATGATAAGAAAACTTATAGACCCATTTCGCTCCTGCAGGTAATATTATTATTATTATTAAAATTCTTTATTTTATTATGAAATGGTTAACAATATTATTATCTTAAGAATGAGGTCTTGGCTATTCTGCAGTCTGCCTGATATGACATTTCATTTAATTTATAAAAAAAAGTACAAAAGAAAGAATTAAAAACTTAAAAAGTGTAATTAATGCTAATATGTTAATTTTTCAACAATTTTGGCATGATTTGAAACATAAAAAGTATCAATTTAAATAATGAATGAAAGTAAATTAATTAAAAAGAAAATTTTAATGATTATATATTTTTTTCCTTTTTTAACAATTTTGACATGATTTGAAACACAAAATAAATACATAGGTAGTCGTAAACTGCAGTAACTGGTTGAATTTTTCGTTTTATTATAAGAAACTGTTACGAAAGTTTAGCGCATGTTGGCAATACTCTTGCAAAATTGACCATCCTAATGCTCCGTTCAATATTTCATGGAGTCGGTTTGGAGACAAAAAGCTCTCTTCGAAGTATAAGCGGCGGATTTCCTGCAAAATAGGGCAGGCCGCAATGAAGTGGTGGAAAACTTCGTTTTCTCTTGTGTTACATAAACTACAGGTTTGTGGTAGATCAGCTCGATGTGGTATAAAATTAAGTTTAGGAGCTCCACACGTACTCTTAAAATACAGCTTATAGCTTCGCTCGAAAATTCGTTGCTAAAATAGTTCTTGCCCGATGACAACTGGTGATTGAGGTTTCTATACGTGTTCCTGGATGTTGTGGAAGTTGCTCTAGTTATGTGCTGATTGTACATTTTCTCATCTACTTTTGCGATTACGTCTGCTAACATACCCGGCCATTCATTGACATTTGACACCATAAGTGAAAGATTAGCCCCATTGGCCTGAGCTAATTGATTCCAGTCTTTGAAAGGGGAGGAATTCGTTTCCAGAAGACTTTGCATGATAGATTTGCGAAGACTTCTACCGCTTTTTCACATCACTCTCATTAAGTAATCGGCGTTGGCTTTGAGATTTTCAATGTATATAGGCGTTATACTAGACTCCACATAAATAGCATAATTAGACGTTGAATTTGTCAATTTAAACAGTCGCATAAAAAAATGACGCTGAGTCGCTTCAAACTCCTCGAAGAAAAATTGACGATACGCCTGTACTCCATAACACATACATGTGTTCACTGTTGCATGAAAAACGCGGTATTTTGACGCATGATCAACTTCTGGGTTTGCGAAAAACTTTGGCCACATTAAGCTCAAAGCTATCTTAGCCTCAATACTTTTATGCTTCACGTGCCTTGAAAAATGTGGATTATGCGTAATCAGAACTCCAAGTCATTTAAATTCTTGCAAAACTTCTATACGTGTATTGTTCAACGACCAATTTTCTTCGGGCAATCTTCTGCTTTGACGTGCTTCAAAAATCATCGCCTTAGTTTTGCTTGTATTTACATGAAGGGCCCACCTCTCGCAAAAAGTATTGAGCTTGTTAATTTGTAACTGCAGGGTGGATGGGTTGTCAGCCAATAACACTAAATCATCAGCGTAGAGCAAAACTTTTACTTGGATACCGGCAAACAGTATTCCTCCTGGAAGTAACTCACAAACATCGTCAATAAATAAGGAGAAAAGCAATGGGCTTAATATGCAGCCTTGGGGATCTCCAGCCGTTGTTTCAAACCATTCTGAAAATTCAGAACCAACCCATACAAAGGCACTCGATGAGGCAAGAAAATTGAAATACATCATAAGGAATTTGCGGGAAATCCCCAGCATCGAAAGCTTGTACATCAAAGCTTGTCGGTTAACCTTGTCAAATGCCGCTTTAAAGTCCACGAAGCAGCAGTACAATTTCTTCTTTTTGTCTATTGACTTTCTGGCAATATTTGCTAAGGCGAAGATGTGGTCCATCGTTGAGAAAGCTGCCCGAAAACCGGCTTGGAAAATGCTAAGTAGATTTCTTCCTTCGATCCATTTGGAGAGCCTTTCGTATAGAATAGAAGTCAAAATTTTCCTTAGACTATTTAAAATAGAAATTCCTCGATAGTTTTCTGGGAGGTTTGCATCTCCTTTTTTAAAAATGGTGAAAATAACTGCTTTGTTAAATTTTTTTGGCACATATGAACCGTTATATAATCTGTTAAAGTAGATCAGAAGATAATTCTTTAGCTGATCGGTGCTATTTTTATAAAACTCAACAGGAATCCCGTCTATGCCAGGTGCTTTGTTGTTTTTCATTTTGTAAAGATATGCTTCTTGTTCACATAACGCTATTGGGCTATCCAATTCTTCAACTGTAACGTTAGGTAAAGCGTAAGAAAAAGTGTAATTATTTTCATCAGCCGACAAAAGGGTTTTAAAATGAGCTCCTAGTGTCTCAGCTCCCGGGGTGTTCATTACACTTCGACTACGTCCACTAAGTTCCCGGACACTACTTCAAAATGCTTTAGAGTTCTTACAGCTCGATAATTTTATCGACAAGTTCTTAAGATGAGCATTTTTTTTTGTCTGCACAGAGTTTTTTGTACTCCTTATTTACATGCAAGTAAATGTTTTTTGAAAAATAAGGTATTTGTAGATCTATAAAGTTTGAGGTACACAAATGATAGCTTAAGTAGTCTCTTACAATTTTTATCGAACCATGTGTTCCGGGGAGTGAAGGAGTAATTTTTGTTATTTTGGGAAGACGGAGTTGAGGTTTTGATAACTCTGATAATATGCTCTTCACATTCTTCAAAACTGGTTGATGAATGAGAAGGAAAAGAACTACAGTGGCGGTTTAAAAGAGCTTTATAGAGTGTAGAACTATTCTCATTCTACTTAAGTTTCGAGAAATTATTGGAGACTCTTTGAGCGTCTTCATTATAAAAATTCACTTCAACTTCTATTGGCAAATGCGAAGAAAAATTCTGAATTCCAACTTTGAAGTCTGTAAAAGACTTAAGCCACTTAGCCGATATTGCACAAAAGTCAATTACAGACTGACCTTGACCGCTTATAAACGTGAGCTCTCCATTACTGTCGCTCTTAGATGCACCATTCAAAACGAAAAGTCCAAAATTCTCAAAAAAATCCGTTATAAGTCTGCCATTTCTGTTAAAATGTTCATCTTTGGATTTTCTGCTGGGATTAAGTAAATTTTGAGAGTTTAAATTATGAACAGATGGATTTTGATAGCCCCCAATACGAGCATTAAGGTCTCCAATGATCATAATATTCTCCAAGTTAAAGTTATTAACAAAGTTAACTAAACCATCAAAGTCATTTTGCAAGTTATTGCAGATTAGTTAGACTGGGATGATTGAATATTTAAAATTATTGTTTGAAATTTGAAAAATAAGTCTGTTTTCTATAAGACAAAACTTGATAAAATTACAATTTAAGTTTTTTTTGACTCCACAAATAATGCCACCACTGGCTCTACCGTGCACGTTTGATCTACTTGCAGGATTAAACATTATTTTGAAATTTGTAAAATATTTAAGAAATTCGTTTTCATTTTTTTCTTCCAAAAAGGTTTCTAATAAGATAATTACATCGAAATTTTAAATATAGTTAAAAAAATTCGTTTGCAAAAGTTTACTTATAATACCTGTTATATTATATGATAAAATCGCTAAATTGTATAAATTATTGTTAATACTAATATTATTGTGGCAGACGACAGATGCTACCTAATCTGTTTCCACCATTATAAGGTTTGCACGCTGACTCATAGGTGGAGCTTGTATCTGTTGAGAGTAGGAAGAAGATGAAGATGGCGTAATAGGATTTGGATCTAACGTCACTCCCACGCTGCAGTCAAAAAATTCAGCTGATCTGTCACCAAACATCTGCTTGATAAATGCCAACTCCGTCGAAGTTTTAACATTGAGACCTCGCGAATGTTTGTAAACAAATGTGTGGCTATTTATTTACATTCTGTCGCCCTTGACAATGATTTTAACGTTCGGATTGATTTCCAGAAATTTACTTCGAAATTCGATAAGTGTTTGTCTTTTCTTTCTGTACAAAAGAGACTGCTCGCGGAAAATACTGATACCCGAGTTTTTCAACTGGTGTGCCGCGGATATAATATTATCTACATCTTCTGTAGAGAGAAGCTCCAGTATGACGGTTCCGCGTTGAGCATTATTGCGAATTTCGCGGGTGCGTTTAACGTGGATGTCGTCACCTTCGCTTCGCTTGAGAAGGCCCTTACATGTTTGGATTGCAAATTGAGTTGCATTAGTTTCTGCGTTTATAGGTAAGTGTACCACTAATGATCTCTCGTAGTTTTTGCGTGAAATGATTTCCAATTGACTTTCGAAAAGCTCGCATCTTTCGGACATCATAGTGAGTTTGAGGTTAAGTTGTGCGTTTGTGGCTTTAAGAGCATTAATTTCGGCGTAGAGTCTTGCTAGATCGTCTCTTGTAGCAAGATCTTTCAATTTATTAGTAAGAATATCGTTGAAAATGTTTTTTAGTTCTTCGGTAGACAACTTTCCTACTTCCATTTTTTGTTCTTTATTGGTTAAAAAATATTTTTATATCGGTATGTATCGGTAATATTTCGCTTATTACTTTTTTTGCTCATAAGGAAAATCCCTTATTGGCTTAGTTGGATAAAGCCAGCAATTTTAACTAGATAAAACTTCGTACCTTTTCTGAGAACAGATGAATTTTTATGCTGCTGAAGTCAAATGTGCCTAAAAAGCACTGATTTAGGGTGATTTTAGTTAAAAAAATACTTGTAATTTTCTATTCTTTAAATTAACTTGTAAGAGGTTTTAAACTTTAAACTCTCACTTTTGACAGTTGAAACGTCCTGGTGGTAATATCTAAGGTCTTTGAAAGATTATTACTTCTGCGCCTGCAGCCAATAATGGAAGAAAAGCTCCTTATACCTGAACATCAGTTCGGATTTAGAAGCAAGCATTCGACAATTGACCAAGTGCATAGGATCACTGACGTCATTGAGAAAACCCTTGAAGAAAAGAAAATTTGTTCGGCGGTCTTCCTAGACGTGTCGCAGGCTTTTGATAAGGTATGGCACGAAGGCCTTAATTTTAAATTAAGACAAATTCTGCCTGAAGCACTTTATACGCTTCTAAAAGCATATCTAGAAAATAGACTTTTCAGATTAAAACATGGAAACGATTAATCGGATCTCAAAGATATTTTTATTTATTTATTATTTTTACTAATGATTTGCCTTCTTTCTTGGAATATTGTAATTGTTTGATGTACGCTGACGATGTTAAGCTCTTCTTAGCAACATCATCAATTTCAGATTGCTTATTAATGCAAATCGATATAAACAATTTTTTAAAGTGGTGTGAATATAATCATCTAGAACTTAATTATTCTAAATGTAAAATCTTTAGTGTAACTGACCATACTCATTGTTTGATTTTGAATATAAATTCTATGACGATAGTCTTCTCCGAGTTAACTCAATTAATGATCTGGGTGTGCTTTTTGACTCAAAGCTTGACTTCAAATCTCACATCGACTACATTATTTCCAAAGGTAGTTCACTGCTGGGTTTTTTGAAACGAAACTCCAGCGATTTTAAGGATTATTATACTTTGAAGACTTTATTTATGTCTATAGTTCTACAAGTTTTGGAATATTGTTGTTTCATTTGGCCACCTTTTTATAATAATAATATACTGAGAATTGAAAGAATTAAAAAAAGACTCACTCTTTACGCCTTGCGAAAGCTTAATTGGGTGGGATCTTTACCCGATTATAAATCAAGGTGTTCTCTTATTGATTCAAAAACTCTTAAGTGTCGCAGACAAGTCCAATGTATTTTGTTTGTCAAAGACGTTTTTGATAATCGTATTCGGTCTACTAAATTGATTTCCTTAATGTCCTTTCATGTCCCGAAACGGATTTTTCGCAACAGCGCGCAGCGATGAATTATTTCATATTGCCCTATTGCGTTAAATGAACCAATACCGCATTCTCTAAAATTATTTAACATGGTACATAGTGATATTGATCTTTGTATGAATAGAGATTGTCTTAAAAGAAAAGTTCTACAACTATGTAATTTATAAATATAAAAAATAATTTAAATTTTGTATTTCTTTTTTGTTATAATCCATTTATACTTATAGTAAATAATATGTATGTAAATAATTTGTAATCAGCAGATCCTTGATCAATTGATGAAATAAATAAATAAATAAGTAAATATAGTGGCTGGTCCAGTATTGTACCTATTATTTACACGTGATATACCTCAAACAGAAGACACTATCATAGCCACGTTTGCTGACGACCCTGCAATATTAGAGCAGTGGGCCAAACGATAAATGATGCTACCACTAAATTACAAAAAGCTCTGAATAATTTTTTTTGCATAACTTTGCACGCGCTCAAGGGATTATGAATACCCTTTATATGTTTTTCTTAGCACAGCGCGGGCATCCATTGGAAGAAGAGAAAGAAGGATAGGAAAGATGTGTGGCGCGATGTTCTGAGACTAGAGCTGGTTGTTGTCTCAGATTTATCTCCAGGGATGGCGGCTGAACTAATGCGGAGAGAATTACCGTGTGTTATGTATTTATTTGCCTTATAATTCGCATTATTTTATTTACTTCGTTGTCATATTTTATTTGTATGCCAGTTTACTTAATCACATGTTGTTAGTGTTATGCCTAAACAACATAAAATGAGCAAAGCAGCAACTTATTTTATGACAATTTTTAGAATTGGTTTTTAATGGAATATAAGACGTAGAAAACGGCAGGAATCGAACCCGCAACCACGAGGTTGACAGGCGAGCACACAACTATCGCGCCACGGCCGCCATATCACCCAGTCACTGAATGGACAAAAACATGGCGGATATTGTTTAACGAAGTAAAATCAGTTTATGTAGATATAACGTATAAAAAAAATAATAGATTAGCGGTATTTGTTAATACGGTTCAAGTTGCGTTTGCTAATGAAGCAAAATATCTCGGAATGACTCTAGACGCGAAATTAAAATGGAAACCGCATGTTAAAAAGAAATGCGAAAAGTTAAATAATAAACTCAGAGATATGTACTGGATGTTCGGGAAACACTCTAACCTCAGTATCGACAACAAGCTAATTTTGTACAGGCAGGTGCTTAAGCCTGTCTATACTTACGGTATACAACTCAGGGGTTGTACGCGAGATTCTAATTTAAAATCCTTACAAACATTTGAAAATAAACTCCTAAGATGGTTTGTAAGCGCACCTTGGTACATTAGAAACGAAGATCTCCACTGACATCTTGGAATTCACACGGTTCGCGATGAAATAAAAAAATTTGCCCGAAATTATAGAAAACGGCTTTTACAACACTGTAATAGTACTATAATCGAAATTATCGATGAGACGAATTTAGTACACCGCCTGCGAAGGACTAGGCCTTCCGATCTGGTGCACTAAATGAGAATCCGCTCTAAAATCGCGGTATAAGCAGGAACTATCACCGGATAGTTACCTGGAACACGTTAATTAAATTCGTTAAAAATAAATTGCTAGATAAGTTTCGACTTAATTGCAATGGGGAGGAGGAGGTGTTTTTAGTGCAGTAAGAATCTCACACTCCTATGAGCACGCGTTTAACGGTCCTCATAGAGCCTTTTGAAGGTTTTACACCTATCCACGTGAAAAAAAAAATTTTTCTGAAATTTTGTTTTTAAATTTATATTAGTAAATATTTAAAATGTTCATACAATTTTTTTTTTTTAGAAAAAATTTAAGAATTTTTATATATAATAAATAATGTGAAAACGACTTTAAAAATACATTTAACAATTTCTATTAAAAATCTTTTGCATATAATGTGATCGAACATGCAAGTACGTGCGATCGAGTCGTGCATTTTATTTAATACTTATTTTACTTTTAATACTTTTTTAAGAGGATATTTAACAAGACTGTCTAATATATTTATTTTTGAATAAAACGTGGAGTAAGTGGTATTAGCGAAATGTCGTTAATATAACGATTAATATAAAGCACTTAATATAATATATCGCAATATAAATTATAATATAGCTATGTATGTACATATACTTACGAATAATTCAATAGACCTCGACGAAATAATGTTGTGCTTGTGTTTGTACGCACAATGCTGCAGAGAAACTAGTAACTACTAAAAAACAACTGCGAACAGCACGATAAAAATATATTCATGTTGACTGTTGATATCTTAATCGTATCGGCTTATTAGTGAGAAAAACTCGACGATTTTGCCTTATTCTTATTTAGCGGCCGCGTATTCCTCATGTGTTAGGTACTGGCCACGTAAAAACGGCAAAATGCTGAGCGGCAAAAAAAAACACATGGGGCGTATTCAAAGTCATTTTTAAACTGACAGAAATTTTGTATTTAAGAAAATTGGTAAACAAATTGGAAATAATGCACCTAACAAGTTATAACAAGAAACAAGTAGCCAATAATTTTGCATCGGGCGATTTCTCATCACCTGTTTTCGAACCGTTTATGCCAAATCGGCGGAAAATCAGACTTAAATTTCGTAATTTCAGATACCCCATTTGAATGTCATTAATATTTTCTTTTATTTTGTTTGCTTCTTTTTTTTTTGAGATTAAAATAAAACAACACACACAATTTTTCGCCCCCCTACAAGTTGCCGCCCTAGGCTCGAGCCTAGTTGTTAATCTGCCACTGGGTCTCACACCATACCAGGAAAACATCGCCAAACAAGACTTCTACATCCGCCATGCTTAAAACGTTTGATGGTACGTTTTGGATAATATTCCTGATTGTTTCCGCGTCGCACATAATTTTCGCCATCCAAACTTAACTTATACGTCCACAAATAATTTTTCCACCAATTTTGATATTTTGAAAATATGCTCCTTTGCATCTTCTGGCAATTCTTCTAAACAATTTTGTTCACGGAGTCGGTTTTTAATAGTGCTAACAAATGTTGCCCCACCAACTGGTTGAAAGTGTAGTACAAAGAACAAATTAATTTTAAAAATGTTTTAATTCATTAATTCACTTTCAAATATACATACATATGTATATTGGTATAATTAACTATATGTATATGTAACTCATAAAAAATTCTTAATAAATAAATAGGTACCATGAAATAAAGTCCAATGCAATAAACCCCAAAACCAAATTTTGGAATTTATTGCACTATAGCTAGATAGAGCAATAATGTCCAAAACGATTTTGGACTTTACTGCACTCGTAAGAGATGAATTTTAAATATGAATTTCATTGGTAATAATGTAGAATTGTCTTTTTCCAAATGGAAATAACATCGAACGAAATGGAAATAACATCGAAAAAATTTCCTTGTATAGATACTGACTGGAAAAAACGCCGAATACTAATCGTCATTATTACCATTTTTGTAGGAAATAGAGTCGAAAAACAAATTCGCTTGTATTTCCATTTTTTTGTGAAATAAAACTGATTCGACCTTATTGCCTTCTATACCTCGTTTCACGGCACCAATAGAAAGATAAATAAAAATATTTCATTTATAAAATCACGTCTTTTGCTTTAGTTTTCTTCAGAAATAGGCGAATGCAATAAAGTTAAAGGGATTTATTGCACTTTTATTAGTGCAATAAAGTCCAACATCTGGTTTTGGACTTTATTGCATTGGACTTTATTTCATGGCACTAATATGTATACTACTTAGATCTTTACAAACCAAAAATATACATGAATTCATTTTTTACTTGCGATTATAGGTACTAAATATAAGGCAAGTTATGCATTCGTAAAAAAAACAAATTCTAACAATCAAACATGACATTACGATAATAGAGAAGCCTAAAAAAGTGATCGGCAAAAAATGTCTGCCTCTCTGTCTGTCAGTCTCGCCATCTGTATATATTACGAGCTACAGCCTAAACGGCTTAAGCGATTACCTTCAAATTTTGTATTTGTGATTATTTTGGCATTCCTCAGAGGGGAAATTGAAATTTTAATATTAAAAATAACGGTACCTGCCATATGATTTTGACAAAATTTTTGAGAATTTTGTTGTTGGTAATAGCTATCATTTGATATGAATCAAGTTTACGGGAAAGGTCTATTAACGGTACTTCTCATATAACGGTTTTTTCTTAAATTTTTTGCTTTCTCGGTAACTGTTCATTCTATTTCTGCCAAATTTTATATCTGAGAAGATCTAGGTAGCCAAACTAATTCTGCATATTAAAATTTTAAATAACATTTTTTATACAATTAAAATTAATTTTTGATTTTTTTTTTGAAAAATCATTATTTTTAAAACTAATAAAAAAAAATAATTTTAAATTTTATATTTTTTATGCATACCAAAATTTAAAAAAAAGTTTGTTTTCAAAAAAAAACTAAAAATGAAAAACCGGATTTCATCAAAATCCGTCTTACAATTTTCGAGATACTTTTTTATAAAATTTTCATTGATCCGTGGCATCTAATGGCGTTCTTTATTTTTTTCAACAAACAGATCGTTTTAGCACTTTATATCAGTTTAATACACGATTTTTACCCACCTATACACCATTTACTTTCATTATTATATATATGTATAGTAAATATATACATAAATATGTACATATTTACCTAGGCGCCATTTATGAAGGTAGGTACACATTACCCTCCTAATTTACATAATTAAAATCTTTTTAAATATACATTTGTAAGATGGTACCTATGTCAACATTCCTTTAATCATATGCATTCGACAATTCATTATACTAAGAATCAAGGTAATCTTACCTACTTCGGCTTTAAACCTGCACAGGATAACTAAACTAGACTCACCTATACCTACTAACAACTTCAATGGTTAGCTACTACTTTACACTAAAGTTGTTAGCTACAAGAGCAAATTCGTACGATCCAGACAAGCATTTTATTTTTATAATGACTTGCACTGTGGTAATTGAATTTTCTTGCAAGATTTATTAATTTTGCGAGAGGTGCGCAAAAATTGCCTCTACGTCTTTCAAAAGATCTTTTGATTGTGTAATTGTATCAACAGTTGAAATAATTTAAATTATTTCTTAAATCATCCTGTACTCTATTTAAACTTGAGAAAAACCTCACTGCGGTTGCAATGATATGGGCAAGGCATTGTATTTATATCTACATAGTACTACCATGGAACATGAAAATCTGTTTATTAGCGCGCCTGTTCAGATGGCTCTTGTGTCGAGAAATTTGCCTTTGCTGGCAATTGTTTGAGAGCGAGGCAGAGAAATAAAAGAGGGAAAAGAAGAGATGAGGTAGTTTCATTTCTGTTCTTATAGCAATACTGAATAAAAGCGAGAAAACCAAATGTGGTATATTTTTTTGACATCACATTTGTAGTTTACTATTTTATATGAGGATAAGGCAAAGAGGAATATAAATACAATGAATTTATGAATGGATTTTATTTTTCGTTTTGCCGTAATGTAGCAAAGTAAGTAATATTGTTACTTCCATCGCTTATTGATTCTTCATACGTGAATACGTACCTACAATGATACATACGTATTATAAGTTAGGTACTGAATTGTTGGGGTAGTTTGGATGTGTACCTACATGTTTGGATTTTAGTTTTTTATGATTTGAATTTGGTGAAAAGAAGAAATTATTCTAACAAATTTTAAGTACCTAGGTATTATTTTATTTAGCCTTTTAGAGTTGATTTCTTCTGATATATGGTAGGTACTTTACCAAAAGCGGCTCAGTCGCGCTTAAAACAATCGTAGGTAGGTAAATTAACATTTATAATGTATAAGACAAATGTACTTACATACACACCTAACTATTCTTACTTACGATTATAGGTACGTACTAGGCAAGTTATGCATTCGTAAAAAACAAGAAAAAAATTCTAACAATCAAACATGACATTACGATCATAGAGAAGCCTATAAAAGTGATCGACAAAAAATGTCTGTCTGTCCGTCTGTATATATAACGAGCTGCAGCCTAAACGGCTTGAGCGATTACCTTCAAATTTGGTACGTGGGTATTTGTTTGGCATTCCTCAGAGGGGAAATTGAAATTTTATTTTTAGACCTAAAAATAAAGGTACCTGCCATACAACCGTTAAGGAAAAGCTTATTTTTCTCGGCTCCAACGATTTTTTTGCGTTTTTCGGTAACGGTATACATTGGATTTATCTCAAATTTTATATCTGAGAAGACCTAGGTAGCTTAAATAATTCTGCATATCAAAATTTTAATAAGTTTTTTTCTAATTAAAATTAATTTTTGAATGAATTTTATTTTTTATTTAAATAGGCTGCATGTGGGTGATGTATGTCCTAGAAACTAGGTCACGTATCATGTTATAGCTATTATCTACTATAAGTGTTTTCCTGTTATGTTAAATTATTTTATGTTTTTTTAACATATTTAAGGTTGTTAAGTATAGGTAGGTATTAAAACTTTAAAATAAGAAAAACTTAAAAATACATATTATTAAAATGCAGTACCTATATTAAAAAAAACAGGAATGAATAAGGAAGTCTTAATAAACGTTTAGGACTTATTCCATATGGTGTGTGCAATAATACAACAGAATTTCTGATATTTCATATTTAAAAACTTAGTCTTTCGCTAAACCATCGAAGACGGTGGTTTACCGAAGGAATAAGAATTGACATTAAGATAAAAATGTACATGGACAGATTAAAATCAGGACTAGATCGTACGAACTTGCTCTTGTAGCTAACAACTTTAATGTTGCTAAACATTGACGCTGTTCGTAGGTAGGTATAGCATATGCAGGTTCAAATAGAATAATAAATTGTTGAATGGTACCTACCTACAAATGTATATTTAAATGGATTTATTTTTAATTATTAGGAAGGTAAAGTTATATTTTATGTACATACATACATAGAAGGAACATATGTATGTAAATATGTACATATAATAGTGAAAGTGAAATATATATGTAGGTGGGTATGTATCAGTGGCGAGGCGTGAATAATTTCAAAAAGTAGGTCGAAGAAAATTAGTCACCAAAAATTAAATTTCGGAAGTTTACTTGAAATTATTTCGTTCAATGCATAAGTTTGTATGAAACCATAAGGTTCAGCAATTTAAACCAAATTTGTTATACCTTAAGTCATTTAAGTTAAATGTAACAATGAGCTTAATGCATAATAAAAGCGGTTTCGCAAGAAAACTTTTTGGCGGATGCAAATACAATATCTTAAATAAATTTATTGTTAAGTTAAAAATTTGAGGGAATGTATCACGCAATATTTCGTTTTCTAAACGGTTATGAAGTGCTAAAACGTCAAGTTGTCGGAGAGAAGAAATTGTATACAAAACTTTAAGTTCATTTTTTAAAGCTGTAAAATCAAAAAGCCCAGGGCGAAAATTTATTAAAGAAGATATTTTTAAATTTTGATTGGAAACTTCGAAATTATCATATTATAATTTACTAAGTAAATCTAAAAAAATAAATTCGTGAAAGTTTTATATCTTGTATTTATTTGGGATATAATACTGTCTTTTATTTCTACAAAACGACGTTTGTAACGTGTTTTGCAATCAATTTCGAGCAATTCTCGTTTTTGTGGTGTTTCCGCGCAATCGCTTAAGCTTTCCAAAATGGATTTAAATTTATTAAAAGAGTCAGAGCTATGCCAAGACTCAAAATTTTCGATTTCTCTTTTTGCAAATTCAACATCCGTTTGCTAATTTTGAACCAATTGTAAAGAAAGTCAGTCTTAGCAAAAATTTCAGAAATACTATTAAGAAAAAAAAATTTAGTGCCTCTAATATAATTAACAAGCTCTCGGCAATAGAAAGCGAGTCAGTGTCCCATTCACTAGGGTTGTCTAATATTCTAATAAGAGTTAGAATTATATCTAATCTACAATTTAAAATGGCGTTAATTATTCGCGAATGATTATACCAGCGAGTTTCCGATAACCCAGGCTTTCGTGGGTTGGCTATTTGCTTTAAAAGTCTTGAACATTTAGTTGATTTGTTAAAAAAAATGGACAATAGTATTAACACTGCCAAGAAAAACTTTTAATTCCGATATATTTTTAAGTGATCGGAATTAAACTAAATTTAAAACGTGAGTTAGCCATTGGACAAGCATAAATGACTTTCTTTTTAACACCACCCACTTCCCCAGACATAGCTGCCGTAAGATTCACCAATTAGTTTGTCCTTGCAGGAGAATATATCAAGTACAATATTAAAAAATATGCTTTGTCAGCTCATCTGTGTGGCGAGACTCACTAACGCCAAGAAAAACCAAGAAACCTTTCTTCAATTCCGCCCTCCAAAAGGTACCGTAGAACAGCACTCCAAGCACTTGGAGAGTTGGAAAAAAGAGGTTAAGGAAACAAAACATTTTATTTAAATTACAACTCCCTGTCAATCAAGTATATATATATGCATAAGTATACTTTTGTTATAATGAAACGTTAAAATTGGAAACGATAAGCCATCTTTTCCTGTTTAATCTATTTTCATGGAAGGTTGAATGTTTTTCAAAATTTTAAATTAATCAAATGAACCGTTTTCCAGAAAATCGAAAGCCAAAAAATGTTTTTTATTAGAGGTACCAAAAATAACCATTTTTTTCAAAGAAAAGATTACCAAAAACTACCTTTTCACTTTATAAATGAACTAATTAAAAAAACGGTGTATTATTTTCGAAAAAAAATTGACTAATAAATATTAGAACATAATTTAAAACAAAAACCAAACAAGCAAATAAATATTAAATTAGAATTTATTGACAAATAAAACAAACAAAATAAAACAAAAACCTTTTTTTTAATTGCGATACATTTGGTGTATATGTTTAGGCAGAATTGGGTAATGTAATAAAAAAAAATGTATATACTCGTATTAAGATTTTCATCAAACTCAGCATTCCAATGCTAGAAGCTGAAGCGATTTTCTTCAAACTTGGTAGACACATACTTACATAGTTTTGTTTTGTTCATCATTATGAAAATCCAATCGATCGTTAGAAGAAAAGCGAACGTTTTTTAATTGATTGATTTTGACACATGGAGTGAATATTCTACTGAACTATTTTCTTAGTTATCGGTCGAAAATCCAACTCGATTTTTTTAAATAAATGTGTGAAAATTAGTAATAGAAATACGCTAGCTTTCAGTGGAATTCTCCGTTGGTTATTCATAATAACGACAATATTAACTTACGCAGGCAAACTCCAAGTTCTAGTGCATACAAAAAAGAACCATGGAATCATTTTTTTACGATTTTCGAAATCCTCGATATGAATCAATTTTTTTTTGCATTTTTGAAAAAAATATTCATAGGCAATCTTCCGAATAGTTTTTAAAGTCAAATCCAATCCTGGTTGCAATAGGTGCACGTGAAATATAATTGTCCTACTGGAAAAAGAGATAAATGGTTTTCTATTAAATATCTGTTATTAATATATAATGGAAACATTTTTTAATTTTAATTTTAAATGTTTGTAAATGAATAAAATATTTGTATATGTAGGTATTCCTTTCGGATTTATTTACATTATATTTCAATTCAATTTCAAGGCCTGATATATAATGTAATATGTGCAATTCAAATTTCAAATATGTAGGTGTAGAACCATTTTTCATATTTTATACTTTATCATTTTTGAATGAACCGATCAAAATAATTTTTTAAAAATGAAAATGCTTTCAAAAATGTTTAATAATTTTGCATATTCAAATTGCATATTCAATTGATAACTAGAATACCTACTTTCTAACAGCTTCAATTCTTACCTACATTAAAGTTGTTAGCAACAATATCCAGTTTGTACGATCCAGTAGTGGCGCATTTTATTATTATACGAATTCATTTTTACTCACTGCAGGTAGGTACCTACATACCTAGGTATTTTGATCTGAAAAAAATATTTTATGTACCTACCTACCTATAGGTAGGTAACTACTATATAGGTATAAAGATATTTCACAATTTGTTCACCCAACATCACGAATTAACTTCAACTTCACAAACAAAAACACTTTATCACACAGAAATAAAAAAAATACCGAATTGCATTTTTTTTACACACAACCGACGGAAAAATATATTTCACACACGTACCTACAATCGCCAAAGAAAAATTACACAAAATCTTGGTTAAAAAAACCAAAACAAAGCGAAATATACATACCTATGTATATCCTAAACAAAAGTAGGTCGAACGGGATACTTACTAATTGAAATTGGGATATTCTTCCTACATAGGTATTTTCTCCAGTTTATGATAAATGTGAAATAAAAATGCAAAAAATATATTTTCTTTTATCCTGCTTTAGCTTTTTGCATTCTTCTCCCTCATTATCTATTTGTCTTACCTTATTTTTTATTTGTCAATCCTTCAAATTCTCGCTCTCTGAGAGTCTGCCCAATCAGCAGTGTTGTAAATCTGAGCGGTGTCACCAGAGGGCGCCTCGGACGTTCCGCTTCATGATAGTACTATGTAATATAAATACAATGGGGCAAGGTACACAAAGTAAGCATGTAACTGCATACTTTTTAAAAGCTGGCTTTTCAAGAAAATTGTTGGCACTCAATAAATTGACCCCACATTCAACAATGTCTTCATTAAAATATTCTTTAAATGTTTCTTGTGAACTAATAATGGAATGAAATTCGTCATTTAACATGGCTTAATTTTCTTGAATATGAAATGGAAAACTTTCCAAAAGGGATGTTATAGTCGGAATTTCAGAGTCAAGAAGAGTTAAATGACTTATTTTGTCAATATCAATTAAATGAAATCTGTCTAAAATTTTTTCACAAAAAGCTACATGAAATTGGCACGACTTCGTTTCAACTTTTTCTAAAATATTATTTTCAGGTCCGGACCCCCCTTGAGCATTGGAAGTGTTAACTTAGTTAACTATATTAATATAATAATATAACGGTTAGTTTCTATTCGATCTATGTTTGGTAAGTTATTAGTTTCACCTGACCATATATACTTATGTTATGTGTTTTTTTTTCTACTTTATGTTGACATTGACATTAATTGAAATTAAAACAACATTTTCGCGCCACTTGAATAGAGCATGCATTTAGTTTTATTGTTATCTTCTTATCTTCTATCTGAACAAACTTTTTTGTTAATTTCGACAATTTGGTAAAAAGAACAACCTTAAATGGGTCAAGGAAATGCATTAATTGAGGCAGAAAAATGTCATCAAAGCTTATAAAGATGCTACGCTGGCTTATCTATTGCCAAAATAGCTAAAAAGAAATCGATAGGAGCTGCATAGTTATAACCAGATTTTTAAGTAATGAGTTTAAGTATGGAAAAAATATGAAAGGCCGCACACACAGTGCGCTTACTAATGCGGAAAGGCGACTTATATTAAGAAAAGCGTCAAATCTTCCCGACTCTTTAGCAAAAAACAAAAAAAATGTGGTATCAAGCCAAACCTCACAACTATGCGTCGTGCTATTTCAAAAGCTAAGCAAGAAGAAACCAAACGCAAGCTAAAATCAAAAAAAAACCACCACTTAACCTGGTGCGAAAAGAGCAATGCCTCAATTGTTGTCGGGGACATGTGACCTGGACTTCGGAGTGGCACCGCGTGGTCTTCTCCGAAAAAAAAAATTAGTTTGAAAGGCCCCGACGGCTATAGCAACTATTTTCATGCCCTCTGTAAGAAAACTCATAAATTGGTCCAGCTTTATAACAGAGTTGGAGGTGTGATGTTGTGGGCGGCCATTTTCTATTATGGTACCTGCAAACTTTAACTCTTGTCCACTACAACGAAAGCATTGACTGACAGTGGTATATTAAATAGGCCTTTATAGAAACTTTCATACCATTTTTGGCCATGGACTTATCAACACGTAGTTAAAACGTATAGTGAGCCAAAATGTAGAACTATTACGTTGTCCGACCTACTCACCGGATTTAAAAAACCTTGAAAATGCTTGGGGATCAGGACAACAATATTCGAGTACATCCGAACTAACCAAGGCCATCGAATTAGTTTGGAACTCGATTTCGCTAAATTATTTGGCCACTTTGTATGCATCCCTTCCAAACCGGATGTGTGAAGTTCTGGAGCAGAAAGGTGGCTCAACACACTATTAGAAAAATTGTTGTTTAATCAAAAATACTTTTATTACGTTAAATTTAAGTAATTTTTGAAAGAAAAAGAATCAATATTCTCTAAAATGAGCCCGCATTATGACGGGTTTTAGTAAATAATTGTTTGTTCATACTTAAAATTTGCTTCAAATTTTAAATAACAACAATTATGAACTTTGATTTAATAAAAACGAAGTGTCTATACTCTGTTTAATTTATATTTTCAGTACAGGAAAGATAAAATATTTGCCTTTCACTCTAACTGATAGAAATGCCAATAAGTTCGTACTGTTTTAAAGCTCTTACAAGGTTGTAGTAATAAGCATACTAAATTATCACAAACGTAGCAGTGATATCTCTGATTCAATAATATTATTTTAAAAGCACACAATGAGGGTTGAGTGCATGGAGAAGGAACACAAGCAGCAGTGTGTACTTGGATGTACAGTAGGTAGTTCATGGTGGGATATACGCAGGTTTTAACAAGATTGTAAAAATAATTTTTTTGAAACTCAGTGGTTATTTGCTGTGGGAATTCAGCGATAGGCACCAGTGTGTCTGACAAAGCTCTCCCATAAGACCAGTACTGAAAATATAAATTGAACAGAGTATAGCATGCTTGGTTTATGAGCAATGAAAGACAGAAAAAAGAACTAAGTGGTGTCCTATTAAAGTGGCGAGGAGTGTTTGTATAATCAAACTATTATTAACGCCTAGAGTTCTCGGCTATATGTGTTTCTCTTTACCTTTGGTTCTGATTTCTCAGTTCTCGAAATTCGGCTTCGAGTTGTCATTGCTTGGACAGAAAGGTGAAGCTGAATCGTATCAAATGGCTACAATCGAAGTTGTATCTTTAGTACAAAACAAAATTTAAGTTGCACGGTATAAAGAATATCGGTATGATATTCCGCATTTCATTATCCTCTTTCTCTCGCACAAATTGTCACCGAGTGACGTAGTTCACCCCACGTTTGTTTTTGTTTCTGAATTTGTTTTGTATGAATTTTTGTCACCAAGTGACGTAGGGCAAGGCTGAATATCATACCATGTATTCCTTATTATTTTTATTATTAAAAAGTTGTTTCAAATATTTGCTGCTGTCGTTAAGCAATCTATTTTCCATAGGATTGGCTTGGGACAAAAAAGCTCCACAGTTAACCTAATAAGAACTATTTAGTTAGCTCGGTAAGATTTATGAAAATCTTAACTTTTAAATTGTTGGCAGCATCGATGAAAAGCATTAACAACCTCCTTCCTCGATCATGTTAATCTTCGATTAATTGAAGAATTTGGGTGACCTTCATTTTTAAAATTGAGAACTCGTAGCATAAATACCTCTGTGGACGCTTGCCACGACCCATACTACATATAAACAATTAAAATTTAACCAATTTTGTTAAAAAGTCTAATAATAAACTCTAAGCTTTCCCACTTAACTTTAAAATGTTTAAAATATTTACCAAAAATGTATAATGTTTACAACGAAAACCAAATGTGCTATTTTCTTTTAAATTGTCTTCAATTTAATGCTCCTTGCTTAAAAATGAACTTATGATTTAAGGCTTTTTACAATTTCTTAACAAAACTGTGCAATTTATATTATCGCAGCTGTATATATATAAAACCATATCCTTCACCCAGAGAAAAAACAACGTAAAATCAAAGAAAACCACTTTAATGTAAGTATATTTACGAATGATTCGGGGTTAAAGATGAAAATTTTAGAATCAAAGTGGAACATCATTGATTCAATGTGTTTTCCTATATGAAAACGAATAGTTTTCATGCTTAATTTAATTACGTTTTCCTTTGATTTAGGATTGAATCATAGTAAAATCAATATCATCCAACTTTAAAACAAAATGGAACAACTGCGATTCTAAAATGGTGCATTGTTAAATTAAATGGTATTAAATTAAGGTACCAGAAATTGGTGTTTTGGTTTTTTTTCCATCAAACTCTTATGGTTTCACTAAAACAAAACTTAGCTTTCAACGTAGTGAAAATGTATTCTATTTTAAATGTTCTAAATAGTCTCCGAAAGACAAAACACGACTGACAATATGAAGCCAAAGCTTCACGATCGACGACGCCGGCGATAGCCGCCAATATGTTGCAGGTAGTTTTTTTTGCTGTTTTTATAATTCTACATGGACTCCACCTAAGATCAACTATGAATCCCTTTGAATATACGTCGACCGTAGTTTCAAAATGCAACATCAATGTGAAAACGAATACGTTTCACTTTGTTTCTACATCGCTTCCACTTTAAATTTTAAAACTTTCTGTTTTACATTGTGTCCCCTTAAAAATAAGTATGAATGATTTCAAATTAAGGCCGATGTTATTGCAAGTTTTTCGTCAATGTGTGCGAATGTATAAGTGTTATTTGTACGTGGCTGCAACTTCGAAATGATGTTGAACAATGTAGAATCAAATATGTTACACTTTGAAAGTTGTGCTTGGAATTTTAATTTAGGATACATTTTAACATTTTCCACTTTAAAACAACGTTGAACATACTTAATATTTCACTTTTGAATCGACAACGGTTCACTTCAAAACAATAATGACAATACTTAAAACAACGTTGCGTAGTTAAATCAATATATTTTCGACGTTAAATTAAATGCGTTCATGATACTCTTTTCCAACTATAAATCAAATACTATTTATTAGATTTTACGTTGCCTTTTTTCCATCATTGTTCCTGACTCACCTTAGGAGCAGTTGGACAAACACTTCGACTGACAAAAATATCATCTTCAGCGACTGGAGTGGTGCGTCAACACATAATATATTGGCAGTTTTGCAACTATGCCAATCCATATGATCTGATTGCAAAATTACAATGGTTATCGAGATTTGTATTAAAAACTAATTTATTTTATAGACATAACGAAAACATAGCATTGACTAGTTTTTCATTTAACAATTACAGCAACAAATTTATAGGTACATGCATGAGAACATTAGCTTATTTTACAAAAAAATAGGAACTTTTTGTTTCATTCAATTCAATTCAATTGGATTCTCCTCTAAAGGAAAAAAAAAACAAATTCACAAAATATTAATTTTACAGAATTAAGATATTAATAAAGGGTTATCCATTTTGCGGTTTCAAAAGTATAAGGCTGGAATTCGACATCTATCAAACTAGGTTGTTAAACTAATCTTACATTTGTGAAAATAGATCGCTTAACTATCGCACAACGCATAAAAATTGTTAAAACCTACTACAAAAATGGTGATTCTGCCACAGTCACATATCTTGCTTTAAGAGGAGATTATGGTTTACATAGTCGTCCAAGTACCCAAGCATTTGGCAAAATTGTGAAGAAATTTGAAGAGACTGGATTGGTTACAGATATTGTAGGGCCTGTGCATCGTCGTTTCGCTCGTACCACTGAAAATATCGCTGCTGTAAGTGAAAGTGTTGCCGAAGACCCGAATGTGTCGATTCCTCGTCGTTCTCAGGAATTTGGACTGTCTTACGGCACATTACATTATGGCGTATTTTGAATTTGGATCTACACCTTCATCCATATAAAGTCCAGCTCACACAACAACTGAAGCCAGCTGACCATTCACAACGTCGTAGATACATCGAATGGGTGCTTGAACAACAGGCGGTGGACGGCGATTTTTCGAACAAAATTTTCTTCAGCGACGAAGCACATTTCTCACTCGGTGGGTATGGTAATAAATAAAATTGTCGTATTTGGGGTTCTGAGAAGTGGAGTTATTGAAGAGAGGACATTACATCCACAAAAAGTCACTGTTTGGGGCGCTCTTTGGTCCGGAGGTGTGATTGGACCTTACTTCTTCGAAAACGACGATGGAGCGACTGTCGCCGTCAATTCGGAGCGTTATGGTAATATGATAACCGACTTTTTTTTGCCTGCTATTGAAGAATACGACTTTGAGAATGTGTGGCGTCAACAAGACGGTGCCACATGCCATACAACGCGAGCGAATATGGCTTTATTGCAAGAGACATCACCTGGCCGCGTAATTTCTCGTCGTGGCGATATCAACTGGCCACCAACATCATGCGATTTGACACCGCTGGACATTCGTCAAGTAATGGCTGGGATACCGCCAAATATGTCGAAATGTGGTCGAAAATTACCTCAAAAGAATCGATGCTTGTAACAATTCGCATGGTGGTCATTTAAATGATGTAGTATTTCACATAATTTCAACGTTTAATCTTTATAATAAAAAAGAAATATCAAGAAAAAAAATATTTTATATGTGTTTTATTTACGTTTACTTTTGAAACCGCAAAATGGATAACCCGTTACTATAATACATTGGAAGCTGTGATAAAAATTTAATCAATTACTTAAACCCACCGAAACATATTTAAATTTACAAAAATATTGCATTAGTTATTTAGAAGGTTCAAAATCTGCCAGCTTAAAGATTCTATATTTATTTTTATAATAATAAGGAAAACTATTAAGAAGTGGCTCCACTGTTGGATATTTTTGAGTTTGTATTTCCTTTGGATCCAAATGATATAACAATTCTAACTTTATGTCAGTTAAATCAAATTGAAGTTTCAGTTGCTCACACTATTCAACTTAAAATGAAACTAAATACATTTCAGTGTGAAGTAAATCTACTTCGGTTTCCCTACTCCGATTTAACTCTTCCTCATACAAATCTGATTTCAATCCAAAAAACATCTGTCTTAGTGGGATTTTTCTTTATACTCAACGAAAAATATTAAAAAGTCATCGAGAAGTTCTGTTTTAATAAATTCTTAATGAAATTAAATTTGTCTTTTAGTGCTGTGAAATACAAAAAAAAAATAAAAAAATTAAATATGCATTGGCAGCCCTGATACAATTCTTCTAAGTTTTCATCTTCCAGTTCCTCCGCATCCTGACGTGCAATATCTAAGATTTGTACAGGCTGGAGAACAGGACAACATTGAACTTGTGGTCAAAGAACAACAACCATAACATTGCTCTCATAAGTCAGTGTCATTAAGAACAGTGTTGCTATATCGTGAGAAATTAAACTTTCGTGGTAAAATACTCGTACAAACAAAAAATTGGTGAAAGGGGAATCCACCGCCTTTTTACATAAAATATGAAGAAAAATCAGAATCTAACTTACTCCAGTTTGATTTAGAAATAAAATCCACGATTGGATCGCACGTACTTGCACTTAAGTTCGATCACATTAAGCACAAAATTTTAGTAGAAACAGTTCAATATGGTTTTTGTGGTTTCTAGTTAATTTTTTTGTCTCTTCTCCTTTTTTTGTTTGTTCACCATTGAAAGTTTGTTTTATTTTTTCTTTTCAATTTCGAAATGCAAAACAATCTTTCAATCTGTGAGCTTTGAGCTAATAGTTATTTCTTGTATCTTTGTTTGTTTCTTATTCATATCAAAATGTGAAGTAAAAAATCAGTTTTGATACCTTTTATAAGTTACATATATTATTATAAATATTTTAGTATAATTAATTGAAGATAATGAGTAATCTAAAAAGAAAATTAGAGGTTTCCTCATTCTCAAAAAAAAAATTCAAATCTCTTGGTTAGATCTTCCTGATTTCAAGAACTGGTTTGAGACGTAACGGATTATCCATTAAAATCGTATAGCCGAGCATGTAATTCGATAATGAGAAACGGTTAGAGCTAACTAATAAAGCATTCTAAAATGAAAAAACATATTATTACAAATGTCAACAAATTTTATTACCCAAAACAATATTGTCAATGCATAACAAATTTGGTCCGGGAGCCAACGCTCGCGAAAAAAAATAAGATCGTATGAAATGTCGCTGGCACAAAAGGGGAAAAATGTTAATTGGACCACATCTAAAGTGGAATTTCGTTTGAAACATTTTGCAACACTGCTGCAGAGAAGCACATATGGACTCATCGGCGTTGATTTCACCAATTACATATTACAAGCATATTTCAAATTAGTAGGTGAGTTTTCAGTTTCACAAATTACAAATGATTGTTTCACAAATATGTGATTATTAGAACAAAATATTACAAAGATCTTTTGAAAACAAAAAGTTACCTAAACTACTGTTTCACTTTGTTTTGATTTTTCTTGCAAATTCTAAATTGTTTTAATTAAATTGTAAGATTTTCATAGAGTCAAGAAGGATGCTATCCATCCAGTGCATTATTTCCAGCTTCA
Source organism: Philhelius pedissequus (assembly GCA_910595825.1). Lineage (NCBI taxonomy): Eukaryota > Metazoa > Arthropoda > Insecta > Diptera > Syrphidae > Philhelius > Philhelius pedissequus. Next base: position 100,134,291 of record OU343161.1, on the reverse strand, counting down.
ACTCATTTACCATGTTTATGCATGAGAAATATATTGATATTTGTTTGATATCGGAAACGCATGTCAAGAAACAATCAAATAGTAAGATCAATGGATATTTAGAATACCACGCAACTCATCCGTCGAACAAAGCAAGAGGTGGCGCATCTTTATTTATAAAAGAATGCATCGAACACACGATAGGCCTAAAAATGGAGGCTGAATCAATGCAATTAATCGGTGTACAGGTAGAACTCAGAATGTTGTACTGAATGTATCTTCCACATACTGTCCTCCACGATGTAAAATTGAAAAGAATGAATTTATGAACGTGCTAAAGTTACTTAAACAAAATTTTATTCTTGGTGGTGACTTTAATGCGAAGCACAGCTTTTGGGGATCTAGAGTTATTTCTTAAAAGGTCGAATGCTATACGAAACGGGAATGGAAAATAATCGCGATTTTCATTCGACTAACAACCCGACTTACTGGCCGACTGATTCATCCAAAATACCTGATTTCATTGATTTTTTTGTGGTCAAAGGAAAACTCTCAAATAAGATTAAACATAAGAGAAAGCTTTGATCTTTTCTCAGATCATTCTGCTGTTATTCTTACATTGAGTGAAAATCTTACGATCGCATGGAACAACACCCCGTATCAAAGAGAAATGCCGCGCTTTAAAAACCTAAAATATCCGCAGGAAATAAAAGATTTAGTAAAAGAGGAACGAAAACCACGTAAGAAATGACAACAAACTCGAAAGCTTGACAGCAGGAAAAGAATCCAACTACTCACTCTGGAAAGCTGTTAAAGTAACGAAGAAACCAAAGCTCCCAGCGCCTCCGATTAAGAATGATCAAAACGAATGGGCAAAAAGCGACAAAGAGAAAGCAAACGTTATCGCGGATTAGCTGGAGAACACATTTAAACCTTTTGGTGGGCAAGTACTTAACGAAAATTTAAATATACGTTCTAACTCAAGCGGAAATTACATAAGAAGAAATGTTACCTTTTATTAAGTAGAGAAATAAGAAAGCTCTGGCATATGACATAATTACTGCCGAAGTTCTTAAAATGCTTCCTTGCAAAGTGTTCCTTAATCTTCTTTATATAATAAATGCCACTCTAAGGCTAAAGTACGTTCCGAGCCAATGGAATGTTGCGGAAGTTATAATGATTCTCAAACCAGGAAAACCATCACATGATAAGAAATCGTATAGACCTATTTCGCTTCTGCCCGTAATATCTAAGGTCTTTGAAAGAATATTACTTCTGCGCCTGCAGCCAATAATAGAAGAAAAACGCCTAATGCCTGAACATCAGTTCGGATTTAGAAGCAAGCATTCGACAATTGACCAAGTGCATAGGATCACTGACGTCATTGAGAGAACTCTTTAAGAAAAAAAATTTGTTCGGCGGTCTTCCTAGACGTGTCGCAAGCTTTTGATAAGGTGTGGCACGAAGGCCTAAATTTTAAATTAAGACAAATTCTGCCTGAAGCACTTTATACGCTTCTAAAAGCATAGCTAGAAAATAGACTTTTCAGAGTAAGACATGGAAACGATTACTCGGATCTCAAGGAAATAGTGGGTGGGGTACCACAGGGAAGTGTTTTAGGTCCAATATTGTACCTATTATTTACAATTGATATAGCTCAAACAGAAGACACTATCGTAGCCACGTTTGCTGACGACACTTCAATACTAGCAGTGGGCCAAACGATAAATGTTTCGACGACAGAATTACAAAAAGCTCTGAATAATGTCAATGATTGGACAAAAACATGGCGGATATCGCTCAACGAAGTAAAATCAGTCCATGTATATTTTACGTACAAGAAAATTAATAGATTACCGGTATTTGTTAATACGGTTCAAGTTCCATTTGCTAACGAAGCAAAATATCTCGGAATGACTCTAGACGCGAAATTTAAATGGAAACCGCATGTTAAAATGAAATGCGAAGAGTTAAATAATAAACTCGTAGATATGTACTGGTTGCTCGGGAAACACTCTAAGCTCAGTATCGAAAACAAGCTAATTTTGTACAGGCAGGTTCTTAAGCCTGTCTGGACTTACGGTATACAACTCTGGGGTTGTACGCGAAATTATAATTTAAATACCTTACAAACATTTGAAAATAGACTCCTAAGATCATTTGTAAGCGCACCTTGGTACATAAGAAACGAAGATCTCTACAGAGATCTCGGGATTCCCACGGTTCGTGATGAAATAAAAAATGTTGCCCGAAATCATAGAAAACGGCTATTACAACACTGCAATAGTACTATAATCGAAATTATCGATGAGACGAATTTAGTACGCCGCTTGCGAAGGACAAAGCCTTCCGATCTGGTGCACTAAACGAGAATCCGCTTTAAGATCGCGGTATAAGCAGGAAATATCACCGGATAGTTACCTGCAACACGTTAATTAAATTCGTTAAAAATAAATTGCTAGATAAGTTTCAACTTAGTTGCAATCGGGAAGAGGAGGTGTTTTTTGTGCAGTAAGAATCTCACACTCCTATGAGCACGCGTTTTTCGGTCCTCATAGAGCCTTTTGAAGGTTTAACACCTACCCACGGGAAAAAAAACTCATTTACCTGTGGTTTTAACTAATAACTGTTGCTGTTCGTCTTTTGTAGCTTTTCATCTAACTCGTACTTTGCTTAAAGAAAACAAGCTTTTCCTGAGTGTCCCTCACATCCGCAAGTGTATAGAGAAGCCAATCCTGAGGTGGACAGACCCCTCTGGCATGCTTCTTGGTACATTTTGTGCATTTTGCAGTAATTTTGTTTGGCGTTACTTTCTTTGGGTAGTTTATTAATTTCCTCGGCTGAGTCAAATAAAATATGTAGTCTTCTTCGGCCCTATTAATAAAATACGCTTATTCCGCCTTTAGCCCATGGACTTACAACACCATGGAATAAGAGTTAGACCATGAACTAAAATTTCTTATTAATAAGAAATCGAACAAAATCTATTACAATAAGTATCAACACTATCTCTGTTTATTATATGTCCCTGTCAATATTGTTCTAAAATGTCATTTCTTAATCCCTCATTTTTTTTAATAGCAATCAATGTCAGGTTTCATTGATTTGGGGCAAGGAAACCAATCCATTCTTTCCAGATACTCGTCAAAATCATCACGAATTATGAATTGTTCGATGAATTCGATTAATGACATTTTTACTTAAACTTTATTTTGATATTTTATACAAAATATTTTATTTTATTTAATTTTGTTTAACAAATTTTTCTAAATATTTGTTTCCAACACCTGATTCTTAATTATCATCGTCGCCAATGTTGTATACTAAGAGGCAACTCCTTCGCTTGGCTATTCATTTTTTTACAATTCAATTTAATCCTGGTATCACAATTCGTCTTAAGTCTAAAAATAGGTTTATCAGCAAAGCCCGGACATATACATATAAAATAGCATTATACTCCTTATAATTATCTAGCGGACCAGGCGAACTTCGTCTCGCCCCAATTTAACACCCTGAAATGAAGTGCAGAGCTATAATAAAACAGATATTAAAATCAGTAGAGAGTGATATGATGAACAATGTTTTTCGATTTGTTTTCCGGCGCAAAAACAAACAACTATGACTTTTTACCAATCTATCGACGATGTCCTTTTTGTTCGTTGCTAGTATTGGTCGTTCACAAATCCAATAGAGACTTCTACCTATAATTTTTTGCAATGATGGGGCTTACTTTGGTGATGAGTTTCTCCTTCGACGTTGTTGATACGCAAAATTTAGCCGGGAATGATATCAATCCAGTCGAGAAATTAACAGAAATTTGGCCATTGCCAAGGACCAGCAGTCGTCTTGAGAGTGCAATGAAACTCTCATATTTGTGGTCAATTTCAACTTCCTGACATGACGGCACAAAGACGACGATTTCAAGCATGGATTAAATTCATCGGCAGTAGTAGATTCGGGATGACGGAAATCGTTTGACGAAAATCTCCACTGAGCAATATCATATTCCCACCATATCATTTCGAATAACCTTGTAAATCCTTCATTTTTAGGTCAACTGCCTCCAAAGCTCGTTTATGCAACATCATGCATTCATCACACATTATGATTTTGCATTCTCGCATCAACAAATAACGAAGTTAAAATGATGAAAATAGAAATAAATAATATCTTTTTAGTGTACATGTTTGGTTTTCATCAAAATATAATTAATTTACAACGCATAATAACAATAATTGTGTTCATCAAAATTCAAACCCTACAAATGCTAAGCTTTCTGCTTAATTAGCAATTTACTAGTTTAGAAAAGGCTTAAACATTTTGAAATAGTTATTCAATCAATAAGTACTTGGGAAATTGCTAACTAGTAAAATGTTAAGCCCTTAACAATGGGTTGTTTAAAATTTTGCGCCAATGTTACTATAACTGTTCAAGTTCTTCCTCAAGTTCATCCCTGTTTTAAAGTATGTACGTATGACAGTTTGAAAATTATTATTGCTGTACACAGCTGATTTGGAATTTTAGCTAAAAAAATATATAAAATTATTTCTTGTCTGATTAGACCAAATCGAGATCTTAGACTTTTTTTTCATTTTAAGTCTTGTTAAGTTTGGCGAATCGAACGTTCGAATTTTTGGAAAACTTTAAACATTACATATTCAATTCCGAAGAAAACTTGGAGCAAAATCAATTATATTTGATTGTAAGTAATTTCCAATACGAAATTCGTCGCCCTAGTATTGATGTGCCGTATACGCCATTTTTAGGAAATCGCTTTTAAAAGTTCGAAAGTCTATTGCGAAAAAAACTAATCGCTGGCATTTTTTGATTTTTTAGTATGTTATAGTTAAGGTTTCTCTTTTATATACAAATGTTATTGGACATTTAAAACTTTTTTAGTTTTCAAAATATTTAAATTTGTGTCCAAAATGAGTTTGCCGTATACGCCATTAAAATCAGAAGTTTCTATTCTTCATACACGTACGTCAAAAAAACTTATACGACATTACAGTAATAAACTAAATTAAGATTCTGTATTCTTACTTTTTAAATGCTTCTTCTTAATAAAAGACACAGTTTAAAACGAAAAATAATATATAATAAAAATTATTTCAAAATTCTTAAAGTTTCCCCAGTCCATTTTTTAATCTAATTCTATCGTACAGTGTTTCAAAAAGTATATAACACTTCAAGTTATGATACCTACGTAGAAAATATGAAAAATAAAATTAAACTTAGTGACTTCATACATTTTTGTGCTTTGTTTTCTTAAAGGGAGGAGGAAAAATAGCACTTTTGTAATTCGACATTAACAAAAACTTAACATTTTCAATGAATAAATAATTATTTATAATGGGGCGTATATTCACAGTTATTTTTAAACTGTGTCTGAGTTAAACCTAGGTTAAGTTGAATTTTCGGACGCTGATTCTATTTTTTTAAGTTTATCTTTCCAAAATATTTGAAAATATTTATGTAATAAAACAAGTAAATAATCTTATAAAAATTTAAAACCAACAATTTGTGAATAAAATCGATCTGTATACATTGGTCCAAAATTGTCCAAAGATGTAGTTTAGGAAAACCTGGGTTTATCAGCGACTAATAATAATTAATAATAATAATTAATAACACCGACAACATTAATGACCTAAGCTGGAATCTGCTTAATTCTTCAGATGATGAAGAATTTCACCCAAACTCTTTTGAATTTCATTGCATCTCTGAGTTTGAAGCATTATTCGCAATTAAACAAGTAAAGTCCAATGCAATAGGTTGTGATGGGGTATCTTTAAAATTTATTAATATGATTTTGCCTCACATTTATTATACATTTATCCACATTATAAACTGCTGCATATTGAGATCCGAATTCCCAGCAATTTGGAAATATGCTAAAATGATTCCGATACCGAAAAACTCCAATAGAAGTATACCTGATGATTATAGACCTATAAGTATTCTGACATGTGTGTCAAAAGTTTTTGAAATATTAATGCGGGATCAAATAAACGAGCATATTAACAACAACAATTTACTCACCACTTGCCAGTCGGGTTTCCATAAAAACCATAGCTATTGTGAATATTGTGGAAGAATTAAGATATGAACTCGATAATAATAATATTTCAATTTTATGCCTGCTTGATTTTTCAAAGGCTTTTGATAGTGTTGATCATAAAATGCTTTTTAGCAAGCTCAAACACAACTTTTTCTTTAGTAAAAATTCCCTACTTCTAATTGCTAGCTACATAGATGAAAGGTTTCAACAGGTGTGTACAGACTATGGTGTATCTTCATTTTTGAAAGTTAAGTGTGGAGTTCCTCAAGGGTCCATTTTAGGTCCACTACTTTTTTTCCCTCTTCATTAATGATCTACCTGATGTTTGCCAAGATGTAACAATGCATCTTTATGCTGATGATGCACAAATTAAATTTTCAAGACCCATTGGTCTAATTGAAGACTGCGTGGCAAGAACAAACGAAGACTTAGACCGAATATATCATTGGGCTTGTATTATTAAACTAAAATTGAATCCGCTCAAATCCAAGGATAATAATTTCTAAGAATCTAATTGATACATCTAGTATTCCAGCCCTTTTTTTAAATAATAATACCGTACCATATGTAGAAGAGGTAAACAACCTTGGAATTATTATTAATCGTAAACTCTCCTGCGAAAGTCATATTAACATGGTGGTTAAACGAATCTTTGGTGGACTGCGTCAGCTTTATATTTCTTCTAACGTTGTTCCGGTCTTTACTAAATTACAACTGGTGAGAACTCTTTTTATTCCATTTATTAATTACTTTTCAGTTGTTTATTGTAATCCTGATATAGCTTCTTTCCGAAAGCTAAGACTAGCATTTAATTCTACAATACGTTTTATATATGGACTTTGTAAATTTGACAACATTTCGAGATTCGCTTCTAATATAACTGGATTTACTCTTAGACAACACATTAACATCCGAAATTGCATTTTCCTTCACAAAATTATTCAAAGTCACCAACCATCATACCTGTTTGAGAAAATAATCTTTGCAAACTCTATTCGAACGCAAAATATAATTCTTCCTCGCTTTAAATATTTAAATAGCCAACGACTTTTCTTTGTTCACGCCATAAGATTGTGGAATTCTGTACCATTGTCAATTCGCTTAGTAATTTCAAGCATAAAGTTACAAAAATTACTGTTATCATATGTTAAAAGTAATCAAAGGAATAACTTATTTAATTGAAATAATATTCTCTCATAATAATTATAGCTGTATATACCTACATTGTGTAAATTTCTTTTAAATATATCTAATCAAAATTATTTAATATAATGATTAAGTTCAAATTTAAAGAATTTAATTCTTAATGTACTACCGAATTCTAATTTAAATTAAAAAAAAAAAAAAAAAAAAAGTTCGCCCCTGCTGTAGTCTATGTCCTCTTATTTTTCCATTAAAAACCAATTCTAAAAAAAAATTTTCATAAAATGAGTTACTGGCCTACTCATTACATGCTGTTTAGACATAGAATTAACAACATGTGATTGAGTAAAACTAGTATACCGATAAAATATGCAAACATACAAAAATAAATGCGAATTATAAGGGACATAGATAATTAAGACACGGAAATTTCTCCGCAATAGATCAGCCGCCATCCCTGGAGGTAAAATCTGAGACAACAACCACCTACAGTCTCAGAACATTGCGCCACACATCTTTCCTATCATTCTTTCTCTTCCTTAACTTCACCCTCATGCTCGCGCTGTGTTGAAACACTTAAAGGGTAATCCCTTGAGCGCGTGTAGAATATAAAAAAAAAATGTCTTAAATCACTCGCATTTTTCTTGAATGAAATTTGAAACAAATCTAGCTTTTCGTATAATAAGGGCTGACCTCTTTACTGAAACAGCAACACTGCTCCTGTCAACAGGCATCTGTCAGTTGACTCCTTTCAAAATTTAAACTTGCTGCGTCAGTTAGTTTGTGTTTGACAGCTATTTTTATCAGACTACTCACTAATTTGAGGAGAAAATGGAAAAAAGTGAATTTCGTGTGCTTATTAAGCATTATTTCTTGCGAAAATAAAAACATTACCGAGACCAAGGCTAAGCTTGATAAATACTATGGGGACTCTGCACCATCGATTTCAATGGTAAAAAAGTGGTTTACTGAATTTCGTTGTGGCCGTACAAGCAATGAAGATGCCGAACGTCCTGGACGCCCAGTTGAGGTCTCTACACCCCAAACAATCGAAAAAATTCACGATATGGTGTTGGCCGACCGAAGATTGAAAGTGCGAGAGATTGTGGAAGTCGTAGGGATCTCGCATGGCTCAGTGGTTTCAATTTTGAATGATCACTTGGGCATGAGAAAGCCTTCCGCAAGATGGGTGCCGCGTTTGCTCACAGCCGACCACAAACGCAATCGTGTAACAACTTCACAGGAAGGTTTGGCGTTGTTTAATCGCAATATGTAGGAGTTTTTGCGCCGTTTTGTAACCGTGGACGAAACATGGATCCATCACAACACACCAGAGACCAAACAACAGTCAAAACAGTGGGTTTCTAAGGGTGAATCGGCGCCAAAGAAGGCCAAGGTGGGTTTGTCAGCCAATAAAGTTATGGCGACTGTTTTTTGGGATGCACGCGGGATAATTCACATTGACTACCTTCAAAAGGGAAGAACAATCAATGGGGAATGTTATGCCAACTTATTGGACCGATTAAATGATGATTTGAAAAAAAAACGACCTCATTTGGCCAAGAAAAAAGTTCTTTTCCACCAAGACAATGCAAGGGTGCACACATGTGCAGTTGCCATGGCAAAAATCCATGAATTGGGCTACGAATTGCTCCCTCATCCACCCTATTCTCCAGATTTGGCTCCGAGCGACTACTTCTTGTTCCCAAACCTGAAGAAATGGCTTGGTGGAAAAAGATTTGACTCCAATGATGAAGTCATCTCGCAAACAAAGGCCTATTTTGAGGACCTCGACAAATCATTTTTTTTGGAAGGGATAAAAAAATTGGAGAAGCGTTGGACAAAGAGTATAGAGCTCAAGGGATACTACGTTGAAAAATAAAATTATTTTTTTATCAAAAAATCTGTGTTTTATTCCAAAAGTCACGGATTTATTGACCCGCCCTTAGTTTGTTTTAGTTAAAATGTTTGGCTGCATAATTTTTTGAAGGCACATTACTTTCTGTTTAGAAGAATATTGGATAAATATATTCAGAACTAAAATTATTTTAACAAACTTTTTACGAGAAGTGTCATATTCAGACTGAATACTTCTCAAAATGTTAGGAAAGTCCGTGGCAAGCTATATTCTAGAACAAAGTCATGATCTTTAACAGTATCATCGCCTCATTTTTAAATATTATTCTGAGAACAATAAGTTTCCAAAAAAATTGGTGTTATTTTTATTTTTTTATAAAAAAGTCTGAGCCGCTTGAACTTGAAACATAATTTACATCATCCCGAAAATCCTCTCATTTGGGACCACCCTACCGATAAGTCTATAACATGTGAAACATTTGAATAAAGCTTTATTCAATTTGAATTATAAGTCCTTACGAAAGAAGTTCCGGATTCATATCGGGCACTGGAGATTTCAGTTTAGCACTTCCTTCACAAAGCTTAGCAGACTGTGATCTTTTTTGTACTTTTTTATTGACACAGCTAGACTTGTATTCACATACGGCAAATGAAAAATATAATATTTTTTGTGCTTATGGCGTATGTATATACGATTTCTAAGCATTATACTGCAATTTGCGTGCACATACGTCAAGTCAATAGTGAACGACCATTTCATTTATCGTGACTTACGTTGCAAGACAATAAGACGTACGTCAAAACAATTCTCAAACTCATTTTTTCATAAATTGTATGAAAATGTTGACGCAAATTCCAAAAATTGGTGTTTACGTCAAAACAATACGTGAACTTGATGATTTTGGTGGATATATGTCAAAACCATTCTGAATATCTCAGCAATGAAAAGAGATAGAATAAATCAGATAACAGATTTGAATAGAGCGCTTCTGAAAACATAAGACTGCATACCCAGTTCAAAAAATGCAATTTGGCGTATACGGCACTTCAATTCTAGGGCGACGAAATATTGAAAGAGAGTTATTGATAATACTGGTTTACTAAGGAATTTAAGTTCAATTCGAATCGCCCGGCGTAATAGGTGGTTGTATCTTGTGTGTAAACTACAATCTCCTGTTTTGTCTACTCATTAAACAAGAAATCGCCTGTTTTTCCAAAATCATCGGACGGTAGCACTAGTTCTCACCTAAGGACAAACGGAATGTTGACTGGCGGGATGAAAACAAGAACCCAGTATTTCCTAGTGGTTGTTTTACAGTCTAAGACCAATCTATCCCTAAATACTATCGAAACTTGATTTTTTTGCGCCCTCCTCTAATTATTGGTGTTTTATCAAGGAGCTCCAAAAGTTGATAAATTTTACTTTTGTACAAATTTATTTCTCAGTTAGTATTCATAATTAAGAAAATATTAATATAAAAGTTAAATACGCGGGACAAAGTAAATAATTGTCTATACATAAATAAAAATGACAGTGGCATTTAATCATAAATAATTAACTACTTTTGGAAACTATTTTTTTAGAATGTCCAATCAAAGCGATAACCAACAGTATGGTATCGATAATTAATAACAAGATAAAGCTTAAATATTTTAATTTGCTTAATTATATTCAGCCCATATCTTAAGCTTTTTGGAATATTTCGAATGCAATTTCTGCGGCATCTACGAAGTCCTGGAACAATGCTATTCCAGCAGCATCGCACATTTGAAGGGCAGTATTCATTCCCTGTTCTGTAGCTAAATTACCGCCTCCAATTCCAATCAGAGAAACTCTCTCAGCAAGTTTAAGATCTTCATAAGCTGCTGCTCTACCATATTCCATTTCAAGGACGGAAGCAACAAGTTTTTCAGCTACTGATTTGCCAGACAATTGTCCAGCTGCTCCCAATGCTAGATATCCAAAAGCCGATGCACTAAATAATGTTTGCTCAGCTGATTTGATTCCCTTGCGTATAGCAGCAACTGCAGCTTCTTGGTCTTGACTTGCTAATTTTCCAGCCTCTTGGAATCCATTCCTTGCAGCAGAGATAGCCTTTGTGGTTTCTAAGATTGTTGATTTAAGTCCTTCATATATGATATTAAGTGCATCTTCTAAAGGTTTCTTGGTTGCCACACTTAAAACCGATTGTAAGCCGTTACTGATTCTGGCAATGGCGGCCAAAGCTGCGGAATTATCAGTTGATGTTTGAGTTTTTAAAGCATTGACAATTCGTGTAACAACATCGACTTCGTTGATTGATTTCGAAGCAGCATACTGCAAACCCTCTAAAGCATGTATAGCTGCTTCCCCTAGGTGTTTATATACCGACAGAGATCCTGTTGAAACAATGTTACGGGCAGCATCGAGCGCTTTATAGGCAGCAGGTCCTCCTATCTTGATTGCATCGTTTGCTATTTTTTCAGCAATATCGAGAGCTTCTAATTCTGCAACTCCTCCCCTTTGAATAGAAATAATTGCTTTCTGCAATCCTGGTAGTGCTAAGCTACCAGCAAGACTTAAGGCAAAGCCTTGTGCGTCATGAATTGCAACTCCGGCAATGAAGACCAATTCCCTATCAGATTTGAGTCCCTTTATGATAGCTTCAGTCGCACCTTTAGTATCTGCAGCTTTCACAAGGTTAGTAGCCACGTCAATTGCTTTAATGGCTTGGCGTGTAACAGAGCTTACAAGTCTTAAAGCATCAAGAACTCCATGAATTGATGAATTTACTGCTAATGTGGAAATTACATTAACCGGATATGTTTGGACTTCCTTTCGAATTGCTTCAATGGCAGCCTTTGCCGCTAAACTGTCTACATCTGAACCTGCCATAATGAATGCTTCTTGTATCTGCTGAAACTTGGGATCAGTCATCTTTTTTTCAAATTCAGCTAACTCAGCTAAAGACGGCGGTATATTTCCATTTGACTTTTCAACGAACACAAACAGAACAGCCGTCACGACCAAGAGTATATTTTTTGAGATTTTCATTTTGAAGTAAAAACAAACCAGAAAATTAGGAACCAAAAATATATACGACACAACTGAACACAAAATTTCTTTTCAACAAATGTAAAAAGACTTGGTTTTTGCACTCTTTTTATAGTGAAATTCTAAGAGTCATGACAAAATAAAAAAAAATTATTCCAGATTCCATAAATATTGACATGTACTCTAACTAACTAACTGTTGCCTATAAAATAACCAATTCAAAATATTCATAGTTCGAAGAAACACATTTTTTCGGCAAAAGCTGTTTAGCGTATGTACCTACACTGATAAAAATGGCGTCACAAAATTAATTCTTTTTCCATTTGTGTACGCCACAAATGGTTGTAAGTCAAATGACATGATCTTCAAGGAGAAACTAGCCCAAGAAGTTTTCTTTAACAAAAAAAATGGTTACAAATAGACTAAAGGTCGGTCTGTGTAACTTGCAGTATGCAGGTTCCTTATCTTGTTTCTCATCTTGAGTCTTATACTACGTTTTCACCTACCCCTTAATCTAGATTTAAGTGGATTAAGCATAATTCCTCTTTGAAATCTTCTAAATCTTGAAGATTTCCCATACAAATTTTAATCTCTTTAAATGAAGATTAGAAATTAATCTCATTGAAATCTTCTTCAAAGTAGAAGATTCTCAAAAGAAACAAACCTTATTTCATAGAACGCGCCTATTCTAATGTCATATTTTCTCATTTGACATTCAACAAAAAAAACTGTCCAACATTATTTAATTTGTTTTTGTCTGGCCGTTGCCTTCAAATTCTGTTTTTGTTTATAAATAAGTATACAAATAAAAAATGGAATAAAGCTCCAAAGACCAAAGCGGTCGGTGCCTAAAATTTGTAATGGAAAATGTTTTAGCTATCTTACAGTAATACTTTGAAGCTGTTCTTTCCCAAATATATAAAAACGAAAACCGTGCAAAGGCGATTACAGTATTTATGTAAATATGTCTATACGCTGCAAGATGTTGGGATAACAATATTTTAAAGTTATTACTCATTTTTATTTATTGAAATTAAATTTGCTCACTTCACTGAAATTATTATTCTTCTTCCCAATTATTTTGTTTTTGTCTTGTTGTATTGACTTTTGAATGACAATTCATAGTGAAAACGTCAAACTAATCTTTTTTTACAATGGTGAAAACACTTGAAGATTAATTTTTAATCTTCTCAATTTAAACCGGATTATCTGGTGAAAACGTATCATTAAGGGAGAAAGTGCGTATGAGCACAAGTTCACTGGCGAGAGAGTGTAAGGGCAGCTTAATTAATATTAGCTGCGTTTTATTATCTACGGGTCTGGGTCTGGGTTATGTTTTTAACACGTATTACGAAAACAACACGAGATCCATGTTTCTCGGGGTTTCCGGGTTTGCAAATATTAGTATTAAATTCGGCGAACAGAAAGTACATTTAAGTGCATAACCCAGATCGTTTTATTTTCACGGGGTGAACCATATGAGTTATTGGCGATAATAAGACACGGCTATTATCTTGGGTATAGCAATGGATACAATGTGTGTTATGATTATAAGTAACTTGCTGTCCTCTTATAATCATAATTTATTTAAAATAAATTTCTTTCAGTGTAAGGTTTTGGAAGAATTTTTTTTTTATTTTGTACAAACATTGACTTTAATATTATACATTTGTACATATTATATGGGGAATTCTCAGTTTAGTAATTTTGTTTTTGGAACATTTATTTTTCTTACACAGGGTGCCTACTAATTTGTGCAGGATATTTTGGGGTTATTCCGTTTGTGAATGCATTTCACATTCGTCTAGTGCGGCTAAAGATGTAATGTCTGTACTTGTCACTGTAAAGTGGCCGAAGTTGTGCTAAAGAAATTCAGATAGAATTTTTCCACATAAAATATTTTCTTAAATATATATTAAATATATTATAAAACACTCTGTTTAATAACATGTGGCGGTGGCGGTGACCACAGAAAATGACAATACAATCGAACAATTAGGCAGTAGCATTAATTGAAAAAAAAAAGTTATTTGCTTCCGATTTTAAACCAGTTAAGAAAAAAAGAAAATTAACAGACATTTGATAACCAAAAATGCCAGTAATTAAATACATAAATGGATCTGTTATAAAAAAAAAATAATTATTTTGCTAAAGAGATTTTTATCAAACTTGACATTACGATGAAAGCGAAGACGAAAAAAGTGGGTCTCACAATTTTATCATTATGTCTGTCATCAAATCTACATCCTAAGCAGATGGATAGTTTCCTTCAAACGGTATTGTATATATGGCTTTTTGGGTAATATGCCCACCCGCTTTTTTTTTATTTTTATTTAAGACCCAAAATAACGTCAAACTGGATTGTTTCGAAAACGGCCTTAACGATTTTGATAAGAAAAAAATGCACGACTGGATCGTACGTACTTGTTCTTATGTTCGATCACATCGTACAATTTTTAGAAGAAAGGGCTAAATATACTTTGTAAGACATTATTTACTTAATTTTGTATATACAAAATTTCTTTAATTTTTTTATAAGAAAAATTTGGTATGACAGGTTTATGTATTTAATAATATAAGCTTACGAATATAAGTTTGAAGTAAAAAATAGTTAGAGCCGTTTTTGAGATAATTAAGATGCTAGAAAAAATTGTATGGGACAGACACCTAAAACGCTTAAATACCAAGTTTGAAGAAACTCGCTTAGTGGCTTAGGCTGTAGTTCGATGAAAAGGGAGACAGACAGAGGTTCAGATAAACAGACATACATACAGATAGACAACAAGCCAAACTGAATTGAGGGTCAAACTTTTTTGTTGTCTCTATCATCGTAATGTTAACTCTGATTGAGTGCCAAAATAAGTTAAGTGTTTTCAATCATAGAGTGATGAATGTTTGTACTTGCTTTTTTGTATTTTTTTTTTTTGACAGAAAAAAACGCAGATGTGAAAATCCTTCCATATTAAAATAAATAAAATCAAGTTGAGGTGCGCTTCTTGAAAAATGTTTACTTTGCTGTACTTGTTTGTCACAAAAACACTACTAATAGCCTATATTTTTGTTCAAACATGTTTTTTTCAATAAAATGTTATTAACGGTACCTGTCAAAGAGCCTTTTTTTATTTTCGAATCTTTCATTAACGGCTTAACAGATTTCGTTGAAGATTTTTGTACTGGAGGTCCTTCGAATTCTAAATAATAAATACCTAACGTACTAAGAGACTTAAGAAACCGTTTTTTCTCAAAACCGGCACCAAGAACTTTGATTAAAAAAATGCATGAGTGCTCTTAGATTAGAACAGTTCACTTCCACTTAAAAAAATAATTGCCTCTTAACAAAAAAGAAAATCAATTTTATTTTTTTTGGAAAATCGATTTTTAAAAACGGGTTAGGGAATTTTTGGAAATAAAATTGTTATATGCATGCTAACAATTATGTACTTGAAATTGGCTATTCAATTTTTTACTTGCGTTACAGGTACTATAAGGCAAGTTATGCATTCGTACAAAAAAAAATTCTAACAATAAATCGTGTCATTACGATCAAAGAGAAGTCCAAAAAAAGGGATCGGCAAAAAATATCTGTCTGTCAGTCTGTCCGTCTGTATGTATAAAGAGCTACATCCTAAGCGGCTTAAGCGATTACCTTCAAATTTGGTATGTGTTATTCTTTTGGCATTCCTCAGAGGGCAAATTGAAATTTTGTTTTTAGACCTAAAAATAACTGTACCTGCCTATAACCGCTTTTTTATCTTATATTTCTCTAAAACGGCTCCAACGATTTTGATAAAAAAAAATTGAGATTTTTTTGCTGGCAATAGCTATCATTTAAAATTAACCAAGTATACGGGAAAAGTTTAATAACAGTACCTTTCATTTACCGTTTTTTTAAATTTATTGATATCTCGGTAACGGTACCTTGGATTTCTTTAAAATGCTATATCAGAGAAGATCTAAGTAGCCAAACTAATTCTGCGTATCAAACATTTTTATATCTTTTTTTATATTAAAAATTAATTTTTAAACCTTTTTTTCTTCAAAAATCAATATTTTTAAAACTAATCAAAACAAATAATTTTAAATTTTATAATCACATGTGTACTAATAAACTCTAAAAAACTGCATACCAAAATTACCAAAAAAAAACAATTGTTTTCAAAAAACTATAAATAAAACACAGGATTTCATCAAAATCCGTCCTACAATTTTCGAGATAATTTATTATAAAATTTCATCGATCCATGGCATCTAATGGCGTTTTTCGTTGTTTCAAGAAACTGATTAAAGCGATGGTTTGGCAGTTTTTATAAGTTGGAAAAACGATTTTTACCCACATAAACAGCATTCACTTTCATATCTATAGATATGTATGTACAGGTAGGTTCCCATGTAACCATTCCTTGAATCATATATTCAAATCAAGGTATTTTAAACCTGCATTGTAACAAGACTACTTATACCTACTAACAGCACCAGTTGTTAGCTACAAGAGCAAGTTCGTACGATCCAGTATTGCATTTTATTTAAACTATTTAATGGATTTGCCGGAATTGTATATTTAATAGCCACATCCTTTCTTTCATCATTTTCTTGACCCACTCTCCACCCCTTTTATTAATTTAAATTTATATTCAAACGAAGTTTTTAATGGTCGCTTAACGACATATCCACGTTAGCTTTATTTTTAATAAAAATTTCACACTGCACTGTTAATATCTACGTCAGTTTTTTTACCCATTTTGATTCGTCTTTTTTTTTTATTTTTAAAATAAGACTTTGAATTCGTATTATAATACATACGTATATCAACCTAATAATTTGTGTTCTAACACCGGGACATGACAGCTTTTACTCACAATTAACAGAATCACAATTTGCAACACACACATATGTAAACAAGAGGTCATAGAACGTACAAACACAGTGCCCACAAACGCAATGCATTAGGAAATGAACTTGTAAAAATCCACAGAATTTGATAATTTCCCTAAAAAATTCGAGACATTCGAGCTATAGAATTTCGAGTTATCAAACAAAAATTATATTTATGTAAGCTTCAGACTTCGCGCTATTGTAAACCAATTTTATTCGAGTTATCAAATATTCGAGTTATCGAAGTTCGACTTATCGAAACTTATGTAATTGTTTATAATTAAAAAAAAAAATTAAATTCATTTAGCTTGAAATTTAGGTATATGTATCTACCTAAATTTCAAGTTACATGCATTTAAATTATTCCATGAATTATCCATTTGGCAATTCATTATAATCTAAGAACCAAGATAAGCTTTACATAAACAGATCGGATAGCGGGACCACTCACCCACTAAGAGCGTCAATGTTTAGCTGCATTAAATTTGTTACACGGTGTCTCCACCTTCTATACTTTATAGTATACTATCTGTCATTTTTCATTTTTATAGGAAGAAAGAAAAATAGAATGCTAGAAAATTTGGCATTGGACATTTCCTAGCATACTATTTCAATTGCCCAAATGTAGCCAAGGAAGAAGTATCGGTGTGTTCTTGCTTTAATAGCATTACAGGAATTGAGAAAACGTTCAACAAGAGGAATTAAAGAAAAAACAAGGAATTATAACAATTACACACACCACAAACTTTCAACATCCGCAAAGGCGGAACGTCAAGTGCAACCAAATAGTATACTATCGATAGAATGCTATTTGTGGTCTCCACGATCAATTTTCATAGAATGCCAGCTAGCTAAGGGGAAATTCTTGGTGGCGAAAATCCCATTTTAGCTACAAGAGCAAGTTCGTACGATCCAGTTGTGTCTACTGTTTATTTTTAAATTCATTTTGTTTGTTTTTTTTTGTTGCCAATGTTTCATTTGCTTAACAGAACATCTTGCAACAACCAGACGCAGCGACGCACACAATTTTTGTTTTTCTTCTATGTGAAATAACAAACCTTGACGTTTGCGAATTTGCTGCCTCCATAAAGATTTATTGGATATGAATTGTCAGAAAAGGGAAATATTTTACTCTCTCATGAGCGCTTTCTCCTGTCCAGAACTATAAAATTAGTAAGCCTAGTAGGATCAAATAACAACGTAGGTGACAGTTTTTGTTACCCGCCCCGTAAATGTTTAAACCCATCGCCAAAAATAATGTTTTACTTCAAAAATAGCAGCAGCCAACCCAGCAAAGTACTGGGAAGACTACCCTTTTAAATACGAACAACTGTTATAACTGCTATACAGAGGCGGCGGCGTATGGCGTAGGCGGTGTGGGCCCACGGCCTCGCGGTGCAAAGGACCTCGTACCTTACAGTGAAAATAAATTTTAAAAAGTATGGAAAATTTAAAAGTACACGCCCCATTGTTTTTTTATATATATATATAATACATTACTATGAATAAAAGCAAAAATAAAATTGCACTAAACGGTGTGTTATGGCCAGTTTTCATGGCCATAGCAAACTTTTGTGTTGACGGTAACCAAAGGCTATTAATCTCTGCATGGAATACACTTCCAAAAATGATTTCCTTTTTAAAACCAACGGACATTTTTCAAAGTTTGCAAAAATACTCAAAAAAAAAAACAATAAAATTGGTTCACAGGAATAAGGGAAACAGAAAAAAATTGTGGAAAAGATTAACAATTGTTTTTGTGGATTCTTTTTTGTGTTAGTTATTATAAACAATAATAAAACAAATAATTTAGTAGTGGGTATGGCCACCGTTTTGGGAATACAACAACATCAACCTATCCGGATAGCTAAAGTTCGGTTATTGAATGAGACCAATCAAACTTCTTTTCATCAGTGAAGATAACCAATCGGCAATCATTTTTAGTTTAGCTCTGGTTGTTGTCCAAGCCATATGATGTTTCACAAACTTAATTCGAAGCTCCTTACGCACGGCATTCAGGTTTTTTTTTGCCAGCTTTAACCTCTTCAGATATCCAGCACCAAGGATAACTCGCCGAGCAGTCGATTGCTTGCATTTACACCTGCTTCGAACTTGATCTTTGATGTGGAATAGCTGGAATTGGAGGCAGTTTGAATAATCTTACATCTGTCAGATGGTGAGATCACAGAAGATGTCTTTCCTCTGTACTGTTTCTATAGGAAAGAGTATCTTTCTATCTATAATTTATTGTCAAAAGAAGTTGCACTACGTTGGATTTTTGTTTTGCAATTTGGCGGTTTGAATAACCTTCCGCTTGGCAAACGTCTATTTTTGACTTTTCGGCTGTATTTAAAATATTTGATCTTCCAATTTTCATTCAAAATTAGTCTATTTGACGTTAACTTTACTGAAATACAATTGTGCACTAATTTTCTCAAGAAATAGCTACTGACGTATACAAGATTTCAAAACTGCGTTTTTAAAACTTTGGAAAAATTGCGATTCTTGGTGCAAAAAGGGTTTTTAAAGTAAAACTTCTTTTGCAACGTTGGGGGTAAAAAAATGTCTATGCATGCAACGGCAACGGCAACGACATATATTTGGAATTGTTTTTGTTGGCTTTTTGGATATTCCTAAATGAGTGTATATATGTATATATCTACATTGTGAGGATTCGGTGAGGATTTTTTTTTGTTGGTAGGTATGTGTTGTGGATTCTCATTGTTAAGTTATCTACATAAATCGTATGTTAACGAGAAATTCTTTTTGTTTTTTGTGTTGCTTTGTTTTTTTTTTTATTTAATTTTTTGTTGTAGGTTCTTTTTGGATTCGCATAGATTAATGTAGTAGCTATAAACATTCTGGGTATTCGACGAGGAATTTTTTTTGTTCGTTTTGTTGATGATCATACATTAGTGTATATTGTGTTGTGTTAATGTGTGTAATGCTTAAGTCGATCGTCTTGTTGCTACAGTGTATCTACTTCCTAGATTTATATATACAAAGTGGTTTATGTATGTAATGTAAAATTGAGTAAAATTTATCTACATGTATGTATATACATATTGATGGAACCTAAGTATGTTAACATGTACATATAACAATAAAAATGAAGCAGGTAAATATTCATACTCCTTCATAATTTAGGTGCAATATGCATAGTTCATAAGATTCCTGTGAATCTTAGAGACACATATATAAATATATGGGGGCCTACATTGTATTTGGTATTCAGTGACGTACGCAAAAATACTTAAAATGAGAATAATAATAACGTAGAAATAAATGGATAAAACACAGATAAACGGTTTTTCAATAAATTAATTTTTATGTATAAAATTTTGAAAACATTTTTAGAAAAAAAAAATTGAAACGTCATTTTGAAGATATTAATATACATATAAAATTCAAATAAAAAAAAATCTGTGACTGGTTTTTGAAAAATTAATTTCTCAAAATAAAATTTTATTTATTTCTTCAAAATCGAAAACTTTTTCGATTCAAAATAGCTTTTAACGGCCTTTAGTCCAACAAAAATTGGCGTTTCGTCCCGGTGATCTCACATGGACTCATCAGTTGACTAGTGAGGACCTTTGTCAATACGCAATTTTTGCCAAGTTCAGTTCATCTTACATAGATTTCGTGAAGAACATCTAGTGTGAACTATATCCAACAAGACTAGAATTCCTAATCATTAAATTGGAAAATTTTGTTTTTTGCCCATGGCCTGGCATATTTATATAAGAAGTTTTTTTTTAATAATACAAATTCTATATACTACTGAAATACATCAGCCAAGTAGAAGACTTAGCACTATAATATTTGGACTTGTTGAATTATTGATTCAAAATAGCTTTTAACGGCCTTTAGTCCAACAAAAATTGGCGTTTCGTCCCGGTCCTCACTAGTCAACTGATGAGTCCATGTGAGATCACTGGGACGAAAAGCCAATTTTTGTTGGACTAAAGGCCGTTAAAAGCTATTTTGAATCAATAATTCAACAAGTCCAAATATTATAATGCTAAGTCTTCTACTTGGCTGATGTATTTCAGTAGTATATAGAATTTGTATTATTAAAAAAAACTTCTTATAGAAAAACTTTTCTTTTGAAAATTTGAATATGCAGCTTAATTAACACTTTTAAGGAGCATTTATATATAAAAATTGATTTTAATCGATTCATCCAATATTGATAAAGTCGAAAATATTAAAATTGGTTCTTTTGGAAGTGCTGTTAATAAGTCCACAAAAAAAAACATTCTTATACTTAAAAGTGAATTGTACTAATTTAAGAACACACACATTTTTTAAATTAAATTTCTTGGAGCAGTTTTCGAGAAATATATTTTTTTCTTAAGGTTTTTTTCGGTTTTTTAACATTTGTATGGGAGGTACTGTTGTCTTTTATTTTAGAAAAATAGGTTGCTTAACTAATCAAGATTATGTCAAAAAACCACCAAATACGAAGTTTCGAAAAAATCCTTTTCGAAATTTTCTAACAAACATTTTTTTGAAAAATTTTGGTATACAATAGTATTTTAACTTTCAAGGAGCTTCTGCGTAAAAAATTTCAAAAAAATCAAATTAACTGTTTCCGAGAAAATCGAAAACCAAGAAAAAAATGGTTCTAATAGAGGTACCAAAAATAACAATTTTTTTTCCAGAAAAAATTATCAAAAGGTACCTTTTCCCGTCATTAATGAACTGATTTTTTTTTATATTTTTATTTATAAAAAAAATCGTTGGAGCCGTTTTGGGGAAAAATAAGACTTTTGTTTTTTGCCAAAAAAATGTATGGGAGCTACTGTTATTTTTAGTCTTAAGAAACAATGAAAAAAACGTGTGGGTGTATTACCGAAAAAAACAAAATGTACCAAGTTTGAAACAAATCTAACGAAACGATCAGGCTTCAGACTCAAGGACAGACAGAAAGACAGACGGACAGATAGACGGAATTGGGGACCCACTTTTTTGGTGTTCTCTATGATCGTAATGTCATGTAGAAAACAAATTTTTTTTACGAGTACATAACTTGCCTTATAGTACTCGTACCTATAATCGCAAGTAAAAATTGTTAAAAATTAGGAAAGTTTTACTTCTGGCGCGTTTACATAACTACACACACTCTTTTTTTTAAGTGCATTCTCTTCAGAAGTTCTGAATCGATATTTCTGACAAACTATTTGTTGTATTTATTGTGAATTAAATGCACAAAAATTCGTATTCATTTATATTTAGTCTGGCAATATTAGTTGGCGTTAAGTTGCTATCGCGGGGAGCCCCCGGCAGAGACGTTGCATAGCTCGGGAAGAGATGGAGAAGTATAAGAAAAAATTAAGATTTGTTTCTTAATGAATAGAAAAACCGTTAATTTTGATTGATTTTTAATTTTATATTTCCTTCTTCTTGTAGCATTAGAGATCCTTGCAAAATTTACCTTGCCCACATACCATTTAGGTTTTGCGCCGCCACTGCTGCTATACATTGGCATTTCTCTAATCTCATCCAAGAAGAAAATACATCGTTCAATTTTCGTATTCTCCACACGAAAAAAACTATCGGGAAGAAAATTTGTTAACACCTTTACGCCTTAACGTAAAACTAAATTGTCGTAATGGGAGACAAATCTCAAAACTATGTGGAGAAATTCGAAGAGTTCGTTTCGGTGGGAATATAGTAGATATTAGAGATAAATCGCTTAAGTTTTATTTACTACCCCGTCCTCACGTGTATTTTTGATTTATTGGTATGGTAACTAACACATCACTTATAGTATAATATGTAATATATTGCGCACGTTTATTCCAAATACCAAATGTCACAATAAAATCACGTCACTATTGGAAATTAGCATAAACACAACGATATTGGAACAATAGTGAAACAAATCGCAGGAGATCACTTCAAGGACAAAAGAAAAATACCCTGGGAAAGGTCAGTCGAAGTCGACGATTTCCTACTGGCAAAGAAGCTGCTCATGCTGACTGACAACCATCTCGACCTGCTGTTGCTTCACAGAATCATATCACGATATGACTATACGCTATTAACTAATTGCAAGTCGTATAATATAATTTTCCATAACAAAGTCCACCCGCAAGCACTACTGAGACTGGCAATGTCTCTGCGCTGCGCCGCCGGTCGCGCCAGCTTTTCCATTTCGTGTGTGTTTTCCAATGATTAACAAATTAAAGCGCCAATATCAAGAGGTCATAAATCAGAGCCGTGCGCCTTCTTATGATTACACATATAGAATGAGGGAATAGGGTGGGGGAGGTGGTGCACAAATGAAAATGCCATTTTGCGCGTATCAATTAACATTGCTCGGCGGTAATTATAGCTTAACTACATTTCTTGCCCTGTCGGACAACTTCCAGTCCAGCCGAGACCTCCATCTCTGACAACAACCACTTTATCCCCTAACCGTCCCCGCATACCCAACGATGACAACGAATTAACCCCCTACACAAATGCACATGTTTTTAGCGTTCATCAGTGTCTACTGCCTCGGGACGCGGCACGACGCTAGCGCTGGCTGATTCTATAATTCTAACGCTAAAGGAAGCGATCAATCTGTGCCAGCAGCACAACAACACTCTCAATTTAGTGACCGGATAACCTTCGCGGGCAATAAAATATCAGCGGGCCGACTTTTCTGTGTATACACCGTTTGGATTCATTATCATATTCAAAGGGTTTCCTATTGCCAGCGGCTAATGTCTCAGCAAAACCCGACTCCAATCCGCAAATAATGTAAGACAATGCGTATGCCTTGTGCTATCATATACTCACTATTCTTGTTATCACTTCTTTTATTATTATTAACACCGAGCTGATAAAATTGCTATTGGCTCCGAATTGGAGATTAGAATGTTGTTTTTAATTTGATAAAACTGTCAAATTGACATTTGGTGTAATGGATAAGGATAATATTTCTCTATGTTTTAGAATTCAGATATCATAGCAACTCTGTACGGGATTAGGTGAAATTCACGTTTTGTTAGGTAGGTTAAGTTGAATAGAGCACTTCGTGCAATTTTGGTGTACAAGGGCCCAAGGAGGCTCCCTCAACGCATTAGTATAGGAGTGTAGCGGAAGAGAAACAAGGTGATTAAATTTATGAATGTCAATTTTTGCTTGCTATCTATTGGATTAATGTGCTGTTTTTGTTATTTACAGTGGATGTAGCTGCGAGTTGTGTATTCGAATAGATGTGTGTGTGTGGTCTGTGTTGATGGCTGTAAAGCTATATTTTGAGATTCTGAATGGTGAATATCAAAAACTTAATTCAAATTATAAATTATGTTTGTATAGAAAGTGGATGATTGTATATTCTATTTGAACCACCTTTAATGTAGGATTTTTACTTTCGGTAAAGGCAAGTTATGCATTCGAAAAAAAAACCTAACAATCAAACTTACATGACTATTACTATCATAGAGAAGCCTAAAAAAAGTGATTGACAAAAAATGTCTATATGTCTGTCAGTCTCTCCGTCTGTATGTGTAACGAGCTACAGCGTAAACGACTTAAGCGATTACCTTCAAATTTGGTAAATCTACAGTAAAGACCGCTTAAGTGAAACGACAAAAAATCAGTATTTTTTTTCAGTTAAGCAGGTTTTTCACTTAAGCGGACCTCGGATAACTGAAAAAAAAATTCCATTTAAGAGGATCTCGGAGAAGTGAAAAATTTATTTTACTTAAACGGATTTCGGATAACTGTAAAAATATTTCAGTAAGGCAGACTTCGTGTCACGTAACACGTTACAATTTTTATTACATAATATTCAACTTTAGCAGCCGAAAAACAACCTGTGTTAAATGCTTACCAATTGCTTTTATAAACAAATTTCGTTTATCTAAATAAAAAAATAGGACCTAGTTATTAACAAACAAATAATTTATTTTCAAACAAAACGAATTTGTACCCAACCAACGCTACTTTGAGTTCAGCTTCTTTTATTCACAGATAAATTTCGTGTTACAAAAACAACAATGTATGTAAGTAATGGAAATTGTGAGGTTTTCCCTTTTATTTAAAACTTAGCATTTTCATGTGTCATGAATGCTGAAGTGGTGAATGATGGAAAAATGAGTCTACAAAAATTAAACAATTCAGCACCCGATTTTTTTTCGATTTTTAGTTTTTCACTAAAAAGCAACTCGGTTATTGCTTTCTATAGAGAAATAGAAAACTTGACAGATTTTTTTTTCAGTTATGCTGGTTTTTCACTAAAGCGAGTTTCCAGTTAATCGAGGTAGTTTTAATGTAAATATATACGGAGATTTGTGAATATTTTCAGGTAAGCGAGTTTTTCACTTAAGTGAGTTTCACTTAACCGGGTTTCACTGTAATTCTGTTGGTATTCCTCAGAGGAGAAATTGTTTTCATTTTTATTTTATTTTTAGGCCTACAAATAATGGTACCTGCCGTATAACCTTTAAGGAAAAAAGTTATTTATCTCTAAAACAGCTACATCGATTTTGATAAAAAAAAAATTGAGAATTTTTTCGTTGGTACTAGCTATCATTCAATACGAACCACGTTTTAAGGAAAAATCTATTAACGGATTAACAGTACATTTCATATAAGGGTTTTTTTAAATGTTTGTCTTTCTCTGTAACGGTACTTTAGATTTCTGTCAAATTTTATATCTGAGAAGATCTAGGTAGCCAAACTAATTCTGCATATCAACATTTTAAAAAACTTTTTTTTAATTAAAATTAATTTTTGAAATTTTGTTTTTGAAAAATTAATATTAATAAAACTTATCAAACAAAAAATAATTTTAAATTTTATATTCACATATTAATAAACTGCATACCAAATTTCAAAAAAAAATTAGCATTTATAGTCCTCCAAGAGCCTACATATGTAAGTGCCAAAAGTGACCTGAAGCTCTATAGTAGGTTCATGGGTTTGAAACTATTAAAACAGCACCTTTGACAGATTGTTGTTTGTATTAGGTTGTGTAGTACAAGTGCAAAGGAGAAATATATGAATATTCTAATACTATTAAAGAATAAATATACCGTTTCATAGTATGTCAGAGAATAAATAACGAAGATGATAATAACCAAACTAAAAAATATCTTTAAGAAAATAAATAAGAAAAGATATTAAGATTTTCGATTGTACGATAGTGAATTTCAAGTGCGCGTTTAATATTTTCACAAATGTAGTGACGATACTTCGTTAAATTACAGCGCGCTTACATAATTCTGTGTATTAAGCCATCAAAAATAATTTACAAAAATAGTTAGAAAGTAAAAATATTTAGAAATTTATTTTCCGGAGGTGAAATAAAATTATTTTTGAAAAATAATTAATGGGTTATCCATTTTGCGGTTTCAAAAGTAAACGTAAATAAAACACATATACAATATTTTTTTCATGATACTTCTTTTTTATTATAAAGTTTGAACGTTGACATTATGTGAAACACTACATCATTTAAATTACCACCACGCGAATTGTTGCAAGCATCGATTATTTTGATTTAATTTTCGACCACTTTTTCACACATATTGGGCGGGCGGTATCTCTGCCAAAACTTGACGAATGTTGGTTTTCAAGAGCTCAAGAGTTAAAGTAGCCCCACAAAATAAGTCCAGCGGTGTCAAGACGCATGATCTTGGTGGCCAGTTGATCCACGACGAGAAATTACGCGGCCAGGAAATGTCTCTTGTAATAAAGCCATATTCGCTCGAGTTGTGTGGCATGTGGCACCGTCTTGTTGAAACCACATATTCTCCAAGTCGTATTCTTCAATAGCAGGCAAAAAAATGTCGGTTATCATATGACCTTACGAATTAACGGTGACAGTCGCTCCATCGTCGTTTTCGAAGAAGTAAGGTCCAGTCACACCTCCGGACCAAAAAGCGCCCCAAACAGTGACTTTTTGTGGATGTAATGGACTGTCGTCAATTACTTGATAATTCTCGGAACCCCAAATACGACAATTTTGTTTATTAACATACGCACCGAGTGAGAAAATTTTGTTCGAAAAATTGCCGTCCACCGCCTGTTGTTCAAGCACCCTTTGGACGTATCTACGACGTTGTGAATGGTCAGCTGACTTCAGTTGTTGTGTGAGCTGGACTTTATATGGATGTAGGTGTAGATCCAAATGCAAAATACGCCATAGTGCTCTGTAAGACATTCCTAATTTCTGAGAACGACGGGGGATCGACACATTCGGGTCTTCGGCAACACTTTCACTTACAGCGGCGATATTTTCAGTGGTACGAGCGAAACGATGATGCACAGGCCTTACAATATGTGTAACCAATCCAGTCTCTTAAAATTTCTTCACAATTTTGCCAATTGCTTGCGCAGTTGGATGATTAGGTAAACCATAATCTCCTCTTAAAGCACGATATGTGGCTGTGGCAGAATCACCATTTTTGTAGTAGGTTTTATCAATTTTTATGCGTTGTGCGATAGTTAAGCGATCCATTTTCGTAAATGTCAGACTTTCAACTGAGAAAAAAAATTGGTTTAACAACTTAGTTTGACAGATGTCGAGTTCCAGCCCTATACTTTTGAAACCGCAAAATGGATAACCCTATATAATTTCGTGATTTCTTTAACTACATTCAGAAGATGATTCTTTTTATAAAATGAAAAAAAAGAATAATTGCATTAGTTTTATATCTCGTCGCCATTTTTATTGTCAGGCAAGCGTTTCTTTCAATTAAGCTGCAATACTATCTTTACTGGAGCTGTAATATTATTTACTGGTGATATAGACCTCTTATGTCGGTTTAAAATTCATTGTACATTTTCTAGAGCTAGATCCAACACAAGGCTTTTTCGTGTTTTTAACTTCATGTTGTTGTTATAAAATAGGGTGCTTCAGAAATTAAAAGTCAAGGAGAGCAAATAATAAAAGAAATTTAGTTTATAGAAAGGAATTTTTTTAAGAGAATATTTCCTGAATTAGGCTTTAAGCCTTAGTTGCAATTTTTAAAGATAAGATTTTAAAACTTTTTTTTAATAAATCAGCTCCATTCACTGTGATATAGAAAATTTGTATCCTTACTGTGCCAAATCTTTTTTTTGTATGGGAATTGAAGTAGGATTATTTTCTTTGTGCGCACACGATTAGAATTAAAGCCCTGAAAAAAAGTTTTTTTTTTTTTAAATACTATGAAACAACCCTATAATTAAATTTAGGTACACTACTATGCAAAACAAGAAATTATCAAAATTCATCCGCTTTGCTTACATAGTAAATTTTTAGTTCCAATCTGAAACTTTTTGAATTTTTTTTTTCTAACAATCAAACATGACATTACGATCATAGAGAACACCAAAAAAGTTGGTCCCGCAATTCCGTCCGTGTGTCTGTAGAACGAATTACAGCCTAAACGGCTGAACCAATTTTGTTCAAACTTGGTGCTTAGGCGTTTTAGGTGATTGTCCAGAATAGATTTTTTTTTATATTCTACACGCGCTCAAGGGATTATACTACCCTTAAACTGTTTCAACACAGCGCGGTCGTGAGGGTGAGGTTAAGGAAGAGAAAGAATGATAGGAAAGATGTTTGAATCGTTGTTTTAGCCCCAAAAATAACGGTACTTTCCATACAAATTTTCTACCATCTTAATTATCTCAAAAACGGCTCTAACGATTTTGATTAAAATTGGTGTGTGTACTAACTTAAGTATTGTCTACATTTGGGCCGAAAAATGTTTGAAAATTTTTTTATTAACGGTACCTGCCATACAAACATTTTATTGATTTTCAACTTTTTCATAAACGGCTCCACGGATTTCGATCAAAATTTGTATACAGGATCTCCTTCAAATTCTAAATAATAGATACTGCATTTCAAAATTTTCGAAGAATAGTTTTTTTTTTGAAAATTCAATATTTTGGTAACGGGTGGGCGATTTTTACTGAAATTTTGTTTTTAAATTTATATTATTAAATATTTAAAATGTTCATACCATTTTTTTTTTTAGAAAAAATTTAAGAATTTTTATAATTATATATATAAAAAATTATAGTTATATACGTAAAAAAATTAAGTGAAAAACGACTTTAAAAAAACCTTTAGCCGTTACCATTAATAATCTCTTGCACATAATGTAATCGAACATAGGAGCAAGTACGTGCGGTCCAGTCGTGCATTTTATTTTATTTAAAATAATACATTTTTACTTGCGATTATAGGTACTATAAGGCAAGTTATGCATTCGTCGACAAAAAAAATGTTTTGAGATAACAATCAACTATGACATTACGATGATAGCGAAGACAAAACAAAATAGTCTAAAAATTCTGTCCATCTGTATGTCTGTCTGTCTGTCAGTCTGTCTGTCTGTATGTATAGACACTTACAGGCCAAACGGTTGGGCCGGAGTTGCTTCACACTTGGTATATAGAGTTTTTTTTTTAAATATTGTACAGAGGAGAAATTGAAATTTTTTTTAGCTAAAAAAATAAAGGTACCTGCCATATAACAGTTACGTTAAGGCCTATTTTTCTCGGAAACGGCTCTAACGAAAAATCAGTGCAGATTTTTAGGCCTAGACCTATCATATGGTTGAAAAAATTTTAAAAAATATCTAAAAACGGTACTTTTCATATGACCGTTTTTTTTTTGCTTTCGACTATCTCGTAAATGCCTTAACCGATTCTTTCGTCGCCCAATTTATACTGCGAATATTTTTAATTAATATTTTTTTTTGTATTTTTAAAAGCATTTTTAAGTAATTTTTTTTTAAATTTACAGTTATATGTATTTGCTAAATACCTATGAATTGACGTTTTTGAATTTAAAAAAACTTTTTTTGTCAAAAACCGCCCCACAGATTCTTAAAATTTTTTTCTAATAAATTCAAATTTATCCAAGAAATAAAATGGCGTACTTTTGTTTAGCCAAATTAGCTTAAGTATTTATTTCAGAATTTTGAATTAGGTATTTCTTCTTTGATTTAGCTGATTTAATCTTTTGTTTTATGTTTATATTATTAAAAATTTTTTTTTATTATTTTTTTTTTAAATTAAAGAAATTTTGTATATATAAAAAATAAAGTAAAAAACGACTTTAAAAATATATTTAGATTTTCAATAGAAATCTTTTGCATATGATGTGATCGAACATAAGAGCAAGTTCGTACGATCCAGTCGTGCATTTTATTTTTTCTTGATAAAATAAATATTTTGTATTTATTTTGCGCAAGTCCCTATAGTAATATGGGTCCCTGAGTAGAATGTGTCAAGATATTAATACTCAGACCTACAACCAACTTGTAGTTGGTCTTCTAATGCTATATTTTGACATTTCGAAATGCGCATGCGTTAGCATTTTACTTCTAAAGCTAAAGCCTGTTTTTAGAGCTCTTATGGCCTCTGTTATTACTTTTGTGTAGTTGAAAGCTTATTAAATTAATAAAGTTAATTGTTATTTAGTTTTAGTGTTAATAATCCAAATCAAGTAAATAGTTTTGAAATGACAGCGTTTTGTAAGTAACACTTACAAGAATTAGTATGATTTTCTTTTGAGGTGTTAGTAACTTTTATATAAAAACGCAAATTATTATTTAAAAAAAAAAAACTATTTATTTTGTTTTGTTGAATGAAGCATTTGTCAGCTTTTCAAAACCATTTAAAATTCAAACAATAGTTTCTTCAATATTTTCAAGTAGAACACGTTTCACTATTTTCTTGACAAATGACAGTTTTTTGACCCATATTATTTGGGAACTATTTTTTCTTGCCAGCTAAAACATATTTCAATTTCAAAGAAAAACGAAATCGACATTTTTTGATACCGGCCCCGTACTTGCATAAATAAATCCCCCATTACGATCCAATCTTCCACTGACCGTGACCGTCATTCAAACTTTGATCTTTGGTGCAGCAAGCTTAGTTCACCGGATTTCGGCTAGTTAAGTTCAACGTTTGGTCAATTTTGATCCGTGGTGTAGCAATTTCAAATCGAGGATTTAATCTGAACCATATACCACAGTAAGATTTTTGGAATCGCGATGAGATTTAAGGAAGAATGCGAAAGAAATTTCGCGAACAGCACAAGTTACTTATCTACTATTTATCCTAAGACTTCGGGTACAACTCTCACATTTGCATATAAACTCCTAAAACTCATTCAAATTTGTTGGATAGAATAGTGTCAACACAATAATATCTTTCATTGCTTAATCGTTATTTTTTTTATAATCAATAGTCTACCGAAATAGCTGGCTCTACTTACAATTCAGCTTCGCTAAGGTTTCGCTGAGTCATGTTATCTTCGATAAGACCTTACCGAAAACTTAAAGAAGATAAAATGTTAGTAGAGAGTCACAGTTATCACCTTAAACCATTTTTCACTAATATTTGCTCTTCTAAGAACGATCTTCTATGATATCACTTAGCCCGACTTCGGTCTACTGTCTTACTGTCAAGTATAAAAATTTGTTTTAAGACGTACCATCCACAAATAAAATGTTAAACACAAAACAAGAATCACTTGCAAAACTAACGCTGCTCAAACTTAATCACTTGCAAAACTAACGCTGCTCAAGCTTTTTGGCTCCGCTTAGTGTATGTAAATTCGACAGTCAGCAGTTTTTAATTTGTCGAACAGTACTTTGGGACATTAGGGGTAAGATATTGGTTTTCTGGATTTTAGGTTGTCGAGGTCTTATACTTCGGGATTGTTTGCAACTTGCCCCTAAAATGCGTTTCGTCCAACTTTTGGAGAATAGCAATAAGATTTTTTAAAATTAATTAGTGAATATAAACTTGTCGATATGGTCACATTATATATAAGGCCCCAGTATATACACCAAATCTGACTATACAACATACTTTTTTCTTTCGAATTAAATTAACGAACGTATTTGAGCGACAAGACGTACATACATATATGATAAGTTTTATGAAAAATCTTCAACTTGTTGGTTCTCAAGAAATTGATTATACTTACTTGGAGTGTAATTTTGCCCTGAGCAAATTCAATGATACAATTTTGCATGCAATTTTTTTTATGAGTTTTTGGAAATAAAAAAAAACAAAGCTTATTTTATAAGAACAATAAAAAATACTTCTTCGTTGGCTACGCCAATACCATAAGGAAACGCGTTCCCGTACATACCCGTCAAGTCATCATTCTCAAAAAAAAACATACTTATGAGTGACAGGGGTTTTCCCTCCACTAAAGCACTGTTTATGTTTACTTCAACTGGCCATCTTAAGACGTTCCTCGTGGCCTCACAATAAAGAGTGTGCAGTCATAGTCATAAAAAAAAATCCATTTGTAGGCCAATTTAATATTTTGCACGCACATTTTCCTGCTGCTGACAGCCTGCCTTGAATATCTAATAACCTCCCCCAACTCATTGAGTGCAATGAAAAGTGAAAAGTCAACACACTTTTCCGAGCCAAATGAATTTCACTTTAAAGTCGCAACAAATACAAGTGTGGGGCTCATTAGACATAGCCATCTCATCATGGTCAATAGTAGTTATGTATAATGCGGTGCGTCGGTCGGTCGTCTTATGGCCATATCACTGTCGTCCAAGTCGTCGACGTGGTTGTTTTCTGCTCATGCAAGGAGGAGGCACACTGGCTATTTGAAGAGTTAGATAGCTGTGTCTAGCCTTCGTAATATGAAAATCTATGACCCACCTTGAATTAAAAAACAAACAAAAAACAATACAAAGAATTTTTCACTAAATAGGTTCTTTAGCAACGATGGTGATGATGATGATGGGCTACGAGTATACCAACTGCATTGCTTTGTGGTGGTGACTTATAGAAGCCATTTTGTTAACTGCGAGGCTATTTAGGCTTCTGACGATGTATGTATATGCATTATTGCAGCAATTCGTGGCTCGGTTTGGGAATTGGAAAATTAGCTCTTGTGGATGCCAGCCACGATTTCAGCTTGTCTGTCCTATTAAATAATCAAGATTATTTATTTATAAAAGTTAGCAAGTTAGTAGTATGCTAGCGAATCTGCATTCTGCATACCACGGCAATATGGTGGCATGGATTGTATGTTGTGGTAATACCATACGCCTCTGGAATTACTAACTCCAAGTTATAATTTTCCTTCTTGGAAAATTGATTTTATCACTGGGCAATGGGCTTATCGAAATAAAAGTGTTTGGTTATGAAGAAATAAATTTATTGCCGCCGGATGGTTGCAAGCCCATAATGGCTAATATTGCTTTCGGTTTTTTTTTAGGAATTGTCTTTTTTTTTTATTGGAAAATAATTTAAATGGATAACTCTTGGGATGGTTTCTACGTTTAAGACTACCTTGACCTAAGAAAAGATTGTTATGGAATAATCTCATACAAAAAACCGTTGACTACCTAGGAACAAAAAGTGCGTAATACTGGCGAAAACTTCATATTGTTAAGGTATTCAGAGCTAGGATCACTACAGAGTCCTTTACGACCACGAAGGAGAAAGTACCAATTTGTATGTCTTGAATAAAAAGAAAGAAAAATATCAATCACCTGGGGCTTATAACACGATACATAAAGTGCTTGTTGAACAAGTAAAATTCAATAACATTTTAAAAATTGTGCAACACGGAACAACAGGAGTCTAGGAGAACTATAACAATTGGTTCGGCTTTATTCAACAAGAGGGAAATTTCACTAGTTCACCGTTTCTCTAACTATGGAAACAACAAGAGCAAAAAAAAAAGAGAATTATCTTGTTGAATAGTTGATAAATTTCAACCGACGACGGTTGCGGACTAGTTCAAAGGCCACAAGTTAGAAAAAAACACTTGCAGTGGTGTTAATTAAGTGATTACACCTGACGGATCTTGAGAATTTATTTAGTGGCCTACACCAAAATTAATAAAAATGGACTAGGGAAGGTTTAGGACTTATTCCGTGAACTAAGTGTGAAATACTATTAATAAAACACAATTACTATACCACAGAACAACAAGTCAACTAGTCAACAATTACTTGTTGAACTATGTCTGTCCAACAAGTGAAAATCATTTCTGTAACACAATAAAAACCGTAACAATTGTCAATAAAAAAAATTTCCCTTCACTTGTTGAATCAGTTGAACAAGTAAATCTACCGAGATAAGTATTAAGATTTCCGAAGAAAAAAAATTATTTATTGCAAATGTGACTTCTTTGATACATTGACAAATTGTCTTTTTTTGAACACCATGAATATCTCTTCTAACATTGTATTGAGATCCAGTTCTAAAGCAAAGTAAGGCGATAAATATTGTCTGCTTTACTCTAAGTGCTTTTCTTTTATTAGTGTGAGAACGTTATAATGTGAGACTGACTTTCGGTAAGATAGTCAATAACTTCTACGGTACACGAAATTTTTCAATAAACTAAACACATGGGGCTTCTTGAACATCACTGTCCGATTCAAAATAAAAAAAAAACAAAAAATTTCAAATAACTCTAGGGAATTAAATTAATTCTCAATGTCCGTCCGATGTTATCATCTAATTAAGACTACTACAAGTGTTTATTTCTAACTTGTTGACCTTGGACCAGTCCGAGACCGTCGGTTGAAATTTATCAACTATTCAACAAGCTTATTCTCTCTTTTCTGAAATCTTGTTGTTTCAAGTTACAGAAACGGTGAAATGGAATTGAAGAAAACGCAAATAGATTCAAAATAGGTTTTAAAGTTTACTAGTGAGGACCTTTGTCAATACGCAATTTTTGCCAAGTTCAGTTCATCTTGCATAGATTTCGTGAAGAACATCTAGTGTGAACTATATCCAACAAGACTAGAATTCCTAATCATTAAATTTTAAATTAAATTATATGGATTTAGTTCACGCAATATGTTCTTCACGAAATCTATGTAAGATGAACTCAACTTGGCAAAAATTGCGTATTAACAAAGGTCCTCACTAGTCAACTGATGAGTCCATGCGAAATCGCCGGGACGAAATTTCCAAATTTTTGTTGGACTAAAGGCCGTTAAAAGCTATTTTGAATCAATAATTCAACAAGTACAAATTTTATAGTGCTAAGTCTTCTACTTGGCTGATGTATTTCAGTAGTATATAGAATTTGTATTATTAAAAAAAATTCTTAGAGAAAACGTAAATAATAATATATTTTCGTTTTTGTTTTCGTGGACTGTGTGGAGTAAAACCAAATTGAAGACTTTTATTGCCTGTAGTCCAAAATGCGTTTTTCCCAGGTACGAGGGTTGGGCTCATCAGTTAGATGCTATCGTACCCTTCTAAGATGCAATGGTTTTCGGTCGATGGTTAACGACCCTTATAAAACGGTAAAATGGTGAAATTTCCGACCTGTTGAAGGAAGCCAAAACAATTGTTATAATTCTCCTAGACCCTAGACTATGAACCCCTGTTTAGCAGCCTCACTTATGGCGGGAACATTCGCCTTAAATACTGAGCAAATATTAATAACCTGCATGAATTGACCTCCTATGCAGTAAGTATTTTGTTCATTGATAGCAGGGGCTTATAACACAATACATAAAGTGCTTGTTGAACAAATGAAATTCAACAACTTTTTAAAATTCGTATAAAACGGAATAACAAGTCTAGGAGAACTATGACAATTGTTTTGGCTTCATTCAACAGGTAGGAAATTTCACCATTTCACCGTTTTATAAGAGTCGGTAACAATCGACCGAAAACCATTGCGTCTTAGAAGGGTACGATAGCATCTAACTGATGAGCCCAGCCCTCGTACCTGGGCAAAACGCATTTTCTACTACAGGCCATAAAAATCTTCAATTTCCACACAGTCCACAAAAACAAAAACGAAAATATATTATTATTTGTGTTTTCTTCAATTCCATTTCACCGTTTCTGTAACTTGAAACAACAAGAGATTAAAAAAGAGAAAATAAGCTTGTTGAATATTTGATAAATTTCAACCGCCTGTCCCGGACTGGTCCAAAGTCAACAAGTTAGAAATAAACACTTGTCGTAGTCTTAATTAGGTGATATCGGGCGGATCTTGAGAATTTTTTTAATGCCCTAGAGTTATTTGAATTTTTTTGAGCCCCATGTGTTTAGTTTATTTAAAAATTTCGTGTGCCGTAGAAGTTATTGACTACAGTTATTTTTTTTAGCAAAAACAACTTCAACTTCCCCTCTGTACAATAACTAAAAAACTGTATGTACGATGTACCAAGTTAGAAGCAATTCGGCCCACCCGTTTTGGCTGTAGGTGTAGGTGTCTAATACATACATACAGACAGACTTACAGACTGACAGACTGACAGACTGACAGACTGACAGACTGACAGACTGACAGACTGACAGACTGACAGACTGACAGACTGACAGACTGACAGACTGACAGACTGACAGACTGACAGACTGACAGACTGACAGACTGACAGACTGACAGACTGACAGACTGACAGACTGACAGACTGACAGACTGACAGACTGACAGACTGACAGACTGACAGACTGACAGACTGACAGACTGACAGACTGACAGACTGACAGACTGACAGACTGACAGACTGACAGACTGACAGACTGACAGACTGACAGACTGACAGACTGACAGACTGACAGACTGACAGACTGACAGACTGACAGACTGACAGACTGACAGACTGACAGACTGACAGACTGACAGACTGACAGACTGACAGACCGACAGACTTACAGACTGACAGACTGACAGACTGACAGACTGACAGACTGACAAACTGACAGACTGACAGACTGACAGACTGACAGACTGACAGACTGACAGACTGACAGACTGACAGACTGACAGACTGACAGACTGACAGACTGACAGACTGACAGACTGACAGACTGACAG
This sequence comes from Philhelius pedissequus, assembly GCA_910595825.1. Classification (NCBI taxonomy): domain Eukaryota; kingdom Metazoa; phylum Arthropoda; class Insecta; order Diptera; family Syrphidae; genus Philhelius; species Philhelius pedissequus. The sequence goes on along the minus strand of OU343161.1, from coordinate 100,097,556 downwards.
ACTGACAGACTGACAGACTGACAGACTGACAGACTGACAGACTGACAGACTGACAGACTGAGAGACTGACAGACTGACAGACTGACAGACTGACAGACTGACAGACTGACAGACTTACAGACTGACAGACTGACAGACTGACAGACTGACAGACCGACAGACTTACAGACTGACAGACTGACAGACTGACAGACTGACAGACTGACAGACTGACAGACTGACAGACTGACAGACTGACAGACTGACAGACTGACAGACTGACAGACTGACAGACTGACAGACTGACAGACTGACAGACTGACAGACTGACAGACTGACAGACTGACAGACTGACAGACTGACAGACTGACAGACTGACAGACTGACAGACTGACAGACTGACAGACTGACAGACTGACAGACTGACAGACTGACAGACTGACAGACTGACAGACTGACAGACTGACAGACTGACAGACTGACAGACTGACAGACTGACAGACTGACAGACTGACAGACTGACAGACTGACAGACTGACAGACTGACAGACTGACAGACTGACAGACTGACAGACTGACAGACTGACAGACTGACAGACTGACAGACTGACAGACTGACAGACTGACAGACTGACAGACTGACAGACTGACAGACTGACAGACTGACAGACTGACAGACTGACAGACTGATAGACTGACAGACTTACAGACTTACAGACTGACAGACTGACAGACTGACAGACTGACAGACTGACAGACTGACAGACTGACAGACTGACAGACTGACAGACTGACAGACTGACAGACTGACAGACTGACAGACTGACAGACTGACAGACTGACAGACTGACAGACTGACAGACTGACAGACTGACAGACTGACAGACTGACAGACTGACAGACTGACAGACTGACAGACTGACAGACTGACAGACTGACAGACTGACAGACTGACAGACTGACAGACTGACAGACTGACAGACTGACAGACTGACAGACTGACAGACTGACAGACTGACAGACTGACAGACTGACAGACTGACAGACTGACAGACTGACAGACTGACAGACTGACAGACTGACAGACTGACAGACTGACAGACTGACAGACTGACAGACTGACAGACTGACAGACTGACAGACTGACAGACTGACAGACTGACAGACTGACAGACTGACAGACTGACAGACTGACAGACTGACAGACTGACAGACTGACAGACTGACAGACTGACAGACTGACAGACTGACAGACTGACAGACTGACAGACTGACAGACTGACAGACTGACAGACTGACAGACTGACAGACTGACAGACTGACAGACTGACAGACTGACAGACTGACAGACTGACAGACTGACAGACTGACAGACTGACAGACTGACAGACTGACAGACTGACAGACTGACAGACTGACAGACTGACAGACTGACAGACTGACAGACTGACAGACTGACAGACTGACAGACTGACAGACTGACAGACTGACAGACTGACAGACTGACAGACTGACAGACTGACAGACTGACAGACTGACAGACTGACAGACTGACAGACTGACAGACTGACAGACTGACAGACTGACAGACTGACAGACTGACAGACTGACAGACTGACAGACTGACAGACTGACAGACTGACAGACTGACAGACTGACAGACTGACAGACTGACAGACTGACAGACTGACAGACTGACAGACTGACAGCTGACAGACTGACAGACTGACAGACTGACAGACTGACAGACTGACAGACTGACAGACTGACAGACTGACAGACTGACAGACTGACAGACTGACAGACTGACAGACTGACAGACTGACAGACTGACAGACTGACAGACTGACAGACTGACAGACTGACAGACTGACAGACTGACAGACTGACAGACTGACAGACTGACAGACTGACAGACTGACAGACTGACAGACTGACAGACTGACAGACTGACAGACTGACAGACTGACAGACTGACAGACTGACAGACTGACAGACTGACAGACTGACAGACTGACAGACTGACAGACTGACAGACTGACAGACTGACAGACTGACAGACTGACAGACTGACAGACTGACAGACTGACAGACTGACAGACTACAGACTGACAGGACTGACAGACTGACAGACTGACAGACTGACAGACTGACAGACTGACAGACTGACAGACTGACAGACTGACAGACTGACAGACTGACAGACTGACAGACTGACAGACTGACAGACTGACAGACTGACAGACTGACAGACTGGCAGACTGACTGACAGACTGACAGACTGACAGACTGACAGACTGACAGACTGACAGACTGACAGACTGACAGACTGACAGACTGACAGACTGACAGACTGACAGACTGACAGACTGACAGACTGACAGACTGACAGACTGACAGACAGACAGACTGACAGACTGACAGACTGACAGACTGACAGACTGACAGACTGACAGACTGACAGACTGACAGACTGACAGACTGACAGACTGACAGACTGACAGACTGACAGACTGACAGACTGACAGACTGACAGACTGACAGACTGACAGACTGACAGACTGACAGACTGACAGACTGACAGACTGACAGACTGACAGACTGACAGACTGACAGACTGACAGACTGACAGACTGACAGACTGACAGACTGACAGACTGACAGACTGACAGACTGACAGACTGACAGACTGACAGACTGACAGACTGACAGACTGACAGACTGACAGACTGACAGACTGACAGACTGACAACTGACAGACTGACAGACTGACAGACTGACAGACTGACAGACTGACAGACTGACAGACTGACAGACTGACAGACTGACAGACTGACAGACTGACAGACTGACAGACTGACAGACTGACAGACTGACAGACTGACAGACTGACAGACTGACAGACTGACAGACTGACAGACTGACAGACTGACAGACTGACAGACTGACAGACTGACAGACTGACAGACTGACAGACTGACAGACTGACAGACTGACAGACTGACAGACTGACAGACTGACAGACTGACAGACTGACAGACTGACATACTGATAGACTGACAGACTGACAGACTTACAGACTGACAGACTGACAGACTGACAGACTGACAGGCTGACAGACTGACAGACTGACAGACTGACAGACTGACAGACTGACAGACTGACAGACTGACAGACTGACAGACTTACAGACTGACAGACTGACAGACTGACAGACTGACAGACTGACAGACTGACAGACTGACAGACTGACAGACTGACAGACTGACAGACTGACAGACTGACAGACTGACAGACTGACAGACTGACAGACTGACAGACTGACAGACTGACAGACTGACAGACTGACAGACTGACAGACTGAAAGACTGACAGACTGACAGACTGACAGACTGACAGACTGACAGACTGACAGACTGACAGACTGACAGACTGACAGACTGACAGACTGACAGACTGACAGACTGACAGACTGACAGACTGACAGACTGACAGACTGACAGACTGACAGACTGACAGACTGACAGACTGACAGACTGATAGACTGACAGACTGACAGACTGACAGACTGACAGACTGACAGACTGACAGACTTACAGACTGACAGACTGACAGACTGACAGACTGACAGACTGACAGACTGACAGACTGACAGACTGACAGACTGACAGACTGACAGACTGACTGACAGACTGACAGACTGACAGACTGACAGACTGACAGACTGACAGACTGACAGACTGACAGACTGACAGACTGACAGACTGACAGACTGACAGACTGACAGACTGACAGACTGACAGACTGACAGACTGACAGACTGACAGACTGACAGACTGACAGACTGACAGACTGACAGACTGACAGACTGACAGACTGACAGACTGACAGACTGACAGACTGACAGACTGACAGACTGACAGACTGACAGACTGACAGACTGACAGACTGACAGACTGACAGACTGACAGACTGACAGACTGACAGACTGACAGACTGACAGACTGACAGACTGACAGACTGACAGACTGACAGACTGACAGACTGACAGACTGACAGACTGACAGACTGACAGACTGACAGACTGACAGACTGACAGACTGACAGACTGACAGACTGACAGACTGACAGACTGACAGACTGACAGACTGACAGACTGACAGACTGACAGACTGACAGACTGACAGACTGACAGACTGACAGACTGACAGACTGACAGACTGACAGACTGACAGACTGACAGACTGACAGACTGACAGACTGACAGACTGACAGACTGACAGACTGACAGACTGACAGACTGACAGACTGACAGACTGACAGACTGACAGACTGACAGACTGACAGACTGACAGACTGACAGACTGACAGACTGACAGACTGACAGACTGACAGACTAACAGACTGACAGACTGACATGCAGACGGACAAAATTTTTAGACCATCTTTTTTCGTCTTTGCTATCATCGTAATGTCATGTTTGATTGTTATCTAAACATTTTTTATCGACGAATGCATATGCCTTATAGTACCCTATAACCGCAGGTAAAAAAGAAAATAAGATTAAAGAATTGCCCGCGGCGGAATCAAAAACAAACACGACATAATATGCATTAACAAATTGAAGATTTTGCCAAGCAACACACACAGTCACAAAAAGAGGTTAGATCCGTAATCGTTCGTTACGAAGCAAAAAATATTGTCTTTAGTAGCGAATACTATTTATTATAACGAAATCGCCATTACTTTGCTTTAATGTAAAAGTAGACGCCTACATGTACTCTTACCTACATATATTGCAATGAAAATCTCAAAATATAACTCTCATCCTTATCTTATACCTAACCTACATAAAAAGCATAAATTAATTAATTTATTTATTTATAACCTACACATTAAGAAATTAAAACTCTTATAATAAGTGAAATTTTATATTGAGGTATAAACAATTTATTTCAAAATTTAATTAAGTTGTTAATGTTTCAAACAATCCTATTTAACAAGTTTTTGAAAACAAATTACTTTAATTATTAAATTTTTATGTTACAAAATTTCCAAAAATAAAACGATTTACATATTCTAAAACCATACGTCAACGTAATTCATTAGAAAAAGTGACTAGAAATTAAAAGTATTGGTTATAAAAACGGATAGAGTTAATTAAAAACTGCGGTTCCGATGTAAGGCATCGCGTTGTGATTGAATTACTAAAATTTAATTTGTTGAAAAGATAACTAGGTTGATTTGTTTGGATCGCATTCGAAAACAGGATAAGTGACCTATAACCAAGAAGATGATCGAATGACATTTGTAATAGCGCCCTGGAAAAATGCGATATATATATATATATATATATATATATTGTGCAATATTATTAAATGCGACATTTAGTTTTCTCCTGCTAGAAGAATCACAGTTGCAGAAAACTTCACATCCGAAAATAAGTTTCTTATGTTTGCAAAAGTAACCCGTGAAATAAAGCACCCTTGACCAATTTCCATTTCTGGCTACGTTTTGTTATCCTGCACTTCCATTAATAAAGATTGGAATTAGGTATTCGCTGCTCTTGAAGCGATTCAAAGTAATGCTAAAAAAAAGTCTTTCGTAAAAATGAATGAAGATACAGGACTGGTTCAATTCAAATCTTTGGAAATAGCCATATTATCGGAATTTTGATTAACTATATACGTAAACATTTTAACACAGTTTCCAAAATTTTGCAAGGTGTTGACACTGATGTAAAAGTAGTTTCATGGCTCTGCGAGTCACTCATCACTATCGTAGAAAACAATCGCGAATCTTTTGATGCATTTGAAGAGGTCGGTAAACAAAAATGCTCAGAAGACTAAAGAAGCGACCAAAAAAGAATAATCAAGAGGAAGAAACCTAATGATGAGTGTCTTGAGGGAGACTATTTCGAGGTTAATTCCGTTTTACCGAAATTTTACTAGTTGCTAAACGAGCTGAGCAGGCAAAAATCGGGTTATAACGGGGTAACCACAAACTTCGCATTCATATTATGTAAACTGAACATGATGTCTGAAGCTGAAGTCAGAGTAAGTGCCAATAATCTGTAAAAGTTGTACCCAATTGACCTTGCGGGTGATCTGCAAGAAAAATGAATTCTTTAAAAAAATGTCTTATCATCTAATAATAACATGAGCTTAAGACATCTCAACCTCTAGCTTAAACAAAAAAAGAACGTGTGTACTTATGTACACGCGCTAGAAGTGAAACTTCACTATTTTGAAACAATTTTTTCTTTTATAATTCTATGCCAGCTAAAACATATTTCAATTTCATGGAAACTGGTTATACATTTTTTTTAGAGAACGTGTCGTGCTATCGGTTTGACAGCTCCATAGACATTTTTACACCCAACGGAGGAAGTTTTACTTCAAAAGTTTTACTTCAAATTGTATTTTATTTTTTATTTATTTATGCACATATTTATAATAAAAATTAAAAAAAAATAAAAAAACAGGTTCCGCTTTTCACATTTTTAATATTTTTTTTTTAAATGCAGAAAATGAAGCTACTTTTGAATCGTCACGAGTAGTGTTTTCAGTTGAAATCAAAAATAATTGATGTACATTGATTGTAGATACTTGTAGCATTCTATAAAGGTTTACACGATTCCAATCAAACTAGTAACTTAGAAGTGACCGGCCACAAGAATTTTTGATTTTTCGCATTCTCACAAAAAAAAAAATGGAAAATAGGTATGCGAAAAATGAAATTGAAATTTTCATGTTTTGCTTTTGTGCTATCGTTTGTCCCCTTTTCTTGCATTCCTCTCACGAATCGACTATAAACAATTTAATTAGACTTCCGACCGACCGAAAATCAGATTCGTTTCAACCAATTTTTTTCTGGAAAAACAGATCCGTATTGAATCTCTTCTTGGAGACTGATTCAAAACGGATTTGTACACAGATTCTTACACACACTACAATATTTGTTTTGACTTGCGTTTTTTTAATATTTGTTTCCAAGAAGTTTTTAACAATATTTTTATTTTTTAACAATATTAATTTACCTTTTCTGTACACTGCCACAAAATAAAAATTAATTGACAACACAACTATTGAGAAACTTCAAGACAAATATTGTTGAAAAAATAGTTTGCGCATTGCTCTAGATGGCGCTATTGATGACGGGATGAATTTTTAAGTTTGGCAGACATAATTAATGGGGGGTTGGTGTGAAGTGTCAAACCAGTTTAATAAACCGAATTAACTCGGGTTATATTTTTGCAAACCGAGTTGGCGAACTATAAAAGAACAGGGGGTCAATTCCCGATCTGTGAAGATGTGAAGTGATAAATTTTATCACGCTTTCACGTCTAATTCGATTCTCGATTCGTGAAAAAGTGAAGTTAAACGCCAAAAATTTTTCATATGATAATTTTTTTATCACAGTCAATTGTTTTGTGAAGAAAATGTTTCTAATCGAATATTAAGAAGAAAATCAGGATTTGGCACATGACAACTAAGCAACAATTATATTTATACACAAATTTATTTTGGTAGTAAGTTATATTTATGTTAATTCGAGTAAATAACGAAATTGTTAAATCAACAGATTCACAACAGCCGACGCGACGGTGCTCATTCCCGCGACAGATAGTTGGAAACTACCCATTGCAAAAAAATGCAGAGCACTTTACCATATTTAAATGGCTTTGGAGCGCACTTATAAGTTGAGTGTTTTTCAATAATGCTCTCAATTCACGTATTAAATCCATGCATAAATGTTTTGGGAATCTATAAAGTTGAATAAAGTGCTCCTAGTTGTAACTTCGAATAGATTCTGCCCATCTCGAAGGGAAAGCCTCAATATCCTCACATGAAAAAATAAATCTTAATCAAAACAGAGATACTATTGAATATAATATAAAACCCACAATTGTTCAGTACGACGTCTTTTATTAATGTATTAAAAGAATTATTATTCCGGACATTATTCTTAAGCAAATTTAAAAACTGAAATGAAATATTTACCTTTCCCAACAAAAAATCTAATCAGAAATGACAGAATTTATCATTTAGTACTTTTTAGTACAAACTTTATCAGAATGAGTTCTAGAATCGCATTAGGCGTTTGCGTGAAGTTGGAAAATGATAAACCTCTGTGAAAACTGAAATGATATTTTTTTTATCACTTCATAATTTCACAGATCGGGAATTGACCCCCAGAACCAGAAAAGCGAGTAATTGAATGAATGCAAAAGCAAACCGACATGAACATATTCAAAACTACCCTCCTTTTGGTTTGGTTGGATAGTCAATTTTGTAGTAACTTAACCGGCTGTTGCTCGGTTTCTCCCATAACTTGTTGTCGTTGTTACTTTTTTCAGATGTAAGTGTTGTTTGTTTTGTGTATGAGGTATTTTGCTGTCGTATATATGAAGCATCAAACCAAAGTGAATCGGTGCGCAAGCACACCCATGCACATGTTATGAAGGTAGACGGTAGCTTACATAATACCCCGCTTCGGTGGGAAAAGCGAAATCTCGGATTTCGTAGCTTTCAATCCAAATCTTCGGATTTCACCATGATAGTTTTGGGATTTCGAAATCCGAAATTTCGTTGAAATCACAACGAAATCTCATTACCGATGCGGGCCATTCATAGTGAACGAGTCCATTTTAAACTTCACCACACCTAGGTAAAACAACTTTTATGTGCCTCGTGAAAATGCTTATCATTATTGATTTGATCTTACCATTATTTTGCCAGTTTAATGGCATGCATTTATGGCAATTTGTAAGTCGTGTAAATCGGGCTAAGGCTGTGTTATCTATGTGCCTATAGGAAAATGAACAGAAAAGATTCTTGTGTGCGTTTTTATCAATGTGCCTATTTGAACATGAACGGAAAAGTTATTTGTATAAGCAAATGTGAATGTCAGCAGGGTTTTTCGGGTCTTTATCTTATTAATTTATGCTGTCAAACATCACTTTTAATGGTTCCGCAAGTTAACTGAGCTTCACTGACGGTTCAAGCATGAAATTTTCTATTTCAAATCAATTAAGCCTGGGACCATTGTTGAGCATCAATTAATCCACCAAATTCGTTGATTTAAATTAACGGAAACACTGATCTAAATTTTAATTACATTTGTAGAAGGAACCCTAATGTCCATTCGCACAAACGTCACCGTCTGCGGAACCTTGATTTGAGTTTCAGCAATTTTATGCACCGATTTCGACGAGTTAAGTGACGTTCAACGTTGGTAAAAATTGTGATCCGTGGGTTATTAACTTAAACTAATGAATTTCAACCTAACGATTTAATCACACCGATTTGCATTTGTATTCCTGTTAGTAAATATTTAATGCCTATTCCACATCTAATCCAAGTCTCATACATTTAAACCATCGTTGAACCGCAGTTCATCCACCAAAATATGCAGGTACATTTTCTGAGCCACAAATCAAATTCACCGATTTCGAAGAGTTAAGTGAGGTTTAACTTTGGTTAAAATTTTGTTTTGTTGGGTTCTCAACTTACACTCATGAAATTTAACCAAACGATTTAATCTCACCGATTTACCTTATTAGCCCTATTAGTAAATAAAAAATGCTTATTCCATGTCTAGTACATGCGTTTCCTGAGGGATTAATTGAGTTTAACTATAATTCAAGATGCAAGTATGTAATAGATGTCTAATACATTTTAACCCATCGTTGAACCGCAGTTCATCCACCAAAATCGGCAGTTGAATTTACTAAACCACTAATAAAATATCTGAACCACGTTTGTAAGTGGGCCAGCTACAAAAATTTAGTAGTTATATAATCGTTACACAAGTGACAATGGACCGAAAATTTTATCGGAAATTTGGCTTTCTTTTGCCTTGATTCACAATGCCCAAGAAAATAAGATAAGATTCACTGTAACCATTTCACAATTCAATGGGATGAATCCTTTCAGGACGAGATTTAAGAAAATAATATTGTTCCAACTGATTTTCAATTCCTTTATCTATGAATTAAACATAATCAAAGAAATAAGATTACGACACTTCTTTATTGTCTTATTTTAAAGACGTCACCCGAGTAAAAAATCCATTAATCCAAATCGGAGAACTAACCACAATTTCCAGATTTTTTTTTTCACATATGACGTCAATATAATAAGCCAAAAAAGAAGTGTCGTAATCTTGTTTTCTTTGATTCATGGTTTTACACTAATTTAAATAAGAACCCCTTAACCCACGTATCGTTTTCGTCACACATCCATTGTGTTTAATAAGCAATTCTTACAAATGCATGGCAATATGCTGTTTCTGATTTGACAGCCGACTTATGATTCTTTGTAGAAGGCAATAATGGACTACGGTTGCCAACATGACAGTTTAACTTATTTGTTTTTTTTCTGTTTTGTATTTTTATTAGATTTAATTTTTTTTTAAATTTAATAGTAATTAATAATTAACTAGTTTAATTTAAAAGGTTACAAGTGATATTTGGAACACTGTTTCTTGTTTTATTAAAAAAAAAATTATAAAGAATTAGATTATTTGTGTTTTTTTTTAAATTAATAACGTTTGCCGTTTCCATTACGTTACATGGAAAGAAGTTTCACTTAAAAAAGATACGAAGAAAGCTTTTCCATATACAGAAATAGCATTGCGTATGTTCCTTTGAACTGCAGTCACAAATTGTAGTGCAGAACGTTCATTTCCGTTCTAAAAAGAATTAAAAATGACCTCAGTTTCCGGCTAAACGACGAACGGTTCGAACGATTTTTTTAAATTTACCTATAGAGCGGCAAAACGTATTGGCCCGGGGCGCCAAATTCTTGAATACACCACTGGCTCCAGGAGCAGGATAAGTATTACAGCTTCGACTGCAGGGATTGATCCCACATAAAACCAATCTCCCGGGATTGCAAAATATCACGAGTTCTGTTAGATATAAATAGACTCATAAGTTATGTGGAAAAATCGCTTGTTAATTGTGTTATTTCTGAGAAGCCCATTATTTCTTAATTTTCATTTTTAATTTTATTTGCATCTCATCACCACACCGGAAGTTCTAAATCATAGAACTGCCAGTACAACAATAGCACGTGTTGATTGCTAAATATCCACAAATCACTCGATATGTCTCGCCATATTTAACACAATTACGCCAACAACAGAGTGATCGATGTGTATCCACCATTGCGAGAAGTAAGAGATCTAATAATGTAAATTACTCTCATTTAATATCAATTCAAAGTTTCACACCATCTCCGGTACTGACTCCCACAGTTGGCTAATTATTCACTTGTCATTTATTGGCCTATAGTATATATTGTGCGACACAGTGTCGGAACCGGGTCCACCCACATATAATATGTGGTTAGCAAAATACCAAGAGTCTCAGTTGCCTGACCGGCACTGTCTCCAATTTTGAAGGAGCTAGTCAGTGAGTTGTCGCGGAAAATGGATTTCCAACTGCCAGCCGCGATTGGTCAATCATTTATTATATATTAAGTCGGCCTTAGCGCCCCTAATGCCACTCAATCCTAACAGTAGATAATTGATGTGTACCTGCGGATTAATTGTCACACTCGTCTGCTCGCTTTGCCCGTCCGGCCGGCCACCATTTTCCAATTATTAATTGCCTGAACAAAATCGTCGACTTAAAGACATATAGATACATATAGACGGTAATTAGACTACAACCGCACGACCGACCGACGACGCGACGAGCAACGGGCTTAGAATAGCCGCGTGATAGGTATAGTAGGTAGAGATATCAAATTATCTTCCACTAATCCAAAGTGTCACTCACGGTGCCTGCCAATGCCACCGTTCGGTGTCAATGTTGATCCCAACTAAGACCCGGTAGCTGATGGTAGCTTATGTATTAAACTTCGGATCAGTATGGGTATTATGTCGAATGTCGCCCACGACGAGAGATACATTATTGGCGAGGCTATATTGATGACGGCGACAATAGCGGTGGTAATTATGCGATCCGACATGTCTGCGCTTTGCATGTCAGTCTAATTGTTTCAACAATCGCCATAAAAGCGCCTGATCAGACAGAGGGACGTCTGCTACCGTATTGTTTCCATTTTCGTTAATAGCAGCTACTCGTGTATAGCTAGTCGCTCGTCTTGATTTTGCCTTATATTACATAAATGCCGGGCGACCGCCACGCTACTGTGGTCGGTGTCTGGCTAAGACAACTGAGCGGAGCATGATTTCTTGAGAAGTGAGTGAGTTTCAATAACTGTTGCGAGTTGAGTCAACAAAGAAATTCCAAAGCAGATTTACATACGTATATCTAATTCTTTTGCACAAATGCTGTAATTACAGTATTAGCATAAATTTATTGGTTTGATGGCAAAAGTCGTCGACTGGAGAGGGAGACTGGGGAAGAGAGTGAGAATATGGAAGTACAGAGACAGACTCACAACAGTGAATAGATACCATTTAATACCCGTAATATCTGCTATCTAAATGAGTTGGTTATTTTCTATTTGTTTTATTTTTATGTCTGCATCGATTAATTGTCAATTGACATTTAATGATATACATACATCATGTTTTAAGTTGCTATTAAATCAACCAACGCAAATAATTAGCTGTTATTATTTCTATCGGCGTTGTATAGTGGCGTTTAAAGAATCTACTTATACTTACAAAAATATTCTTGAAACTGGGTGTGAATTTGGTATATTTAATGTTAATAGATATGTATCCAAGCAAAATTGGTAATTCCAAGGGGGTTTTTCTAAGGAACCATTGCAAAAATTCCCAACCAAGGCGCTCTCGAAAATCCGGATAGTTCTATAGTTGGGTAATAACCCCTCCTCTAACTGTAGCTCTTACGTCACCGATTACTGGAACTGGATTTGGCGGATGTCCTTAGGTATAGCATGGACACTGCTCCATTAATTTAGAAAGTGTTTTCGCGGGTTAACTTCGAAACCAATGCATGGATAAAATACTTTAGAGTTCAACCGAATAGTAACCTCAATTCAGTTCGTCAAGTGCCAATAATTCTTTAAGTTTAAGTAGGGTACAATAGATGTGGAGAACTGTCGATGGCACTATCGATTATAATTATAATCCACTGTGCCAAACTAGTGCCGTGCAATTCAGGTTGCATTTAAAAGACCTTAGGTCTTACAGGCATATAGTTAAATTAAAAAAAAAAAAAAAAAAATTTATCGGTAGTTTCAACTATCGAAATCAATTGATAGGTTTTACCCACTATCAATGGTTTTTCGGTAGACATATAAACTTAAATTCATAGAAAAATTAGTTTTTCAAAACCGAACAGTTTTATCTAGAATTGAATTCTTACAATATTGTTGTGTTGAGTTAAGACTAGCTAAGTTTGAGTCGGCCACACTTGCTTTTGGGCGTTCTTTTTCTAACCACAGATTACAATTCGTAAGCAACATAGTTAACTTTTGTCATCATCATTCGTAAATCTGTAAAAGTATTTCAGCAGCATGCATACGATGTATGCATGTTGTGGTTATGTTTTGTTAACTGTTCATGTTTAAATTTGGAATTATTTTCATTTTTATAGTTATTTACTTACTAATTGTAATCTATTGTAGTATCAATTTTAATATTTGCAAATTGTTTTCTGCTTAATGCAACGTTTTTGAAAACTTATTATTTCGATTTCGTTAAATTTGCAATAAGATGAGTGTTTGATAAGGCATTTTATAGCTAATTTCACACGACTTTTTGTACAATCTGCTGTTTAAGGTATATGAAGTTTTTAGATGGATGCTGCACTAATATTTCTGTAAATTGTCAAATGAATTCATTGAAGTATTTCTCCACATGCGGAAAGTAATATATATGAATAAGAGTTAACAGGTAAAACATTTTTTATCTAATAATAAAAAAAACTATCGATAATTATCGATGGTTTTTGGTAAGGGATCGATAACTGTCAGTGGCAGTGACTATCGATAGTTCTCCAACACTAGGGTGCACATTATCGAACATGCGTGACAGTTTTGCTCACAATCGATAATGTGTACCCAGTGGCGGCGCAAGACCTAAAATTTTTATGTTGACAAGGTAAATTTTGCGAGGCCTTCTAATGGAATAAGACGAAGGGAATATAAAATAAAAAAACCATTTAAAATTAACAGTTTTAAGAAACACATCTAAATTTTTACTTACACTTCTCCTTCTCTTTCCCGACTCCCCGCAACAACAGCTTAACGCCAACTAATGTTGCCAGACTAAATATAAATGAATTATCAGAAACGACAGAGATTCTATGTTTTAATTAATTGATTTTATGACGTAATAATACAAGTATTTTATTAGAAATATCAATTTCTTCATTCACATTCATTTCGTGCGCCGAGGAGTGGAATATCTTTATGTTGAGAATTAATTCTAATGTACACTGCGGTTCACTTGAATAAAGACATTGTTTTTTGGGTAAAAGCGACATAAGGTCCCGTTAATTGCATGTATTATTAAAATTCTTTTGTTTAGTAAGATTTCAGAACTTCTGAAGAGAATGCACTCCCAGAAAAACCGTTTTGTGCACCAAGAATCGCGATTTTTCCAAAGTTTTTAAAAACCGCCGTAAGAGTAAGCAACGAAAATTGACTCTTTGAATAAACGCAGTTCTGAAATCTTGTATACGTCAGTATTTCTTGGGAAAATTAGTGCAAACATACATTTCAATAAAGTTAACCTCAGAAAGACTAATTTTGAATAAAAATTGGAAGACCAAATAATTTAAATACAGCCGAAAAAGTAAAAATAGACGTTTGCAACGGGGAAGGTTATCCTAACCGCCAAATTGCAAAAAAACAAAAATTGAGCGTAGTGCAACTTGTGTTGATAATTATAGATAGAAAAATATTCTTTTCTATAGAAAACAATGCACAGGAAGGATAGCTACTGTGATCTCACCATCTCACAGACGTAAAATCATTCGAACTGCCTCGAACATCAAAAATCAAATTCGAAGCAGGGTCCAAACAAAAAATGATTGGCGAATGGTTTACTTCACTCATGAAAGAAGTTTAATTTAGATGGACCGTATGTCTACAACTTTTATTTTTATGATTTTATTAAAAAAGATTGTTTTTTAACACGCCACCATAGCCGAGTGGAGTAATGGTCTGGGGTGCATCACTCATATGGAGCACTGGAACTTAATATTCAAGACACAAAACTGACGGGAATAACCTACAAGAAAGTATTGGAATAAGCTTTACCTAAGCTGAAGGACCTTAACATTTAGCAGAACTGTCTGGGGGTGACTTACATGGAAGGCTTTCGAAGGAGGGAGGTAGTATGAAAATTAAGAAGAACATATCAATGGCATTAAGTGTGCTTAGGCTCGAATTATCGCTGAATTATAAAATAATATAAATATAAAATCTTTGTATGACTCAGTTCCAGATTGGATTTTTAAATTCATTTCGAAAAACAGTGGTCATACCCACTACTAAATTAATTGGTTTTTTATTGTTTATAATAAATACCAAAAAAATAATCCATAAAATCAAAATGTTAAACTTTTTTACAATTTTTGCTGTTACCTTTATTCCTGTGAACCAATTTTACCGCTTACTTTTTTGAGTATCCTTACAAACTTTGGAAAAATGTCCGTTCCTTTAAAAAAGGAAATAATTTTTGTAAGCTTATTCCATGGAGAGATGAAAAGCCTTCGCTCACCGTCAACACAAAAGTTTGCTATGGCCATGAAAGCTGGCCATAACACACCGTTTATTTAAATTTTATTTTTTCCATTAAGTGAACTGCAGTGTATTTATTCTAAAAAAAACTTGGGGCGTATACTTTTGACTTTTACGTACGTTTTCAAATTTATTTTCGGCTGTGAGGCACGAGGCCCTTTGAGCCGCGATTGCCCACACCGCCCATGCTTGCGCCGCCACTGTGTGTATACTTTTCACAAAATTGTTTGAGATTGCCTGTCAGGCAGCGTTCTTGATCGATGATGTGTATGCAAATCATTCATCGAACAACATTCAATAAATATATTTGTTGTTAGTTAGTTAATTTTTCCATCTTTGTCAAAATGAAAATTTTGTTTGGCGGACGGCCAACAAAACTGTAATATGTGTACCCAAGACTTTTCACGCATGTTTGATATCCAACAGGAATGGCATGCAGGTTCGATTAATATAATTTCATATAATTTATTAGGACTAAGTAACTGAAGTGTCTCAGGGCACCATTTTGTCTCCGACTTCTTTTCTCATTTTCTCTAATGATCTCTTATCTGGAACTCTTAATCCACTAAATTGTTTTGTTGACGATATTATTCCCAGCTTTTCATATTCGTTTTCAGATTCACCTCCTTGTTCTTCGGAAAATTTCACAAAGATTGGATAGGTTTCTAGTAGATGAAAAAAATTAGTATAAAATCGAGTTCAAAAAAATAAAGGGAAATCTACACCGGAACAATGGCGGCATATTTCTTCGGAAAACAGTCCTGCTGATATTTCAAGCCATGGAATTAGTCCCTCTCGACTAGCCAAGTGTGATTTATGGTTGCTTTGACCACCTTTTCTACAGTTACCGTTCAATGAATGGCCAGAATATAATTACCATTTGTTATGCTGTGTCCAAAAGTTGAGGAAGAGGAGAGGACCGTGAAAGCATGTCTCACTTCCTCAACGGAGCTTGAGCTAAATGACTTATGTTGACAAAATGGTCTTCGTTCTCGAAAACAAAACCAATGGTCTTGCATTATCTTAGGAGGAACATCAGGAAGATTATCATCAGAGGAGCTGAATGAAGCCGTTTTCTATATCATACGTTTAGTTTAACAAGATCCCTTTTCCTCTGAATGGAACTCTTTCTTCAAACCTTCCAGTTCCAGTTAAAAGTAAATTACGTCCATTTTCGACAGTTAATTATTATACGGCTTGGCGGCAAAGTAGGTACACCATGCACTCTTGTCCTTGGATTAAAAACACCCATTTATCATACCTGCTAAACATCATAATTACAAAATTGATCGTTGACCTTAGTCACATCGGTACCCTTCACGGTGTGGCGTGAAACTATACGGAGACGATTTTGGATCCTAAATTGGCGCAAATCAGCCAAAAACTTGTACGGAAATAATGGCTGCCTTACCTGCTCAGAGTGTTCGTTCAGGAAAGGAATTCTGGAGTCGACTGCGATGGCCTTTTAACGTATTACCGTTTTTTTTTATAACTTTGCACGCGCTCAAGGCATTACGAGTACCCTTTATATGTTTTTTCTTAACACAGCGCGGGCATCCGGTGTAGGAAGGGAAAGAAGGATAGGAAAGATGTGTGGCGTGATGTTCTGAGACTAGAGCTGGTTGTTGTCTCAGATTTATCTCCAGGGATGGCGGCTGAACTATTGCGGAGAGAATTACCGTGTCTTATTTATTTATGTCCCTTATAATTCGCATTAATTTATTTATTTCGTTGTCATATTTTATGGGTATACTAGTTTACTCAATCACATGTTGTTAGTGTTATGCCTAAACAGCATGTAATTTCAAAGCAGCAACTTATTTTATGACAATTTTTAGAATTGGTTTTTAATTGAATATAAGAAGACATACAGAACGGCAGTAATCGAACCTGCACCACAAGGTTGACAGGCGAGCACACAACTATGGCGCCACGGCCACCCCCCCCCCGATTTATCCTTAGAAGAGGTGTGCAGTAACATACATAATAACTGTGGTACCAACTACCACAGTGCGATGGCATTTCATAGATACTTCCTTTCTAACCACACTGTGGTGGGCTGTGGGAATGAAGGTTCAAGTCGACAAAATTCCACCTAAAGCGAAAAATTGGAGATTAAGGGCTCACTTATGAAGAACTGGGACACGGTTTTGAATCATGTTATAACTCAAGGCCGTTGTGCCCATTGCCGAATTATCCTGATAATCTGATGGTTCTAAATATAGAACATTTTGTAATAAGAGATTCGCTGCTAGTTCTACCGCGAGTTGAAACCAATCGCACTGGCTCCACTACTTGTTGGCATCATTGTCAACTGTACGTACTGTGTTGGGGAGAAATAATTATGATTTCATGTCACAATTACAACAACGTCCAAAGCCGAACCTCAACTTAAAAATTAAACGACGTTTTAATGATAAGGGATGAGAGGATGTAACAATTGGCCTTTAGGTCGAATCGTTGAGATGCATCCAGGTACTGATAAATTGCTGAGAGTGGTTACTTTGAGACCATAGAATGGACTCGTTAAACACATAACCTCCTAATTGCGCCCAATTCCCGTTCAAGGCAAGGCTAATCGAAAGACCAGACACAATAATATCAATTTCACTTTGTCCCTATTTGTTACAGGTTGTTCCAAGATCACTTATGCACCATTGATGAACTACTAAACAACGAAGACTAGATGATAGATAATACCGCGGGCAGATGTGTAAAGTCTAGGGGCACTACCATATCATCATTCAATTGAACTACATAATTATCGAATATGCAAGAAATTCTTTTCCCCGTCTGAACTGGCTGTAATCTTTAAGACCTTTATTTATCCAAAGCTGGAATATAATTCGCACATTTGGGCAGGAGCTCCAAAAACGAATTTTAGTCTTCTAGATAGAATTTAGAATAGAGCTCTAAGAATGTAGACGATAGAAATATTATAGTGGAAACATTTACAACTCTAGAACACCGCATCGAAATGTTATGTGTCTCTCATTATTTTATCGCTACGTATTTTTATAAGCAATGTTCTAGCAAAATATCCAGTTGCATTCCTCTTAGTTCCAATTGCCAAGGGAAAACGGATGAATCCTGTAATCTTTGCTACATCGGCCCAACAAACAACTCCTTCGGCAAAGAATGGGGAAATACAAGTCAGATATTCGCCTAAAAAGTTCTGAGAAGACGGCACTGGCTTCTCACAACATTGATACCGGTCACACACCAAACTTCGAGGGAGTTGAAATCCTTGCAACAGAAAAACATTAGTCTTAACGTTACACACTAGAGACACTGCATATAATTAACAACAAAAATAATATGAACCGCAAACAAGACACACAAAATATATCTGCCGTTTACAGTTCATTAGTTTCTGACAATAAATATCATAAAACGTAGACTAATCTTCAAATGAGGTGTGTTCAAAATCTGTTTTTAATCTGTTTTTTTATATTTTTCAAACAAATTATTATGTATATTAAAAATCTTAAAATTTAACGTTATGTAAGTCATATTTTGTTCATTTACTTCTATCAATATGTACAACATTATATCTTTTTTTTTTAATCTTGTAAATAAAGACACCCCTGAAGACTACCACCGTCGAAACGTTTGGAAAATAAAATGAAAATTCCTTTCATTTAATCATCATTACGACCAATAAAGCCGACGAGAATCACTTCTTAAAAATTCCCCAAAGTCCAAATAAAAACCAACTTGGTCAAAAACTTGAATGATGAATTTAATATAATAAGAATACATGTGAGTTTTTAAATCACGAGGAAAATAATATATCAAATCTTTAATTTAATTTGCTTTATTTTGCAGATAAAAAAAATGCAAACAAGCCCGAGTTGTTGTTGTTGTTTTTAAATTGACTGCATGTCGTCAGTCAAAATGACATTCGTATAAACACTGCGTCGAACTTAATAAACAAAGTTTTTGCGTTGAGTGACCGAAAATTCCACTCCGCTAACGAAGAAAAAGTTACGCAAATACTCTTAGACAACAGCTTTCCGACAGAAGTTATAAGGAACTTGATACTTCGTCAAAAACACCAAGTTCGTTCAGAAAATAAGTTGGAAGAGAGGAGATGTGTTTATAAGAGTGTCGTTTATGTGCCCAAGCTTTCCGAAAATTTCAAAGAAATGGTCATGAAAAACAACCCGGAAGTCAACTTGGCATATAGGTCGAACCAGACTGTTGCATCCCTATTCACCAACCTGAAGACGAAACCCGACAAAAATTGCCGTTCAGACGTAGTTTATAAAATAAATTGCCAGGGGAAAACGGATGAATCCTGAAATCTTTGCTACATCGGCCCAACAAACAACTCCTTCGGCAAAGAATGGGGAAATACAAGTCAGATATTCGCCTAAAAAGTTCTGAGAAGACGGCACTGGCTTCTCACAGCGTTGATACCGGTCACACACCAAACTTCGAGGGAGTGGAGATCCTTGCAACAGAAAACATACATCTAAACGTTACACACTAGATACACTGCATATAATTAACAACAAAAATAATATGAAACGCAAACAAGACACACAAAATATATCAGCCGTTTACTGTTCCTTAGTTTCTGACAGTAAATATCATAAAACGTAGACTTATCTTCAAATGCGAAGTGTTCAAAATCTGTTTTTAATCTGTTGTTTTATGTCTTAAACAAATTATTGTTCAGTAATTTAAAAAAAGTAAAAATCTTACAATTTAACGTTATGTAAGTCATATTTTGTTCGTTTGCTTACATCAATATGTACAAACATTATATCTTTGTTTAATTTTGTAAATAAAGACACCCCTGAAGAAGACCGCAACCACCGTCGAAACGTTGTGAAAATAAAATGAAAATTTCTTTCATTTAATCGTCATTACGGCCAATAAAGCCGATGAGAATCACTTTTTAAAAATTCTCCAAAGTCCAGATAAAAGAACAATTAAAGTCGACACGTAGAGCAACGATACTGGCGAAAGCCCTCGTCCTACCTAATCTTATTTACGATTCTAAAATATATTACATATTCCCATAAGACAAAAGTTAACGTTGCCCTTAAGAGCATAAAACGTCTGGTTGGCTGGTTTTATTTCTCCAAAAGCCTTTTAAATTTGAATACAGACCAAAATAGAACAGAAAATTTTGAACTGTCAAAATCATTTATTTATTTTGTCAGCTTTGTTTATCTAAAAATTTGATTTAATTGTTTTTTTTTTCTTCAAAGATATAGAAAATCAACAGACTTAAAAATAATCAACAAAATACATACAAAATGTATAAATTTGCTTTTCATTTATTTTGTTTTGACAGCTGTAGATTAATTAACTGTTCAATATTGTTCTAACTTGTTCTCATGTTTCTGTTCTAACTTAATGTTGTTTGATGTGGTGTTTTTTTATTTCCAATCAAATTTATTAATTTTTGTTGTTGTGAGTATTGAATTTATTCTTTGATTCACAAGCTTTTATTAAACGTGGGTACATAAGTGCATCAACCATTATAGAGTTCTTATGGTATTGAATAATTCGGTGCAGCTGTTCTTGTAGAAATTTAAAGTTTGCTGAACTTTTCTATAGCTAGTCATTATTGTTATACTTTTCAATGCTTATGAGAATTAATATTCTCAAAGCTCTAAAATTGGAAAAGCAACAAGCATTTAAGGAGCAAGTCAGTCATATACTTTTATTTAGTAATAAATGAGCACTCATTAGCAGCACGTAGGTGTATAAGTTATCGATAGAGCACTCACAACACATGTTAGACATAAACTGTCGAATTCGATTGTGAAGATTATTAAGATTTCTTCTAAAAAATCATAATTTTGTTATACCAACAATTGGAAATTATCAGATTTAATTTCATCTGCGGAAAATGGTGATATTTTAGAGCTTTTCGGCGAAATTTGGCAAGAAATACATTCTTAATATTTCAAAATATAGTTTATTGCCCTGTCAGAAAATGTCAAATTTTTTTGATGAATATCGTAGATATTTAACTTGACCTTAAAATTCGTGTCAAACCAGATGTCAAACGATATTACGTCATTTTGAATTCAGAGTCGAGTTGACCGTTGACCAACCAGTGAGTAAGTGGACATAATCGTCTTTTCAGTGTTTATTTGTTGCGACGTTAATAATTTTGACCAAAACACGACTATTTACCCCAGTTTTAAGATTCTAAAAGGGAATTTCTGTCAATATGTAATATAACTCATTTTCAATTAATCTCCCTATTCCAACTTGATTTTTGAGCATGTAAACGAAGTTTAAAAATACTTAATAATTAAATAATGAATGCGATAATTTTTGCTAGGAAAAACAATGCGAACATACCCTTTCATTGGCATAAGATCTGATTTATTGAAAAAAAACGTCAAACACATAAAATAATTTTAAAATGAACATTTTCGAACACACAGATGTGGAAAATTCAACTTTTTGTTATTTCTTACTGCTTCATATACATTCCATTTTATTTGCATCTTTTAATTCAAGTTTTAGTATTCTTAAATGCCTTTAATCTGAAGAAACAAAAATAAATAAATTGTTGTTTTTTCTTGCATTTAGTTAATAGACACAAGGTCGGTAATACCAACTTAAAAATAAAAATATTGAGGCTGCTGCGGATTGTTCTTTTGGAAAATAGTGCTTTGCTGCCGATAGATTTACCAAAAGAACACGGCTAATATTTATGAAAAGTTCGATACTCGAAATAAAAGTGATTTTCAAATTAAATTATTCTATAGATTGTTTTTTCTTGATTGAAAAATTCGATGTTGTTATCCTGTTGTTTAACAGTCAATTAAGTTTATTCCTCTGGCAACTAACTGGATGAAATCTGGAGATTAAAAAATCGGCCCTTAGATTAATATAAATAAAATGCACGACTGAATCGCAAGTACTTGGTCCTATGTTCGACCACATTATATGAAAAAGATTCTTAACAGAAACGGCTAAATGTTTTTTAAAGTCGTTTTTCACTTAATTTTTTATATATAAAAATTCTTAAATTTTTTCTAAAAAAAAAATTGGTATGAACATTTTAAATATTTAATAATATAAATTTAAAAACAAAATTTCAGAAAAAATCGTCCACCCGTTTTCGAATAATTGAATTTAAGAAAAAAATTTTTTTTTTTTCAAAAATCAAAAAAAAACAGTTTCCGAGAATTTTGAAATGCAGTATTATTTAAAATTCGAAGGAGCTCCTGCATAAAAATTTGGAATTTCTGAAATGCATCCAATATACTCTTATTGAGTTTTTCTTAGAGTTGTGCCAAATAGTGTTTTTGGCCGCATACCGGATATTCGGACCACAGCTAGGCCGGATAGCCGAATACTCGGCGGCCGGATATCTGCCCTAATGAAAAGTAAAAAGTCATCCATGTTGTGGTTTAAAAAGTATAGGGCTGAATTTCGACATCTGTCAAACTAAGTTGTTAAGCCAATTTTTTTTCAGTCGAAAGTCTGACATTTACGAAAATGGATCGCTTAAATATCGCACAACGCATACAAATTGTTAAAACCTACTACAAAATTGGCGATTCTGCCACAGTCACATATCGTGCTTTAAGAGGAGATTATGGTTTACATAATGGTCCAACTACGCAAGTAATTGGCAAAATTGTGAAGAAATTTGAAGAGACTGGATTGGTTGCAGATATTGTGAGGCCTGTGCATCATTGTTTCGCTCTTACCACTGTAAGTGAAAGTGTTGCCGCATACCCGAATGTGTCGATTCCTCGTCGTTCTCAGGAATTAGGACTGGCTTACGGCACATTATGGCGTATTTTGCATTTAGATCTACACCTACATCCATATAAAGTTCAGCTCACACAACAACTGAAGCCAGCTGACCATTCACAACGTCGTAGATACTTCGAATGGGTACTTGAACTACAGAGGGTGGACGTCGATTTTTCGTACAAAATTTTCTTAAGCGACGAAGCACATTTCTCATTCGGTGAGTATGTTAATAAACAAAATTGTCGTATTTGGGGTTCTGAGAATCCTTAAGAAATTGAAGAGAGGCCATTACATCCACAAAAAGTCACTGTTTGGGGAGCACTTTGGTCCGGAACTGGGATTGGACCTTACTTCTTCGAAAACGATGATGGAACGACTGTCACCGTCAATTCGGAGCGTTATGGTCGTATGATAACAGACTTTTTTTTGCCTGCTATTGAAGAATACGACTTGGAGAATATGTGGTTTCAACAAGACGGTGCCACATGCTACACAACTCGAGCGAATATGGCTTTATTGCAAGAGACATTTCCTGGCTGCGTAATTTCTCGTCGTGACCATATCAACTGGCCACCAAAATCATGCGATTTGACACCGCTGGACTTTTTTTTGTGGGGCTACCTGAAAGACCGTGTTTATGCAGATAAACCTTTAACTCTTGAGCACTTGAAACCAACATTCGTCAAGTTATGGCTGAGATACAACCCAATATGTGTCAAAAAGTGGTTGAAAATTACCGCAAAAGAATCGATGCTTGTAACAGTTTGCGTGGTGGTCATTTAAATGATGTAGTGTTTCACACATAATGTCAACGTTCAAGCTTTATAATAATAAAGAAATATCATGAAAACAAATTCTATATGTGTTTTATTTACGTTTACTTTTGAAACCGCAAAATGGATAACCCATTACATTAAAATACATTTGTGTTGCTTATGTAGGTCCGATTGTTTATTTTGACACGAAATGTTAGAAGTTTACATTGATTTTTTTGTTAACTATTATTAATTTTACAATAAAACCCAATGGATTGCAAGACAATATTAACAATTTGTTTTGAACAACAATGAAAAACGATCTCTAGGCGTTGCAATTAATCCATTTATCCTTAATTTAATTAATTACGAAAAATCAATGTAAACTTTTAATGTTCCATGTTTAAATAAACAACCCCTGAAGAAGTTGGGAAAATTCAACGAAACGTAGGGTAAAAATATGAATTAAAGTCATTTTATTTGCATACAGAATAAAGTGTCAAAAATAGCCTGAAAAAACCTTCGAACATCAAGTAATAAAAATAAAAGTCAATAAATTAAATTAACAAACTATTAGTTATGTACAAATGTTAATATTTATTATTTATTGTATACTACTTTTTTTTCTGTTTTAAATTTATTTTTAATTAGTCTACTCTGAGTATTATTATAGACTCTAAGGCCCGTTTGCTGATACGCATCATAAATATTTATGTTGAACCTTAAACGCTTATGGGCTACTTTTTCCTCTGCGTAAACTGTCATATAAGTGCTGAAGTAGAACTTAAATGCTTAAGTTGTTTATCTGCAAATGGGCCTAATTGATGAAAGTACATAAAATAAGAATATAAATAAATAAAAGTTCGCATGAATGCAGAAAATCCAATTTTCATTCACCAAAATGTGGCTGTAGAAAACTTACAATATTAATTTGCTAATAGCCCACTTTAATTATTTGAAATAAAATCAATCAGATCATTAAACTTAATATTTTGTTATTTTGCTTACTGAAAAAAAAACGACTATCCGGTATTCGGCCGGATACAAAAAAATTATTCGGCTCTGGCCGGATATTAAAAAAGGAGCCGGATATGCCGGATATCCGTCACGTCTCTAGTTTTTACCCACCATCAAGCTTGATATCTTTTTAGCTCTTATAGCATGTATGTATTTGCTTAATGCTTTCACAGATTGTGGAAGTTTAAATATTTTGAATTTGGGTTTTAGAGTATGTTTTTGTGAGCCTTACATACAACCAAATATGTTTGAAGCCCTAAAGCTTTAAATTCTCAATTAAAAAAAAAAAACTATATATTTACAGATAGGTATGTAATGAAAATGCGTAATTCTAAATAATTTCTAGTGAATGCATTTTTATGATAATAAACTGACATATCTTACAATTTATACATTCTGAATCTGAACTTTTAACACAAATATGTAACTAGAATATTTAAAGTCACTAACTGACCTTTAGAAAATTGTTTCATGAATAACTAATATGAATCATTCGAAGTTATTCGCATGTCAGTTTTCAAATCACAAGCAGTTAAAGATCTACACGTCTAAAGAAAACCACACAAAGTGATATACAAACCAAGAGTCCAAGAAAAAAATCAACAATTTTAATAAACCGATCAAACTATTATAAGAGACGAGACCCCAACAGAATGCAACACAGGCTCACGGCGCGGTGCGGCGCGCGTACCATTAGAATGCAACTTAAGGAACTATTGCCGAGGCGACGCCTGTCAGCCTGTTGTATCGGTCGTCCGTTCGTCGTCGGTTGTGTAAGGCATGATATCCGCCTTGTTTTGCAACATCCAGATTCAAGCATTCAAGGTCTTCAATTAATAATATATGTAATTAAATCGCATAGAACACCCATTCGCTGTCTCAGCCGTCTATGCCCGGCTAATAGAATGGCGACTGCCACAGTCAATAGATACTGGCGAGATTTGACATTCGAATACGATGTCAACCCATTATCTATTAAAAGCCACAACATGAAGAATTCTGGAACTTAACGAAGTGTGATTCTTGCTATTGCATCCACCAGCAGCCCCTCCCAACCCCAAATCAACAAAATCAACCCGGAAGGGTGGTGGCTCCATTCGTTAACCCGCGCCACACCGCACTTCAATGGATATGGTGTGAATTAATGTCAACAATTTGTTCTTTTTCAATGGAAGCTGTAATAGAACTGCAATTGTGCGTTCATTACAAAATTAATTACATTTTTATTATAATTTCAATTAGGTGCGAGAGTGTTTGTTATAGATACCCATTACCTATGTATATATCGAGATTTCCTTGCCATTCAGTGCTGTAAGGGTGTAAGGAGGGGTATTACAATATATATATTCACATATTCGAATTTCAAGAAAGAGACATTTTTTTTTATTATTAAATGTGTTGCCAAGACTGCTAGACTCTGCTAGTCAAAACAGATAGCCAGAGGGGGTAGAGTCGTGGTATGATTTTGCTTGTAAATTAGATAATTACTATTATCCAGTTTTTGGACTGGAAGCTGGACACACTTTATATGGTATGCTCTATTGGAAACAAGACATTATAACTGACATCAGAGTTGACTGATACAATGTTGCTGAATGAGATTATTATGCACAAATAAAGCTAAAATTATACTTTCATGATTATAAAAAAAATATTCATTTATATGTATGTCCGAGTCGAGGACCTTGACAGTGTATTTTCTTTGTTATTGATTCTTTTTTTTTTTTGCTTACGAACATATCTTAGAGTAGAGGTATAGCTAGTTATCTACTAGGGTGGAGCCATAGTTGAGATGTAAATGAATATAAATTATAGGAAACATCATGAAGCTATTAAGCAATCTTTTAAGAATAATTTATGTACCTACCAAGATGTAAAACGTACGTCATATGTACATTATTAGGAAGTAATACTCGTAGTTTTATACTAGTTTTGTTCGGTGTATTTCTTGTAGTAAGATGTGTTAGAACTGTCAAACTTTAAGAATAGGGGTGTAAGACAACAAAGTTAATTGAAGCTTGTGTTTGAAAAATTTGTATTTTGAATTGTTTTGAAATTTGTTTTGTCATTTTTTTATTATAATATGCACACTAAAGGGGTTTTGACTACCCTTAATATGATTAAGCACAGAGCTAGTGTTAGGAAAAGCGGGAATGATGCAAGAGATGCATGATTTGTTTCGTACATGTTGGCGCACGAATCAAGCCACAATAAGAAATTTAAATAACTTTTATTTTAATCGATGTATTTCATTAATTTTTTTTTATTGGATTAAAAATTAAATTTTATTTTAAATAACTGATGGCTTTTTAAAGATGATAGACCGCAAATGACCACCACAAAGTTTTCCAAAATAACATAAGTAGAGTAGTATAGTCTTACGAGTTGTAGACTTAAAATTTCCCTAGCCCCACCATCAAACTTCACTGGTCCCTAAGATGTCCATCTTATACCGCATAAATTCTTTCCCTAATTGGATGAATCTGGCATTTTGAGGACCTTCACTTCCCTTGTCAAGAATCGTCTTCACATTCCAGAAACCAATCTTTGTCCGGGTACAAGAGTCAAAAGTCGTCAACGTGTTATCATTCATTATCCGAGGAGTAGTGTGGGTTTCGTTAGCGGAATTGATTTCAGTTACGAAGACTGCAAACCTGCGTAACCTATCCTAGAGAGCTAGGCCTTTCGCACTTGTAATTTTACCCTATTTACATATATCGGGATACGCAAATAGTTACCCGTGGACCACCACAAGGAGGTAAAACAAGCACTTAACCGTGACTGATTGTTGCGCTTCTGGGCCAGACCAGGTTCTGGGCAATCAATAGTTTCCCGATCAGGCACGATACAGGCAAGATGACACCTTAAAGGTGTATGCCAGGCAAAAGGCCCCACTGTAGCCGTTTGAGAAGTGTCAAAAAAAGTTTGAGATACTATCCCCTTAAACATATCAAAAAATCAGCTTTGATAAAATAATGTAGTTGAGTATGAACTGTTAAAACTGCATATCTCCGAAAAGCCCCAGCTTTGAAAATTCGGAATGTCCATTCGTTCTTATCTCCTTTGGTATCTATTCACAGAAAAAAAAATCAGCTATGATAAAATGACGTATGTCTGCCGGCCATGTGTCTTGGTCTATAACTGTACAGGGCTTTCGCTCTATCGTTAAAAAAAAGAACATAGAATTATATTAAACGTAAAGTTGGTGTGAGGCGAATCAATTCAAATATAGTAAGAGTATATATGTATATATTTATGTTTATTTTAGGTATTTTATTACTAATGACTATGCGCGTGGAAAGAAATTGGAAAACAGCTCCACGAGCAAGAGCCTTAATAACTAAAATTCAGTGATTGTAGCCACGTTGGCAAAGACAATTAAAATCAAAAGTGAGAGCCATACATTATAGCCTCCTGTAATATTAATATTCAATGTAATTTAAGACAAAAACACGATGTATTTCATTGATGTTAAATGTAATCTTCTTTTATAAAGACTCAATAAATTAACCTTACCTTACCTTGAGAACGTATGCCTTTACGTATTATCAACCTCTTGTTGAATGACACTAAAAAAATGTCATCAGTCATGCGATACGCATTTTTTTGTCTAATCTAAATCTTTAAAGAATTTTGTAAAATCTCAGTAAATGTGTTGTGAAATTCTACGCCAATCGAAATCGCATAATGAGTGAGTTTTGGTGATCTAGAACAATTTTCCCAGATTACCACATACGTGTGGCAATTTAGGAACTTTTGGGTGCACAAAAAATTCTTTAATTCGTGACAAAGCACGCGATGGATGCGCTTTTCGAATGCCAGTGGGTATTGCTTTTTTTCCTCAGCAAAGAGGATTCATTATTTTTTTTGTTCATTTGAGAAGTTTTTGAGGAATTTCGGCTAAAAAACAGAAGAGAAAAACGATAGAAGGAGACTAAACCTGTCAAACCATTGTCCGCAGAGACGCATAATGTCAATGTAGGAATGATTTTTTTTTGGCCAAATTCGTTGCTGTCACAATTTTACTTACTCTACCAATAGATAGTGTGACCAGATTATGGATGTTCCAGATAGAAAAAAAATAACTAAAATTAATTTGTAAATAATTGATAACCATTTTGAATTCAAAAGTCATTTTGGAGATGGTGGCAGATTTTTGGCAAAAACATTGCATATTTACATAAATTTATTGAATCTTTAAATTTGTGAGATACGAAATTATTAAGCTAGACTCTGGTGCGGGACAAAATTCTTCCGTATAAATCACAAATCGGTAAATGGTCACCTTATCTATAGGACAAGTATAGAGTTTTTTCTCCAGATTTTCAAATCTCATCACAATGACTGAAGGACATCAAGGGAATCGCCTTGTAGCCGGTCTATGGCACACTTTAATGCCGCCCGAGTTTCCTTCTTCTGGTTTCAATAAAAAAAAAGTTTTCGTTTTTTCTTTAATTTTTTGTGCTCTGTCAGATTATTGATGTGTCGCGGTTTATGGTGCATTGTTGGTTTTGTATTGATGAGAACAATGATTTGAAAGAATGCGAATTTGATATAGAAAAGATACAAATATTGTGAACTAAGGAGTTGCGACTGTGATGTGTATCCGCAAAGGGTCAAAGCCAATCGTGATTATTTTGATTTTACTAAAAGGACACTATGCGCCCAGCCGATTCTATATATAAATGTTTGATCTTCTTTTGATTGGCATAGCAAAGA
The DNA here is from genome assembly GCA_910595825.1 of Philhelius pedissequus. Classification (NCBI taxonomy): domain Eukaryota; kingdom Metazoa; phylum Arthropoda; class Insecta; order Diptera; family Syrphidae; genus Philhelius; species Philhelius pedissequus. The sequence goes on along the minus strand of OU343161.1, from coordinate 100,067,648 downwards.
ATCAACAAAAAAAAAATAAATCCCATCGAACTATGGATTGGATTCACATTATAAATGGAATGCAACATTTTTTGTTGGTTTCTGAAATGCAGAAACTTTAAGAATCTTAAAAGATAAATAGGCATATATACCTGATGGTGGTTCGGATCATTAAAAAAATAATGCAATTCATTAAATATTTCAAGAAAAAATATTTAAGAGATTTTTATGAAAAATATTAATTGTTTTAATTTCATTGATATACATTTCCCATATAAGTTTTGCTGCAGAATTGCTGTTATTGGGTTTTACAAGAGGGATGTGAACGATTTTGACAGTTTGGATTGTCTAAGATGCATCTAGGATGTAGGGGAACGTCAATTAGCAAAATTTCAGAGGTCAACCAAGTGACAATTGATTTGCAGAAAAGTACTATGTATGTTGGGGAATATGGATTTGAGGGCGATTTGACTTTTTCTTATGGGCTTACGGTAAATCGCATGTCAAATCCAAAAAGCCACGCGGATGGACTTCGTTCAAAGCCTACACATTACGGCCTGCCATTCTTCAAAATCATCCTGATCAGAGTCATCTAAAATTATGCAAGTCTTTGATACACGCCATCGATGAAACTTTTGTACGCTCATTTGAACAATGTCAAGCTCCACACATAATGGTGTGGTTTTAAATCTGGAAATACTTTTTTTCGGAGTTGGTCTTTTTGACAGCTGTCATTTGATTTATGCTCAGTTTGGTTTGCCATTTCATAATGAATAGACTTACTCCTGAACAACGTTTGCAAATAGTCCAAATTTATTATTAAAATAATGGTTCGGTTTGGGCGAAGCATTCCGATTTTCACAAGAAAAGTTTGTTCAGCGATGAAGCTCACTTTTGCTTAAAAGGGTACGTTAATAAGCAACAAGCCAAGCCATTATTGAGCCGCCGTTACATCCTCAAAAAGTCACTTTTTGGTGTGCTCTATGGGTAGAGGGAATCTTTGGTCCCCATTTCTTTAAAAATGAAGCCGGCCATAATGTTACAGTGAATGGGGAACGCTATAGAGTAATGATTAATTACTTTTTAGTGCCTGCATTAGAGGATGTTGATGTGGACGACCTTTGATTCCAGCTAGACGGCACTATATGCCATACAACCAACGAAACAATCAATTTATTGAAGGAAACTTTTGGTGAGCGCATTATCTTGCATCGTGGCCTCCAAGATCGTGTAATTTAACACCTTTAGATTTTTTTTGTCTGGTTACATGAAGTCGCTAATCTACGCAGATAAGCCTAAGCAGTGATGCCATATCGTGGGGAATTCCCCTTTTCGTGAAGAATTCATGCCAAAAATTTGGTGAGAGGGGAAAACGGAATCTATTGGCTTCTAGAAATAAATATGGGGAAAATCAGAATCTTACTTACTTTAATTTGAGTTATAAAAATGTAATGAGCAAACAAAAAACGCATGATTTACACATGAGTCGAGCGTGTGCGTAAACAAAATCACAACTCAGGCTAACATATTGAATGTACAGAGGGCATCCGGAATCTGGAAATGTCACTCTTATTGCACTTACTGCAAATGTTTTTGTCTGTTCTCGTTTTTTTGTGTATTTACTATTGGAAGTTTGTTTTGTTTTTATTTCAATTTTGAAATTTAAAACAATCCTTAGATCCCTGAGACTTTGAGTTGATCGTTATTTCTATAATCTTTGCCTCTTTTTTAAATCGAAACGAGGGTTAGAAAATCAGTTTTTGAAAACTTTTATAAGTTATATTTTTAGAAACATATAATTATTAATTGCAGATTATGAATAATGTTAAAAGAACTTTAGATATTTCTTTGTCCTCTAAAATATTGCATGACTCTTGATTTGATCTTCCTGAATTCAAGAGTTCCGGTGAGGGGCAATCTATTAAGTCGCATTGCCGAAGCCAGAAAAAATATGATTAGGTACATATTTATTTTATCTGTACAAAATAAAAAGTTTAAAAATTGATTTTTACGTAAATTTTGGAATTTGTGGGGAATGCCGTTGACTGAAAAGGGCAAAAGGAGGAATTGGAATACCTCTAAAGGGGAATTTTGCTTGATGCGTCTGGCAACACACTGTGCCGCTTGACGCCTTGAAAATGAATATTCGGCGAGTTATTGCTGACATACGGCACCAATTGCTGCAAAAAGTGGTCGAAAATTGGGCCTCTCGGCTGGAATTTATTCGAGCCAGTGGCGCGGCGGCCACTTGCCAAACTTGTCAAACCCTTATCTTTATAATAAAGCTAAGTTCCTGGCCATAACAATAAATTATATGAGATTTATTTCTTCTTGAAAACCAGAAGTCTAAAAAACACCCGTTATGAATATGAATTTCAAATAAAACCCAAATTGATCGATAGTTCGTAAAGAATTTATGATATTCAATTTTAACACCGTTCTTATTGGAAAACCTTTCTGAAGTCTAAAACACTCAGTGGGTCATCTTTTCCTTCTCCTTCAGTACGTCCACATAATTATGGAATTATTTATTTACAAGAAATATCATTGTCATGTTTGCAGCCAATGTTTGTTATCGCGTAGGTACAATAAGGCCATCATAAGTGGTTCCATAGAAACAAATATTTTCAATAAAATTATTCTCTTAGATACATTTGTAGAAAAACCAGTAAAGAACACAAGAAACCACTTGGTGTGCGATCTGACGAATATCCTTTGTTTTTGTAAGTATACGTCTAGTTATCTTATCATAAGAAAAATTGATTTACTTATATAAGAATTTTTTGTTTTATTTGAAAAATCATTTTACATTAATTTAACTTCAACAAAGTAGTTTCATTTTTATTGGACATCCTTAAAAAAAAACACCAAATTAAGATAAGAAGGTAAACAACAGATAAAAGAGACTGGTTTCACAATGTTTTTATCAGGTAGGTGCTTTGAAACAGTGAAATTGGATTGATGTCCCATAACATACCCAGGTAGCAATGTATTTCAAAACAATTACTTTTTCCAGTTTTTAAAAATATATTCATAAAGGATCATTCATAAACCTAAAATGTACCTTGAGAGTATTTCAAAATGATATACAACGGTTGGAAAAAGTATTTTGACAAATCTATTTTCCTTGTTATATTGCTTGTTTTAAAGAGCTGAGAGATATAACGGAACTCGTGTGATGCTCGAAATAAAATATCTACGTGATTGTAACTGTAAATTACAAAATATTTTATTTTTCCTTACGCATTCGTTCTTAATCATGTTCAATGTATGCAGTAAGTTGAAATTAACTGGAAAAAAGTATTTTGACTTCATATTCTTTTTAGTTCATTTCGTTTCGTGCGTGCGATCAAAGTTAATATTTGTTAAAATTAAGCACATTTAAATACAGAAATTTTATTACATTAAATTTTGTTTTCAATTTAATTGATTATAATGGGGAAAACGGCGGAAATACGCGAAGTTTTAAGAAATGAAATGGTGATCAAGTATGATGCTGGTATTTCGGTTGAATACTTAAGCAAACTATACAAAGTGCCTCGTCAAACCGTGTATTACCAAATAAATAAACAAAAAAAGAGAAGACCGTTTAATCGTCGAAAAATTTAAAGAAAACGTGCTAAAAACGCCAATATCTGAAACAATAGAAATGAAAAATCAGTATGATATTGAAATTTGTGAAAAAACTATAAGAAATCGTTTAAAAGAGGATTGGTACCAAGTCTCCTGTGCCGTTAAAACAAACACATCCCCAAAACATTACGGAGCCTCCACCATGGGGCACTCGTTCACAAACAGGTGCCACTTTTTTACGCATTTTCTTAGGAATTCTGCAGAAAGTTTTCTTTTTTGAGGCATGGTACTGAAATGAGCTCCACAATATTTTTTCCCAAAATGATTAAGGCTTATGTAAAAATTTTTTGGCGAATTCCAAACCTTTAAGTTTGTTTTTATGTGATATTTGTGGTATTGTTCTGGCTATGTAAGTGGTCTATTGTTGCAGATTTTGGCGTTTTTAGCACGTTTTCTTTAAATTTTCCGACGATTAAACGGTCTTCTCTTTTGGTTGTCTTGCGTGGGCGTCCTGAACGTGGTAAGTTTCGCGTTGATTTGTGAATTTTTTGTTTATTTATTTGGTAATACAAGGTTTGACGAGGCACTTTGTATAGTTTGCTTAAGTTTTCAACCGAAATACCAGCATCATACTTGATCACCATTTCATTTCTTAAAACTTCGCGTATTTCCGCCGTTTTCCCCATTATAATCAATTAAATTGAAAACAAAATTTAATGTAATAAAATTTCTGTATTTAAATGTGCTTAATTTTAACAAATATTAACTTTGACCGCACGCACGAAACGAAATGAACTAAAAAGAATATGATGTCAAAATACTTTTTTCCAGTTAATTTCAACTTACTGCATACATTGAACATGATTAAGAACGAATGCGTAAGGCCAAATAAAATATTTTCTTATTTACAGTTACAATCACGTAGATATTTTGTTTCGAGCATCACACGAGTTCCGTTATATCTCTCAGCTCTTTAAAACAAGCAATATAACAAGGAAAATAGTTTTATCAAAACACTTTTTCCAACCATTGTAGATACAGTTATCATTCCCGAAGAAGAGGGATACATTTATATAATTGACCTAATTGTCTGGGTGATTCGTTAGATGCATACTGCAGTTAACCTGTTTAGGAGTTTACACACTTTTAAAGTATGTGTATTCAAGTGATTAGTTAGTTTGCTTTATTTCAGTTCTTAAACAATTGAAACAAATTTAAAAGTTAAGATTTTCATAAATTTTACCGAGCTAACTAAATAGTTCTTATTACGTTAACTGTGGAGCTATTTTGTCTCAAACCAATCCTATGAAAAATCGATTGTGCAACAACAGCAACAAATATTTGGAACAATTTTTAATAATAAAAATAATAAGGAATACATGGTATGATATTCAGCGTTGGCCACGTCACTTGGTGACAAAAATGCATACAAATCAAATTAAGAAACAAAAATAAATGTGTGGTGAGCACGTCACTCGTTTACAATGTGTGCGAGAGATATAGGATATTGGAATGCGGAATATCATACCTCTATTCTTTATACCTTGATTTAAACTTTTTTTTGTACTACAGCTACAACTGCAATTGTAGCCATTTGATACGATTCAGCTTCACCTTTGTGCCCAAGCAATGATAGCTCGAAGCCGAAGGTCGATAACCGAGAAATCAGAACGAAAGATAAAGATAAACATACATAGCCGAGGACTCTAGGCGTTTATAATTGGGCTCCACTTTCCTTTATGACAACCTGAATTTTCACACGCGGATATTTTATTCGGTATATTTATGGTCAAAATTAATAAATATCACAATTTTTAGCCGAGAAAACTTTTATGTATATATTAAATTAATTTTAAAAGTTAACATTTTTCATACAAAATGTAGGTATGCAATGTATTACAGCGAACAACTACCTTTCTATGTTTTGACAGTTCACTACCATTGACATATGAGTGTATAATATTTTGGTATGATAAAGTTCTATGATATGTGCATTTTTTGGGACTTTTTAGACCTTATATGTATATGTTTTTTGTTAAATTCTTATAGAAATTGTTTATTGAATTGTTTCTCTCACTGGATAGTAGAAAATTAAAAAATAAAATGGAGGATCCATTTGAAAACTTAATAAAAGCAATAAGAAGTATGTATGGAGATCATAGCATTTTGCCATAATACATAAAAATAAGAATATTTTCAAACAAATGTTTCATTTTGTTTTATTTAATAAAAAAAAAGGAATCTTGTTAAATAAATATTTCAGAAGCCAATAGCCAATACCCAGACAAGGTAAGAGTATCAAACAGTTATTTAGTTTAGGTGCAGTTTCTTTAAATCCACGAAAACTTTCCATACACCCAACCTCTACCCCACACCGAATCCTATATTAGACCTAAGCAGGGGGCTTGTAGGGGGGCAGCATGCCGTTCTTTTTGTAGGCCGTGAACTTAATTACAGAAAAACTTCACACAAGTAGGTTTTTATCTATGTATACGTTTAGTTAGAATGTGTTTTTTTTTATTTGAAATTGGATTTCACTGAAAATATATCAAAAGTGATGCATATTTTCCGAAAAATATATTAAAATTTTATTATTATCTTTAATGATAAATCTACTTAATAAAAGTATCAGTGTGTTGAAATTCATTATAATTTAAAGACAAATTGAAAAAAAGTGTTTTACCAAAATTGAAAAAATTAAAACATTTTAAAATCATATTTAACAGTGTTTCCTCGTCGTAATATTGTAAAGCTTTTTCTATAGGGACCACTGTAAAAAAAATTCCATAATTCTAGGCGGAATGTCCTAATAGAAAGCGGCCCCTTTATGTGAGAGCTTTTCCAAACACACTGGTGCCTGTCGCTGATTTTTTTTTACTAAAACCGTGATAATGCGGCGTCATTTTAGAGAATTTTGATTCTTTTTATTTCACACATTACTTAAATTTAACCTATTAAAGGTATTTTTGATTAAATAACAATTTTTTTAATAGTGTGTTGAGCCAACTTTCTGCTCCAGAACTTCACACATCCGGTTTTGAAGCGATACATACAAATTGGAAAATAATTTAGCGAAATCAAGCTCCAAGCAAATTCGATGGCTTGGGTTATTTCGGGTATACTCAAAGATTGATGTCCTGATCCATATATTTGACGTGTCAACCATACCCAAGCATTTTCAAGATGAGTAGTTCGGTCAGCTTAATAGTTTCACATACGCTTTAACTACCCGGTATGTATGTATTGGCAAGTTATTATGTTGATAAGTCCACGGCAAAGGTCCAAAAAGGGTATGAAAGTATCGAAAGGACTCTTTTAATACACCACTGTCAGTCAATATCTGTGTTTTATTGGGAAATTTATCCACCTAAGTGTATCCGTCGTAGCATTTTACATACAATTCGCAACGGTCGATAAAAAGCTAAAGTAGAAGGTACGGTGGATGGCTGGTTGATATTTATTCGATTCTCGAATTTAATTTTGTTGGTTTTGTTGGTACGATTGATACTTGAATTGAATCTCGATGGATGTGTTCATGGATTGTTATAATTATTAATTTGATTCGTAAGACAAATCAATCTTTTTGATTCTTTTATATTGTAGTTGACCAGTTTATATTTATAAAATCTTAGATAACTCCAATTTTTAATAAATTATAAGCTGTTCTTCTGAAAAGTTTCTGACTTTTACAATTAAAAACTGTGTTCTTTGCTCAATTATTTTCTGAAGAACCTCTAAAATTCCACCTATATCTGCAATTTTGCATACCCCTTATGTCAATTAATCAATATTAACGAATTTCGATTTCCATTTTGAAAAAAAAAATCAATATCTATTGAATGAATTCCGTTTTATTTTTATTTTTGACTAAATAAGACCAATATTCGGTTTGAAAAAAATCATCTTTTTATTTAGATCTACAAAAACAGCAAATTGAGAAGGCAAGTCGCATTGGGTGGAACTGCACTATAGAGGAACTGCTTGACACTGCGCCGCAAAACATTTATGAAATTCAATGAGCTATAAGGCCAGGCGCGCACATATGCAACCTTCAGTTTTCCAGCAGTTTGGTTGCTAAAGTGAATATCATGGACTTATATGAGAGTGTGCGCACATGCAAAAACTATTCAGTCCGCGATTCGAGCAACTTAAAAGTTTGGGTCTTGGCACAAATCGATCAATCGCCCCAAATAAGTTCTTCAGTTTGTATCACACCGAACTATAATGTAACTGCGCGCACACTAAATCAAAATGTTGTCTGTGCGTTGGTTTATGTCGCTGATTGATTTTTAAGTTGCTTATGTGCGCGATCTTCGTTCAAATAGTGATTAAACTATTACGTTTCAGAAAAATTGCATGTGCGCGCCTAAGCGCACTAAGCGGCAACTGAACTTCACAAAATGTGCTGTGATAGATAGATAGATATAATTTTGTTTATGTAATTAAACAATGTTTACATGATATTATTACAAGAGTAAAATAAAATAAGTGGGCAATGGCATTGCCGTCTGCCTGCAAAAATTGCCAGGTGTAAAAAGCGAATTGAACATAGTCTATGAACAAACCCATTCACTAATCATTTCCTTTCTATTGGTGCAAAATGAATGTTCGAATTTAAAATTGCAAAAGCTGAAAAAATGAAAACAAGAAATAGGTTTCTAACATAAATTAAATATTGGTAGGTTTTTCTACTTTCTATTTTATATGAATAAAAGCTAATTATTGTTCATAATTTTGATATTTTCTTAATTTTACTTTGCAAAAGACTCTTTCATTACATGTGACTGCTGTGCAGGGGTACAATTTTTACAAAAATAAAAAAGCTATGGTCCATGCTACGTTCGATGCTACGTTTTCTTGGGAATTACTTACGGTACAATGGATAGATTCCCAATAAAACACATCTAATACATTCATTGAAGTGGACAAAAATTGAATTTTGCAGGTGCAAAATAGGAAATTGCCGCCCTCACCATCACACCTCCAACTCTGCTATGCAGCTGGTCTATATAATGAGGTTTTAAAAAGGCGATGCTACTCCGAAGTCAAGCATTTTTCGAGCCGGGTTAAGTGGTGGTTTCACATCAAGAGTTGTGAGGATTTAACGCTTTTCTTAATATAAGTCGACTTTCCGCATTAGTAAGCACACAATGTGTGCGGCCTTTCATATTTGGTCCGCGTGGCCGTGGCGTGATAGTTGTGTGCTCGCCTGTCAACCTCGTAGTTGCAGGTTGATTCCTGCCGTTGTCTGTGTGTTCATATATCACATTAAAAACCAATTCTAAAAATTGTCATAAAATAAGTTGCTGGTTTACTCATTTCATGCTGTTCAAGCATAACACTAACAGCATGTGATTGAGTAAAATAGCATACCCATTAATATGACACCAGAAGAAATAAAATAATGCGAATTATAAGAGACATAAATAAATAAGACACGGTAATTTTCTCCGCATTAGTTCAGCCGCCATACCTGGAGATAAAATCTCAATACATCGCGCCACACATCTTTCATATCCGTCTTTCTCTTCTTTCACCGGATGCCCGCGCTGTGTTAAAAACATGTAAGGGGTAGTCATAATCCCTTGAGCGCGTGCAAAATTTTATAAAAAAAAACACTTAAGCTCATTTCTTACAAATATGGATATATCTGGTCAGTTCCTGTCGATTTCTTTTTAGCTATTTTGGCAATAGATACGCCAGCGCCAGTGTAGCTTCCTTACAAGCTTTGATTTATCATTTTTCTGCCTCTGTTAATGCATTTCTTCGTCCCATTTTAGGTTATTTTTTTTTAACAAATTTTCAAAATTAACAAAAAAAAGTTTGATCAACGAAAAATATGAGTCCGCGTGTCAAAGAAAACAATCAATCTAAATGCATATTCTATTTAAGTGGCGCGAAAATATTATTTTATTTCAATGAATGTCAACATAAGGTGTAAAAAAAATATAACATAAGTATATATGGTCAGGTGAAACTAATAACTTACCAAACATTGATCGAAAAGAAACTTACCGTCATATTATCATATTAATAGTTAACTACACTCTAAAAACTGCGTGTAAATTTACCATAAAATTGTATGTAATTTTTAGTGTAAAAGTAGGTAAGTTTCGTATTTGTACACATGGAAATAGGTACAAAAAAATTGGGGGTGGTGTGTGTGTCAAGTGAAATTTATGCATAGTTTAAAAAAAAAAGTGTCTTGAACTATAAATTTTGGGAAGAAAAAGATTTAAAAAAAAATTCAAAGTGTAATTTTTCAAAACTTTAAAATTATATAATATTACTTTTTTTTGAAACTCGGGGCTGATTAATTCTTAATCAAAATCTGAAAACTATATGATTTTAATAATTCAAAATAGTTTTAACGGCCTTAAAACCACACAATTTGCATTTCGTCCCGGCAATCTCACTTGGACCCATCAGTTGGCTAGTGAGGAATTTAACAAAAAGTGCGTATTGATAGCTTTCAAGAAACACAAATTTCGTGGACTAAAGGCCGTTAAAAGCTATTTTGGATCAATAATTCAACAAGTAAGATTAAAATATAATGCTAAGTCTTCTACTTGGCTGAATAATTTTAATAGTACAGGATGGCGCACGAATCGTGCTTCAATAAGAAATTTAAATAAATTTTATTTTAATCAATGTATTTCATTAATTTATTTTTATTGAATTAAAAATTTAATTTTATTTTAAATAACCAATGGTTTTTAAAGATGATAGACCGCAAATGACTTTCACGCTCATCCACGCATATGCGGCACCTGATCAGCAAATTGTTCATTGCGGCCTGAAGGGCTGAAATTGGGATCGTCTCAATTATTGTCTTAATAGACTGCTTCAATTCAGACAAATTCCTGGGTTTCGTTTTGTACACTTCCTGCTTGACATAACCCCATACAAAAAGTCTGGTGCAGTTAGGTCAGGTGACCTTGTGGGCCAGCGGAAAGCGCAGTTTCTGGATATCAATTTGTTTGGGAATTTTCATTGGAGTTCCGCCATAACTTGTGTGGCTACGTGTGCACTTGCTTTATCTTGTCGAAACCAAATCCTGCTGAAAGGGATACGTCTTCGGCGAAGTTATGGGTAAAAAAATTATTTCAACATCTTTAAATAACTGTTCCCATTGACAGTTTGCGTTACACCGTTCTTTTCAAAGAAGTATGGCCCGACAATACACCTTGATGAAAATGCGCACCACACAGTGACTCGTTCTGGGTGCATTTTCATCTCATGGAGCATTTTTAGATTAGATTCACTTTATATGCGGCAATTTTGCTTGTTAACATTGCCGTTTAAGTCAAAATGGTCCTCATCAGACATGAACAAACAATTTATCAATGTGTTGTCTTCTTCGGTCATTGCAATAATTTTTCGGCATAATTCCAGGCGAACAGGCAAATCCTGAGGGCTTAACTTGCTTGTAATTTGGACTTTGTACGGAAACAAGTTTAAGTCATCATGAAGTATCCGTTGTAATGACCGTCTGCTAACTACAATTTAGCCCGATAAGTTTCGAGCCGAAACACTTGGATTTGCATGTATTGCCGATGCAACAGCCATGATTGTATCCTGAACCCGAACATTGGGATCTCGATGATACGGTCTTCGTTCGATGCTTCCAGATTCGGCAAATATCTTCACCAGCCTCATAATGGTTCATCTACTCGGGGGAGTACCGCCAAACTCCAGCCTAAATTCCCTTTGGACGGAAATGACGGACTGCAAAGAATGGTATCGCTGCACTATCCATATCCATTTTGCAGTATCCCAAGCATTCATTTTGATAAATCTAAATAGTAGCCTATAAAATAAAAAAAATAAGCCGATTAGTCACACTGAAAAAAGTTATTACGGTTTAGTTTTGTAGCACGATTCGTGCGCCACCCTGTAAGATATTCGCTGAATTCTAAAGATGTAAAACAACTTCCCGTCTAAGGCGACTAAAATACTCAAAATATTTATCAAGGGATACACAAACCTCTTTTGAACTCGTTGAATTTACTGCATATAGCTTAACGAGCTTTGTAAACGCATCTACTACTTCTAAGATATGCTTTCGTTTAGAACGAATACTCGGAAGAGGGCCAAAATGGTCAATATGAAGTGTATCAAATGGAATTGGATTTTTCGGTATAGAATGATGTGTTCGGTTTCTATTTTAAAATCGAGTACATAATACACTTAAGACAATTCTGAATGAAGTGTTCGACCTTTTCTCTTATTTTTGGAAACCAATAATGCAATTTAATCGGGTCAACACATTTAAAAGTAAGATTTGATAAAGTAATTTTGTAATGAATTATTATCTACATTTTATACAAAAATACTTGAGTTCACATTAATTAAAATCTACGCAAATAATGTTCTTCTTCAAAGAAAATATCTTAAAATTTTGTTTTGAAGTGCAAAAAATGAAAAAAACTCCACGATAACACTCATCATTCAAAACTCTTTTCAAAGCTCTCAAATCAAAAGCACCTCAATAGAAACCCAAGCAAAAAAAGCCGATCGAGTTAAGAAAAGGACCCGGGTAACTCTATAAGCAGCTACACAAGCCACATCAAAAGCAATTCAGTCCACCTCCACACTCAGATGTCAGATGTGAGTGTGCGCTGAGAAGGACGTTGGGTCTGCGTCCGATGCAATGAAATTTTTTTTTATTATTTAATATATTCACAGGCGTGCAAACACTTTTTAGGGAGAAGTTCTTTCAATTTAGTATGTTGCAAAAATATGACACGCTACTGATTTTGAAAAAGCTTTCCCATAAGACGTGTACTGCCTATTTTTCTGAGACAGAGTATAGTCCAAGAAAATTTTTTGGCCTTTTTTAACTCTTGAGTTGAGTTCGGTCCTGTAAAAATTCCAGTCTTTTTCTTATTTGCTCAGTGTGGAGTCTTTGAAAAGTTTTGTTGACCCCTGTTCTTCGTTCTTTAAGCTCGTCGTTCCACCAACATTGGCTTGTGGGTTTAACATTACGAGCTCATATTTGGGCAGTGGCTTTCAAAAGCCATTTTCATTTTACTAGTAAGGTCTTAACAGGAGTGTGAATGGTAGGGATTGTCGTAAGCATTTCATTCTCTCAGTTTAAGTTCAAGTTCATCCACCTTATACATATAATATGGTCATCTGATGGCTTTGTCTAAGATGCTTCAGAGTATTTTTCAGCCAGTTAGTTCCAAAAAAGCCTCCCTTTTTTGGATCGATTTCTTGCAAACTAAAAAGACAAAACTCCCTGAGTATATACATAAGCAGAATAAAATATACCTATAAATAATAATTACTCGAAACAGAATCACATAAATAGATCTTTGACCTTTTCGACAGATATTTTTCCTCACTAGTGACGCACTACTCACTTACCAGTTACAATATACAATTTACCATTATAAGCCAACGATACTGCACAAGGAAACAAAGAATAAATTATATCGTTAACAGCAATTAATAAAACGGCCCATCTGACACCTTTTAAAAAGTCGTCAACAAGCCCGACGAAGCCCTCCACTTTCTGCCTCTCAGCCATCAGCCACACACTCGGCCCGCTATTCCGTATAATACGACTTATCTGACAGGGTTGTTCAGAGATTCTATATTTAAATAATTATTTCCAGTTAATGCATAAAAATAACCCATGTGTCGTTGACGACCAACACGTCCGACGTTCGGTTGTCTGAGAAGTCAGAAGACCACTAGCCGAGCTGACATTGTTGTTGTAAATTTGAAAGTCAACAATTGCACCTTCTCTGCTGAGTGTTCGTATCAAAAAATCAGTCTCATAAAGCTTCAAAGTATACCATAACGATCGCCCCGTGTCGTCGCGTATCACCATCGTCAAAACGATCTGCGTTGTTGCAAAATTGGAACAATCGTTCTCAAGAATATTCCGTGGTCGTGTGCAGTATTTGATGAGAGCGAGCATCAGCGACATTGTCGGTGATTAACTGGGTAATTAATTGATCTAAATAAATTTATTAATTCTTTAATTACATTGTAAATTTTAATTCGCTCAACTAACTGGCTTGGGGCAGCGGGAGTAAAAGTGATAAGTAGATTTATATAAAAATGAGAATTTGACATTTTTAATTTTATTATCTTGTTTGAGAAAAATAAATAAATTGCCAATTGGTCAACTGGTTGTTGTACTCGTATAGTAGTCTTAATAAAAAATGCTAATTCATATGGATTCTTATCAAGTTGGACAAAGTAGGTAGTTACCTACCTACCTACTCACGGTCACGTTAAGAAAGGTTGAGATACCACAAGCAATTAGGGTGCAGATTCTTACTTTGTTGCAGGCAAATTCAATCTAAAGATACATACAGCAATCTCTGGCGTGGCAAGTGACATTTTATGGAATACAAAAAATGTAAATTATGTAAAGTTGGTGGACGTAAAATAGCTAAAGTTGTTGTTGTTAAATTCAAAATGTTGGAAAGTAAATAATTTAACTGTCACAATAAACGAATACAATCAACAAAAAAAAACGAATTTTAATTACGGAAGTTGCAATTAAAAATTCCATAACAGATAACAATCCAATAGTCAGTTACAGAGTTTGATAAGAAACGTACAAATTTGAATTTAAAAAATGAGCAAACTGAGCTATATATGCGAATTTGTGATAGCAATGACGCAAACCAATTCGAAGAAGAACATTATTATATTATGCTTCAGGTTTTGGCATTTGATTATTCTAAGCACGAACCTGTGTATACCTTTTATTGGAGAGATTAATCAAAGTATTGGTTTCGTGATTGTATTTAATTGAATGTGTTTAACGTAGTTTATTTTTAATAAAAATTGTATCTCAGAGAACTTCGTGTCAGATAGCTACACAGTTGTCTCTACTTGGCACTTTTTTAAAAGTATTCAAATCATTTCATTAAAAAATTACAAAATAAATAAAGAACCATGCCTAAAATGTTGTGGAAGCAAAGCACGAACTATTCGTTAAACTGCATTGACACTAGAGACTAGAAAGAGAAATGCTTTCAATGATAACCGTTAACCGTGGTTAATTTTGCAATAGTGATTTCCTCATTTTGAATTTGAGAAGTTTAAGGGTTAAGAGGATAAATTATGAACTATCATCTTATAACGTTAAATGTTTTGACAAAGCTTTATATTATGGTTGTAACCATTTTTTTAAATAATTGGTGATTTGGACTAGCTCTAAATTTATTAGGATGTAAACAGGTGCGAAATACTATTTTTGGAAAATATATCGAAAACTAAAGGGTGTTTTTCCTTACAGTTACTACAGAGAAAATAGAAGAAAAATAATAAGATTTCTCTATGGTTTTCATCCAATAAGGAAGTCTTATTAAAACCATAGAGATAATCTTATCAAAATGTTGATTATCGTTTTATGGGATATCCACATATTTTTGAGAAGATATCTTATTAAGCTTCAATATGACTTCTTAAAACAATAAGAAAAACTTATTGAAAAGTATGAGCAAACCTTTTTGAAATGTTTTGACATGTGAAAATCTTTTACATACAGTAAGAAGCTCTTATTGACGTATTATTGAAAAGGAGTGGAAATCTCACAGAAACAATAAAACGAACTTATTCGGTTAAGTCGGTGTGAAATAATGTGAATGAAGAAATTTAAAACTATATTTTGCAAATTCATGTCTTTTACTGCTTGATTCATTTAAAGAAAAGACGAAATGTAAATATTTTTTAAAACTATTTGTTGTTTTTTTTAATAAAAAAAAAGTAACACGAGATAAAATGGAACACTTTTTCTTGTAGCCTTAAGTAGTACAATACTTCATAATAAAATTACTATTATTACTTACTATTATTATTTACTATTATTACTTACTATTACTATTAACATAAATAAATACATTTTTATTTGAAAAAGGAACGTGTTTTTTTAAAAAGCCCTGTTTATCAATTGCATTGAAACGACTAGCGCTCTTATTAGCCACACAAGTTTGTTGTTGTTTATTCGGGTTATTTCTTATTTTCTCCTTACTCCTTTATAAGCCAACATTTTTGTTGTTCATATAAGGAGGGAGATTTTTTATGTGAAAGATTTTGACACTGGTCATTTTTATTTGTATTATATTCAGAAAAAAAACCTGCATTAGGTTGGATCTGATCATGTGGGCTCGGTGGCCTGATGCGAAGTGCGTTGGCTACTAAGCTGCTGGTCATGGTTCAATACACGATGAAGGCACAAGAAGTTTTTCAATTAAAATGAAAAAGTAGACCAGCACCACTACTATAGTTTCAGCCAAAAAAATTGAGAAAAAACTTGGTGGTAGCACACTCAAGTTGTTGTTGGGAATTCAAAGTCATTGAATGTAGGAACAACAATAGCTTGAGAATTATTTACACTTCAAAATGCGGCAGTTGTGCTTATTGACGTTGTCAAATATATTATTCATGAAGTCATAAAATAAATAGTGTTTAATGTTCGTATTAAATTGTCTTGGCTTTCAAATTCGGCTGAATCTATATAAATATATAAAAGAAAGTCGTGTTAGTTACACTATTAATAACTCAAGAACGGCTGAACCGATTTGGCTGAAAATTGGTGAGGCGGTAGCTTAGAACCAGGAGACGGATAAAGGATACTTTTTATCCCGTTTGACCGCGCTCCGTGTAACGTGCCATAAGACGTCAAAGAGAATGCAGGTCACTATAAAACGTGGTATAACAAAAACGTATCTGACACTGAATAACAAAACGCAAATGACAGCTGAACGTAATTTTGTCTATGGTCAAGTATGGTTAAAAATTTGGCAATTATACATTTTTTCAGAAATCAATAATCAGTAATAATCACGGAACGCTTTGCTTGAGACACTACGGATTATTAATGGTATAATATTTCCAACATAGCATACTGCATGTGAATAACTCAATTTACTAGAAAACGATACCCGGGATTTGACAATCATTGAAGCCATTATCGCTGTGTCTCCAAGTCAGATACGCACATTATTTGCTAACATCAATTCGACATGCTTTCTATCGAATCCATCTAACCTGTGGTACAAATACCAGGATAATATGTCGGAAGATATCTTACATCAAATTCGTGTCAGTTCCAGAAATCACGATATTGAGATGAATGAGAAAATACATAATCGGGCTTTATTCTTCATCGAAGACATGTGTTACCTCATGTGCGGTAGTTTATTAGTCAGGTTATGTATGCCAGTGCGAAATCGTGAAATGAATGAAACATTTAATCGAGAATTGGAACGGGAACGTGAATATGATAACACAATAAAATGAAGTTTGTGTTACATAAGTGAAGGCTATTGATGATGGAAATGGTGGTTTATATTTTCTGGATGCCCATGGTGGAACTGTAAGACATTATTCTGAAATAGCAGCCATTTGTTAGAAATATCCCGTACTGCTCAATCTGCATTAAAATTTTCGTTCAATCTTCAAACTATTGAAGAACCAACATGTACTATTTGCAAGCAACTCAGCAATGGACAAAGTTTTATCAGCATCAAAAATCATTATCTGGGACGAAGGCACAATGGCGCAAAAACGTGCATTAGAAGCATTTAACCGAACATTAAAAGATCTACGCAATGACTCGAGATGTTTCGGAAGAGCAATGATTTTACTGTCTGGCGATTTCATCCAAAGACTGTCAGTTATTCCAAGACCAGGGCCTGCCGACGAAATAGCATCAAATCATCGAATCTATGGCGGTATGTGAAGAAACTTCAGCTCACAACAAACATGAGAGTTGCATTTCTTAGGCCCGTTTGCTGATTCGAATCATAAATATTTATGTTCAACTTAAAACGCTTAGGGGATACTTTTTCATCTACGTAAACTATCACATAAGTGCTTAAGTAGAACTTAAATGCTTAAGTTGTGTTTCAGCAAACGGGCCTTGATGATACATCTGCTTAAGATTTCTCTGAGCAATTTCTGAATATCGGTAATGGTCGAGATCCTTTCGACGAATCGAGCGGATTGGTTTCATTTCCTCATAATTTCTGTAACTTTGTCTCATCAAAAAACGGATCCGTGGTAATCATGCTTCGAAACATAAGCCCCAACAAAAACTGTGCAAGGGTACGCGTTTGGTGTTAAGCAAATTGATGAACAATATGATATACGCGACAATACTCAAAGAAAAACTCGAAAGTAATGAAGTTCTCATTCCGAGGATCCCGATGATCCAAATCATAATGCCGCTTGAGCTTAAAAGACTTCAATTTCCGATCCTTCTTGCATTCGACATGACCATTAACAAATCACAAGGTCAGTCCTTGAAAGTTTGGTTTGAATCTGGATTATGCATGTTTTTCCCATGGTCAATTATATGTATAATGAGTCGGAAGGTCATCTGAGTTGTTTGTTCTAGCGCCTGATATTAACACCAAAAATGTCGTGTATTACAAGGTACTTAACGAAGAGGGCAACCAATGCACCAAAATACATAAACAATAAAGAATCATCAAAATACTTAATTTTATTATTTGTATTTCCTAATAAAAAATTGAACTTACTAAAATCCAAAATCTGCTTATTTATTGAATCGAGGGCGGAACAGGGTTCGCCGGGTCAGCCAGTTCATTAAATAAAATCAGTTTCGACTACTCTCATTTTCATTTGAATTCTTTTGATTATATTCCTTGTGTATTAATTTTATTTCATTGTCGACCGTCACCGAATTTGCAAGTCTCGAAGAAAACCAAATCAAGTAAAATTAATTTGAATTACAACCTTTAAAATAATTTTGAAATACTTTTATTTGGAAATAAACGTCTTACTTGAAGATCGTTCTGTTTTTTTTATTGGAACATAAAGAGTTCAGCTGGCGCATCGATAGACGTGTAGCCATTCAACTAAAGATGAGCTTCATCGCTGAACAATTTTTTTTTGTGAAAATTGGGATCAACAGAAATCTTTTTTCTAGCCCCTTCTAAATAAATCTGTACCGATGCAAACCCTACTTTTAGGATAAATCACAGGACAGATGACAAAATGGCTGCCAATGAGTGCTGCCTTATTCAATTTCAAATACCTACCGAAAATCTTTTTATAATTTACTCAGAATTTAACTACTTAAAATTAACAAATTAATTTTCTTAAAATAAAAAACAAAACTGTCTTTTTGACAAACGTAGATCTGCATTGCCATTATACGAATCCTATAAGTTCGGTGACAAATCGAAAATAGCATTGCCATGCATTTGGAAGAATTCTT
The DNA here is from genome assembly GCA_910595825.1 of Philhelius pedissequus. NCBI lineage: Eukaryota > Metazoa > Arthropoda > Insecta > Diptera > Syrphidae > Philhelius > Philhelius pedissequus. The sequence goes on along the minus strand of OU343161.1, from coordinate 100,048,879 downwards.
TATACTTCAATAGAATAGATGCGGTATGAAATCTATACTTTGTCAAACATATTAATAATAGAGCATTTCATACCACGGTAGTGCCCAGCCAGGTTCTGGCATTACACCCTTTATTTACAGGAACAAGCTCAGGCATTTTTCTTTTCCCCTCTATCTTTAGTACCAATGAAGTCAGAAACTTCAAATTCCGAATATTTGCACCGGCGTCTCGCCAAATTTCAGGTTGGTAGCGTAAGTGGTTCCTGAGATAATAAGGCCTCAAAATTCATAAAAACTGATTACTCACTAATAGATCATTAACATTATGGGGCACTTCCCGACATCATAGAATCTTGTAATTTTGCACAGAGCTAGAAAAAGGAATAACTCGAAATTTGAGATTTTTCATTTAGGAGGCGTGGTATCCACCCTTTTTCTGAAAAAGGTTTAAATTATATGAAGCACTTCTACTTTCAGTATCTTTCGAGATTTTGACATGGCAGACTACACGTATTAAGACCTTTGCAAAAAGGAATGACATCCGACCAAAAACATATATGCTAAAAAAAGAGCCTAGTTCTTCTATACAGAAACCTCTTTATTAAAAGTGAGCTGTGCAAAGTAGTAAGACCAAAGTAAGTCAAGTTATTACTTCATGAAGTTATAATGAAAAAATAATTAAAGTAGAACAATATTGAAAAAAATACAAATTAAGAAATAAATTTTATTATTTAACGAATACTGACTAAGTTTTGGTCAATTCACTGGTGAAGTTTTTAGAACCTTTGGATTTGAGCATAATTAAAAGAAGACAAGTAAACCCACCAAAATTTAGTTAGTATTCATTAAATAATAAAAATATAATTTTCTTGAAAGAAAACTTTCATTTTTCAAAAAATAATGAAACGTGCAAATTTTTAGAAAATATAGTTTGAATTAAAAATGGGTTTGAACGCTTAGAATATTTAATTTAAAAATCATAAACACTTTATTTTATGATAATATTTTAAAGTAAATAATTTTAAAATATCAGCGTTTTGTATATGACATTCAAAAAAAATTTAATTAATTAATTCTTGTAAGATGTTACAGAGCAAACACTGTCATTTTAAATTACTTGTTGGGTATTATTTGTATTTGTATTATTAAAACTGTTTCGGAGTTTCAATTTAAGTGCTCCTCTAAACAATATACGAGCGATTAGGAACAATGTACATGACTGAATATAGAAATGGGAGAGAAATGCGTTAAACATTAGAGTGGTTCAGCTAAAGAAAAATCTCTCTACACTGAACCAAATCCTTACGTAGAACCAAGGAAAAACTTCGTTGAGACAATTAAAATTTCGTTGGGCTAACGAAATTGCAGTCGATGAAGCGAATAATATTATTTTCAGTGTACTTAAGAGTAAGTCCGAAGTTATGTTCAATGATAAACTGATGAGGAGTATTGGGGTTTAATAATTTTAGAGGGATGAATGCAACTGTCAATTTCATTAGGACATTGTGTTGTACATATCATACTAAGGTCTTGTACAATATACTAGTACGTAATTACTATACTTTTTATTTTGACAAGAGCTTTAGTAGGTTATCAAGCTTTTATATTATTCTAAATGTTTTCTTCATTCAATAAACATTCTTTTATTATTATACAAAGTTTTAATAGTTAACTGGATTAATAATTTTTCATCGTTAAGAAAACTTTGCTCTAAAAAAAACAACCGCTTGCAGTCCGGAAGTGCCGGCAGAAGTGAAAACTTAAACATTAACGCTGTGCATTTTTCATCTTGACTTTTGAAGTTTTACTTTCCTATATTTATTAAACACACTGAACGATGCTATACAAATCTATGCCTTTGCTTTGCCTTTAATATTCCTTTAGAACCGATAACTACAGAAATATCTACCTACATTTTGTACCTTCTTCCATGTGTATTATGAGTCACATTTCACCCGGGTTTTCATCTAGTAGATATAGAAAGGTATACTATTTTGTTTTGCCGCTATTTTGGTAAACATTAGTCTTGACAGTTCACATTTGACAGTCGTGAAGTGGAAAAAATATTCGATAAACCAACGTGTTTTAATCGTTAAAACATTTTATCAAAATCAATAATCGATTACTGTGACGATGAGAAAGTTACTTGAAATTTTTGGGAGAAACAACGTGCCAACAAAACCACTATTTATCGTGTAGTGAATGATTTCGAAGAAAAAGGGTCTGTAGGTGATATGCCCAAGCATGGACCACTGCGTACAGCAAGATCGGCTGAAAACATTATTGCTGCTCAAGGAAGTGTTCAAAACAATCCAACAACCTCAATTCGACGCCGTGTTCAGGAGCTTGGTCGTCAAAGAACAACTTTGGCCACAATTTAGCACAAGGATTTACATTTTTGCCCATTTAAGATTCAGTCGACACAAGAGCTTCTTCCACAAGAACATTTACGCCGCCATACATTATACCAATGGGATGTTACAGCTAGCCCATGACAACCCCTCATGAAAAAATTATAATGAGTGACGAGGCACATTTTTATTTGAATGGATGTGTGAATAAACATAATAGTCGGTTCTGGGATGTAGAAAGCCCTCAAATTATTCATCAGTCACATCTGCATCCATTAAAAGTTCGGTCAGGAGGAATCATTGGACCTTACTTCTTTGAAAATGAAAACTTCGTAACTGTAACTGTGAATGGGGAGCGATATCGTGATAAGAATTAAAACTTTTAAACGCCACAACTGAATGCTTTGGGCTTGATTAACATGTGGTATCAACAAGACGGTGCCACATCGCATATAGCCAGGATTACAATGGAAATACTGCGAGACCTCTTTCCAGAACAATTTATATCAAGAAATGGTGATGTTAATTGGCCTCCACGGTCGCCTGATTTGACTGCTCCGGACTTCTTTTTGTGGGGATATCTGAAAAGTAAGGCTTATGCAAACAAACCAGATACGCTTGAACAACTCAAACAAAATATTCGTGATGAAATTAATGAAATACCGCGTGAAATGTGTGAGAATGGAATGAAAAATGTGCTCAAAAGGACTCGCATTTGTGAGACTAATACAGGCGGACATTTACCTTTACCTACAAGTTAAGCATTTGTAAAAAAAATAAAAATTCTAACAATCAAACATGAAATTTCGATCATAGAGAAGCCTAAAAAGTGATCGACAAAAAATGTCTGTATGTCACTCTGTCCGTCCCTCCTAATTTACATAATTAAAATAATCAATTTGTAGGTACCTATATGTAACAATTCCTTCCTTCATTAGACTAAGATTGAAGGTAATATTACCTCACTAGGCTGCCTACCTACTAACAGCGTCAGTGGTTACCTACACTAAAGTTGTTAGCTACAAGAGCAAGCTCTTACGATACAGTGGAGCATTTTATTCATTAATAGAGGTGCTTTGTTTAATTTCCATATTTTAAACACTTTGAGTATGTTTCTTTATTCATTCTGGGATGTCCACAATATTCGGAATATGGTACGCGTTTCTTTATTCCACGGAATATTCCCGATAAACTATTTTGTTGTTTTTTATTTAATCTTGAACGTTTGGAATGCATTATTTTTATTTCATGTGAAACACGGAATGAAAAGAATATTCTCGGAATATACCCGTCATGTGAAAGCCAAACAAGCAACAAAATAACACCAGCCAAAGACTTAAACCAAGCAAGTGACCAAACTGGATTACCAAAATTTTGTATATTTTTATTGCTGAAATAAATTAGCTTTAAACAATAATTAAGTTTAAGTGTTAATTAAATAATAAATCAATAATATTTAATTTTTATTATTTCCCATAGAGATACCTGTATTTTATCATCATCAAATATCTTTCAAACAGCAGATTAATATCATCTTTTTACTTGCGATATACATAAGTACTGTAGGACAAGTTTTGCATTTTGAGAAAAAATCGAACTCGAGATTTTAATCAAAGTTGACATTACGATGATAGAGAACACCAAAAAAGTGTGTCCCGCAATTCCGTCTGTCTGTCTGTCTCTCTGTCTGTAGAACGATCTATAGCCTAAACAACTGAACCGATTTTGTTAGAACATGGTGCTTAGGCGTTTTAGGTGATTGTCCAAAATAAATTTTTGAATCGTTGTTTTAGCCCCAAAAATAACGGTACTTGCCATACAACCATTTTATTGATTTTCGAATTTCTCCTAAACGGCTCATCGGAATTCAATCAAAATGTTTATACAGGAGTAGCTTAAAATTCTAAATAATACTGCATTTCAAAATTCTCGAAAAATAATTTTTTTTGGATTAAAAAAAAAATATTTTTCTTTTGAAAATTCTGACTTTGAAAACGGATGGACGATTTTTTCTGAAATTTTGTTTTTGAATTATATTATTTAATATTTAAAATTTCTATAGCAATTTTTTTGTTTGATAAAATTTAAGAATTTGTATATATAAAACATTAAGTGAAAAACGACTTTAAAATACATTTAGCTGTTGCTATTATTAATCTTTTGCATATAATTATAATGTGATCGAACATAGGAGCAAGTACGTGTGATCCAGTGGTGAACGCCAAAAAGTGGGTCCCCAATTCCGTCTGTCTGTCAGTCTGTCTGTCTGTCCTTAAGTCTACAGCTTAAGCGGTTGGATAGATTTGCTTCAAACTTGGTACATATTGTTTTTTCGGTAATATGCCCACACTTTTTTTTTAAATTTTTTAAGACGACAAATAACAGTAGCTCCCATACATTTTTTTTTGCCAAAAACAAAAATATTATTTTTCTCAAAAACGGAAAGGGTACCTCTTGATATTTTTTTTTTTTGGAAAAATAGTTATTTTTGGTACCTCTAGTAGAACCATTTTTTTGGTTTTCGATTTTCTCGGAAACCGTTAAATTGATTTTTTTGACATTTTTTACGCAGAAGCTCCTAGAAAGTTTAAACATTAGTTTTTTTTTGAAAACTCAAAATATCGAAAACGACTCAATAGATTTTTTCGAAACGTCGTATTTGGTGGTTTTTTGACAATATGTTGTAATAATTCAAAAAATAATTTTTCTAAACTAAAAAAAAAACAACGGTACATCCCATACAAATGTTAAAAAATGGTTAGGAAAAAAATGTATTTCTCGAAAACGGCTCCAAGAATTTTTATAAAAAAAATTGTTTGTTCACAAATTAGTAAAGTTCACTTTCAAGTAAAATAATATTTTTTTGCGTATTTATTAACAGTACTTCCCATAGAACCTTTTTTCATATTTTCGATTTCGACTTTCTCAATATTGGATGAACCGATTAAAATAATTTTTTTCATACAAATGCTCCCCAAAATTATTTATAAAACTGCATACGAAAATTTTCAAAAAAAAAGTTTTTTCGATTTTTAAAATAAATGATAGATGAAAAATCGATTTGTCAAAAACCAGTCACAATAATATCTTCAAAATGGATTTTCAATTTTTTATTCTAAATATTTTTTTTTTTAATTTTATACATAAAAAATGAATTTATAAAAAATAACCGCTCTAACGATTTTTGAATTTTTTTTTTGATATATTCTTATCTATCCTTGAATTCAAACTGCATCTTTGTTTTCGTTTGCGTACGTCACTGAAAACTAAATACAATGTAGGCCCTCATACATTTATATATAGGTACATATGTGCTTTAAGAATAAATTATGAAGTTGTATGTATATATCTACCTACCCACCTACATCCTTCATTTTCATTATTATATATACTTGTTTACATACTTAGGTTCCATCAATATGTATTGTAGATACATTTTACTCTCCTAACGTTTATAATTAAAATCATTAACTTAGATTTAAATATATTTACATCTGTTGGTATGTAACAAACAAAAAAAAATTATAATTTACAGTGAGTAATAGCTGTAAATTTTATTAAGGTCGTTATACATCGATCAAAAAATAATGCGTCTTAGAAAGGTACTACAGCATCTAACTGATGAGCCCAACTGTAGTACCTGGGCGAAACGCATTTTAAACTAACGGTCACAAAAAAATGGCTTTTAATGCACACAGTCCACGAAATCAAAAACAAAAATAATATAAACATATTGTTTGCGTTTTATTCAATTAAGTACCTATGTAACTATTACTTGAATCATCCATTCGACAATTCATTATACTAAGAATCAATGTAATCTTACCTACATAGGCTTTAAACCTGCATATGATAACTACACCTAACTAACTAAACCTAAATGGTTAGCTACATTTAAGTTGTTAGCTACAAGAGCAATTACGTACGATCCAGTCGTGCGTTTGATTTCTATTCCGTATAGTATTTTTGTTTCTTTATTCATTCCATTCTGAATATTTTAGATGAACATTTCGTCTTTTCCATCCATTCTATTCTTATACAGAATAAATAAAGAAACACACGAATCTTACGAGTAAGTATACAGACAGTCGGTCAAGCCATCAGCAGTCACCACCATATAAGAAATCGATGCGACTAGGAGGCTCTAATACAAACACACTCGCGCACTCGAGCAAGCTCGTGGTAGTTCTACTCTCCCACCGTCTTACGAATTTTCGATCAGGGTCACGTTAACTGACGCGAATTTAACATTTTTTACCCATCCCAAAAAGTGCACACCGCCGCTAAAGAAGTTTTCACTTCACAAATAGCAATAAAACAATAAAAGGCATGAAACATTCCGACGGTCTTCAAGAGATGAATTTTAATAGATCGATACTATAGCCTATAAGCTGATTTAATGATTTTATGCAAGCTTGTTACTTGCGTCTTATATTATTCTCTATAGAGGGCGACGGTACTTGTCATATAATAGTTATACAAAAGCTTAATTATCTTAAAAACGGCTCTATCAAAATTATGATAAAAATAATTCTGTGATTTCGATTGTAATCATATTTGTCTCTAAACTTTTTTTTCCCAACAACTCTCTATGAAAAAAATTATATGAATTCACTGAAGCCAAAATGCATTCTTCGAATCCTACGATATTTTGAATGGTGCGATAATTCCGAATTTTCGTGGGATCGATTTGTTAACACAATGTGATCAAGTTTGTTTCCTTTATGTTTAAACTTTTGAAGGGATGTCCAATACTCTCTCTTTCTAACAGAACAACAACTGTGAAAAATGAAAGAAAAAAAAAACAAAAGCGAAAACGAAGAAGTAAACAGTTGATCCCTGTAAATTTTACAGTGTCCAAATTTATTTTTCACCTATTTTACTAACGTTAGCTTTTTTATCAAAATTTATTTTATTTAAACAACCTGTGAATTTAAACAAAAAAAAATGAAACCAACAATTTTAATTTGCTCGTAAAAATATTTGTTCTTTAATTCTACAGTATTAAATATTATTTGGTTTTTTTATTTTAATTAAACTAAATCTAAAAAAGTTCGTTTCATAAATAAATAAATACATCGTCATGTTTTCGTCAAAAGATGTTTGATTAACATCGCAGACATAGAATATCAATTAGGCAGAAGAAAAGTCTTAAGAATAAAAGAAGAAGAAGTAAGAATGTCCATCAACAATTGTCCTTTTTTTTATAATTTAAAGTCGCCAAACTATCAAATTAACTCCAACTTTAAGATGAACTACTGTAACTGGACGAAGGTGAGCTACCGCTCGACGATGACGAAGAACCCGATGTACTTCCCGATGAATACGAGGAGCTGCTTGGATAGTACGAGCTGTAGGCCAAGTTATGGGCTGATCCAGAGTGAGTTGAGTCCCATCTGGCATATGGGCCCCCGCTCATTGGCTCCCAACTAGCTGGATCATAAGAAGAAGCAGTGGTACTGGCAATTGGAGCACCATAGGCAGTCATTGGCTCTGATGGTGGCATTGGCATCATTGGCATCATGTTCATCTTCATACCTCCCAATTTCTTAACCAAATTGTAAATCAGGAATCCAAGTACCAGCTTGATGGCAATTTTCGACAAAATCAAGGCCTTCGTTGCCTTAAGTCCCACCAACATAACAATCAGGGGCATCAGCAGTTTCATTTTAAGCTTCATCAATAACAGAACTGGCAAAAGAAGCTTCTTCTTTAGCAAGAGTCCGCGAGCTACATTCGGGAGTGGAAGAAATTACATTACAAACAAAAAATACACAAAACCATAATCCGAATGCGGCTAACCTTCACCATCGGTTGGTAATTCCAAGTCAAATCCACGATCGGCACGATAGGTCATCACGGAACTTTGGAAGAATGTCTGAGGCAATTGCAGACGGAATTCGTTTGTGTTCAAAATCCTACCCACACGATCCACAATCACTTTTTCGATTTTATCCTCGGAAAAGGACCTTCCCTCTTCCTCTTTGACTCCAGCTACACTATCCAAAAAGATCAACACTCGTTCCTTCATGCAATGCATGGCATCAGCATGGAAGCAATTGGCCACAATGTTCGAGATCAATTCCTCGCTAGATCGAATTCTCGGCTCAATACTGTACACCGAATTGTCAATGGCTGCCGCATTGGCAAACGTTACCACACAACCAATCAAAATCAACGAGGACACTCGGAATGCCATGTCTTATTGTGATGGATGACAAAAACCGAAATAAAAAAAAAATCGAAAGCAACAAGGAAAGGGACACTCCGAATCGATCGCGGGCGCACTTTATCAATAAGCTGTTGAGCGTGGACAATCTGTGAATGATATCAAATTGTTGGGGAGCCCTTGATTTTATACTGCCGCTCCCAAAAAAACTCAGTGGTTGGTTTTCTACACCAATTTTTTTTTTTAGCCAGCAGTATAGTCTCTTTTGTCATTTGCAGATTGCAGCTCACCTCGTTGACCAAAAAGCTTTAGGAGTACTCAATCAATCGGTAGCTGCATTGCAAGAGCGCCGCGTTCCTTTTCGTCTTCATTTTCCATTTCCACTGATGGCCAAGAGAGTTGTGAGCCCCGATTATAGTCAAAGTAAACCCCTACCTCTAAGCTAATTAGTATGCTAGATGGGCTCTCGGTAAGCCAGCATTGGATCTCACCCAGTTGCAAGCCTCCACGAACGATAATTAGCAGTTTCCCTTGTGTTGGCCCTAACAACACGCACTCTATGCCTTAAACGGCCTAAGCGACGAGTTCTGTCCAAAAAACCTATTGTCAAATATTTCGATGTACCTTGCGCTTGCTTCAACGCAAGGCTTTGTAGGTACGTCCGTAATCCGTAACGATTTCGCTGCTTGCGTCTTGTTTAGGTAGCCATCGATCGAGCGCGTCGTCGATCATATTCAATTAATTTATTGATTTCATTTTTATTCGCGCATTATGGAATTGTTTTCCACTATCGGTTATTTGGACTAATTTTTTGTTTTTGATTTGGAATATCGATTTGGGCGATGTTTATTTATTTTCATACGAGACACTTTTATGGCTAAGACGGTCAATGGGTTGGTATTTATGACGTGCTTACTACTTATTTGAGAAACAAAAAGTGCAAGTGAATTTCTCTTAATTTTTTGTTGCGACCAACTGGCTATGACGAATGGGTTTGATTTTAGCGTAAATGTGCCAGGAATTTAGAGCTTAATGTTATTGGTTAAGAATATTAACTGTAAATGTTAAAATGGAGTACATTACGTAACATGGTAGTATGAGTTGTTCATAAATTTGGCGCCTTTAAAATATGTAGGTACATGTCTGAAGGATTAGGTATTGAAATATTCAATTTTGAAATTTGAACTTACAATGTATACAAAACTAGCTCACCCTACGGACCCTATTTGACAAAAAATAGAATAAAATCAAATATTGATTTCATTGAATTTGAATTTGAAATTATATTGAAATAAGAAAAAATTAAATACATGACTGGGTCGCATGTACTTACTCTTATGTTCGATCACATTGTATTCCAAAGATTCTTAATAGAAATGGCTAAATATATTTTTAAAGCCGTTTTTTACTTAATTTGCTATTTTTATAATTTTTTTTTTTAATTTTTCTAAAAAAAAATTGGTAGATATGACATTTTTAAATATTTAATAATATAAACTTAAAACCAAAATTTCAGAAAAAATCGTCCACCCGTTTACGAAATATTTAACTTTACAAAAAATAATTTTTTTTTTCAAAAATAAAAAAAAATAAAAAAAATTTTTTACAATCTTAAAATACAGTATTATTTTGAATTCGCAGAGCCTCCTGTATTAAAATTTGGGTTGAAATCCGTTGAGCCGCTTATGAGAAAGCAGAAAATCAAAAAAATGTTGTTGGCGGCTACGGTAAACAACAAAATATTAAAACAAAAAAATGATGGCAAAAATGTAAGGAATACCCAAAATAGTGCACACACTTTTTTTTACCAAAAACGTTAGAGCCATTTTCAAGATAATTAAGATGGTAGAAAAAGTTATATGGCAGGCTTCGTTAGTTTTGGACCTAAAAAACGATTAAGACATCTATTTTAGACAATAACCTAAAACGCTTAAATACCAAGTTTGAAGAAAACCGCCTTATCCGTTTAGGCTGCCGAGCGTTATACAGAAAGACAGACAGACGGTATTATGGATACACTTTTTTTGTGTTCTCTATCATCGTAATGTCAAGTTTGATTAAAATCTCGAGTTCGATTTATTTCCAAATGCAAAACTTGCCCGTTAGTACATATATAGTAAGTAAAAAGATTGAACAATGATTTTGTATTCAATTTAAGTCTGCATGATACGCACATGTGGTCTATGCTCCCATGGATGGTTTCCCAGGTTTTCCAGGTTGGGAACATGTCACATACAGTTGATGATATGATAAGCAATATATTTCTAGAAGATTTATGTCCCACACCTCCCGCGAAATAGTGGTTTTAGCAAGATTTTTTGAATACAAAAAGTGCTAGAAATAAAATGCACGACTGGATCGTACGAACTTGTTCTTGTAGCTAACATTTTTAATGTAGCTAACCATTGAGGTTTAGTTAGTTAGGTGTAGTTTATTTGTTATTATAATGAATTGTCGAATGGGTGGTTCAAGGAATAGTTACATAGGTACCTACCTAAAAATGTATATTTAAATCTAAGTTATGGATTTTAATTATGTAAGTTAGGAGAGTTAAACGTATCTACATATATATGCATATTGATGGAACCTAAGTATGTAAGCATGTACATATAATAATGAAAATGAAGGATGTAGGTGGGTAGGGAGATATATACATACAACTTCGTAATTTATTCTTAAAGCACATATGTATATATAAATGTATGAGGGCCTACATTGTATTTAGTTTTCAGTGACGTACGCAAAAATTCGTGAAAAGTGAATAATAATAAGGTAGAAATAAATGGATAATACACATATTTAAATGTTTTTATATTGCTTAGTCGTTATAGCTTGAGGGAAAACAAAGATGCAGTTTGAATTCAAGGATAAATAAGAATAAAAATCGTTGGAGAGTTTTTTTAATAAACTAATTTTTTATGCATAAAATTTTGAAAATATTTTTAGAAAAAAAAATTGAAACGACATTTTGAAGATATTATTAATATACATATAAAATTCAAATTTCAAAAAAATTCTGTGACTGGTTTTTGAAAAATCGATTTTTCAAAAAAAATTTGTATTTATTTTTCAAAAATCGAAAAACGTTTTTTTGAAAATTTTAGTATGCAGTCTTGTTAACAATTTTAGGGAGCATTTGGATAAAAAAAAATACTTTAATCGGTTCATCCAATATTGAGAAAATCGAAAATACGAAAAGTGGTTCTATGGGAAGTACCGTTAATAAGTACGCAAAAAAAATATTTTTATACTTGAAAGTGAACTGTACTAGTATTTATAAGAACACACAATTTTTTTTATAAAAATTCTTGGAGCCGTTTTCGAGAAATTTTTTTCTTAACGGTTTTTTAACACTTGTGTGGGAGGTACCGTTGTTTTTTATTTAAAAAAAAATAGTTTTTAACTATTCAAGATAATGTCAAAAATAAACCAAATACGAAGTTTTGAAAAAAATGTATTGAGTCGTTTACGAAATTTTGAGCCTTCAAAAAAAAATTAATTTCCAAAAAAAAAATTTTTTTGAAAAATTTTGGTATACAGTAAAGTGTTTAAACTTTCTAGGAACTTTCTTTGGAAAATCGAAAACCAATAAAATGGTTGTACTAGAGGTACCAAAAATAACAATTTTTTTCCAAAAAAAAATTATCAAAAGGTACCCCTTCTCTTCGTTAATGAACTGATTTTTTTTTTACAAAAACCGTTGTAGCCGTTTTTGAGAAAAATAAGATTTTTTTTGGGGGAAAAAAAGTATGGGGGCTACTGTTATTTGTCGTCTTAAAAAAATGAAATAAAGTGTGGGCATAATACCGAAAAAATATTATGTACCAAGTTTGAAGCAAATCCACCGAACCGTTTAGGCTGCAGACTCGAGGACAGACAGACAGACAGACGGAATAGCGGGACCCATTTTTTGGTGTCTCTATGATCGTAATGTCATGTTTGATTGTTAGAAAAAAAAATTTTATACGAATACATAACTTGCCTTATAGTACGTCTAATCGAAAGCAAAAATGCTAATTTTTTTTTGGAAAAAAACTGCCAAAAATTTTGCCAACTCAGGAAATCCTGTAAATATGTATATTGTATATGCCTGGACCAATCGAACTTGTCTTAGGGTGACGTTTTAAATACGTACAGAGTGTATATTTTTTTGTAGTTTTTTTTACTTAATTATGTTGAATTTTAAATAATTGTCAAAAAAGAAGTTGTTTATGTAGTTAAGTTTATTTTAAAAAAAAGGAAATAACCTTACAAATAGTTATTAATCCATTTCGCAACTCAAAGAAACAAAAAAAAAATCAGGTACCAGAATATGTTAATCTAATGGAGTTAAATGTATTTATATAAATCTTTTACTCAAAAGTTTTTTTCCTCCATTTAAAGCACAAAAATATCACAAAATTCTTGTTCTTCTTCTATGGTAAGATAAGGGTTTGATAGGCAACTTGTTGGATTATATTAGGAGGAAGAATGAAGGTATCACAACGTTCTTCAGATAAATTCTCTCGGATAAAAAGTTTAGCAAATCAATTTTCATTCGATTCCTTCGTTGATACTTTACAACATTCATCAATGAATTGACAAAGTTTGATAAGTCTCTGTAAGGGTTTTCATTGGATGCATCGGTGACCCTATTTACCTTGAACTAAAATTCAACAGTATTTTCAATATTCTTCCATTTATTTGGATTTATGTTGTCCATTACGATTAAATTTTGGAAATAATTTCAGAATTCATGTTTTTTATCTTTAGAAACATGTTTAATGGTTGTATGTAAATCCGCAAACATTTTTTAAAACACAAGACATTTACTTTCTTTAAAATTCGTAGATTTTGTGAAGTTCGCGATGAAGGCTCTGTAATGAGCGATACATATATATGTTTGATTGAGTTTTAACTTTTTTAAGCAATATTTTATTTTAGGCTTGAGAAATATGAATACCTGCTAGATTTCACGCTAAAACCAAATTTCCTGCTAAAAAAAACTGCGGACAGGATAAAAAAAAATGGTAAAAGCAAACTTTTCCCGCTCAATTTAGCAACCGAAAATCGGTTGCAGTGAAGGAAATTCGCGGAATAAGGCATTCTTCCCTTTTGAACTGCCCTTTCAAAATCCTTGCCACCAAAACATAGTTTATTAGCTTCGACACAATCAGCCGGGTTCCATTACTTTTTTAAACGCATATGATAAAGCGGGAATTGCCAAGAGTTAAGAAATTTCATTGGATAAATAACCTAAAGTTCGGTTATTGGGCTGTCAGTTGATGTTGTTACCGCAACACATAGATCAATGTTGATCCGTTGTATTATCCTTTTGGAAAAAACCCATCCTAAAAACGGTTATGGTTTGTTTCGTTTTGTTCATCTCGTCTTTGTAAAGGGTTATCCATTTTGCGGTTTCAAAAGTATAGGGCTGGAATTCGACATCTGTCAAACTAAGTTGCATTTACGAAAATGGATCGCTTTACTATCGCACAACGCATAAAATATATTAAAGCCTACTACAAAAATCATGATTTTGCCACAGCCACATATCGTGCTTTAAGAGGAGATTATGGTTTACATAATCGTCCAACTACGCAAGCAATTAGCAAAATTGTGAAGAAATTTGAAGAGACTGGATTGGTTACAGATATTGTAAGGCCTGTGCATCATCGTTTCGCTCGCACCACTGAAAATATCGCCACTGTAAGTGAAAGTGTTGCCGAAGATCCGAATGTGTTGATTCCTCGTAGTTCTCAGGAATTAGGACTGTCTTACTGCACAGTATGGTGGATTTTGCATTTAGATCTACACCTACATTCATATAAAGTCCAGCTCACACAACAACTGAAGCCAGCTGACCATTCACAACGTCGTAGATACGTCGAATGGATGCTTGAGCAACAGGCGGTGGACGGCGATTTTTCGAACAAAATTTTCTTCAGCGACGTAGCACATTTCTCACTCGGTGGGTTTGTTAATAAGCAAAATTTTCGTATTTGCGGTTTTGAGATTCCTCAAGTAATTGAACAGAGGCCATTACATCCACAAAAAGTCACTGTTTGGGCGCTCTTTGGTCCGGAGGAGTGATTGTACCTTACTTTTTCGAAAACGATGATGGAACGACTGTCACCGTCAATTCGGAGCGTTATGGTCGTATGATAACGGACTTTTTTTTACCTGCTATTGAATAATACGACTTGGAGAATATGTGGTTTCAACAAGACGATGCCACATGCCACACAACTCGAGCGAATATGGCTTTATTGCAAGAGAAATTTCCTGGCCGCGTAATTTCTGGTCGTGGCGATATCAACTGGACACCAAGATCAAGCGATTTGACACAGCTGGACTTTTTTTTGTGGGGCTACGCGAAAGACCGTATTTATGCAGATAAACCTTTAATTCTTGAGCACTTGAAAACTAGAATTCGTCAAGTTATGGCTGAGTACAGCCCAATATGTGTCAAAAAGTGGTCGAAAATTACCTCAAAAGAATCGATGCTGGCAACAATTCGCTTGGCGTTCATTTAATAGATTTAGTGTTTCACACATAATGTCAACGTTCAAACTTTATACTAAAAAAGAAATATAATGAAAAAAAATATTTTATATGTGTTTTATTTACGTTTACTTTTGAAACCGCAAAATGGATAACCCATTATAACATCTCTTATAATAATTATTGACAATTTCCTGTATTCAATGCGACCGATCGATTTGTATAAACGCAATTCTCACAGAATTTGAGTTTGAATCGTCCAATTTAAGTCGTTGACATCAATATTTCTTGTTGGTAAAATTTCACATTTGTTCAACCAATAATGTTCGGATATACAATGAAACTCGTATCAGTGAAGCGACAAAAAATCAGATAATTTTGTTCAGTTCTTCACTGGCACAGAAAAGAACAAACAATTATTTGGCATTCTTCAATCAAACAACAACAGGCGTCACAGATGCACCAGACCCACTATGTTTAATTTTTTACTTCCGATTATCTAGGTATCTAGGTAAAAATTCTAACAATCAAACATGACATTACGATCATAGAAAACACCAAAAAAGTTGGTCCCGCAATTCCGTCATTCATTCAGTCATTCTGTCAGACTGTCTGTCTGTCCTTCAGTCTGCAGCCTAAGGGTTGGATCGATTTGCTTCAAACTTGGTAGATATTGTTTTTTCGGTAATATGCCCATACGTTTTTTTCACTTTATTTTTTGTTTTAAGATGACAAATAATAGTGGCTCCCATAAATATTTTTTGGACCAAAAACAGAAATCTTATTTTTCCCAAAAACGGCTCCTACGAGTTTTGTAAAAAAAATCAGTTCATTAGTGAAGGTAAAAGTAATTTTTTTTTGAAAAAAATTGTTAATTTAAGTACCTCTTGTAGAACCATTTCTTGGTTTTCCATTTTCTGGGACACGGTTCATTTGATGCTTTTGAAATTTTCTTGCGCAGAAGCTCGTAGAAAGTTTAAACACTAATGTCGAAAACGACTGAATGGATTTCGTATTAGGTAGTTTTTGCAATGTGTGTGTTCTTAAATTAGTACTTTAAAGTTTAAAAATATTTATTATTAACGGTTCTTCCCATAGAACCACTTTTCATATTTTCGACTTTCTCAACATTGGATTGTTAATAAAACTTTTGAAATATGAAATTTATCAATATCAATTGAGCCCGTTTTCGACATAATTGAAATTTATAATTTTTGCCTGACATATTTAATGGCAGGTAACTTTATAGTCCAGGAAAAGTAGGCATTCACTTCGGAAAAATTCCGACAAAGCTGAATTTTGGTGGAGAGCTTCATTTTAATGTCCTAAGCATTTCCTGAAAAGTCCCCTAAATTTGGAGCGGGGCAAACATTTTTAGGGGGGAAGGGGGAAAAATGCAGTTTTTTTTTTTACAAATTACTCGAAAACTATAGGTTCTTTTGAAAAAAGTTGTAGGTACGCATTGTAGCTAATGTTATTCTACACAAAAAAGATTTAGACACTTTTTATCGTACAATTGATAGATTTGGCGAAAAATGGTCGAAAACATTGGGGTGTACTACATTAATTCAAAAAAAATATAATAAACTTAAGTTTTTGAGTGGGGATTTTATTTGTTTTTATTTATGTTTGCAAAAACATATTCTATAAAACAAAACAAATTTTAAGTGTGGAATCGGAAGGATAATGCTGCCGTCTTAAAAATTCTATTTTTTTATTTTGCTTAATAACTCCCAAAATCTTTATTTTCTCTGAAAAAAAAAATCTAGGAGCATATGTAAGACAACAAACTTATCTACAAAATGACAATAAGTTATAGCGTACCGTCGGAATTTTTGTCGAAGTTTCATCTTTTTTTTTGTCTAATTTTACTGGACTAATTAATTTTAGAGCTAAGAAATAATTTAAAAAAGCAATCGGGCGAGGAGGCACCTTAGACGCCTAAGTACCAGGTTTGAAAGAAAAAGCTTCAGCGACTTAGGCTGCAAGTCGACAAAGATACGGCAGACTGACAGAAAACAGACAGACGGAATTGTGGGACCCAATGTCGATACCAATCATTGTACCGGTGTCTGTGCATTGATACGAATAAGAGTATAAAGCTATCAGCACTGAGTTTTTTTTAATGATTTAAAATCAAACATCTTATCGGAACACCCAATAGAAACCCATAAAAACATTAGAGCGTTATACCGACTTTTTCAATGCACATATTTTTCATTTTATTTGAAATTCATTAAAAATTAAAACTTTGATTAAAATATTGCTTGCAGATATTTTCACTTATTTCGATTTTATTGAAATATAATCATCATTTCTCGGAAAATCAATTAACTTTAAATAGTAGATACCTAAGTGGGTTTTTTGAAAACTATGAATACTCTGCCATACTGAAAACCAAAATCAATAATAATAATATGAGGAACTATAAACAATATTTCCTATGTGGCCGAAGGAAGATAGACAAACAACCAAAACTGATGGTTCAGCTGATTTGATTTAAATCAAATCTGATTTAATAGCTTCCAACTTATACTTTCACTCAATATGTGGTTAGATTCCAGTGGAGAAAATGTATCCATATCTTTTCGATAAATCCATTGATAGGGTTAAGTACGCTCACTTGGCAGGTACTTAATTATATAGCTCATTTGCCAAAAACGTGCTTGGCATTAGAATTTGCCAACAATATCAATAGAAAATCTGGTCAGTTTTTTTTTTAGTATATTGACCCCCTCTCTGTTTGTTGGCTTAAAAATATATTTAAAAAAAAGTATAATTTATCGTACTAATTGTTTGAACTTTATTGCTTAGCGTTTCGGATTTCGCTTTTCTCTTTCGATTTTCTAAATTTTTTCTCTCTTCTTTTGGTTTAACATTAAATAAATTAATTAAAATTACGTATAAATATTCTATGCGATTTGTTTGCCTAAGAAAAATACCATTTGGCTTTGTTGTTGTTTATAAATGTATCTTTGGGAGGAGACAAGTTCCGTTCTTATTTCTGACTTAGAGATACGCCTTGTAGGCTAGGTTCTGGGCAGATTCGATTTGGTCATTTGTAACAAATGACCGGCTGTCCCATGGACCATGGGCGCTGATATGGGGTGGATGGTGTTCAGCAGCAAGCTAAGGACAAAAAAAGAATTGAAACAAAACCAAACAACATGAATTTAAAGAGTTGATCTATACCTTCTTGCAGAGCTGGAAGATAGCCAAACCAACAGATACTACAAATGAGAAGAACCCAAGCGCCAGAGCGTTGAATGCCTTCAATTTCAAGATACCAATAGCCATGGGTATGACAGTCATAGCCTTGAGAAGGATCAGCACCATGATTGGAACAGCGATTTTCTTCAAACGGTTCTTGCGACCTTAGAAGAGGTGAATTCCATCGTGAAATATTTTTTTTTTATAAAATTACAAAATCTTCTGCCCTACCCTTTCCTTCTACTTCGGATCCTGGAAATTTGACATTCAAATTGATTTCATCGTTATTCAGATTCCTTGAGGATACAGTCACTTTGGCATCGGCAACTGGAAGATCAACTGTCACATCATGTCCTGAAATATAGCTTTCGATAGCGTCCAAGAAGTCCCCTTGGGAGCGTGCAGCTCTATTGTTGGCTCCGTTTGATTTTACTTCCACATCGTTTACCTGAAAAATAAAAGAAAAAATGTTTTCGAGCCAAACAACTAAAGCAACTACTGAGTGTGTTTTACTTTGAAATCGTCCTTGCTCATGACTGTATCCAAGAATCGCATCGCTCTGACTTTTACACAAGCCAGTGAGTCCGCTCCTGTGTCGCATTTGTCCTTCATCTCGGCGATCATGTGTTCCATATTGGTTGGCCGAACTCCTGGATTAGCCGTTACCAAGCCCATCAAGGCTACAAGGACAATCAATTTCGTTGCCATTTTTTTTTTCTTAAGTCTGTGTGGGAGGGAATAGGTGTGAAGATTGAGCTAACGGTATCAAAAAAAAACCTGACCACTCGATTGAATGAAACGATTGCGAATAATATTAGATTCCCTACCATCGTCGATTTTTATACTCGGGAACAAATTAAATTCCAAAATGGAGACGTTCCGGTGCTCTTGGAATTGTCAATTGAATTGAGGGGGTACTTTTCATTGGCATGACAGATATGCGTGTATATGTGCTCTCTCGCATACTTTTTTTTGTTTTTTTTTTTTTATTTTATATAAATCGTAGAGGTATCTGCGTGCTGCGCTACTCTGCTGATGGTTGCAATAGTGTCGATTCGGATTTAAATAATTTGGTTGGATTATCTATGTCGTTTCCACGTGTTAAAACAATTGGTACCTACCATTATACTCTTGATAAACATCGGTGTTGATGTTGTGAACTGCTTGCCATGACGAAGAGCAAAAGTTTTAATTCTCAGCACTTGGTATTAAAGGCACGTCCTGAGCTCAGTGTATGCAATCGCAATGAGATTCAAGTTGAGTTTGGTTGGGCTTCTGGTCAATTTGGTTGGTTATATTGGGTAATATAGGTGTAATGTTTGATTAAGTCGAAATGTTTTTATTTAGGTAGGTTTACTTTTTATGACCTAAGGCATCACTTTCATTCAGAAGAAACTTTCAATAAATCGTGGGTTCTTGTTTGGTTTCGTAATAAAGTTTGTTTTTGTTTTTTTGGCATAATCGGGGTTAAAGCTCATTTACCGACTAACATTTTAAAGTTTATATATCTTTAGGGACACCAAGGACACCTGAAATGTTATTTCTTTTTGTATAAAAATTCGATGGGTGGTAAGCAACTTTAGACCCTGGATACCAGTGGCGGATTTACAAATTTGCCGCCGTAGGCTATTAAATTTTTGCCGCTTTTATTGACCAGAAATCTTATACCTACCTTATTTTAAAATTGTATCAATTATACATTTCAATTGAATTGTAATCTTATGATTTGTGTTATATCGCCTTCCCTACATCAGTTTTTCCTCTCACTATATACCATTATTATAAACTAGGGGCTCACTGTGAATTTCAAGATTATTTCTATAATCCACGATTCTATGGTTAATAAATTGGGTATACTATTGAGCTTAAAGAAACTTGCTCTTATGTTCGATCACAGTGTATGCAAAAGATTTCTATTAAAAATTTAAATATATTTTTAAACTCGTTTTTTACATAATTTTTACTTGCGATTATTATAGGTACTATAAGGCAAGTTATGCATTCGTAAAAAAAATTCTAACAATCAAACATGACATTACGATCATAGAGAAGCCTTAAAAAGTGATCGCAAAAAATGTCTGTCTGTCAGTCTGTCCGCCTGTACGTATAACGAGCTACCTGCCATATGACCTTGAAGGAAAATCTTATTTTCTCGAAAACGGCTACAACGATTTTGATAAACATTTTTGAGATTTTTTTTATTGGTAATAGCCATCATTTGATATGACTCAAGCTTACGGGAAAAGTCTATTAACGGTAATTCTCATGTAACGGTTTTTTAAATTTTTAGCTTTCTCGGTAACTGTTCATTGGATTTCTGTCAAATTTTATATCTGAGAAGATCTAGGTAGCCAAACTAATTCTGCATATTAAAATTTTAAATAACATTTTATATATAATTCAAATTAATTTTTGAATTTTTTTTTGAAAAATCAATAATTTTAAAACTAATCAAAAAAAAAAATAAATTTCACAGTCATATGTATATTAATAAACTCTACAAAACTGCATACCAAAATTTCAAAAAAAAGTTTGTTTTCAAAAAACTAAAAATGAAAAACCGGATTTCATCAAAATACGTCCTACAATTTTCGAGATGCTTTTTCATAAAATTTTCATTGATCCGTGGCATCTAATGGCGTTCTTTGTTTTTTTAAGAAACTGATTGAAGTGACCGTTTTAGCAACTTTTATCAGTTTAAAACACGATTTTTACCCACCTATACACCATTCACTTTCATTATTATACATATGTATAATATTACATAAATATGTACATATATTTACATACCTAGGCGCCATCTATGTAGGTAGGTACACATTACCCTCCTGATTTACATAATTAAAATCTTTTTAAATATACATTTGTATGATGGAACCTATGTCACCATTCCTTTAATCATATGCATTCGACAATTCATTATACTAAGAATCAAGGTAATCTTACATACTTCGGCTTTAAACCTGCACAGGATAACTAAACTAGACTACCTATATCTACTAACAACTTCATTGGGTACTACTTTACACTAAAGTTGTTAGCTACAAGAGCAAGTTCGTACGATCCAGTCGTGCATTTTATTTATATATCTATACAAATTTTTTGATTTTGTCTTAAACAAAATTCGTATGACAATCTTAAATATTTAACAATATAAGCTCAAAAAAATCAAGGAAAAAATAATTTAAAATTTAGAAGGAATTACTAAAACTAAACAAAATTTATTAAGCAGTTTTCTAAATATAAATTTTTTAAATTAAAAAAAAATGATTTAAAAAATACAAAAAAAATAGTAATTTAAAATATTGGTATGCCTCATAAATTAGGCTACCCTACATCTATAAATTTGTGAAATTTAGAAAGAATCGGTTAAGCCATTTATGAGATAGTCGAAACAACGCAGGTACCGTTATTTTTTGAGCATACACAATTTCCTCTGTACAATACCATTTCGTTTCATTTCATATTATTTTATTTTATTTTATTTTATTTTATTTTATTTTATTTTATATTATTTTATTTTATTTTATTTTATTTTATTTTTTTTTATTTTATTTTATTTTATTTTATATTATTTTATTTTATTTTATTTTATTTTATTTTATTTTATTTTATTTTATTTTATTTTATTTTATTTTATTTTCATTTACATTTCATTTCATTTCATTCTATTTCATTTCAGTTTATTCCATTAGGTACATTTTTGAAAAACAAAAAAATGATTTTTCATTAACTGTTTTTAACAATTTGGTTTAAAAGAAAAATACGTATTCTTAAAATTTGTATTTAAGTCCAATACCAACCTTAGATATTAGCCACCTTATTTTGGACAAAAAACAATAAAAAATTATAAAAGTTCTTACATAAAAACGTTTTTTATTATTTTTAATTATTGAAAATTCCAAAAAAGAAGAAAATGTTGTTTTGAGATAAAAAAAAAATTATTATTCGTCTTTTTCAAAAAATCTATATAATATTCCGAAAGGACTTGACCCAGTATACATGCCAACCTGTGACACAAAAGGAGAGTTTATGCGGCCCCATTGGGCTTAGAGGGCATTCGACTTCCATAAATTATTTGTCTGATTTAGCCCTCCGCGAAACGCGACGAATATTTTTAAAATTTTAAAGGAGATCAACTGTTATATCTGTTACAAATTGGAATTTCTCTAGTCTCGCTTATTCCGAAATTCGTGTTTCTTAGGACTATAGTTCTTAAGAAGATACAATTTTGTGATATTCAATGTCAAAAATGCGCAGACCAAATTTCCAACTAAAAATAAATATCTAAATAAAACAAATATCTCTTTCTGCCGCTTTATCATCTCATCGGAATATAATGCCATAACAAAATCTCATTAAAGCCATTCAGACGGTCAGGAGTGAGACCGGAACAACCAGCCAATCATACAAACATTCACATTTTTAAGTAGCTTTATTAAAAAAAAAACTTATAAAAAAATCATAATTCAACAAGCCGTTTATGAGAAAGTCGAAAATAAAAAAACTGGTTGAAAAGAAATGGTTGAATGGCAAGAACCACAAAACCAAAATGTATACTAAACGTTAAATAGTCACACACTTTGTTTTTTGGCGTTCTTTATCATCGTAATGCCAACTTTGACTAAAATCTTTTTTTTTTTTCAAATGCAAAACTTGCCCTTTGGATCGCAAAACAATTGCGAGCCATTGCAAGTTGCACCTTAAAGTTCCAAATTCAAAATCCTTGCTGACTTAAATAATATATCGTCCATAAATAATATAGGTTCTTATTGTAAGACCGACGTACAGTCCAAATTATAAGTGGATATAGACAAGAGCCAATGTCTACGAGTATACTTCTTTGATCCTCCAAGAGTTTTAATTCTTATTTACAAAACAAAATATAAATAGTTCAGAATTTAATTAAATTTGTTTGCTAAATTTCATTTAATCTTTTCTATGAGAATTTATCTTATACTATTCTATATTTTACCATTATAGTCTGCGATTCAAAATATTTTTGACCATGAAATAGAAGATTCATTTAAGCGTAACCAATTACTAACATTTAAAGTTTCTAAAACTCTTCTCAAGTTAAATATCGTATTTCTATAGACTCGTATATAGTTAATTTTAATATATCTACGATATCATTGCAAGAGCTTCAAGGGTGGCCAGTCTCATTGAAACTTTGAGGCAACCATAACCAGACGAGAGCCGCACAGTGGGACAAGTGCCGAAAAAACTATGCCGCTTGTGATGATGTTACTTACTTAGCAATTTCCTAATATTAAAGTGTTTTACTAAAATTTTACTAATTTTAACACTTTTTTAGCTAGAAAATATTATCATACTAAAAACTATTTCAATTCAATAGGATTAACAATTCTGGAAAAATAAGATTTGAATTCTTTTCCATTTTGCTCCAATTTTATTCTGGAAAAACAATATTACATTGATCAAGCCTATGACTGTTAGATGACCTTGTTTCTATGGCAAGGTTTGCATTTGGAAAAAAAATCGAACTCGAGATTTTAAATAAACTTGACATTACTATTATAGAGAACACCAAAAAAAGTGGGTCCTGCAATTCCGCCTGTCTGCCTGTCTGTAGAACGATCTATAACCTAAACGACTGAAACAATTTTTTTTTGTTAAACTTGGTACTTAGGCGGTTTAGGTGATTGTGTAAAATAATTTTTTTAACCGTTGTTTTAGACCCAAAAATAACGGTACTTGCCAAACAAATTTGTCTACCATCTTACTTATCTCGAAAACGGCAGAAAGATTTTGATAAAAAAGGATGTATACTATTTTAGGTATGGTCTACATTTCGGACAATTTTTTTTATATATTTTGTTATTAACGCGTACCTGCCATACAACCATTTTTGATTTTCAACTTTCTCATAAACGGCTCAACAGATTTCGATGAAAATTTTCATACGACAAGTTCTTCAAATTCTAAAGAATATTGCACTTAAGATTTTTCGAAAAATAACTTTTTTGGCCTTTGGAAAAAGGAATTTTTTTTTTTTGAACACTCAATATTTTGAAAACGGGTTGACGATTTTTTCTGAAATTTTGTTTTAAGTTTATAGTATTAAAGACTTAAGGTTGGCATCCCACTTTTCTTTTTTGGTTTAAATTTTTTTTTATATATTTAGCCGTTTCTATTACGAATCTTTTGCATACAATGTGATGGAACATAAGAGTTTTGCAAGTACGTGCGATCCAGTCGTGCATTTTATTTACTTAAAATTTGGTATGGCAATTTTAAATATTTAATAATATAAACTTAAAAACAAAATTAAAAAACAAAATATTTACCCGTTTACGAAGTATTGAATTTTCAAAAAAAAAATATTTTTTTTCAAAAATCAAAAAAAAATATTTTTCGAAAATTTAGTGTTATTTATAGTTGGAAGGGCCTCCTATGTTAAAATTTTTATCGAAATCGGTTTAGCCGTTTATGAGAAAGTTCAAAATCAAAAAAATTGTTGTACCTGTCGTATCGTTTAATTTATTAAAAATTTACCACCGTTTACCGTTTTTGAAAAATCGGTTTTTCAAAATTAATACATTTTTTTTTAAATCGAAATTGTTTGTTTTGAAAATCTGAATATGCAATAATATTTACACTATTTTTAAGGAGCATCTTAGCCTACTTTTTGATCTATCTTCTTGTAACGGTTGACTTGTTACACAAAAATTTTTATATGCATATGTGGGTAAGAACTTGGCTACTGTTTTAACATTTATGTTTTTAGTGTGAATTCACTACATTTTGAAAAGATTCTTCTTATCGGGAACAATGGGTAGAAGAAACCCCCAATGAGAGCCTCATAAGCAAACATACGTCTTTAATTTATGAATTTTTATGTACTACAAGTCATACCCCTCTATCAAGTTTCATAAGTTAGAAATGCTCCATTGAAATGATATAAGTGATAAAAAGTGGGTGATGAAACGACCCTGCATGAAAAATTTCATAATTTCAACCTGAAAGCTAATCGCTCTAACAAATTTCTTATTCCTGCACCAATCGGAAGTACTCTCACTATAATTAATATGAATTCTTTGAAAATGGTTGTTTGCCACGCCCACTGAATGTAAAATCTCAAATTTTTAATTTTTCCTTTGTTAGCATGTCATGTCCTATCGCTCTACCAAATTTCATCATTCTACGACGATCAGAAGTGCTACAAATAATTTATAACAAATCTATGAAAATGGGGTGGAGAGGGCCCCCTTAACGGAAAATCTTAAATTTTTAATTTTTTTTATGTATACACGTCAACGGCTAACGTTGTACGCAATTACAAGATTCTAAGATGTCGGGAAGTGCTCCATAAGTTTGATGATCTGACAGTGAGTGAGTGAGTCAGTCGGTCAGACAATTACGGTTTTTGCAGTCTTATATCTTAATAACCACTAGTACTAAAGAATTGAAATATCGTTATTATCCTAAATCTATTAAGCTTATCAAATGCTGTGAGCTTTAAGCTTCTGACCTTAATGGTACTGAATATAGAATGGAGTCGAGTTGAGTTTGATCCTGTAAAAAGTGTGTTGTGCCAGGGCACTACCGTGCTCTTTGATAAATGTAAACATTTTTCTCGCACGCAAGCATTTTTCTCGCACTCAAGTGAAGTCTAAAATTCGTTTTGGTCTCCAAATCGCCATTTTAAGACTTTTCTCTCCACGGGTTAGAATTTATTTTAATGAACATCCAAGTGTTGTGTATGTGAGTACTATACTGTTTTGCACATTCTGTTCCTTAGAAGTTATGGTAATTTAAGGACGATAATATTTTAAATTCATGTTTGTTTGACCAACTCTTCTTCCCAACTAATATATCTTCCCTCAAATTACCTCGAATGCCATAACAACTTCAAACACACAGAACATTGTACTGTATTTCAAAACAGTACTTTTATATTGTACAGTCTTCGTTGTGTACTATTTTGTTGAATTGTTTTCCTCTTTTCACCAATAAGCATCCCATAGTATTGGACTTATACAACTATATACAAAATTAAACGGTTGGCACTTTTATTGGGAAAAACTCATTAGCACTGTACACACAAATCTTGCTCTTGCTTACATAAAAATGGATAAAGTAAATACGTTTTTTTTCTGTACCAATGTCAAGCCGAAGTCGAAATCCAAATCTACCTACTCTATCTCAATATTAAACCGTCAGTAAGCGAAGCACATTGTAATTCGTCACAGGACACCCACCTCAACCACAACAACACAACACACACCAGCCGACAATGAAATAGAAAGTGAAATCCCTGACAGTTGTTGGGTGACAAGGCAAAACCCATCTTTCAATATCGCCAATCGCCATATTAAAGAGCGAAAGTGAAATATCGTGCGTATTAATAAATCGTACCTAGCCAGCCCTCCTATATAATAAATGAATGAATTTGTTAGTAGGTATAAAACATAATAATCAATAAGCCACGACGAAAAGTTTTCACTTCTCGCAGCCATTTTGCCATCAGGTGCAGAAGACCCTGATTGCAAATTCAGCAGACGAATCAATCAACGGAAACCAAGTGGTCTGGTAGTTTGGTGGTGTGGTGTAGAGGAATGGACAGAGAGTGGGAGGCAAGCCTATCCAAAATAAGGTGCTTATGGCAGTTATGCTCCCAAAGACTATTTCCACAAGCATTATACAAAATAAGCAGAGCGCCACCACCACCGACCCTACCGCCTGGCATGATGGCCAAAAAGAAATCAATTTCGAAAATATATCTTGACAAATTCACCAACGCTAAGCATTGTTAATTATTTTGTTGTCGCTTAATGAAAAGAGTGCACGTTCCAAATGCTTGGGCTGATGCGCATCCGGCATTGTTTCACGGATCACCCAACACTCCCACACCATACTACTAAGCTATAATAAGTCTAAGCTTGGTGCGTTAA
Source organism: Philhelius pedissequus (assembly GCA_910595825.1). NCBI lineage: Eukaryota > Metazoa > Arthropoda > Insecta > Diptera > Syrphidae > Philhelius > Philhelius pedissequus. The sequence continues at coordinate 100,021,769 of OU343161.1, read as the reverse complement.
GGTATGGAAGTAGGTATATGTGTGAGTGTATTTTTATCCATTAGGACTGGAAACTTACTGTTATTTGAAACTTATTTATTAACTGAAAACTTAATTCACCAAATACCTATGAAAAAATTAAAACTTTTGAAACTTTCACTATTGACAATGTACGAGTACCCACTATTAATATTCCATAACTACCTATTTGAAGCCAATTACATTGCTCTCTATAGCTTGGCCTTAACAACTTTTGAATAGAGTTAAGAACTTTCTACATAACTGAAATATTTTACATGTTATTTATCTCTAACAATATCTGTAAGAAACTTTTATGGAGGATTTTAATATTTAATAAATTTTGATCCAACTATTAAACGCTTTTCTCAAAGTTGATCATCGGTTAGGCAAACTATATAACTACCAATACTATGCTATTTAAACATTTTTAATTTGATTGAATAAAATAAAGGAACAGTGCAAGGACATTGGGAACGTTTTTGAGTATTAGATCATAATAGATTCAGGGGGAAATTAAATCAGTAAATTTAGATCCCGTGTTAAATTAACAAATTCGTAAAGTTTGCGCTGGCTTAACTGAGCAGCTATTTTTGAAATAACTTTTCAAAGACTATCAAAAAAGTATTAAAATCAATGTTCGAAACTATGGAAAGGGCGATTTCGATTGTGTCGCCAATTGCATTCAAGGGATTTTTGTCAAAATAATTGAAAAATAAAGTTGAGTCAAACTGCAAAACTGCTTTCTCCAAAAACGCTTAAATTGCTGTCTTCTGAAATATTCCTCTCTTTTTTCAAATTAAAATAAAATGCACGACTGGATCGCACGTGCTTGCTCATATATTCGATCACTTTCTAGATTCTTAAAAGGAACGGCTAAATATATTTTTAAAGTCGTTTTTTACTATATGCAAAATTTATTAAAAGTTATAAAAAAGAATATATTAATAATATAAGCTTTAAGAAATTTCTGAAAAAATCGTCCCCCAGTTTTCGAAATATTGAATTTTCAACAATGTTTTTTTTTTTCAAGAATTCAAAAAAAAAATTTTGAATGCAGCATTTTTAAGAATTCGAAGAAACTGCCGTATAAAACTGTTGATCGCCTTTTATGAAAAAAGTCGAAAATCAAAAAAATGGTTATATTGGAGGTGCCGTAAAAATAGCAAAATATACTTAAAGTAGTATACAACTTTATTTTTATTTTATTAATTTAATTATTTGTGATTACTTAACAAACTGTAAGATACAAAAAATCTTATCAGATAGTAGTCAGCTAATATTACAAAATTGAGCTAAAAATGCAAAATTGAATTAATAAAATTGAAACGATTCTAAATAAATAGAAAAAATTCAGGTTTCCATTAATTACTAAAATTTAAATTAAAAAGTTAAATTTGAATTAAAAAATGCGATTTTAATACAGTAAACGCTCGATATGATATAGTGAAGTAATGCAAACCATGCATGTTCAGTATTTCTAGATTGTTCACTATTTCAAGAGAGATTTTTTATTAGTTTTTCAGAGCTATTTATAAAATCTAGATATATACATTGAGTAGTGTAAAGTACACAGAAATGTTTTAGAATTCTTAATTGTAAACAAGCAATGTTTCAAACATTAAAAAAAATACATAGGCAGAGAGCTCTACAACCTAGAAAAACAACAAAAAACTTTTTTTTTTATAAATAGATAGATCTTTATTGTAACTCAAATTCTTATAATTTTTTTTTTCATTTAAACCTAGATTGCACAATTTACAGAGATATGGTACCCGTATATTATATCCTACCTTACAACTGAAAATATTATAACTAGTATTCAATTTATATCACAGATTGTTTTTTCACGTTTTGAAGGAAAAGTTACTAGAAAAAAACCTTCATTAAATATGCATTTGAAATGTTTCCATAGGAAGAGAGAAGTGGGAGCAGAAAACTGACTTAAGATGTTGTTTACATTTTGGTATCACAGAAAAAATAATATATTAATAAATAATAAATAATAAATAATAAATAATAAATAATAAATAATAAATAATAAATAATAAATAATAAATAATAAATAATAAAAAATAAATAATAAATAAATAAATAAATAATTAAATACATAAATTAACGAACGATGAAATAAATAAATAGATATATAAATAAAGAAATGTAAACATACAAAAAATATATAATAGTTGAATAAATAAATAAATGAACAAATAAATAAACTAACAAATAAATAAACAGATTAAAAAATAAAAAAAAATAATAATTACATAAATAGATATAAATAAACAAATAAATAAATAACTGTTAAGCAATTAAACAAATAAATATAATATAAAGCGAGGAGAATAATCTTACAAACACCTTAAGCAGCTAAATTTAGGATTTAATTATTATACGAACTATTGCACGATAATATAGGGTTTTCCAATAAGAGGTGTTATTTTGATATTCAAAGAAAAATGGCATTTTTGGAGATAAATGATCGGATGTTTATTTCATTATAAAGAAGAAGGTATGCCGTTAATAATAGAACACAACATCAGCCAAATGGCCGCCAAGACCACGCTTACAGGACCATATCCTTTTCATGAAATTTTCCATAACCAAATCGCAAAGTGGCTGCGCTATGTCCTCGATAGCCTCACGAATTTCATCTTTGAGGTCTTGAATCGACGCTGGGCTGTTGGCGTAGACCTTATCTTTCACGTGGCCCCAAAGGAAGAAGTCGCAAGGTGTTAAATCACAAGATCTCGGTGGCCAATTGTGATCACCTCTTCGAGAGATAACACGGTCCGGAAACTTTTCCCGTAAAAGATCAATGGTTTCATTTCTTGTGTGGCACGTAGCGCCGGCCGTCTTGTTGAAAGTAAACGTTGTCCAGATCAATACCATCCAATTCAGGACATAAAAAATCATTAATCATCTCTCGATAGCGCAATCCATTGACCGTAACTGTTGCTCCAGCCTCATTTTCGAAAAAGTAAGGTCCAATGACCCCGCGGGACCATAAACCGCACCAAACAGTCACGCGTTGAGGATGGAGAGGCTTTTCAACAATAACTCTTGGGTTTTCCGAGCCCCAGATGCGACAGTTTTGCTTGCTGACGTAGCCTCCGAGGTGGAAATGGGCATCATCAGTCAAGATGATTTTTCGATGAAATTCCGGTTCATTTTCATGCATTTCAGGGACCCAATCAGCAAAGACACGTTGTTGTTGATGATCAGCCGGCTTGAGTTCTTGTGTTAACTGAACTTTATAAGCCTTAAGACCCAAGTCTTTATGCAAAATACGGTGTAATGACGTTTGTGGAATGCCTAATTCCAAAGAACGACGAGGAATGGACAAACCTGGGTTTTCTTCAACACTTTGGGCTACAACAGCAATATTCTCAGTTGTTCTTGAGCGACGTGCGAGGGTTTTATTCTTCACATCACTAACTTGTCCCAACAGCTCGAATTTGTCCACCAATTTCTGTATTGCGGTCCGACAAGGTGCTTCACGACGACCCAAAAATGTTTTAGTTTTACGAACCGTCTCTGCCAAATTTTCACCATTTTTATAGTGAATTTTAATAATTTCAATGCGTTGCTGAAGCGTGTGTCGTTCCATTTTTATTAATAGCGTAGTTTCTACTTGTCAAATGTCAAAAAATGACAGCTTCAAAAGTGACAGCTACCGAAATAGCGGGCTATTCAAAATAACACCTCTTATTGGAGAACCCGCTATATAACGGTTTTGTAATTTCGAAATTCTTACTGGAACCTTTTCAATATTCCCCTTTCTATGAAGTTCTTCTGTAGAAAAATGCCATTGAAGATCAAGCATAATTTTTAAGATTTTGTTTTACATTACTTGCAATTTTTGTATATGGGTTTTCGCGAATTTTCCCCAGACAGGCGAACCATAGTAAATTATGCTTTGGATAATAGACTTAAATATCATTAATTTGTTTTCTACGCTCATCTTGGACCTCCGGTTAATAAACAGATAAAGTGTTTTTATCGCAATATTAAGTTTATTTAAAGCTTGCTCTATGGGTAAGTTAAAGGTCAATGTTTTATCCAAATATACCCCAAGATACTTTGCACTTGATTTCCAGTCAATTTGTACTCCGTTCAATTGAAGCCTATTGTAAGGCAGCAGACAGGGTTTCCTTTTTTTTCGTAAAAAAAAGAGCATGTGTCTTTGAAGCATTTATTTTTATTTTCCAGTTCTTGAAATAAATTTGAATAGTATTCAGAGCAGATTGCAGGTTGGTTTCAATACAAAAACCGGTTGCATCTGATGAATAAATGCACAACAAACATATTGATGCACATTAATATTAACTATCGAGTACCAAGGTAAAAATAAAGTTTTGTACTCGTATAACAAAAAAATAAAGATGTGGAAAAATAATTCGTCACTTTCCTTTGGGTCTTTTTTATTTTTAAATTGCTTTGGGCAGCTTTTTTCTTGCGATAATAGGTACTATAAGGCAAGATATGCATTCGTAAAAAAAAAATTCTAGCAATCAAACATGACATTACGATCATAGAGAAGACTAAAAAAGTGATCGGCAAAAAATGTCAGTCTGTCAAGATGTCCGTCTGTATGTGTAACGAGCTAGAGCCTAAACGGCTTAAGCCGTTACCTTCAAATTTGGTATGTGTGATTATTTTGGCATTCCTCAGAGGGGAAATTGAAATTTTATTTTTAGGCCTAAAAATAACGGTACCTGCCATATGACCTTGATGGAAAATCTTATTTTTCTCTAAAACGGCACCAACGATTTTGATAAAAAGTTTTGAGAATTTTTGTGTTGGTAATAAAAAATATAAAAAAATTTGATATGAACCAAGTTTACAGGAAAGTCTATTAACGATACCTTTTATATAACGGTTTTTTTAATGTTTGGCTTTCCCGGTAACGGTATATTGGATTGCTGTCAATTTTTTTATGTTAGAAGATCCAAGCTGCTTAATTAATTTTGCATATCAAAACTTTGAATAACTTTTTTTTTAATTAAAATTAATTATTGAATTTTTTTTTTAAATATTTTTGAAACAAATAAAAAAAAATAATTTTAAATTTTATTCGCATGTAAATTAATAGTCTCTAAAAAATTGCATACCGAAATTAAAAAAAAAAAATTGTTTTCAAAAAAAACGAAAAATAAAAAACAGGATTTCATCACAACCCCTCCTACTCTTGTCGAGATACTTTTTTATAAAATTTTCATTGATCCGGGGCACCTAATGGCGTTGTTCGTTTTTTTTTGAAAAACCGATTAAAGTGATGGTTTTGGCAGTTTAAATAAGTTTAAAAAACGATTTTTCCCACCTAAATACCATTCACTTTGATTATATACATCTATGTACTTGTATATATTTACATTATTACTCTCGTAATTTACACAATTAAAATCCATTTAAATGTACATTTAAAGGTACCTATTTAACTATTCCTTGAATCATGCATTCGACAATTCATTATACTAAGAATCGAGGTAATATTACCTACATGGGCTTTAAATCTGCATATGATAACTATATAGGCTAGTTACAGCGTCAGTGAGTAACACTAAAGTTGTTAGCTATAAGAGCAAGTTTGTACGAACCAGTCGTGCATTTTATTTTTTAATGTTCTAAAACTAAAATATCAGATCTAAATAAAAACTAAATGAATAATCTGCATTATTATGTAACGCCCATTCAATGACCTTATCAATATAATTAACAACATCCTTTGATGAAGTAGAACTCATGCACAAATGCATTTGAAGCGTAAACCCCTATAGCTATAGACGCATTGTAGATGGAAAATTCTGAGAAAGAAATTAGTGTTCACTGTACTGAGATTTTTCTTGTTCACTACGAGTATTAAGAGTACCCTGTATAAGAGTACTGGGAGTTGTGTGTTCACTATATTGGATAGTTCACTCGGACGAGATTCATTATATAGAGCGTCTACTGTACTTTTGTATGCTTGTTGCGGTTAGATTTTCTTTTATGTTACGCGGTAATGAGTTTCAAAGACGGACAAATCACAAAAAACTGACGCTCCAATGTTAAGAATGAGCAGCGAGGGATAATTAACTAATAAGATCTGTGAGAAGATACAGCTCTTATTTTTTTTTTTTATATTTTTATTTTTTTTTGTAATCATAATCGTCACAGCCGTTTTCGAGATAATTAAGATGGTAGACAAATTTGTATGGCAAGTACCGTTATTTTTGGGTCTAAAACAAATAATCAAAAATCTGTTTTAGACTATCAACTAAAACGCCTAAGTCCAAGTTTGAAAAATATCGATTCAGCCGTTAAGCCTGTAGATCGTTCTACAGACAGACAGAAAGACAGAATTACGGGAGACACTTTTTTGGTGTTCTCCGTCATCGTAATGTCAAGTTTGATCAAAATCTCGAGTTCAATGCTTTTCCATATACAATACTTGCCCTCTATACTCTACATTTATCGCGAGTAAATATCAAAAAAAATAACATACATATTAGTTATTCTCGTGATTTATATTTATTTTATTCATTCAACCAATGAATTGAACATATCTAAGCTGGGTAAAGTCGGGGGATGTAGAACAATTTTTTGTGAACTATCTTAAATTTTATGTATAAACAAGAAATAGGAACATTAGGATAATTCACAGTCTGTTTCATGGTACCCTAATTTCTGTTGCAGTTTATGCTTACCACATTTTGTTGCATATGTTGTTAAAGGACGTACCTGAGTCATGAGACCAAAAGTGATATATTATGTCATCGGTACAGCCAACACTAATATTTTCACCGAAGTCTTCGGGTCCGTCTGATTCATCATGCAATGACATTTTACGTCCTGAGATATACTGACGTCAGTGTCAGCGTTGGTGTTCTTTTAGGAATATTTTGTGCTTCTAAGCAACTTTTTTACTTTTAACCTCTTTAAATTATTTATTTTTTGCCATGGCCCCTTTTTGACGTCCATTCTGTTCTTTCAAATTACGCGATTAGACTTGCTTGCTCAAATAAAATCGAACTCGAGGTTTTAATCAAACTTGACATTGCGATGATCGAGAACATCAAAGAAGAGAATGCCGCATCTGTAGAACTATATATACAGCCTAAGTGGCTAAACGGATTTTCCAAACTTGGTACTTAGGCGTTTTAGGTGATTTTCCAAAATAGATTTTTCGAATCGTTTTTTTTTAGCCCTAAAATAATGGTAATTGCCATACAAACTTTTCTACCATCTTAGTTGTCTCGAAAAGGGCTTTGAAGATTTTGATACAAAAAAGTATGTGTACTCCTTTAGGTAGGGTCTACGTTTTGGCCAAGATTTTGCTAAAATATTTTGTTATTAACGGTACCTGACATACAACCATTTTTTTGATTTGACACTTTCTCATAAACGGTTTAACGGATTTCCATCAATATTTGTATGCTGGAGGTCCTTCGAATTCTTAATAACAATGCATTTCGAAATTTTCGAATAATTGTTTTTTGGATTTTTGAAAAAAAAATCCTTTTTTTTTTTAAATTCAATATTTTAAAATCATGTGGCCGATTTTTTCTTAAATTTTGTTTTTAAGTTCATATTATTAAATATTTCAAATTGTCATCCTAATTTTTTTTAAGGAAAAAAATTAAGAAATTTTTTATATAGAAAATTAAGTAAAAACCGACTTTAAAAATATATTTGGCTGTTCCAATTAAGAATCTTATCGAACATAAAAGCAAGTACCTGTGACCCAGTCGTGCATTTTATTTTTTTTTGTTCCGGTTGTAACATAAACATTTCAAGGGCTACTGAGATTTTGACTGGATTCGCTGAGAGTTTACGCAAGGCTGAATGATATTTTGAGGCATTTTGTTTTGAAAATAAGTGTGAGATATTGAAAAGGTACCATATCACCCGACTTCACCGTACACTTCAAATAATATACAAATTTGGGTTGTACGTAATTGCTGTTATGTTGATCATATCTGTAGATACAGCAGAATACATTTTAAAGTCGGTTTTAGTTATTTTTTTTATAGACAACATTTTATAACCATTTTTCTAAGAACAACATTTTTTCTGTAAAATTTTAATATCTTGATAAAGATAAGGATCTCTTTTACAAACATTTTAATGGAAATCGGTACAACTGTGATTGAGAAGTCGAAAATAAAAAAGTTCCTATGGAAACAATGTCAGATACCATTACCTATTACAATTTATGTTAGAAAAATTGTTTAAAAAATGTGAACTATTGCCAATATTGAGTAAAAAAAACTTGCATTTTAAATTCTGAAATTTTTTTTTTTTAATTGTTGGAAATTTTTTTTTAATATTATATATATTTTTAGGAAAACAATTTGGATATCGAATTCAAAGCAGTTATTTATCTGCGTAAAAAAATTTTATTTCAAAACAATTCACTAACATGTTTTTAAAAAAATACAATTTTCATAGATTGTTTTTAACAGGAAAATATTTTTTTTTGAAAATTTAAATATGCAATATTATTTACACTTTTAAGAAGCATCTGTATAAAAGAAATAATTTTAATCGTTTTATCCAATAATGAGAAATTCAAAAATACGAAAAGTCTTTCTATGGGAACTGCTATTAATAATAAATCATAATAAAATATTTGTAAGGTTTTAATGTTTTAGGAAAAGTAATTTTTCGTAATAGTACAAAAACTCTAAATACAATGTTTGGAAAAAATCGACTGAGTCGTTTTCGGAATATTAAGTTTTCAAAAAAAGTTGTATTATTAATTAAAAATTACACAAGTAAAAAAGTGATTGAATAATTTTGCTTGATAGAATTGTTTAAACCTTTAAGGAGCGTCTCCATAGAATATAAAATGCACGACTGGATCGCACGAACTTGCTCTTGTAGCTAACCACTGAGGCTTAGTTAGTTAGGTGTTGTTATCCTATGCAGGTTTAAAGCATATTATTCTTATTATAATGAATTGTCGAATGGATGGTTCAAGGAATAGTTACATAGGTATATATAAATGCATAAGGACTTACATTGTATTTAGTATTAAGTGACGTACGCCAAAAATCCCAAATTCGAATAATAATAAGGTAGAAATAAATGGATAATACACATAATTAAATGTTCTTATATTGCTTAGTTGTTATAGTTTGGGGGAAAACAAAGATGCAATTTGAATTATGGATAAATAAGAATATATCAAAAAAAAAATTCAAAAATCGTTAAAGCGGTTTTTTAATAAATTAATTTTTTATGTATAAAATTTTGAAAACATTTTTAGAAAAAAAAAATGAAACGCCATTTTGAAGATATTAATATACATATAATATTCAAATAAAAAAAAATTCTGGGACTGGTTTTTGAAAAATCGATTTTTCAAAAAAAAAATTTTATTTATTTTTTTAAAAATCGAAAAACGTGTTTTTTTTGAAAATTTTCGTATGCAGTTTTATTAATAATTTTAGAGAGAATTTTTGAGAAAATCGAAAATATGGAAAGTGGTTCTATGGGAAGTACCGTTAATAAGTACGCAAAAAAAAATATTTTTATACTTGAAAGTGAACCGTATTAATTTAAGAACACACAATTTTTTTTATAAAAATTCTTGGAGCCGTTTTAGGGAAATACATTTTTTTTTAACATTTGTTTGGGAGGTACCGTTGTTTTTTTTAGTTAAGAAATAGTTTTTCTAACTATTCATGATAATGTTAAAACCACGAAGTTTTGAAAAAATCTATTGAGTCGTTTTCGAAATTTTGAGTTTTCAAAAAAAAAAATTAATTTCCAAAAAAAATGAAGAAAATCCACAGAACCGTTTAGGCCGCAGACTCGAGGACAGACAGACGGAATTGCGGGACCCACTTTTTTGGTGTTCTCTATGATCGTAATGTCATGTTTGTTGTTAGAAAAAAAAATTTTTACGAATACATAATTTGCCTTATAAACGGCGATTTCTTAAGAGCTTGGTTTTTGAAAATTCAAAAAACACAGAAACTTGTAAAAAGTGAATGAAATTTTTATTTGGATCGATAAATCAATTTCTGCCATTTACTTTTTAAAAATAATTTCACTTAAATGTTGCCCGCGGCTACGCTTCTGGTGGTCCATTCTGAAGGTCCAATTTTGGCAAACTTTTTCACACATTTCGGCCGGAATCTCACCAATGACGCGTTCAATGTTGGCTTCCAAGGCAGCAATCGTGTTTGGCTTGTCCCCATAGACAATAGACTTAACATAGCCCCACAAAAAATAGTCTAACGGGGTCAAATCACATGATCTTGGTGGCCAATTGACTGCGCCAAAACGTGAGATCAACTGCTCACCAAATTCGCCTCTCAATTGATGCATGGTTTCGCGTGCAGTGTGGCATGTGGCACCGTCCTGTTGGAACCACATGTCGACCGAGTTCAATTCTTGCATTTTTGGCAAAAAAATCTGTTATCATCGAACGGTACCTTTCTCCATTGACCGTAACCCTGCGGACTTCATCGTCCTTGAAGAAGTACGGCCCAATGATGCCGCCTGCCCATAAACCGCACCAAACAGTGCATTTTTCGGGATGCATTGGTAGCTGCTGAATTGCCTCTGGCTGCTCTTCACTCCAAATACGGCAATTCTGCTTATTCACGTATCCATTTAGCCAAGAATGAGCGAAAAAAAAACGGACGTAGCTTGCGAAACACATTTTTCACAGAGCACGAATTTTGATAATAAATTTCAATAATTTGCAAACGTTGTTCAGGCGTAAGTCTATTCATGATGAAATGGCAAACAATACTGAATCGAAATGTCAAATGTTCGTGGAATTTGTCATGTGTGATCTGTCAAAAATATAAACGTCAAAAACCAAGTAGCAAAAAAATCACCCGTTAGTACTCGTACCTATAACCGCAAGTAAAAAACTCAATTGCTTTCCAGATCGTTTTACTAGAGGTAACCAAAATTAACTATTTTAAAAAGAAAAATTCCAAAAAGTACGTTTTTCCTTAATTAATGTGCTGGATTTTGTTTATAACAATCGTTGGAGCCATTTTTGAGAAAAATAAAATTTATATTTTTGGATAAAAAGTGTATGTCAAATACCGTTATTTTTTTTATCAAAATCAAACAAAGTGTTTTTCCATTTAAACGAAAATATGTACATAACTACCATGTTTGAAGAAATTTCATCCACCCAAGCTCGCTGTTAGACATGCTGTCAAGATGGTGAGGGCCACATTTTACGTCTTTACTATTCCAAACCCTCACTTCGATATTTACTTTTGAGCAAGTCTAGATACCTTAGAGCAAGTTTTGCATTTGGAACGAAAATTGAAGTCGAGATTTTGATCAAACTCGATTGCGCTGTCTGTCAGTCTGTAGGTCGATTTATGTTTTTCTTTTGTTAAATTTATTTTCGACTGTCTCATAAACGACTTAGCGGATTTCGATTCAATTTGTAATACTTCTTTATGTTTTAAATAATACTGCACATTAAAATTTCCGAAAAACAATTTTTTTTGGGTTTCGGAAAAAATGATTTTTTTTTTTGAAATTTCAATATTTTGAAAACGTGTGAAGGATTTTTAAAACATTATTTTTATTATAGTTAAAATTTCGATGCGTACATTTTTTTAATATAGGTAATTAAAAATATAACCGAATAAAAAAAAATTAAGTTAAAAATTAATATAAACATATATTTCGCTTTTTTAAAAAGAATATTATATTAACGGTGTGAGGGAACATGAGACCAGGTACATGCCATCCAGTCTTGCATTTTATTCTTTACAGATTTCCTCAAAATAATATAATATAACAAATTATAGTACTTTTGATTAACCACTCTACATATCTATCTCAAATAAATTCATTTCATACGCAACCAAATTTCAACTACTTTTATTGACATTCTAAAACTTAAGGAGTTCCCCTCTATATATGTATAAGAGATGGCTAAGAAAAATGTTGACGATTTTCGTATGTTTTTTTTTAAACATTTGCTTATCGCAAACAAGGTGTACACAAATAGTCTTTACATTGAGTCTAGTGGGTTAGACAAAGTGGCTGCCCGCTCTTGGACTATTAGGTATTGTGCTAGTATTGCAGATGCAGACAAAGAATTAACAAATTGACATTAAAGAGATATATTACTCCAAATGAAGGACTTCAATTTGATGCATCATTTTTTATATTAAACAAAAAAAAAACAATATAAATGACTATTCAAAAGTGATGTCTTAGCCAATTGGGGGAATATAAAATATATATGTAGGTTAGTTATCTTGACTTTGGCATCTAAAAAAAAAACAACGAATTTTCCTATTGTATCAGGGAAAATGATAAATAGCTTTCCAGCAAACATCGATAAGGAAATATTTGTCTTCAAAATGATAAGACACCATTCAATGTTTCGAAAGATAATAAAAATAAACATCATCTGCTGAAAATAGGCAAAGCAATTCTTAATTTAAGTGGAAAGGATGATGAAATATTTCTAGGCAATAGAACTCAAGTAACAATAAGTAAATGTAGCTTAATTTTTTTTATAGTTGAATATATGGATGTATGCTTTCATAGGGATGTGATATAAGGAAAAGCATTATTAAGACTTGAGATATGGAATATTAATCATTTTAGATGCTATAAAGTGCTTTTGGATGACCAAGAACGCCTAATATATGCATTGTTTCATGTTTGATAATTGTCTATCCTTCATCGTGATTGGATCACAACCTCCTATGGTATTCCATTTCTCTTCCTTGGGCATGACACAACTATATATCTAAGTTGTTCGTGTTATAGTAGGACATGGGTCGTATTTTCCATAATTCTGTACTATATTTATGAATGTTTGAAAACTGTATTGAAAAATATAAAATACGTTAATTCGTTCCAAATAAAAAAAATAGGGAGATACAAATCTTGGAACCCGCAAAGAGCGCCCGACTGGTGAATAAAATAGTGTTTGTTTTGGGTTCTACCAAATAATTTGAAATTCAGAAACGTTTTGTGAATCCAAATCAAGTAAGTACATAGTTTTACAATGACAGCGTTTTGTATATAACACTTACAACAATATTCATATGATTTTGTTTTTAAATTTGTAACTCTTATATACAAAATGCTAACAATTAACAACTATTTAGCTATGTACTTCATTTTGTTAATTGAAGCTTCGTGCATTGGGGCCGAATGACCTCAATACCAGAAATAACTCCTATGGTCGATTTTCTGTACTCAAAATATTTGTTGTATGTTGGATTCACTAATTAACTTAAAATACATTGGGGGTTTAGTTTTGAAAGCGCATTTTCTTTTTCTTTTACATAGCTGTACCACGGCAATAATTAACCTTGTTGATAATGTTAGACTGTCTTTGGATAAAGATCGTGTTACCTTTTTGGTTCTTTTAGATTTCTCTAAGGCTTTTGAAACTATCATTCATTCTATCCTTTGCAATAAATTGTCAATGCTTTATAACTTTTCTTCTTCAGCTGTAAACCTCTTATTTTCTTAACTCTGTGATAGAAAGCAAGCCTTGTGATTGGTACTAAAGCCTCGAGTTTCATATCGACTGTGAGAGGGGTGCCCCAAGGATCGATACTCAGACCCTTGCTGTTCTCCCTCTACATTAACGAGCTACCTTCACTCATTCCTTCTTCTTCAGTTATCCAAATGTACGCTAGGGTCGTTCAATTGTCTATAAGCTGTCCGCTCGGACTCATTGAGGACTGTACTAACACTATCAATATAAATTTGGACACGAATTCATTGTGGTCGTATAGAAATGGTTTGTTTCTAAATCCAATCAAATCCAAATGTATTGTTGTTAGCAGAAATAATTTGAACCAGTCTTATTTTCCACCCATTAATCTCAACAATTCCCCCATTGAATATGTGGAATCTGCTAGGAATTTGGGAATGTTATTCAATTAAACGTTAACTTGGGATAAGCATAGTAGGCTGTAGGAAAAGTTTATGGTGTTCTTCGTATACTATGGTCTTCGCAGTATTTTACTCCCCAAAATATACGGTTATTGCTGGCTAAAATACTGGTTTTACCTTTGTTAACAATTGGGTGCGAAATTTACAGTGATTGGGATTCTTTGAGTAGCAGGAAGCTCAATGTTGCTTATAATAGCATTGCCCGTTATATATATGGACTTAGAAGATATGACAGCATCTCAAATTTTGCTAGGCAAATCTCTAACATCTCCCTCGATAATTTTTTACGCTATAGAACTCTCATTCTACTTTTCAATGTAATTCAAACACATCAACCTCGGTATCTGTTCGATAGATTAAGGTTTGGCTCCTCAAACTGATCTCTTACACTGATTCACCCGCGATATAAGTATTTGACATCTAGGAGGCAGTTTTTCGTTAATGCTACTTGCCTGTGGAATGCTCTAGCACGGCATGTAAGAGAACTGAGGGGAGAAGCCATGTTTCGGCGGGAATTACCTGTTTATTTCCAGTCTAATCTAACTTGAAATTAATGTTTTGTCTTTTTAATATAAATTTTATAAATTTTATAAATAAATGGGGATGTATATTTTGTTTCTCTTTTTATAAATATGTGATGTAGATTAAATTCTATTTCAATACTTAAATCCATGTATCTCATACAAATTTAATTTATTAACATTTACTAAGGTAGGCTTTCTTCTTCTTTTTTTTATTATCTTACAAAACTCGAAGCTGTAACCTAGTTTATAAGATATTAGTTATATCTTACTGTTTATAGGCAAAATAAAATAAAATAAAATAAAATAAAATAAAAAAAATTAAATGAAAAATGAAATATTTGAACGTTAAACAGAAAAACAGAACATGTTTTTTTCTTAATATATTGAAATATAAAAATTTGTAATGTAGGTAAGTTCGGACATTATGGCGCACCACGAAAATTTCATACTTCCAAAACTATAATTAAAATAAAAATAATGCAAAAACGTCAGTCTCTGCCGAAATAGGGATGCTTATAGAAAAAATACATCGATGTTTTTTTCAATGTAATAAATCGAAACGTTACATCGATGTTTAACGATGCATCGGTTTAAAACATGGATGTTTCCGATGCATCGAAAAAAAAGACTATCATGCTACAAAAACAAATTTAATGTGTGAAATTTTGTTTTTTTCTTTTGTTTTGTTACCTATCTGTTAGTGCTTAATTCAATAAAGTCAAAAGTGCCAAAGCGTGCAAATGATGAGAAACTTTCATTCGATACATCGGTTCAAAAAACATCGATGCATCGTTAAACCTCGAAAACATTCAATACATCGGATTTATTCGATGCACCGAATGATTAACATCGATGTTTTCGATGTACCGATGAAAAGTGAGCAACCCTATGCCGAACACGTGCCCAGTAAAGATCGTTATTCGATACGACCAGTTTCGCTTAACAAAAATCCGATTATAAAAAAATTGACAGGTTGGTTGTGTTTTCTATAATTTTACTTTGTGTTTGGATTCGTGTTTCTTCGTTAGTAAACATTGCTGGTGTTCGATGTGAATAGTAGAATTTTTAATATAGTATAATACAGTTGAGTAACGGGAAATATTTGAAACGAAAAGATAACTTTGTTTTTTTTTTCATGTTTTGTGAACAAGTGTTTTTTTGGCTAAGATGGCGTAGACACTGTGTGGGCATTATGTCCTTATGAAGTTTTCATGTAAATTATAGATTCATACGTACCAAATGTCTTTTCGTCTCTCCGTTTTTTTTTAGTTTTGTATTACATGATAAATTGATGCAGAAAATTTTGACATCGAGCTAGCCAACGCGACGAGGCTGGGTGTGGTGAACATTACACTAAATTACACAACAACCAAAGAAGGATGCAGTGTGTTTGTGCACAGTGGACACACAATTCCTGTACTGTTTGGGAGTTCAAATCAAAAATAATCGTTCCCCGCCATATTTCACTAAGGTTTAGGCCATATTGCCATATTGTTTTTTTTAAACTCGCTTTAAATTAATTTATTACTTGCGATTATAGGTACTATAATGCAATTTATGTATTTGTAAGAAAAAATTTTGTTTTCTAACAATCAAACATGGCATTACGATTATAGAGAACGCCAAAAAAGTGGGTCCCTTAATGCCGTCTGTCTGTCAGTCTATCTGTCTGTCTGTCCTCGAGTGCAGCCTAAACGGTTCGGTGTATTTGCTTCAAACTTGGTACATAACGTAAAAGACGACAAATAACAATAGCTCCCATACATTTTTTTGTCCGAAAATAAAAATCTTATTTTTCTCAAAAACGGCTCCAACGATCTATAAAAAAAAATAGTTCATTAATGAAGGGAAAGGGTACCTTTTGATAATTTTTTTTTTAAATCGTTATTTTTGGTAACTCTAGTAGAACGATTTTTTTGGTTTTCGATTTTCTCGGAAACGGTTAACTTGATTTTTTTTAGAAATTTTTTACGTACTTTTAACACTATTGTATACCAACATTTTTGAAAAAAAAAAAAATTTGGAAATTAATTTTTTTTGGAAAATTCCAAATTTCGAAAACGACTCAATAGATTTTTTCGAAACTTCGTATTTGGTGGTTTTTTGACATTATCTTGAATAGTTTAAAAACTATTTTTCTAAAATAAGAAAAAACGGTACCGCCCATAAAAATGTTAAAAACCCGTTAAAAAAATTATTTCTCGAAAACAACTCCAAGAGTTTTTATAAAAATGTGTGTGTTCTTAAATTAGTACAGGTATGAAAATATTTTTTTTGCTTACTTATTAACGGTACTTCCCATAGAACACTTTTCATATTTTTGACTTTCTCAATATTGGATGAACCGATTAAAATAATTTGTTCGTACAAATGCTGCCTACAATTGTTAATTAAGCTGCATACTCGAATTTTCAAACAAAATGTTTTTCTATTTTTAAGAAAATAAATAGAAATTTTTTTTTGAAAAATCGATTTTTCAAAAACCAGTCACAGATTTTTTTTTTAATTTGAATTTTATATATATATTAATAATATCCTCAAAATGGTGTCTCAATTTTTTTTCTAAAAATTTTTTCAAAATTTTTTTGTTTTCCCTCAATCTACGAGTATATCGACTAAGCAATATAAAAACATTTAATTGTGTGTTTATCCACTTATTTCTACCATATTATTCCGTTTTTTTCGTATTTTTCCGTACTTCACTGAATACTAAATACAGTGTAGCCCCTCATACATTTAAATATACATATGGGTCTTTAAAAATCACATGAATCTTATGTATGCATCCTAACTCCTAACTTACATAATTAATATCCATAACTTAAACTTAAACATACATTTGTAGGAAGCAACCTATGTAACTATTCCATTCGACAATTCATTATACTAAGAATCAAGTTAATATTACCTACATAGGCTTTAAACCTGCATATGATAATAGACATAACTAACTTAACCTCAATGGTTAAATACATTAAAGTTGTTATCTCCAAGAGCAAGTTCGTACGATCCAGTCGTCCATTTGATTTCTTAAAGGCCTTGAATTATTATTTGTAGGTATTTAACGTATGTATGTTACTTTTTTCTCTAATTTAATAAAAATAAAATATATTTTTTAAGTTTTTTACTTAATTTTTTATATATAAAAATTCTTAAACGTTAATAAAAAAAAATGGTATGACATTTTAAATATTTAATAATGCAAAACCAAATTTGTTTATAAAAGCAATTGGTAAACATTTAACACAGGTTGTTTTTCGGCTCCTAAGGTTGAATCTACATATGTAGTAAAAATTGTAGCGTGTTACGTGACATGAAGTCTGCCTTACTGAAATATTTTTCTAGTTATCAGAAACCCGTTTAAGTAAAATATATTTTTCATTTATCCGAGATCAGCTTAGCTGAATTTTTTTGTTTTGTTACCCGAGGTTCGCTTAGGTAAAAAACCAATTCCATCTTCGTTACATTTTCCCTGGAGCACTTCCTTGAAAATCTCTGTCTTGAGACAATTGACAAATGAAAAGAATAGCTTCTTGTATTGTCAGTCTCGTAAAGAATGGATGACAGATTGATTAATTTAGAACAATCGATTTGATAGTTGTTGTCATATATTTTCTATATTTTAGTTTTTCGATTAGACTATGTAGGTAATTGGGTAGCTTTGTAGATTATTTTTTTTGTACGTGAATCCTTCCAATATTTTAATAGTTTTTTTTCTATTCTGGGCAACAAACAAATCCTAAATCATCAAAATCGGCCCAAACATTCTTGAGTTATAAATGGTGTCACTAACAATACTTTGTTTTATTTATACATAAAGATCTATTTAATTAATTATTTATGCATTTATATTTATATATTTAATTGTATCTTTGTCTTTAAATACAAAAAATATATAAAATAATATTTCATTCGCGCTTGTTCCCGAAAACCTAAAATTCCGAAGATCTAAGTCCCATAGGCCACAATGTCAAATTTGTTTCAATAATAATGTAAACATTTTTACTTGCAATATATGTAGGTACTTTAGGGAAAGTTTTGCATTTGGAAAAAATCGAACTCAAGATTTTAATAAAACCTTGACGGGAGCAGCACAAAATTCTGTCTTCAAAATACTGCTTTTTTCATTTTTTTAGCTTTTCAAGATTCTGCTTCTCAAAATTCTGTCCGTCAACAAAAAAGAAAAAATGTCTGCTTATTTTTTTTTAATTCTTAATTAACTTCTTTTATGTACAATAGCAACAAAGCAAAACAATCCATTAGATAAACTTAAATATGACCACTAAATTACAGAAAAAAACAAGCACAATATTTTTTGAAATGCGCATAAGATAGCCAATGTGACTTAGATCGGTTCTCATTTTTATAATTCTTTTTATTTGTTTGTTTTTCGAAACACTTTTCCTTTTTTCTTTCTTTAATGGACACTAACTTAAGGCAATTATTCAGCCTTAAGAAGTTGACCGATAAATAAAATATTTTTTTAACTCTTATGTAAGAGTATACTCTGCTTATCAAAACTCTGCAATAATAAAGAAAACAAACCTTTGATTTCTTTATTAGCGTACCGACTGCAATCATTGGCACCCATTTTTTTGAACAAATTATTGGCACCCCCTCATTCAATTAAAATTCTTCCAAAAACTATCAATCTTATCAAGCCAATTTAATTTTAGTCTTAAACTACTACTTATTCCTCACATTTGTATGTCTTCGTTTTGACTAATAGTTCTTAAGTCAGTGTGTCGAAGTGATATTGTTAACGCGTTTAAAAAAAGTGAAAAATTTGAAAAGTTTTGTGTGTTTTTGCTAAGGACATAAGATTTAGTCAGCCGTTTTCAGTTATTAATATATGAATATTATATACAAGAACATTTTTTTTAATACCAAATAATAATAAATTATTCGTATTTAACTTTTTTTAAGAAATTAATTGCTATTTTTTTAATTAAAAAGGTGCCAATAATTGGTTCCAACAAACAAGGGGTTCCAATTATTGGCATTCGGGTGTCAATAACTGGTTCCATGGAACTTTAATAAATATACTTTCAAGACTACTAATAAATATACCATTAACGTTTACCAGTAACGGTTTACTTTTTTAAGATTGTAAAGGTACCGAAATCAAGAAAAACGTACAAAGAAAGAGATGTTCAAGAAGCTCTATTGGCCATAAGAAATTGTCATTATATCTAAAAATACTGCGTTCTACTCTGCAGTTCCGATTGAGCACAACATTTTAAAAAGTACACCCAGGACCAGAAACAGTTTTAACTGAGGAAGAAGAATTGAGCAGTTTTGAATAGCTAAAAGTTTCTCAAGAAAAAGGATTTCCGAAAAGAAAAGAAGATGCTGTCCAGGAATTTCTAAAGCAAATTTGCAAAAGAGAGCACCCATTCGGTAGCTAAATAATACAAGAGAAAGGATGGTTTAAATGGCTTAGAAAAACAGATGTTGCTTAAAATGTTCAAAGAATTCAGCCAGGAAAATTTTATTTCTTACACAAGCCTAATGAAAACATATCAGTAACTTATTAGTGAATCCTGTCGAAGAAATCGGGGAAAATACAATTCGTAGTTGACAGATATGCTTCTCCTGTACAATGACTAAAACAGTTGGAACTGATATTTGTAGTTTAAGATGTGCAATATATGTATAAGAGAATATCAAATAAAATGTTTTAGCAACTAAAATATCACATTCTTCCAAGTTTTATCATCTCTCTATGTATAACTTAAAGTTAAATTAGTCACATATCTTACGTTTTTATTTCAGCTTATATAATATTATGCGATCGGTATAAACTAATTTCTTTTCGTTGTAGACTTTTTATTTATTTTTCCATATTTAACTTATAGATTACTTAATATTTATTATTTCTTTCTATTCTGTATAACCCGGACGAATCGGTAAATGCTTACGTTATTTTTTTTACTGAAATTAAATGAACCACACATTTTATAAATAAAAAACTAAAAACTAAATATTGTTTTCCTTTAATTCACAGGTGGCAATAGTTGTACATTTTTGGGGTGACGATAATTTTAGTCGGGTGCGAATTATTGTAGTTTTTGGCAAGCTTTTTTTAATATCCCACTTTTAGCTCTTTTTTAATAAACAAATAATAAGAGTTAAATATAAATAAACAAAGAAAATTCTTTATTAAAATTTAGTATATTTTTTATATTTTTAACTATTTAATTGCGAACATTTAGCGCATTTGATATTGAAAAATGATTTTTGAATAATTTTTTAACCCCAAAAATAACGGAAGGTACTAGCCAAACAATTTTTTTACCATCCTTATTATCTCGAAAACGACTCTAACGATTTTGATAAAAAAAAGTATGTGCACTACTTTGTGATTATTCTACATTTTAGTGTAAATGTTTTTTTTTTTACATACTTTGTTAGTAACCTAGCAGTACCTACCATACAAATTTGTTTGATTTTTGACTTTCTCATAACCGGCTCCACGGATTTCGATCAAAAATTTTATGTTAGAGAACCTTCAAATTATAAAAAATATTGCATTGTAAAATTTCCGAAAAATATTTTTGTTTATAAATTCAATATTTCGAAAACGGGTAGACGATTTCTTGTTTTAAATTTTATTTTTAAATTTACATTTTTAAAATCTTAAAATCATCATACCAACATTAGTTATAAAGCAGCATTCAAAATATATTTTTCCGTTTGATTGATTTGGTTTCATTCAACATAAGAGAAAGTATGTGCTATCCAATCATGAATTTTATTTTGTAATAACATAAATACCTGCATATTATTCACAATATATATGTATTTATTTATGTACAATTTTTTAAACTCCAGTGTGCTCAAATATAACACGTCATGTGCAATTATTTTTTTTTAAAGAGTTAGATGAATGCTTTTGATATTCTCTATTCTATATTCAATATATTCAATATCTTTGAACTGATTGAAAAATTCATCAAAAAATCATAGAATGGTGATCTAAGCGGGGCATACTGTACGTATATGTATGTTAATAAATGACTTCCATGCAATTGTGCATATTTAGTTGGTTATGGACTTGAAGATAAGCAAGTGATTGCTATCGCAGGGGTGGTCTAGATTTTAAAGAGCTTTGGGAGTAAGGGCCTTAATTATTATTTTATCTGAAGGGCCCCTTTTCGGCAACTTTAATTAAGAATAATAAAATACAAAACATTATTAAATGTTGCCTATTTAATAGTAATGTAGTCTTGTGGAATTCATTAGGCAAAGTTTACCACCCTTAAAATCATGACCAAGGTTCAAAGAATGGCATGTGTTGGAATTACTGGGGCTATGATGCGGATTCAAGAAGCGCTCTTCGGCCTAGCGAAGAAGTAGCTGGAAGTAGAGTGCCTTCGGTCACGCACAGATTCCACAGAATTTGATGGGTAATAAGGTATAAGCACTGACTACTTCGTACCCAGTTTTGAATTTCATAAGCCGTTCACAACCGCCTTTCCTAGTAGAGAGGACTGGCAAATGAACGTGCACCAATCTGCGCATCGTTGACATTAATATACGCCGATGGTTCCAAAATGGATTCTGGGTTTGGTGCAGGCTTCGTTTCAGACACCTTTGGACTAGCCAGCTCATTCAGACTGCATAACTACAGCAGTCTCTCCCGAGATGAGGCCTTGGTAGTGACGGAAGATACCAAACAGGTCTCAATGATGGCAATAAAACACTTTTGGCACACAGCACTACGTAAGGCTTTGTTGGGTTACTGGTCACAGTGGCATTACAAAAAACGAAAACGCTGACGAACTGGCAACAATTGGTTCAACAATTGACCTAGTTCAGACAGACTCAATATTTCATATCCCACCCTGCAATCACAAACAGAAAATCGACGGTAAAGTACTATCTTCAACAAACAAGAGATGGAGCTCACTCGATACCTGTGTTATAACTGATGAAATTATGAAAATTATGAAGTCCTTTTCTCTTCTCGTGAGCATAACCACGGATCAAAACTTGTTGTGTTACAACAAGAAAAACTTAGTCTAAATGATGTATGCAGAAGCTGTGGTGACACGGCGGTACATGAAGACACTTCTCACCACCCTTGGCACTGCCCTGATCTATGTCATCTGAGAAGCAGACTCCTCAGGAGATACTTCTTCAACGATTTATAGGATCTATCTAGCATTCATAGCAAGGATCTATTAAGATTCATTAACGCTAATAAATGACTTGGCAGTTCCTAAGTCCCATCAATATAGCCGACAAATGGGTCAAATTTGTATCTTAGAACAAGGTAACGTAACATACAATGGTAAAGGGCGACAATAATGATAACAAATATCGACTTTATGACTGCAGCAGTGGCAACAAAAGGAGTTTGGGCAGAAAGCCCTTACACCAGCTTTTGCCGCTCTGCGTTGAACACGAAAGCCATTGAGTTACCGTCGCTGAAACCCCCCCCCCCCCCAAGACTGTTAAATACTCTAGTGGAATGAGTGGGCCTTCTCGACTTATTCAACCAATCTGACACACACACCAACCACTAATCCATCTAAATCTCCCACCAGACGTTGGAGAGAAACGCGCGATGCTCCGGGCCTGATGGCTGGATGATCTACCCAGTGTGGGTAAAAGAGAGGATCACGCCCTCAAGGGACTGTAGTACTGTAACCTCCACTCGACCCGGTGTCTAAGTGCTAATCGACATTTACAAATACACAGCTTCCTTTTAACCACTGTCCCGATATTTCAAGCTACTTCTTGCCAATAATTGAACTCCTTTAATGAGGTCATTTCCTGTTTTACCATCGGGTTTCTTCTAATAGGGTATCACGATTTATCTACATAGATCAGTCAGCCCTATAACCTAACATTCCACCTTAATTCTAATTAGGGGCTTCCGAACATTTAGTTTGGAAAGCTAGAGACTCTTTCTCTCTTGACTCAGGGACGTATACAGCTTCACTTTTCGGGGGAGGTCACTCTCAAGAAAATCAGTAAAAAAAAACGATGAGTATAAAGTCATAAAAAATTTTCAATTGGATTTAATTTTCAGCACAGTCCACAAAAACTAGATTTTAAAATTAAAAATCGAAGAAACGTTGTAAAGATGTTCTGGTAGGCTATAAACAACAAGAAGTATACCGAAGAATATTGATTATGAAAATACCAATAAAACTACTTGTAGCATAAATGGTTCAGAGTAAATACTTAAGTACTTTTCTTGACAAAAAATTAAACTGCAGTACATATATTAAGGCTTTCCAACTTTGTATATGTGAAAAATAATGACATTACAGAAAAAATATCAACAATTTAATTTAAGAAGCTATATGTACAAAAAACGTATACATGATGCCTGATTGGTAACTAGAAATTTGTTCACTCATTTTCGAAACACTGATTTTTACTTGCGATTATAAGTACTATCATAGAGAACACCAAAAAAGTGGGTCCCGCAATTCCGTCTGTCTGTCTGTCTGTAGAACGATCTACAGCGTTTTAGGTGATTGCCCAAAATAGATTTTTGAATCATTGTTTTAGCCCCAAAAATAACGGTACTTACCATACAAATTTTTCTACCATCTTAATTATCTCGCAAACGCCTCTAACGATTGGCGTGTGTACTACCTTCGGTATGGTCTACATTTTAGCTAGAAACTTTTTTTATAATATTTTTTTATTAACGGTACCTGCCATACAACGGCTCAACGGATTTCGATAAAAATGTTTGTACAGGAGGTCCTTCAAATTCTAAATAGGATTGTATTTCAAGATTTTCTTTGAAAATTCAATATTTCGAAAACGGGTGGACAATTTTTTCTGAAATTTTGTTTTTGAATTTATATTATTAAACATTTAAAATGTTCATACCAATTTTTTTTAGAAAAAAAATTAAGAATTTTTATATATCAAAAATTAAGTGAAAATCGACTTTAAAAACACATTTATACGTTTGTATTAAAATATTTTGCATATAATGCTTCATAGGAGCAATTACGTGCGATCCAGTCGTGCATTTTATTCTCTATAGGTTTTGGCAGCGAAATATGAAAATAAGTGCTCCAAAGAAACACATGAATGTAGTTAAGTAGTTGAGGTAGAATTTATTTGCCCCAAATATTTATTTTCATTTAATGTCGAATTCCTTTCAACCATTTAGCGTGGATTTTTTTTTGAATGAATCTGTGAAAAAATTGATTTTTTATGTATTTGTTAACGTGTTGTTTGACAGAAATGCTTACACAAAAATTACTACAGCCAAAGATTCATAACTATTCAGAATTCAGAAATTGAAAAAATCAGGTGGGACTGGAGAATTCGTTCGTTTTATCCGCTGTTTCAATATAAATGATTTTCCATTTCTCTGTGTTTTCTTAAAAAGTGAACAAACTTTCTTATTTAAAGCAATGGCAACTAGACCATTGGCTTTAAACATTACAAACATTAAGACAACAGAGAGGGGCAGATAAAGGAAGGGCACACAACAGAAGAAACACAAGACTATTATTTGTTTACAAAATAAGTTATGATTTTTTCGTATCGACATTTTATTTATGAACAGTTTCCCTATTTTCATCTCCATTTTGGTCAAGAATTCTTCATATCATCGGTCAAAAGTATCCTGAAGTACATCTTCAATATTCACATGAATTTGTATTTCAGGTTCTGTAAGTAAGGATGTGTCAAAATGTTTTGCAAATTCTTCTGCCTTAGTTTGTTGAATTTCCCCCCTTAGTGGAGTATTAAAGCTTCTTTGTGCGTTGCACCATACCTGTGCAAGCCATCATCTACGTCGGGATATTGACTGTATTTTTGTTTTTAAGTTGGATTCTTCAAAATTCTTCTTAATTTTATCTCGATCTCTGCCGGAAAAGAACACTCAGCTGCCAAATTTGTATTGGAATCACCAGCTTCGAGCATTTAGATTATTGCAGAGGTTTTTGAAACGTAAAAACTCTACATTTTGAAGTAACACATTTTTAACCTTTCTTTATTTAAAATATTCCAGTTCATCTCAGAAACAGAAATATGAGTTTAAATAAAAACAGAAAGAGGGAAATCCCCATAATTTATCATATTAAATGCGATAGATTTAAAAAATTTTTATTTAAAACTGTTCGCTCGCTATAAGCGATAATTACTTTTTTGGGCGATATCGTTAAAACTGATATTTGATTGGAACGATTTGTATGAACATCGGCCGTCACTTCGAGATTAGTTCGCAATAACCGATATTTCGATATAACCGATGTCGTTAAAACCGATTTTGGCTGGTATATTCGACAGGACTGGAGAATTTGTTCGTTTTCCGGTGATTCGTTATAATTATTTTCCATGTTTTGTTCTTTATTAAAAAGTGGACAAGCTTTTATTTTAGCGAAAATTTTATTTATTTACAAAGTAATCTGTGATTTTGCTGTCGACATTTTTATTTTATGAATTCTTCTTCTATTATGTCGGGAAGGTGACTGTATAGAATTTTTTTATTTTTAAGTTGGATTCTTCAAAGTTCTTCTCAATTTTATCTCGGTCTTTGAAAATGATAGAGATTGTTGAAGCCGATACAGAAAACTCTGCTGCCAAACTTTTATTGGAATCACCAGCTTCGAGCCTTGAAATTATTGGAGTTTTCTTCAATCGCAAAAACTTACGTTTTGAACTCATTTTGAAAAAATAAAACTAACATACTTAACCTTTCTTTACATAAAATATGTTAAGGTTTTCTTTTCTAACTCAAAAAAACCACTTCAAATGGTCTTGCTGCCCTGAAGTCTTCATTGCTAAATAGCTTATAAATTGGTTTTGTAAATTGGTTAGATAAATCAATAATAAATAAATATGACTATCCCAGTTCACAGAATGCGACATTCACGTTAGAAAAAAAACAGAAGAAGGTAAATCTCCATAATTTATTAGTTGAAATGCACGAAGTTTCCAATGCATATAAGCTATAAACGATAAATTTTCTTAATTTTCAATTTAAAACTGTTCGTTATAACCCAAGTAACATTTTTCCTCTCATAACATTCTCCAATAATTTAATGAGACTAATTTAAGGGAGCGAAAATAATCTTCAAGAATTCTTCTAGATTATTATAAAACTGCTAAAAGCGTTAAATGGTCTAGTTATGAGAGCCTCTCTATACTCCCTACCAGAGTTGTATTTTTCTTATGGGATGACAGATATACATTAATGAAAAAATGCCTCTTATATGACTCTAATAAAGCTCGGCTAAATCTTGTTGTAAGAAAGCGTTTCTTGCAATGGGAGTTGCTAAAAGAGAATAGAGAAAATGAAAAGAGAATTGATGGGCTTGATGTGTATATGTGATAGTACTTATTTTGTAAGTGAACTATTTATTTTTTTATAATGGCGATACATCATTTTATTTTATTGTTTGTTCGTATATGGGAGCTAAACATTAATGCGGTTGAAATTGTATATACTAATTCTTAAATTTTGCCTCGAAAGAAAACAAAACGCTTTCAAAATAATGCATATTTAAGTTATTTAATTTATACATTTTATCAAAAATATTGTTACCTTGGATACTTTTGCCATCCTAAGTACATAAAAATTAATTTGTGGGTCAAATTAAATCTGAAATGCAATCCATATGACACACTAAGAGCATTAATGCTGTATTTACATAAATGACAAAATGAAATTGTTGGTAGATACATTTATGTCACAAAACAGAAGTACCCAAGTAACATTTTTCATCTCACAAAAGGTTTCAATAGAGAAACATCGAAAAGTTAAAGCAATACCAATTTCGATTGTTAAATATTTTGTATCGAGATCAGAAAGAATCTTTTACAGTTAATGCTATTGTTTTGCCATTTATGTTTGTGAAATGTATAATGCACATAAATTGTTTAAAAAAAGGGTTTTTAAAATAAATAATTTTTAGAATAAATTTCAACATATCCAAATTTTGGATGTGTGGCAACCCTCAAAATACTCTGCGTACTGCATACTTAAATATGGCTGCTGTTGAGATGAGAGAATCATTTAACAATTACAATAAGACCATTATAAGAGTTTGGTTTCCTCTACTTTTACTCACCCTCATTTACTAATTTTATTTTAAGTCTTCTTATCAGGCCGACTACACTTGATATCTGTATCGCCAACGAAGTATCTGTCGTTAAGTATCAGGGCAGTTCATGTCTTGACAATTCATTTATGCAATAGAGGTTGAGGTGTAGGTAAGGCTGTTTAAGAAGAATTATCAAAAATTAATTTCTTGAAAAAAAAAATTTCTGACCTGATATACTCCTGTTAATGAACATTAACTAATAAAAATGGTGTATTTGACGAACTTAAGTACAAACAAAAATTTTGTAAGTGTTCCAAAAGAGTAGTTACCGAGAGACAAAAAATAATGAGATAACAACACAAAAAAGAAAAAAAAAACGCAGCCTTCAAACCTTCAAATTTAATGTCAGGCATCGATATCAAGACAAAATCGAAGAGAGAGCTCGCTAACATTGGATATTTCATGTCAGGATGAGTATTACGAGAAAATTTATTGCCAATGTAGTCGGCCTGTATGGGAATATTCATTATATTATGGGATTATTTAAAAAAAAGCGAGCGAGATAACAAGTTACATATATAGTGAACTTTTAATCACGGACGTAGTAAGGGAAGGGGCCTCACCTACAAAAGTAAAACCTGAATTTGTGTTTATCAAAGCACGACACTAGAAGAATGCAAATTTATTACAGTTGTTTGCCATTGAAAGTGTGAAATATTCAATTATTACGCAAAATATCGAGTCCAATAGAGATACCATAATCATACATTTTTTTGTAAATTTGATTTACAAAATTATAAAAATGTTTCTTCTTTGATGAAACGTTTTAGTCGATGGTGATGATCAATCTGCTACTAAAATCCACAGCCCTTTAAAAACAAATGTAGGATGTTTTAATTTTTGTATGTGTTAATTTTTGGTCGCGAAACAATTGCATTTTCAAATATTTGAAAAAACCTTTAGAACAATAAACACTTTTCGGAAAATTATAACAGACAATTCCCATTCATTTAATAATCTGGACTACGTCCCTGTGACGAGTAACTTTGTGATTCCATTTGGCAGCTGAAAAACTGCAAATCCTATTATAATCCTGTAATAAAATGTTGTATACCTTAAATTCTATAAGGTTCGTTATAGAATCTTAAAATAGCTTAGACTCGGATAAGTCAGTTGTTATGGGATTGAAGGTATACAGGCGTTTAAATTTCATAACAAGATTTTTATAAAATTCTAAATTCTTGGAGTCTTATTACAAATTTGTTTTAAGTATAAGATTTAAATTATTTGAAAATTGTAGAGAGCTAAAGTCTTATAAAAAAGCGTTATGAGAATAATTTAAGTTTCGTAACAAGAAATTGACTCTAAGGATAACATAAGGACCTAAAAGTGGCTTACAAGACTGTTTTTCAGATTTTGGAAGCCTAACTCTGGAGAGTTTGTTAGTTGGGAAGGGATACTTCGTTATAGCCGATATCGTTAAATCAGATATTTGGTTAGTACAATTAGCATAAGTCTTGGTCGGGACGGAGAGATTAGTTCGCAATAACTGATATTTCATTGTAACCGATTTTGACTGTATTTGTTTTGGTCTATTCAATGTATTTTTATTTTATTTTATTTTTCCCTTTTAAGCTTATGTTAGACGTGAAATTCACTAAAGAAAGTTAACTCTACTATCGGGCATCACTGATTCGAATAACATTTTCAACTTTCTTAATAGTATATATGTATGTATTTAGTATTTAGTATTTATTTTATTTATGATAAGCTTACACAGTAAGACAAATAATATCTTATTTATAGTGCAGCTCTTAAGATGTACAATAGCTTCTAACATTAAATTCTAAAGCAAGTTGTTACTGATATATTTAGGGCTGGCAACGAGACGAGACCAGGCGAGACTTTTGATAATCTCGTCTCGGTCTCGCCAAAATCGAAAAATTTCAGTCTCGTCTCGGTTTCGGTCCAGGTCTCGCCGAACCAAGTCTCGTCTCGGCCTTGGTCTCGCCTTTTTCTCGAGAAAATTTTAATGTGCGGTCTCGTCTCGGTCTCGGTCTCGGTCCTGGTATCATCCTTAGTCTTGGTTTCTTTCATGTTTTTTTGGTAGTAAAAAGATGTAAGATAAAGATAAGACGCATTGTTCGGATTGCAAATATAGAGTATGGTTGTGGTATCTCAGCAGTTCGTCGGTAATAAAAATGCGGGAAAATGTATAAAACAAACTCGTGAGTCTGTCTTGTCTTTTGAGTTAAGTGGAAATAACATTTTGGAAGAATTGTGTAAGTTAATATATTTCATAGCAAAAACAAATAAAATATTAAATAAAAAAGAGTACCTACATACAACGCTCGATTTTCTTAAAAATAAATTAACCGGTTTTGTCAAGCCACGACCTGTCAAAAACCACTTACGGATGTCTCCGATTTAAACGAATTTAAAAAAAACCTCAACAAAACTCAAATTTTACATAAAAAAAATCGAAATTTTTCGATTTAATTTATTGCGCCCTAAAAAGTTGATGCTAGACCTTTTAGGTGAAATTTCGAAAACAAAATATTGCTCAAATGTCAAGATATAGTAAGTTGCCTACCTGTCAAGTCATGAAATGTCAAAATCCATTGAAGGATTGCTCCAATTTTAATGTTTGGTAGCGTGAAAAATCGTACGAATTGGTACACATATTCACATTTAGCTGTCAAAACCAATAGAAAAAAAAAACAAGTTTGGAAAACTTGGTGAAAATCAACGTACAATATGGATCTCAAGAATTCGGTCAAACTTGGCATCTGCACGTCTTAACCAACTTTATTGTGCTTGTCAATTATGCATGAATCTAATAATGATATATCCTTGTACGTTGCTTATGCTAAACAAATCAAAAACTAGAAATTTTGTTCTGCAGTACGTAGGTCCATGAAGCTAAGGCCATAGCCTTCACTTGAAACGAGTGTGTAAATCGAAAACTATATTTTTAAGTTGGATTTTATTAGTTGCATATGAAAGCGCTCCGAATGGCTTACATTTTGTGCGAATTTAGTTTTCAAAGGTGTGTGATAAAGTAAAAAATAGGCTGTGAAGTAACGTTATCAGACACCTTTGAAGAGCCGTATTTCCAAGATAAAATTTGAATTTTGTACAGTTTTTTTAATCCATTTTAATCGGAGCAATCCTTCAATGAAATTGACGGTTCATTGCTTGGCAGGTAGGCAAGAAACTATCAGCCCTATTCTGCTATCTTCCGATTCACGTGAATATTTTACTCAATTTTTCACTTTTTCGATATTTTCAAATGCCTTCTATCTTTTGAGTCCAAAGCTTTACTAATATTTTTTTTGTTTAATTCTTAAGAGAATCTAATTGTTAAAATTTATTTTTGATCGAAATTTATGTAATTTTTGAAACAATTCGTTTTTTCCGTCGGATAGCAGAATATAAATATTCACGTGAACGTTTAACAGAATAGGACTGTATATTTTAACGTTTTTAAAATATTTTTTTTCAAACCTCACCCAAGAGGCCTTAAATCACCTTTTTACGGAGCAATAAATTAAATCGAAAAATTTATAATTTTCTGAGGTAAAATTTGACTTTTGTAGAGATTTTATAATCCATTTAAATCGGAGAAATTCTTAATGGGATTTTGACAGCTCATGGCTTGACAGTTAGGCAACGAACTATATTTTAACGTTTTGACAGTATTTTTTTCCAAATGTCAACCAAAAGGAAGCAACGCCATGCATACATAAATCGTACGCAGTCTTCTCTGGATTTTCGAAATGCGCCTATCTCTGAATAACTATGTATATACATAACATGGTTTGATATGTTAACGCGCATATAATATTTCGCAAAAAAAAACTTGTGAATATTATAAAAATTGAACATGATTAGATGTTAAAAAATAATGAAATAAAAACAAAATTTTCTTATAGCGAAAACCGAAACGAAACCACCGAGACCGCCGAGACCAGCGAGACTCTCGTCGAATTTCGGTACCAACAATACGGACTCGTCTCGCTCTCGTCTCGGTCTCGTCTTCGGTACTTTTAAAGGAGTCTCGTCTCGTTGTCGAGACCGAGACCGAGACGAGACCGAGACTAGTCTCGGTCTCGTTGCCAGCCCTAGATATATTAAACAAAGATACAAAAAATAATTTCATATTTACTTTTGTAAGTTCCTAAAGAATAGTTCCATCTCTTTTCGCATTTCCTTCGCGCAATTTAATCTTCTAATTTCTCTAGGCAATGAATTCCAAATTCTTACAGAGCTGACAAAAAATTGGCGTCAAACAGCGAAAACGCGGAATCAAAAGATGATGTGATCGATTTGAAATTAAAAAACAAAATTGATTGTAAAGATCCTTTGGTTCTTGGGTAAGGAGTATATCTGAAAAAACAGTAACTATGCGAAGTTTCATAAAGTTATCTAAGGTCATACCAAGGAATCTTGAAACATATTTTTAAACTCTATCATAACGCCGTAGCCCATAAACATAACGTACACAACTATTGAAAACGACAGTTAGTTTCCTTTTACTTACAGAGTCCACGTTGCGGAAAATTTCGCAACCATAGGTTAACAGCGGAAAGAATAGAGTTTTTACTAAGAGCACTCTAGTTTTAAAAGGGATTATGTGCTGAATAGGCGAAAGCATCCGTAATAAGCCAAAAGCTTTAGCGACGGTGCTGTTAACATGAAGGTCCCACGTAAGATTCCGATTGAACACTACACCCAAGTTCTTAGCAGAATCAACGTAAGCAATAGGGCTCTCCTTAAGAAGTAATTGTGGGATGTAAGACAGAGCAATTTTGCTCCTAGACACAACGAGACACTTTGATTTCATTGGGTTAAGCAGTAAACCATGCTGCATAATGCTCAATCATCCCAAGGGGACAGCTTAAAAACAACTGTGTATCGTCAGCGTACATGCGAATTGAACATTGTGTTACAACGTTAGGAAGTTCATTAACATATATTGAAAAAAGCAGCGGACCAAGTATAGAACCCTGCGGAACACAACTAGTGGCAAGCAGAAAGTCTGATAAAATATTATTTAGCTCAACTGCCTGCATTCGATTTATAAAATATGAGAACAAAAGCTTGACTGCTGAATAGGAGAAATTGAATAGCCGGGATAGTTTTTCGCAAAGAAGGCAATAATTCACCATAACAAAGGCTTTAGAGAAATCTAGTAATTTAAGAAATGTGACATTATCTAGATCGATTGCTTTTCTACTATGTTCAGATACGCTCAATAAGGCTGTTAAACAGCTATTTTTCTTTCGAAATCCAGATTGTTTAGATGTTATGTATGTAATGTATGTACAAGTACATATACCAAATAGGAAAATGCATCTTGCTTTTAGGAGTACGGGAGTGAGATGTGTATACTGGAACGTAGAAAAAGTCGGTAGAGCAAGTAATGTGAACGCCATTATGGGGTAAGGGGTTGGTTGTTTTATTTTTAGTAATTCCAATCTGCAAATTTGACTGAAATTATCTCATTTGACTTACAAAATTGCAAGGGAAATTCGATTTTTTCAATCGAATTGCAAATAAACTCAATTTTAAAAACAATTTCGGATATTTTTTTATTTTCGAAAATTTCTCCCTCTGTATCCGCCGCTGGTTTTGAGTTCAAATAGATTTGAGCGTGATATATAGTCCCCCTGCTTATTATGTTATCACTATCTGTAGTTCACTTTAAAAAAATCACAGATGACTTAAATACTCGTATTACCGAAAAGTACTGCCAATGAGAAAGTCTGCCCCTGCGTAATATCCTTTCAGATTGCACAAACAGCTAGCGCTCTACTTAGAATTGAATTTCGGAGTTAATTCTAATTTTTCTTAGAGGTGCTTTTAAATGTTTAAAGCTTTGCGCCAAATGTAAGTATATTCATAATTTTAAAGAATATATCCAATGAATTTATTGTTACTGCATTAAGAATGACCTCACGTAAGTGGAGTATTAAAATAAATTGAGTGTAAAATTTGCCCTACCTGCAGAAATTAAATTTCAAACTTAACAGCCTAAATACAACCCCACTGGAGGTTATTTGTAAAATCAATTGGAAAGTTCTTGAATATCATAAAATTCCATAGAAAATTCTACACAGACAATCTGTCTGGCCTCTTTCACGATAAAACCTTTTGACTCAAATGTATTGCAATAACATTGTTATGTCAGGAAAAAAAATCAATCAAGAGTATATTGCTCATAAAATTTTCTCAAAGAAATTTAACTTTTCCAAAGCAATCAAAACAAGTTTCTTATCAGATTCCCCAATGAAACGTGACTTCTTATTAATTTCTGGAGAAGTGCAGACGATAAATTCAACAGTATCACCACGGAATTTAATTTCGTTCGACATTTATATAGGTATCTAGACGTGTGTCATGTATATAGTATATACAAACATTCACACTTCATAATAATTTAAATTCTACTCCTGTCACCAGAGCACTTCCGGTTAAAATCGAACGCGTTATCAACAATTCAGTCCGTTCGCTATCAAAAACGAAAGTAGAGATACAAATGCAAAAAAATCTCTTTTGTTTGTTTTCATTTAAATTAATTAAATAAGTTTATTTACAAAATTATAAATAAATTTGTGGTTTTGTTCAATAAATTATTTTGTTGTAGTTTTTTTTCTTTTAAATAAATACACGTACAAGCAAATCTTTGGAATGACGTTTAAGTACCTAAGCATCAGTGTGTTAGTTTGTGTTTTGATTTTATATCTAAGGAGTTTTCTCGGAGTTTGATCTCGTTTGAATTTATGTTTGTGTTCGCTTATTCGGAGAGGTCTATCGTTGTTGGTGTTGTTGTTGTTGTTGATGTTGTCCAGCATAGGCCATATCTTGAGCATCTAAATTTTCAACTGATGATCTCGCCCATTGTGTGTGTGATGGCTCCCAACCTTGGGCGGGATGCTCAATATGTTCCACATGTTCAATGTGATTGTAGTGCTGGGGAATATCGTATTGTTCCACATGGTGTGGAATGTGATCGACATGATGGTCTAAATGATGTGGAACAATATGCTCAACATGGTGCGGTAAATGTTCGATGTGTTCCACAGCATGGTGTGGATAATGAACAACTTCGTAATTGACAACCTGGAAAAACAAAGTATATACGTGTACACATGGCTTTATGCTAAATTCAGATGGTAAGTCTCACCTTTGGTTTGGCAATTTTGAAAATAACCAAAGCTCCAGAGAGAACCAACGATAATAGACCTAAAGTCATGGCTTTCCATGTCTTCAGGGCAATGAGCGCTAGGGCAAGTGGAACTAGCACAGTTGTCTTGAGCTTCAATCCCAAAAGGAATGGGAGCATCACCTTTCTTACAAATCCTCGGCCTTAAGTAATGAAATAAAAACATTTGATTGAATTTTTTGAATAAAATCCACATACAATCCACAGTGAAAAAATATCACTACCAATGAATGTATCACTGTGGATTGCTTGTGGATTTAAGAAAGAAAATATTACCTTGCTCCATGGGATTTTCATCAGAGAGTGGAACTAAAGCACCTTTAGTTAATGGATTGTCACTCAAAAAGCTTGGAACCATCGAACGAGCCTCTTCAGTGCTAAAGAATTCAGGAGCATTGACACGAAGAGCATGGGTGGCAAGAAACTTGTCGACTTTGTCAAACAACTCCAACTGGCTATCACCGCCATCGACAGCTCTCTGTTGTGTAGGATATACTTCTGCTGCTGTACGCACTACAGACATCTGATCTGTGATAAAGATCTCGTTCTGTTTTATAGCCTCGTCAAACCATGCCATCGCTCTAGGCTTCACACACGAGACGGAAAAGTCCTTTAGACATCCTTCGTACATATCGAGAGCCAGGTCAGCCGCTGACATTTTATCAGCGTTACCAGCCACCAGGCTGATTGTGACCACTAGAAGAACTGCACCGAACTTATTCATGGTCTTAATTGCTTTTGGTATCCTTCTTCGTGTGCGAAAATAATCCTTAGTAAAATAAATCGTGTGCGTACTATCAGACAATCCAAGCGGATATGTAGTAGCCACACTGGCCACTCGTGGTTTTTATACGACGCGTAGAATTACTAATACCTCCCGCATAAGTAAACGCCAAGATTTTCACCTGGAAGTGATTGTCAAACGCTGTGGAACATTCCAATGCGCGCGCGGGTATCTAAGAGCACGATAACAATCAGCGCAACGTACGTAAGTCGTATTTGTGTTGTTAAACATATTTGGTCGTCTAGTAAAATTGGGTGTTCGATCCAACACGTTACTTGTTCATTTAAATGATTTTATACACATATGTAGTAAGAGTTTCCAATAAAGCAGTCTCACTCTCTCATTTGCATATATGTAGGTGCAGAATGCAGGTGTGTGGTGCTGGGGTGGGAGGTTCGATGAAATAATCTGCCATTTGATATGTGACACGGAAAGAAATCAAACCATCACCAAATTGTTTGGGGATACCTTCTTCGCCATTCACAAATATTGTACATAAACCTTTAGCTATGTCCGTCAACTCCCGCTGCGGTTGTTATTTCTTTGGTACTTAGGCAGTCATGGTGTTTTGTTTCAAAAGAGGGAAATCAGGTTGGAGACGTGCTGCGAATGTCAAGTTCAAAATTAATTTTCTGCTTGGTGAAGCTTGTTTGTCAGCATGATTTTCCGATTTATTATTGTCGGACACAACAACTAATTGTGGTTAAGCACAGAGGCGCGCTGACATGAAATTAAGAAGTTTAGAAGTTTGTATTATATTTTGTTTCAATTTCAATTGACATTTATAAGCGTGGGACGAAAATAAAATAAAGCAGCTTAAAGAGTTCGCTGCTGGAATTAGAAGAAGTCCTTCGTCAATATTTTAATTAAAATGTGTTCCCGAACGAATCAAAAAATGTTTAATAAAAAAAATCTGGGTGTATTTTATTTATCTCCAAAACTATAACTAGCTATATCTATAAGAGTTTTGGAAAAAATAAATTCTTTTGGTCCACAAAAATGCTACTTCACAGTTCGTGGAATACATTATGGTAGATACTATTTAAGAAAATGTTCAATGTGGATGATTTTCCAGGTTGCTAGACTTGGGCTATGGACTTTTATTTTTGCAATTTATGTTTTATTATATAGTCCATGAAGGGATTTCTGTTCTTTATTCCTTGTACAAGTTATTCACCCAGATATTGTATTTCATACTTCTGGGTTGGGTTGAACAAAACAATAAAATCAGAAATAATTTTTCAACAAAATACCAAGTATTCATTTTCACGAGCATTTTATAGAGAAACAAACCAATCTTAATGCATTCTTCGTTGATTTCAAATAAGCCATTGACGCAATAAGTAGAAGATCGCTACTGTTTAAACAGTCATTGATCTCTCGACCAAACCTTTAAGAATTCATAAGCAGCTACTCTCAAATAATTATAACTGCTGTGCTTTGAAATAGAAGCCAAATATCGAAACAGTTTAGTTCTGATACAGGGGTCCCACAGGGATATATATTCAGCCCTTTATTATTTACTCTGTTTATAGAGCGCGCTTAGATCACAGTTTTGTAGTGCTATAAGACTAGGATAACGAGACTACCTACCTACTAAACAGCCTCAATGGTTAGTTACATTAAACTTGTTACCTACAAGAGCAAGTTCGTACGATCCAATCGTCCATTTAATTTCAATTGTTACCAATATTAATGAATTAAAACATTATGTAGCTTTGATTTTATATCAGGAATCTTAGTGGAATAGACTAACGTGACAAAGTACTTGTCTAATTCAATAATTCTATCCTTTATTTTGAAAAAGTCGGTCCCAACTAATGCCTGTGTATGGGCTGATCTACAGTGTTGTTCTTCTACGTGTCGACTTTGACTTTCTACATTTCAATGCAGATAATCGTCGGTCGACTATGTCGGCAATGTAGACAATGGAAACAATAACTATTTAAAATACTATTTTCTTTAGAAATAAAGATTTCAAACGCGTGTTTGCTAATAAGATGTATTGTATTATTTAATGTACAGGGTTGCCCACGAATCGTGCTACAATATGAAATTTAAATAACTTTTATTTTAATCCATGTATTTCATTAATTTTTTTTATTGGATTAAAAATTAAATTTTATTTTAAATAACTAAAGGTTTTTAAAGATGATAGACCGCTAATGACCTCCACGCTCATCCACGCATATGCGGCACCTGATCAGAAAAATGTTCATTGCGGCCTGAAGGGTTGAAATTTGGATCGCCTCAATTATTGTCTTAATGGACTACTTCAATTCAATAAAATTCCAGGGTTTCGTTTTGTACACTTCCTGCTTGACATAACCCAATAAAAAAATGTCTGGTGGAGTCAGGTCAGGTGACCTTGGAGGCCAGCGGAAAGTGCAGTTTCTGGATATCAATTTGTTTGGGAATTTTCGTTGGAGCTCCGCCATAACTTGTGTGGCTACGTCTGCACATGCTCCATCGTGTTGAAACCAAATCCTGCTGAAAGGGATAGGTCTTCGGCGTAGTTCTGGGTAAAAAAGCTACTTCAACATCTTTAAATAACCGTCCCCATTGACAGTTTGTGTTACATCGTTTTCTTCAAAGAAGTATGGCCCGACAATACACCTTGATGAAACTGCGCACCACACAGTGACTCGTTCTGGGTGCAGTTCCATCTCATGGAGCATTTTTAGATTAGATTCACTCCATATGCGGCAATTTTGCTTGTTAACATTGCCGTTTAAGTCAAAATGGTCCTCATCAGACATGAACAAACAATTTATCAATGTGTTGTCTTCTTCGGTCATTGCAATCATTTTTCGGCAAAATTCCAGGCGAACAGGCAAAACCTGAAGGGTCTAACTTGCTTGTTATTTAGACTTTGTACGCAAACAAGTTTAATTCATCATATTGATGACCGTCTGCTAACTCAAATTTGGCCCGATAAGTTGGATTTGCCTGTATTGCCGATGGAACAGCCACGATTGTATCCTGAACCCGAACATTGGGATCTCGATTATACGGTCTTCGTTCGATGCTTCCAGATTCGGCAAACATGTTCACCAGCCTCATAATGGTTCATCTACTCGGGGGAGTACCGCCAAACTCCAGCCTAAATTCCCTTTGGACGGAAATGACGGACTGCAAAGAATGGTATCGCTGCACTATCCATATCCATTTTGCAGTATCCCAAGCATTCATTTTGATAAATCTAAATAGTAGCCTATAAAATAAAAAAAATAAGCCGATTACTCACACTGAAAAAAGTTATTACGGTTTATTTTTGTAGCAAGATTCGTAGGCCACCCTGTATTATTTTATTACTATTATACTTGGTAAAAAAAAACATTTGTGTTTATTCATTAAATAAATAAATAATTTTTTATACAAGAAGTGTGTAGCATTTAAATTAAATTTAATAGATATAATGCTACGTTTTATAAAATTAAATTTAATTTTATGGCTGGCCGAAATTAAGACAAGTTTTGAAGGGCTAAGCTATCTCTTGGCGAAAACCAATAATAAATACTCAGCTCTTTGCACAGTATGATGCAAAATAATGCTGAAAGCCGTCCTTCGGAGGCACATGTGAAATAAAAAAAGGAATGTTATTTTAATCTAAATATTGATTTCAAAACTACCTCAAACAAGGGCATCTGAATGGGATGATGTCTCAGTGGTATTTTTATGATATTTAATATTTAAGGGCCATATCATTCAACCATTTGATCAGAGGAAAACCAATATGGCAAAATTTTAAACATTTAAACCCCACCCCAAATGAGTTTTAATATGATATACTTTAACGTTAAATAGGTCGTCTAAATTTAAACAGAGCACAACACTTCCTTATCTTTCTTAAACTAAACCTTTTCCAGTTGACGTTTGACATTTCGTAACAAGAAGTGAACGAAAATGTTTTCTGAAGAAGAAGATTATAATATTAGTTAGTTATTTTTATTTCGTAATCATTTTTTCAATAAGGTTTGTCACCACACATTTTACAAACAGAGATTTGATACGTTATATCTTTCTACTGAAATATTATTTTATATTTATTTAAGTAGGTACATTTTAAAGATAATCTACTATTTGAAGGAAAATACGAAAAAAACCTCAAATTTAAATTGTAGAGAGAACATAGATACAAAAGTATGTACCTATATAAAGTTTATTTTTCTATTTTTATTTTTCTTTAAGACATTTTAAAAACAAAACAATTTCATATGGTTTTTATAGTAAATATTATAAAATAATGACTATATGGATTAGATAATAAATAAATAGTAAATTAATTAAATAAATAAATAAGCTAACAAACGGATAAATAGATACATAAGTAAATATAAAAATAAGTAAGTAAATAAATAGATAATTAATTAAATAAATACATAAATAACAAAACAAATAAATAAATACATATGCTAAATTAATTTCTAAACATTTAATATATATGTGAATTAATAAATAAATAGATAAAAATAAGAGAGTATATAAATAAATAAATAAATTAACAGCCAACAAAGTACATAAATATTTTTAAAACGTCAATCGGAGTACGTTACAAATTTCGCTTACGAGCCGATTTTCAGCAAGACTACAGCTGATTACAAATCGCTCAGTTAGTTTTTGAATTCTCTGGTTAATCAATTCAACGCCCGCTCTTCTATGAAGGTCAAATATTGAGTGGTGCCATGGTAGGCTTAGCATCATTTTTAGCAATTTATTTTGTGAAGTTTGCAATGTTTAATGTGAGATATAGCGCAATCTCCACACACAGGACATCCGTACAAGAGTATTGATTGAAAAATTACTTTATGCGGTATTATTTTATTTTTGTTAGATAATTGGGATTTACCGTGAATAAATAAATACAGCATTTTAATTACAATCCTTACTTTTTCAAGAGTTTTGTTAATATGTTAGTTCTATATCAAGATGCATGCCAAGGTATCTGACTGTCTTTTCCCAACCTATGTTTATCCCATGAAATTGAAGTTGGCAGCATGGAAGGTAACAGGCTTTTCTTTTCCTAAAGAAAAAGATAGCCTGCAATTTGTCCAAGTTTAGCACTATTTTCCACCTGTCATAATAAGCTTCTAATATTTGTATTGCATTTTTAAGATTCGTCTCAATGTTGAGACTGAATTTATGCGATGAAAGTATTTTTTTTTTTTTATTTCATTTATTCAAAAAATATTTTTCGTTTACAATGATACATTAAGATTTTAATCTTTTAGCGTATCTACAACTTAGATTACAAATTTTAGATAATAAATAGAATTGTTGTTGAAAAATTATTTCACAAATAATAAGGCAATATATTATTTAGCTTAATTTAAAATAGTATAAAATAAACAAAAAAAGGAAAATAAATAAATATGCAAAAAATAAAGAAAAGAAAATAAATACAAAGGTACGTACATAGGTACTCATATTGAATTAATGAAGTGCAAAAATAGTTTCCTCTTAAAGATTGTTGAAGCGGTAATTCTTTGTAATTCATTTGGGATTAGATTCCACAAACGAATCGCAGATACATAAAATGAATGTTCTGCTATGCTGCGGGAGTAGCGTGGTAAAATTAATTTTAAACCTCTCCTTGATTGTGCAAATTGGAGTATTTCACTGAGGTAATTAGGACATCTTTGGTGGATAACGTCATGAAGTTTAAGAAGTAACCTGAACTTCAGGTACTTATCAAGATTTAAACCAAATAGAGCAGTATGCAAATGTGATACACTGGAATACCTCGGGATACAATAGATGAATCGAATACAATCATTGAAAGCAACATTTAGTTTGCGTTTACACTCACAATCCAATATTGGATATACTGAACAATTATAAATGAAATATGGCATTATTAATGACTTAACAAGATAAATTTTCATATTGGTTGACAAAAACTCCGAGGAGGATCTCAGAGTTCGAAGTCCATGGTAAATGTGTCTAATCGTGTCCGAAATCGCCCCACAGCAGCTAAGATCACTCTTAATTTTATATCCCAAGTATTTAACTTCCTTCACATAGGTAATTATTTCATTATTAAGAACAACCGGGGGAAAATCTATAGGGTTGAGCTCATCTCTAGAGCATAACATGGCAACAGACTTTACAGGATTAAGTTTCATACCGTTAGCATCAGACCAGTTGTGGATTAGGCTTAAATCCTCATTTAACCTCTCTATACAGTCCTCCATCAGGCCAGTTGTACGAAAAATGTAGAGTATCACATCATCAGCATACATTTGAATTTGGCAATTACGAACGATATCAGGAAGGTCGTTAATGAATAGAGAAAATAGTAGCGGACCTAATACTGAGCCCTGGGGTATTCCCCTATTGGTTATAATTGGATTAGATGAATTGATTCCAGTTTTAATTTGCTGAACTCTATCTTTCAGATAATTGCACATGAGCTTAAGTGAAGTAGTAGCAAAGTTAAAATTTCTCTTTAGTTTTGTGAGGAGGATAGAATAATCAATGCAGTCAAAAGCCTTAGAAAAATCTAAGAGTGCCATGACGCCAAACTTATCAGCGTCCAAAGCAAATCTAATGTCCGACGTAACTTTTATCACTGCAGACTCACAGCTATGGTTACTACGAAAACCAGATTGCCAATGTGTAAGTAGATTGCTTTCATTTAAATAGACTTGGATTTGGTCATGGAGTACTTTTTCAAACATTTTACATAAGAAAGATAAAATACTTATAGGCCGGAATTCAGAAGGGCCAGAGGGGTTTGTTTTCTTGGGGACTGGTATAATGCTTGCACTCTTCCACGTCTCCGGAAATTCACAGCTATAAATACAGTAGTTAAATATGTGAAGTAAATAATTAGTTATAAGTGGGAATATAAGCTTGACAAATTTGGGCGAAATATCATCAAGACCAATTGCATTTGACTTGATCGATCTAATGGAACTAAACAACACGGTAGCACTTATACAATCGAACGAAAAAGCGTTCTCACTTTCTAACCTTTCGAAAATATTTTGAGGAATAGGTGAACTTGTATTGCTGTATCATCGGCAAAAATTGCTGACTCACATTCTCGTAAATTCGGAAAGTCTGCCGCATAAATAGTATACAAGATTGGACCAAGAACAGAACCTTGGGGGACACCGCATTAAATATTAACTACATTGGAAACACCACAGTTAATATGTACTTTAAAACATCTACCAGACAAAAAACATTGAACTATTTTGCATAGGTAAGTTGGAAAATTGAAATTCAACAACTTGTAGATCAATCCATCATGCCATACTGAGTCGACGCTTTTTTAATATCTAATATTAAAATTCCAGTTGACTTTTGCTGTAAGCGATTTTTTTTTGACAAAATAACATATTCGTTTTACTTGTGATAAGGACTATGAAAATGTCTTAAACCAAACTGTTGATCAGGCAAAGTTTTATTGTCAGAAAGAATTTTTGAAATTTTTCACTTTAATACTTTTTCTAATATTTTACTTACACTACTTAAAAGGCTGTAGCTTCCAGGACTTTCTATGGCTTTCCAGGTTTGTGTATTGGTATATACGAGTATATGAAAATCTTTTTCTGAAATTTTAAAAATCTTAGCCGAACTTATATAAATGTATGAATAAATTGTTGGTGTTATTGTGCTTATGTTTAATTTTCGTTCTGTTCGATTATGTCAAAATAAGGTTTGTATAACAAAACTTTGATCAATTAAAGATCTACTTTCATTAGAAGAGTTGTTGAGTGTGTTTAAAATTGACACAAAGTAAGACAAGTGCTGGCAACTAGACGATTGCTTAAACTCGAGTTTCGGGCTTATTATCTAAATGAGGATTGTTTAAAACTATGCGCCAATATTTTTGCAATAATTATTAAAATGTGACCAAAAAAAAACTAAGCAACTCCAAATTATATGAGAAATTTGTCAGTTAACGATTTAATTACTTAACCAAATTTCCAAGGTTTACTGAATTTTTTAAATTTATTACTTACATTCGCAAATTTTAAAAGTTTTTTTGAAACTTGACCAGGAGTTTGGTAGTGATTTCAGTAGACCTATCAAATTTTAGTAAGTAGGCTGATCATAACAGATTTCTGCCATAATTTACAGTTTTTCGATATCTCTAATTTAAATATTTGAAACCTTTACATAGGACTAGGTATACGTTTAAATTTAGATCGAATAATTTTTTTATAACTATCTTGTTCTTACACACATGTATGTTTTTTTTTTAATATATATGTTTTGGGGTTTGATAAATTTTAGTTGGAAAAATTTTGAATTATCATGGTTTTACGAATTGTCTACAATTTCGACATTGTCGAGAAATTTGTGTCGACAATTGGGAAATGCCTACATCGAATTTTCTACATGTAGACAATCATAGTCTACACGGCACAACACTGCTGATCTAACGCCTAACCGGCTGAAGCTATTTTCTTAAAAAGTATAAGTACTTAAGCGTCTATAAAGATTACCTCGATTCTGATCTAAAATCTTTATCCGTAAAAATAACTGTAGCTTTTATGCTAAACGGTTATCCATTTTGCGGATTCAAAAGTATAGGGCTGGAATTCGACACCTGTCAAACTAAGTTGTTAAACCAATTTTTTTTTCAGTTGAAAGTCTGACGTTTACGAAAATGGATCGCTTAACTATCGCACAACGCATAAAAATTGTTAA
Organism: Philhelius pedissequus; assembly: GCA_910595825.1. Lineage (NCBI taxonomy): Eukaryota > Metazoa > Arthropoda > Insecta > Diptera > Syrphidae > Philhelius > Philhelius pedissequus. The sequence goes on along the minus strand of OU343161.1, from coordinate 99,977,642 downwards.
GACATACTAGAAAAATGGCGCTTCTGTTACAGCCACCTATCGTGCTTTAAGAGGAGATTATGGTTTACATAATCGTCTAACTACGCAAGCAAATGGCAAAATTGTGAAGAAATTTGAAGGGACTAGATTGGTTACAGATATTGTAAGGCATGTGCGTGTGCATCATCGTTTCCATCGTACTACTGAAAATATCGCAGCTGTAAGTGAAAGTGTTGCCGAAGACCCGAATGTGTCGACTCCTCGTCGTTTTCAGGAATTGGGACTGTCTTACGGCACATTCTGGTGTGTTTTGCATTTGGATCTACACCTACATCCATATAAAGTCCAGCTCACACAACAACTGAAGCCAGCTGACCGTTCGCAATGTCGTAAATATGTCGAATGGGTGCTTGAACAACAGGCGGTGGACGGCGATTTCTTAAAAGCACATTTCTCACTCCGTGGGTATGTTAATAAGCAAAATTGTCGTATTTGGGGTTCTGAGAATCCTCAAGTAATTGAAGAGCGGCTATTAAAACCACAAAAAGTTACTGTTTGGGGCGCTCTTTGGTCCGGAGGTGTGATTGGACCTTACTTCTTCGAAAACGACGATGGAACGACTGTCACCGTCAATTCGGAGCGTTAGGGTCATATGATAACCGACTTTTTTTTGCCTGCTATTGAAGACTTGGAGAATATGTGGTTTCAACAAGACGGTGCCACATGCCACACAACTCGAGCGAATATGGCTTTATTCCAAGAGACATTTCCTGTCCGGGTAATTTCTCGTCGTGGCGATATCAACTGGCCACCAAGATCATGCGATTTGACACAGATGGGCTTTTTTTTGTTGGGCTACGCGAAAGACCGTGTTTATGCAGATAAGCCTTTAACTCTTGAGCACATGAAAACCAACATTCGTCAAGTTGTGTCTGAGATACCGCCCAATATGTGTCAAAAAGTGGTCGAAAATTACCTCAAAAGAATCGATGCCTGCAACAATTCGCGTGGTGGTCATTTAAATGATGTAGTGTTTCACATAATGTCAACGTTCAAACTTTATAATAAAAAAGAAATATCATGAAAAAAATATTTTATATGTGTTTTATTTACGTTTACTTTTGAAACCGCAAAATGGATAACCCTTTATTTCTTAATACCTACCAAAAATAGTAAATTTTATTTCAAAAACGGCTCTTATGATTTTGACATAAAAACATCAGTCAACTCTTGTATGTACATATAATCTACATTTTGGTACAATTTTTTACATACAATTATGATACATATCATAAAACCATTTTTTTTCGATCGACCCTGTAATTAATGTCTACGGATATCGATCAAAATTTTAATAAGGATGTTATTCAAATTCTAAATAATACTGATGCATTTCAAAATTTTCGAAACAATATCATTAAACAATTCTTTTAAATTTATATTATTTTCAAAACTAAGATAATTTTTATTACAAATCTATGGTTGTGAGAAAACAGGTATTGTTATAAAATCTATTTTATTATCCTATCATTTTCTACTTAAACACTTCAAAAATCGAACGTTTCCAATTTTTCACTACGAAATAGTTTGTAAGGCAACTACTTTAATTTCACAAATTAAATCACCCTTAATGCTTACCAATAAAAAAAATATCCAATAAAAATTGTCCTCTTGTTTCTCGTCGATTTTCAACCCACTTAAATGGTTCCATTTCCTGATGGTTCTCTATAGAGTTGTTCTAATAAACAGCGGTTCACTGTGGCGTATACGCATTTTGTTTTTAATACATTTCTGTTAGTTGACACACAGTGATTTCTTAAGAAATCATATCGCTTGCCAATAAATGATTGAATATGTACCTTTTAGTTCTAAGTTCTTGTTGAACAAAGTACCAATATCTTTGCCTTTTCAATATAATTAAGAACCCATATTCTCCAGGGTACACTAGACAATTTGGTTGGAATGAGTCGTAAGCAATTTCTTGCACCCCAAGGGGTGATTGCTTCTAAATCCTCATTTAATCAGTATACAGTATCTTTTTGCCTTCTAATTTCAACGCTAAGGAAAACATAATTAGACATTATGCACATACATTTATACTAATGATTGTTTTTGTATGATTATAAGAAGGTCATTAATAACAATTATAAGAATAAAACGGCACCTAGTATGGTATCAATCTCTGAGGGATTATTGACGTGATTTCTACCAAACAAACATGATTTAGTTAAGCGTTTAGGAATTTCTTTGGAAGTGTAAAAAATGACAATACGGATGTCATTCATGATTTTTAAAAGTGCGATGTAATGAAAATACTTCTGACATCTGTATTAAATCAATTACATTTCTTCCGATTAGCTCATGAAGCTCATTAGACCATAAGTCACCCCAGTTCAAATTAAGTACTCATTAAGTTTGAAGACAAAACAAAGTGAATAAAAATTGAATTGTTCGGGATCAATTTCAACAGGCTTGAGCGCCTTCCGTGTGAAAACCAGTTTTGGGCAAAAGGTGGTAAACGAGCTCACACCATTTCTTACCGAAATCGAATTTGTGTTATTCAGAAGTACAATTCCCCAGTGTGTTTTCTATTTCACGCGACAAATCTGGATCAATTTTCCCAGACTCCAAAGATCTTCCATCGCGATATGGAGTTCGATAATTAAATTTTAATCATATTTTTTTACATATTTTTTAATCTTGTTGGATATAGTTCACATTGCTTTTTTGTCAAAAAATGCAAGTAACTTGAACTGAACTTAACAAAAATTGCATATTGGTAAGGCGCTCACTAACCAACTGATGAACCCAAGTGAGATTGCTGGGATAAAACGCAAATTTTGTGGACTAAAGGCCGTTAAAAGCTATTTTGAATCAATAATTCAACAAGTCCAATTTAATATAATGCTAAGTCTTCTACTTGGCTGAGTAATTTCAGTAGTATATAAAATTGTATTATAAAAAAAAAGACCTTCTCATATTTTTTACATTACAACTTCAATACTTCACAACTTAAGCTATTTCAATATATTTCCCTGAAATTTCATGATTACAATTATTATATAACTTTTTTGTTCACGAAATCGTTCATAAATTTACAATGAACGAGCTGTCATCGGTTTTTTTTTAATATACGTCATCATTGTGGTTTCTTATTTTATGATGAAGGTCCTCGTCTTCGGTATTAGCCTTAATATTGAGAGGGGAATTAAAACTCAGTTCTTTTAGCTGTTTTTTTATATTTGCTAACACATGGCTGTATTTAGAGGTGACGCATACGTGACTTTTATCCTTGTCACAAATAGTCACGTCTTTCAAATAATTTTTTGGACACCATGTTTGTAAGTACACATCATCGAAAGAAAAACTCAGTAGCAAAGTGCTCTCGAAAACTATGAAGGAAAACCAAGTTTATACGGTGAAGAACGTCATCCAAGCTGCCAGTCTAAAATCAAAAGATGAGGAAGTTCTAATCCCAAGAATTCCAACGGACTTGCATTTTGAGCTAAGGCGCATTCAGTTTTCCGTTTGATATAACATTCAGCGAATTGCAAAATCAATCAGTGGCGTTTCCGTTTGGTTGCACAAAAGTGACTATTCTCATTTTTACTTGCTATAACTAGTGCCGAGCAATTTAAGTTGTATTTAAAAATACCATAGGTTTTACAAGCTTAAAGTTACCATTATTATTATTATTTATTTACTGCATGTATGTATATAGTTTTGGATTCGTAAAAAAAATCGAATTCGAGATTTTGATGTATATATATGTCAAACTTGACATTATGATGATAGCGAAGACGAAAAAAGTGGTCCACAGGTAATGAAGTCGTTTTATGCTTCAACGCAGTGTTATCCATTTAAGCCGTCAATTGTTTTGACGCAAATAACGCAATTAATGCTATAGATTCAATAAAATTCAATGCAATCGATTTCCATAAAAAAGGAATAATAATCCATCTAATTTTATTCCTATTAATTTGCTTTCATTGTTTGGTAAAATTTTTGAAAGAGTGATGAGTGATCAATTCCTCGGCATCATTCGAACTAGTATATCAAAATATTTGAACGGCAGTCTGAATTTTGAAACAAAATTATTTATTAATCTGCTGTTCGTAAAGTTACATCTATTGTGCGCAGTGACTCTCGAAGGGAATCATTTAGGTTTGAAATTTTCGGAAACCCTTAAAATTTAAATATCTAAGAGAAGTAAATTCAATTTTTCAACAACTCCTCTGTAAATCTCGCAAAAATACCTTAAAACTCGGGTTCAAAACACCTAAGCTGATTATCTTAATTTGGGTTTGGCAAACAGACCGAAGACCGAGAAGAGACTACTTTTAAAGGACCCGAAACGAGACCGTAATTTTAGTACCGAAATTCGCCGAGAGTCTTGTTGGTCTCGCTGGTCTCAGTGCTCTGGTATCGGTTCTTGGCTAGAAGAAATATTTTTAATTTATTATTTTTAAGTACTAATGTAAGGGGGCGGCTTTCTCTTGCGCTGAACCACTAAAACTATCTTTGCTCATTTTTTAATGAAAACGCATTAATTGGAAGATAACAACTTAATTTTCGTCAATAGAGAGAACAATTTATCTTTAAAATGGCGATAAATATAAATTATTGATATTTATACTAGTAGTACCTACATTTTCTAAGAAAAACACTTTTGAGAAAGAATATAAATGATTCCTAGTGCGCTAGGTCGAAGCGCATGGCACACAAAATGTGACACAAAAAATATTCAATAGAAACTGTATTGAAATTATAAACCATATTCTCGTGTGCCGCACGAAAGCAAAAAGCTCTGCCGATCCTTACCCGAGCCATACTTAAGATTTCCGATATCATTTGAGGTTGGCTTGTGCTGGTCTTGCCTTGTAAAATCAGCGCAGTGTCGCTTTAGGCGATGAAACTGATATTTTTGCATATGTGTAGGAGAAACTACTTTGCTTCGGAAAAAACCTATGCATTGATATAATTTCTAAAACACAAAAGTAGTGTATGGGGGAAATGTTGGTTTGTTATTCTTTATTTATTTAGAAACTATTTATTTTTTTATTTTTCTGAATACTAATATTGGGGTCATTTAGTAAAGTCCACTACAACACCACCAGTTGCTGAACCCACAAGCAGCCACTGCTCATTTATAAATTTTATAAAAATATATATATATATAAAACTCCTCTTATAAGTACCATCTACTTAACTACCTTTACCGCTTGATTGTTTTTTTTTTATTTTGTATACTTTTAACGAAATTTACCTGTCAAAAATTATTTTAAGTACACATTTGAAATTAGCTGATAAAATACAACAGGTTGTTTTGCTTTAGCGCTTCCTTTTGTTTTATGCTTCAAAATTCATAAATAAAAAAGTAATAATCTTAATCTACTACAAAGATTCGTGAACAAGGGCCGTTAAAATCTATTTTGCTCAATAATTTAACACGTCCCATTAAATATAATAAAAAACAGCTCTCTTATTAACTTCTGGCCCAGGACAAAATCTTCCAATTTTAATGATTAAAATTTAATCTTTTTGGATATAGTTCACATTGGTTTTTTGTCAAAAATAACCATGTAAGATGAACTAAACTTAACGAAATCTGCTATTGGTAGGGCCCTAACTAGCCAATTCACGAATCCAAGTGAGATCGCCGTGACGAAACGCAAGGAAAAAAAAACAAAATTGTCTGCTCAGTGAAACTTTTATTGAACAAAAAGAAAATAGTCATATAACAAACAAAATTTAACAATAATAATAATCATATAACAAAAATAATAAGACATTAACAAAACTTCAAAAAAAAAAGAAGTGAAATAACAATAAGAGTCAAGTGGTTAAATACATACTATTATCATATTTAACACAAGCTTATGTTGTAAGATATGCCTTTTAAAAGATTAGATAATGTTTAAAGAGATTAACGTAACTGATTGTTGCTTACACCTTTACTTCTTAACTTTACACTTAGGATTATTTTTACGAAATCGGAATCCCGAAAAATTATATAAAATGATAAACTTTTTAATTTTATATAATTTTTCGGGATTCCGATTTCAGGATTTCGGGATTTTGGGTTTTCGGGACTCTGGGTTTTCGGGATTTTGGGTTTTCGGGATATTGAGTTTTCGCGATTCTGGGTTTTCAAGATTCTGGATTTTTGGGATTCTGGGTTTATTGATTTTAGGTTTTCGGGACTCTGGATTTTCGGGATTTTGGGTTTTCTGGATATTGGGTTTTCGGGATTCTGGGTTTTCAAGATTCTGGATTTTTGGGGTTCTGGGTTTTCTTGATTTTGGGTTTTCGGGATTCTGGGATTTCGGGATTCACTTTTAGCATCGATATGTTTTGATTCGGTAACTTCAAAATCAATTTCAGGATTAATGTATCCCTCATCCCCGGCATATGAAAATGGAAAAAGTTCGTTTTCTTCCCTATTTCTTCCATATTTCTTCCACGTTTCTTTCAAACCTTCTAACCGCGTTTCTAAATTATCTATATCGACATCGTCCACTTCCAAAATATATGTATGTACACGCGTTATAGCACCTTTTAAATGTCCCCGGGATTGCTTTAACACATTCATGATTGTTAATTACTATTTGTCAGAACCAAACACGTGAGGTTAATATGTATGCTCGAGCTGACACAAATTAACAAATCGATTCCTATAACCGCAAGAAGAACAAATTTCAGTTTTCCAACAAACTGCCTATCAAACAGCAACCCCAGCAAAAAACCGACAAAAACAGCAATCACCAATTATTTGATACAATATTACCTGGTACCAATGATCAAATGCAGCCAAAAACCAACAACCACCATAAGTTTCCAAATATCTTACATATTAGCAAAAAAGCATCCAGCTTTATTTATTGCAGGACCAACTTTGATCAGCAATGCAAAAATTAAAAAAGAAATTAAACACAAAAATCTCTAAATCAATAACAAGTAATGTATTTAATGTATATGTAATGCTTTGGATCAAGACCAATTTTCGATTAACAAAATGCGGACTGCACTATAATGATGATGTTATCTCGATGGTGGTTGCTGGTAGAAGAGATCGATATTTGCAAAAATGCATGGAATGTGTCTCCCACAATTTCCATTTGCATAGCGGGTTCATTAGCCTCTTATCATAAATTCAAAAATAAAAACTTTAATCAAACAACAAGGGATTAATATCGGTTATGATAAGAACAAAATATAGGGTATAGTTCGAAATGTTTGGCAAATTATACAAAAATTACCAAAAGAAAAAAATTAGATCAAAAGCAAATAATAACGAATTTAAACAATTTAACAAACAATAATAAGAGCAATAATTTTATGAAGTTTAGCTCCAACCCTGAACATAAACTATACATATAATGGTGCACTGAATTTTTTTTTGTCAAAACCGGTAGAGCCGTTTCCGATATAATTAAGAATGGTTTGCCCTAAAAATAATTATTTTAATTTTGTCGCTAAAAAAAATGAATTTAAACAAGAATCGAACCAATTATCTGAAACGCGTAAGTATCTAGTTTGGATTTCGATTTTGTATATTGACTATAGAGCGACCTATAAACAGACAGATGGATGGAATTGTGGGACTCAATTTTCTGTTGTTCGCTATCATCATAATGCCAAATTTGATTAAAAGCTCGAGTTCGATTGTTTCTCATATATGACACCTAAAAAATTATATTGAAGCTTACTGATTGCTTAAATATTCGGTCGGTTTTTGGCAGAAAACGTCTTGGTTTGACATGTCACTAAGATTTCCATAGAATAATTTTACCACCAACGCCACAAAAGAAGTTTTACTTCAATAATATAATATAATCATATTTTTTTTAAATACTATACATTTAATTGAAATATAGTCTTCCACTTTGGTGGCTTTAATATCAGTGGACTAGCCGAATTATCATGTAATGATTTTACGTTAAGGTTGTATTGGTGATGCTGTTTACTTTAAATAAATCTTACACAAAATGACACGTTATTTTTATTTATTATTTAAAGTTTATTAATTTCACACATTTATAAATATTTTAAGGCTTACAATAAATACATTCAAATAAATAATTAAGTTATAAATTAAATTTGGCGTAGACATAAGCTATAACTACTTATATTATAATTTACAAAATACTCATCCCTATTACAATTACAGATAAATTAAAAAAAAATATCATTTTAAAGCCCAATTTTTTATCAAACCTTAATCATGGTCCATTATTATTCCAAATAGCTAGTCATTAAATGGGGTTGTTTAATATTATAAGAAATAGTAAGAAGAAATGCAATAACAAAAACAATACAAACGCATGTACAAACCTATGTAGATATTGCTTTTGTTCTATATTTTGTGGAATGTGATCTTAATTTTAATTGGGTTTTCTTGCGACCTTTAGTCTAAATAAATATACGATTCGCCCAAACTCAATTAAAATAAGTAATTCCAAAATAATTTGAAAATGTAATAGTGGTGACTGTGTTCCTTAAATAAAAAATTAATGCGCATAAATAATTAAATAAATAAAAAAAAAAAAAAATAAATAAGACCTTAAGCCTACACACTTTATATATTTTTTGTACATTTTAACGTAACTTCAATGTTGTTTTTTTCAATTTGATTATTTACAATGTATACCATTTATTTTTACAACATCCATTTTATTCCTAATTAGCAAATAATTCTCTTTGAAACATTTATAATGCGATTACTTATTGTGTATGGTTTTAAAATTAAAAAAATATTAATAAATTATTGTATGTATGTATGTTGCTACTAAAGTTCTGTATTGACTGAACATTGAGCATATAAACGCAAACAATCTCTTTGTTCCTGCCCATTACGAGCTGCATCAACAAGCCTATAAAATCGGATTATTGTCGGGTTGGTGGTGTCCGGAGTTTGAAGCTCACTTGTATCTCTGAAATATAAAAATATTTTAAATATTTAAATGTCAAGAACTTTAAGAATTAAAAACAAGCAATAAATGATTTTTTGTTGATAATATCCTTAATGGAGATGAAAGATTAAAAAGAGGTCAAGAGGATTTTTGTTTAAGCACGTTGGCAAATTAGACTATGGAATGTCCGTGAAAAGATTATCTGAATTAAAAAAAAACTCAAATGGTGATTCTTCTCCTTTTTTGAATATTGTTGTATGCATTTTTTTACATCAGGAAACATTTACTCCAGCAGGATAAAACCATTAACAGTCGCTAAAAATTGTACGAAATCATTTGAATTCTGAATAATTCAAATTAACTCTCCATGTGTGTACGTCTTTTGGAAAAGTCTTTTTTTGACTTTTCCATTAGACTTATCTTTGTCTGCAGCATATAGTACATTTTTTAAGAGCTTGGTTTTTGAAAATTCAAAAAAAACACAGAAACTTGTAAAAAGTGAATGAAATTTTTATTTAGATCGATAAATCAATTTCTGCCATTTACTTTTCAAATATAATTTCACTTAAATGTTGCCCGCGGCTACGCTTCAGGTGGTCCATTCTGAAGGTCCAATTTTGGCAAACTTTTTCACACATTTCGGCCGGAATCTCACCAATGACGCGTTCAATGTTGGCTTCCAAGGCAGCAATCGTGTTTGGCTTGTCCCCATAGACAATAGACTTAACATAGCCCCACAAAAAATAGTCTAACGGGGTCAAATCACATGATCTTGGTGTCCAATTGACTGCGCCAAAACGTGAGATCAACTGCTCACCAAATTCGCCTCTCAATTGATGCATGGTTTCGCGTGCAGTGTGGCATGTGGCACCGTCCTGTTAGAACCACATGTCGACCGAGTTCAATTCTTGCATTTTCGGCAAAAAAAAATCGGTTATCATCGAACGGTAACTTTCTCCATTGACCGTAACCCTGAGGCCTTCATCGTCCTTGAAGAAGTACGGCCCAATGATGCCGCCTGCCCATAAACCGCACCAAACAGTGCATTTTTCGGGATGCATTGGTAGCTGCTGAATTGCCTCTGGCTGCTCTTCACTCCAAATACGGCAATTCTGCTTATTCACGTATCCATTTAGCCAAAAATGAGCCTCGTCGCTGAAACGGACGTAGCTTGCGAAACACATTTTTCACAGAGCACGAATTTTGATAATAAATTTCAATAATTTGCAAACGTTGTTCAGGCGTAAGTCTATTCATGATGAAATGGCAAACAATACTAAATCGGAATGTCAAATGCTCGTGGAATTTGTCATGTGTGATCTGTCAAAAATATAAAGGTCAAAAACCAAGTAGCAAAAAAATCACCCTTATATACATGAAACTTTTTTGCATAATTTTGGGGAATGCAATTTAAGCAGAAATTGGTTCGTTACATAGGCCATACATATTTTTTTTAGTTGAGATTATATATAGGTACTATAAGGCAAGTTATGGATTCGTGCAAAAAAAAAAACAATCAAATATGACATTAAGATCATAGAGAACAGCAAAAAAGTGGGTACCCCAACTCCGTCTGTCTGTCTGCCTGTCCTCGAGTCTGCAATATAAACGGTTGGTTCGATTTGCTTCAAACTTGGTTGGTATTGTGTTTTCGGTAAAATGCCCACACGTTTTTTTCATTTTTTTTAAGACGACAAATAACAGTAGCTCCCATACAATTATTTTGGGCCAAAAACGAAAATCTTATTTTTCTCTATTACGGCTCATACGATTTTTATTTTTTTAAAATCAGTCCATTAATGAAGGGAAAAGGTACCATTGGGTAATTTTTTTTGGAAAAGAAATGGTTTCGATTTTCTGGGAAACGGTTAATTTGATTATTTTTAAATTTTTTGCACAGAAGCTCATAGCTTTAAAAAATTTTTTTTTTTTGACATTTAAAAAAAAACAACTACGACTAATAGCATTTTTTCCAAATTTCTTATTTAGGAGTTTTTTGATATTATCTTAAACAGTTAAAAAAACTATAATCCTAAAATAAAACACAACGGTACCTCCCATACAAATGTATAAAAATCCGTTAAAAAAATGTATCTCTCGAAAACGGCTCCAAGAATGTTTATAAAATAAAATGCACAATTGCATCGCACGAATTTGCTCTTATGCTCTATCACACCGTATTCAAAAGATTTTTATTAAAAATCTAAATATATTCTTAAAGTTGTTTTTAACTTTTTAATTTTTTTTTTAAATTGGTATGAGAATCTTATTTATTTAATAATATAAATTTAAAACAAACGATTAATTAACTTAATTCTTTTAAAAAGAAAAAATAATTCAAAATTCTGAAATAAACTTAAACTAATTTGAGCTCGAAAAAAAGTACGCCATTTTAAGTCTCTGATAAATTTAAATTTATGAGAAAAAAAATTTAAAAATATATGGTGCTGTTTTAAGAAAAAAATTTGTTTTTAAAACTTTTTGAAAACATTTTTAAAAAAATCAAAAATGCCAACTCATAGATATTCGGGAAATACATATAAATATAATTTTTGAAAAAAAAAAAAATAATGAACAGTTTTCAATATATAATTTTTTTAATTAAAAAAATGCTTTTAAAAATACAAAAAAATATTAATTAAAAATATTGGTACGCAGTATAAATTGGGCAACCTAAACCTACATATGTGTGAAATTTCGAAGATAGCCATTTACTAGATACTCGAAAGCAAAAAAGAAACGGTCCTATGGAAAGTAGGGGAGACCGGTGCTCTTAGACTCAAAATTTACTATTCTTCTTATATACAAAAAACTAAGATTTAATTTTACCAAATGACCACTAGTGAGTCAACTAGCCCTGCAGCGGGGTAAGATGACCAACACTATGGGGCAAGTTGACTATGCTAAAATGTTGAGTGTTTGGAATATGAAACTGAAATTTTGCTCAGAAATACATTGATTGCTAGGTATTTTGTAATACCTGTCAGATGCAAAATAGCCCATAAGCTCTGCATCACGATAAATTTTTTCATTCAAGGGGTTTCGTAAGTAAATCCACTTTTGTCCTGAGCAACAGGTGGTACCTAAGTATATTATTTCCTCGATTAGTATAGATGAGCTTTGCCGCACGGTCCATTAGAGATTGCTCCATGCTGTGCCTCTGGATATTTTTCTTACAAAAGTTCTTTTTGCTGTTAATCACACGCGAAAACCATGAGTCAACTTACCCCCACAAAAATGAGTCAACTAACCCCGACTGATCTTGTGGGACTGAACGTCAATTTTTTTTCGGTAACCGGGAATTAATATATAGAAATAAAAGAACAACCACGCAAAGTCAGACACACATATTGTATATATGCAACAAAAACTTCTCCGCCAGCCACATAAAACGCACCGAAAAAAGCAAAACAAATGAAAACAAAAAAAATTACTTATAAATGAACAAAAAAAGTTTTTTTCCCAATAACTCTCGAACTACATACACTCCTGACGAAAGACAATGTGAGATAGCTGTGGTTAATACAAGGGCAACAAAAAACGCATAAGATTGTGTAGGTTTGAAGTTATGGGCAGTTAGTCTATATGCCCCTGAGGACAACTAACCCCTACCGTTTTTAGACATATAAGAAAAAATTTTCAACCATATGATCGGTGGTACCTAAAAAGATGTACTGATTTTTTTAATCAAAATCGTTAGAGGCGTTTCCGAGAAAAATAGGCTTTAACGTAACGGTTATATGGCAGGTACCGTTATTTTTTGAGCAAAAAAAAACAAATTTTCCCTCTGTAGAATACCTAAAAACCTCTATATACCAAGTTTGAAGCAATTCGGCCCACCTGTTCGGGCTGTAGGTGTCTATTCATACATACAGCAGACTGACAGACAGACATACAGACGTAGAGAATTTTTAGACCATCTTGAAAAGTGTGGTTTCTTGAGTTAGTACAGTCCACATTTGAAGTATATATTTTGTGCGTACTTATTAACGGTACTTCGCATAGAACCATTGTTTATATTTTTGACTTTCTTACTATTCGATAAACCGATTAAAATTAATTTTTTTATGCAAATGATCCCTAAAAGTTATATTTAAAAACCCAAAAAAGATTGATATTTAACGGAGTTCTAATCTCTTACTGCACCGAGTTTTATTGCTTTCCTTGGTCAGACCTAGGACCCGCTGACGCTACCTTTGCTCACTTAAAAAGCATCACAATATAATCGGATTTAAATCTGCATAATGATAACTAGACTACCTACTAAACAGCCTCATTGGCAAGTTCGTACGATCCAGCCGTGCATTTTATTTCTTGCAATTTTCAATCACCAATAATTAAGCTAATTCGGTATTGTATACATTGACCTGGAAGTTCAAGTTCAAAGTAACATTTTCTATAAGCACACCGTGTTGGGAAATGCGAGGAAATGACAAATGCCCCTTGTCGTGATTTTTATGGGTTATCGTAAATTAAAAATTCCCTGGAAATAGTTCCTCCTACGAGAGTTTTTTTTTGTATCGGGAATAGGGAAATTCAGCAGACATTTCCTTGTTTTTTAACCAGACATTTATTTCCGGCGTACAATGTTCAAGATAGCAAGACAAATCTGCGGTAGAATAAAATGTTACTTCGAGGAAAACCACGCATTCTCATTTCTGGTAATTGGCAAATGCTCTCACAAAAATTGACATGTTTGGTCCGTATTTTCCTTGAAAATGACGTTGATGACTCTAGTTCGGAGTAAACGACAAATTAGCACTATAGATGAATCATAACCAATTGCAATAGACTCAGGCTATCTATTTCCTATACAGCGAATGTCACAATAAACATTCTTTAGGAACGATTTGAAGGTACGCGCCGTTATCGTTAACCTCGTGAAGACCTGAAGGTGACGCAAATTTATAAATGTAATATTTCCAATTTAAAACGGAAAAAAATAATTTAGTTAATATCTCACACAGAGCTTGTTTTATTCAATTTCAACGTCGACGCGCCCTTGTTGGAAAATCCTTCACATTCTTTCAAATACTGCAACCAGTGCACTCAGCTGATATCCACGTGCACAAATAAGCCATAATAAGATTGGAAACTTTCGTACGTTTCCCACCCAAAACCCATTTGTTTACATTGTTGTATTTGTAGCTTTGAAGCTCTATCCATGAATAGAAGGGAAATCGAAAAACAAAACAAACACAAATTACTAGGGCTGTGTTGTCTATGGGTCTATAGGAAGAGGAACAGAAGAGATTCTTGTGTGCGTTTTTATCAATGAGTCTATTGGAAGAGGAACAGAAATGTTACTTGCGTGCGTGTTTCAGCTTGTAGGCAAATGTCAAATGAAAGCAGAGGTTTCTGGTCTTTAAGTTATTAGTTTATGTCCACGTGCCACTCCATTTAGACACCCACACTTCTTGTACATAAAAGAAGAGGCAAAAAAAAAACAGAATTGGTGGCATTAACAAGAACATATTGCAGTTTCTATCCCGTAATAGCGCTGGGCGATGTATGCATGGGAATTTAACAATGGCAATGCCAAATTGCATCAGACGATCCTCATAATGATGACAGAAGTGTGTCGGTGAAGTTTTTCATTTATGGGTTTCATTTTGTATCTTTTGATTTTGTTCACGTTCCGTAACTTTAATTATAAGAATCTAGTAATTGAGATTATTTTTTTTTTATTAAAAGGAAAATATTGCCAACGTTCTTTTTTATAAGCGACGTCATTGTGTCAGTTTAGGGCGTCAACATCAAGCTAAGTGATGTTACGTTGATGTTTAAATTACATGTTTCATAGGCAAAATGATTTTATTATGTAATTAGAGCGTTAAAGACATGTAATAAATTTGCATTAAGAACTGAACAAAAATAGAACACTCAAGCCTTAGCGTTGTCTAACAATTTAAAGATACTCGTAAATTAATTCGACAATGTTATTTATTTACAGGACGAAACATTTGTGTGAAGTTTGAAAAGTCTCCAAAATGACGGGAAATTACAGTTTTTTATTTCTTCAGTCTAAGAGGAATCCAATGCTTATTAAAATAATTTCCGGTCTGTTCTTTTAATACAGAGTCACAGTTGCTTTTGTCGCCATGCAACATGTGCGAGATCAACAAACAATTAAGCTGAATATTTTCCTCAACGACAGCCATCAAAGGAATCTTTTGTGCATGATAAAGCAAATGCTCACATAATTAGAGCTAAAGATTTGCCAATCGTAAAAAATTAATAGCTCGCTGAAAATATTTTGTCTTTGCAAATTTAGCCTGGATCGTTGTTTAATAAATAAATCAGCTTTATCAAAGTCGTCAAAAACACTATAATTTCGTTACGATACATTTTTACTTCAGCGAAGAGCTATCGAAGCTGTAATGTTAGTTTTTTTGTTTTGTTTCAGAAAAGTGTCTCAAAATGTCTCAAAAATCTTAGTAATCTCCTTACTGTCAAACGGTGAGAAAAAAAATGTTGACAGAGAGATCTAGTAGTTTTTTTGAACTAAAACTGACACTTGCATTAATTCGAAATACACCTCCTAGGGATCAAAGTGCATATATTCAAAGCTTCTATGGAATCACGCGTTGAGTTTTTCTCGACGGGAAAACCAACTTACTGGCCAACTGATATAGCAAAATCGGCAGACCTTTTAGGGTTCTTATCGCAAAAAGCTTAGACAAGAATTATACGAATGTCGAGTCATGTCAACAGTAAACGGAATTTTAGTTAACTAACCATGTTACGGTAAAATTTACCGCAACAAAAGTCATCCTTCGAGTCCTTCCTTTCCGCTTTACTTCCCGTTGCGGCTGCAAGATACTGGCGATGTTGAGGGTAACCATGGTATCATCAACCATTGGTGTACTTAACTAGTATTTCGCAAAAGCAACAAAAATAGGTATTGGGTATATCTGGGCTTCGCGATTGGAATAGAGACGGTTCCCAAAATCAAACGTTACGAGGATAATACCAGTGCATGAACTGAAGAGGTAACGAGTCAGGCGGACTCTTACATAGGTACTATAAAATCAACAACACAACATAGTAAATTTAACGTAACTTAATTAAATTTAACTAACATTAATAATGTATTTTAAGATGGGTCTTTAACGCTTAATGTTTAACTTTTTAAATTCTTAATTCTGGTTTTAAAGTTTAAACCGTTTTTTTTAAAAGAGCTATCAGAATTGAATTAATAGAGTAGGTTTCTAGTTTCGTTAAAATGCCTTCCTCTAATTTCTCTCAAATGTGGTCGTGACAGATGATCAACGAAAACGAATGGCTGAATGTGTGAGTGACTGGAATGGTCGAGGGAGGAATTGGTTGTAGCTGGGAAGTTCACTCTTTTGGGAGATTACCAAGCGTTAAGATTGATAGAAAGTAAAATTCGAGACAATTTAAGGAGGGTACAGAAAAAAAATCGAGGAAAAATTGGTTTTGAGGATATTCTGGGAACGAGGAAAAGTCCAGAGCAAATTTAAAAAAAAAAAGGAAAAAGGAATATTCGAGTTACGGGAAACTAGAGGAGAAATTTCGAGGAGGGACTTAAAATAAATGAGGAAAAGAAAAGTAGATCGGAAATTTTGTCCAAATATTAAATAGTATTTTATTTACTTTGTTTCCTTTTTTTTTAGAAAAATTCTGATATGTTTTTTTTTCATATGAATCCGATTTTTATTGGTGCGTTTCCTTTTCATTAATCCTAGTTAATTGTGGGATACGGGAATTTTTTTGACTGTGCGTTATAGGCCCATTTATTTTCAATATAATTGTTCTTTTGTTTGCTATTTTTTTTTTCTGTTTTACCTAACGGCTGACAATAAGCCATTTAAATCTAATATTTATAGTGTAACTTTTTGATTGAAAAAATTTTGGGTTTTAATCCAGGGTTCCCCACGGTTTCCCAAATAAAATTATAGAAGTCCCCATCTAGGCATACAAACTTTGTCTTTTATTTCGACCGTCGACTTCTTTTTTTTTAATTAACTATTTCCCTCATACAGCGAAAATTAGTTTTGGAATTTTACTAATTTTTTTAACAAAAATTTATGGCGCCCGCTTCTTATTGCACGTCATTGTACGAGCAATAAATAATTTTTCTTATTTCGAGTTTTGATTGATTCATTAAACAATCAATATTTTTTTCTTCATAAATTCTTCCGCTGAACCCAGCCCAGCTGAGCAGCCGTGCTGGTAGCTTTATCAACGAGCTACAGTTTGCACTTTTTTGTTTTCTCCCCCTTTCGTTCGTTTGACCAGTCAAATTATTCGTGTACTTAATCGAGTTGAACACGTACGCATGGATTTATTATATTTATTCGCGTTTTTCAAGTTCGGTACAAAAAAAGAATGTCTATATATAATGAAATATATTTATTTAATAAAGAATATTTTCTCCTAACAGAAAGAAAAGTGCAACAACTAGATTATATTTCAAGAAGACTGTGAAAAGGGACCTATTTTTTCCCTAAAACTCCGTCCAAGCTGGAAGATGAAGTTGATGCATTTATTAAAGTCGTTCAAAATGCTGTATGGAAGAATACTTCACATAATCTTTTAAAGGCATTAGGAAGCCTCAAATGCATTCAGCACCAACTAGGGAAAAATAATAACAACTTAGCTCTAACACATAAGGATAAAGTAGATTTATTTGCGGAAACGTTCAAGCCTTTTGACGGGCGGTAGTTACGAATCCAACATGATGCGATTCACTTGTTATTATGAGAACTTTATTATTCGAAATGTCTTACTGTCCGAGCTTTAACAGACAATTAAAAATATTAAACATTATAAATGCTCCTGTGTACAATCTAGACCTCAGCAATACGGCATACGTTAAACATCATTGGTAAGTTGCAAAAGTAATAATGATTCCAAGTCCGGGAAAACCCTTGAATGAAAAGAAATCTTAATAGACCGATTTCTATCTTTCCCCTGATCTACAAAGTATTCGAGAATATCCCACTCAAGAGAATGTTTCCCACAAATGATGAAACACGATCATCAGAACTCAACAAAAGGTCTATAGAATAAATAATAAAATTGAGAATTCTTCTGATTACAAAATATGTGTCCTAGCTCATTTCTAGACTTTTCCCAAGCTTTTGACCAGGCATGATGGCTCAAATATACAACATGGATGTTCTTGTACAAATATGTGTATTATTTTATTATATTTCTTTATTCTATTTTATATTATTTATTTTATTTAGCATTTTATTGTTTTGATTTTTTGTTGTTTATATTTTCTTTGCCTAGGTATGTATCATTGTAGCTACCTATATTTTGTTATGGATTCATAACATTTAATTGTTCGAAACTTAATACTCATTTCACTTAAATATGTAAGGACCAGAACCCTGTATCACAGATCATACAACACATACAACTTTCTGTTTCACAGATTTCATTGGAAGTGGTGTATGATTTTTGTTTTGTTGTATGAAATATATGATTTGACATTTCGTTGTTTTTCAATTTCATATTACTAAATCAATTAAAGAAAATTATCATATACACGTGAAATAAAAATATTAAAAAGTAAATATTTGTGCATCAAGGGAAAATGAATTTGATAATTGATGGTGAAGATGTGTTGAACATAATCGATATTAATAATAGGGTCAGAAGACGCCTTATGATCATTTTAGAGTGTGTGAATTTTAATATGCAAGAGCCATATTTTATTAAAAAATTCAGAATTCCTAGAATGTGTGTTGAGTTTTCATTATAACATTTGGGAGCTTCAATAGCGCATTCTACAATTTGCAATGAAGCATTGTCGCCATTAAAACAAATATATGTTTATCGCAAGGTGGTTGTTGTATCGGATTTATCTCCAGGGATGGCGGCTGAACTTATGCGGAGAAAATTACAGTGCCTGATTTGTTTATGTTTCTTATAATTCTCATTATTTTATTTATATTTTTGTCATATTTATGGGTATACTAGCTTACTCAATCACATGATCTTAATATTATGCCTGAACAGCATATAATGAGTAAACTAAATCTCATTTTATGCCAATTTTTGGAATTGTTTTTTTTTAATGGAAAATAAGAAGAAAGTAGATAGGGATAGCGTATCAGGATATTGTCCCATATCTCTACTAAGCAACAGCAGTAAAATTCTTGAGGCACTTATTCTTCGGAGGTTGAAGACATTCTGCACCGCTAACCGGATCATTCCGGATATGGAGTTCGGATTTCGGGAGCAACATTCAACCTTACATCTACTCTTGAGATTCCAGAAGGATGTTGTTAATACCCTCAACAACTACCAGGTTGCTGTCGGCTGCTTCTTGGATATTGAGAAAGCATTCGACAGCATCTGGATACAGGGGCTTATACACAAACTAACCATATTTAATTTTCCAAGTACACAAATTAAAATAATTTTTAGCTTTATTAATTCCAGATCGTTCTTTGTCCAAATAGAAAATAGGAAGTCAACAACCAGAAGATCAGAGCAGGAGTTGCCCAGGGATCGAAGCTAGGACCATACCTCTACAACATATTCACATCGGATCAGCCCCAACCAAACAAATCTATGAATTTGCTCTATGCAGATTACTCCGATCTGGTTTGCTTCAGAAGACCAGCAGGTCATCGGAACACGCCATCAGCCACAAGTTGCCGAAGTATTATTATCAATCTGCCCGACGGGGCACAACTAAGATCCAAACCAACTGTGAAATATCTGGGTATCAATTTCGAAGAGAGGTTTCGTTTCAACCCGCACGTGACAGCTACCCTAAAAAAAGGCAAATTTCGCTTTTCACCGAATCAACCCCCTAATGCGGAAAAGGAATGGACTCAGCCAGAAGATGAAACTGCTTATCGATAAACAACTTCTCAGGCCCATTATCACATATTGTTTTCCTGCATGGTTTACTGTATCCAAAACCAGCATGAGAAGGCTTGGAATATTTGAGAGGAAAATCCTCCGGATCTGCACGGGACTCCACTTTGACCAGCGACGACAAAAGCACTTCAGCAACAAACGACCTTTCGAGGCGTCCGGAATATCACCCCTCAATCAACAACTCAAACACCCTAGTGAATAGCATGACCAGCGAAGAGAGATACCCCGAGCCAAGATTAGAGCCGAGACAGCGCTACTGGCGAGGGACTTATTTATATCAACGACGACGAAGCAATTCAATTCTACGAGGATGCAGCGTCAAACTACCCCCGGGGGTTAGATGCCACATTAACCCCCACACCACCAGAAAAAAGCCGGGTTTGAACAACCCGAGATTATCCACACAGGTTTTAGTAAGTAGTATAAGAAATTCAAGGACAATTTTTTTTATAATTTTAACTAAAAAATTAAAACAATGTATATTATTAGCCACATTGATATTAAAATATCAATGTAATATAAGTAATGTAAAATAGAATTAAGAGCCAGTTGTATATATATCAGTTCAATAATAATTATTATATATTATATATCGAACCTGCGACCACGAGGTCGACAGGCGAGCACACAACTATCGCGCCACGGCCATCCATAAGGTTGGCAAGTATTCGTTCATAATTTGTTGTATGACAACAAATCATACAACAATTCTGTGAATCAGAAATCATACAACAGAATTTTTAAAATCATACATTGTATGTGTTGTATGGTCTGTGAAACGCAATGTATACTTGACTCATCGTTGACCCTCCGTTAATCCGCCGAACTTGATGAATTAAAATCCATGAATCACAGATCAAATACTGAACTACATTTGTGTTACTGGGCCCTAATCATTCTTGGGAATAAAATGAGATTAGTGCGCGAGTCATCTCAGTTCACTGACTGAAATAACTTAATTTAGGAGTGTTTGTTTCTGTACTTTATGAATTATGGTGCCTGAAATGTAGGCAGGATTAGCCCTTTTCCCTTTTCAGTAAAAGTTAAAGTTAACTTATTCGTGCATAACTTTCAGATCAAAGATACCTTAATAAAAGATGTCTGAGTGACCTTGTTCCAGCTGCTGTCAAATTGCTTGCCCCTACTAAAGGGCTGGGTTCATAACTGTAAAATATTTTCGGTAACTCTACCGCAACTTTACTTTAAAACTTTTATGAACACAAAATATACAGTATCATTGCAGTATACTCTTCATTAAATTATAAAGCAATTATACTCATTGAAATTCATTGAGATTTTTTTGGGATAGGTCTAACGTCGCCGTGAGTTTCATTTGAAATAGAGGAACCAAAATATTTTGACTTAATTTTGTGTTTTCTTTTATGTTTTTAACGGATCCAATTTACGAAATTTGCATCGTTTTTCAATTCTTAAACAAACAACTATTAATCGCAAAAGAAAAGTCCTATTTCGAAAATATATTGCAAACCAACGATAATGCAGATTCCGAAGAATACGCGAATATCCCGAAGAGGATTTAAGAAGTCATTTTTGTATGTCTTCGTCGAAATCTTTAAATTAACCCAATTTGTTTGATCAGGGTATGTCCTGAAATATTTTAGTTATATTTACTTATCATTATTTAATAAAAAGTTGTTCTTTTACAATAAAATATTGTAAAAGTTTTACATTAAAATATTGTAAGAGATGTATAAATAAAATGTAAGACTGGATCGCACGTACTTGTTCCTGTGTTCGATCACATTGTACCCAATATATTCTTAATAGCAACGACTTAATGTATTTTTAAAGTCGTTTTTCATTTAATTTTTTTATATATAAAAATCCTCAATTTTTTTATAAAAAAAAATTGGTATGAATATTTTTAATAATATAAATTTAAAAACAAAATTTCAGAAAAAATTCGAAACACTTTTCCTTTTTTTCTTTAATAGATACTAACTGAAAAATTGGGTTAAGAAGTTGACCGACAAAAACAATATTTTTTTAGTACAACTCTTAAAAAAGTATAAGAGTATGCTCTGTTTATCAAAACTCTGCAAATAATAAAGAAAACAAAGGTTGCGAAAATGTTAAAAAGCGCGTGCTTTTAGCTTTTTCCAAATCTTTTTTTTTTCTTTATAATTTGCAGAATTGATATGAGCAGAATTTTGAAAAGCAGAATTTTAAAAAGCAGAATTTTGTTTAAAGAACTTAGACCCCGGCAGAATTTGGACCCCAACCCTAAAACAACGAATGAAAAATATATTTTGGACAAGCAACAAGTTTAAAAATAATCAGTTCAGCCGCTTAGGCTGTAAATCGTTGTACAGACAGACAAATAGACGGAATTGCGGGACCCACTTTTTTGGTGGTATATATCATCATAATTTCAACTTTGATTAAAATCTCGAGTTCGATTTTTTTTCCAAATGCAAGACTTGCGCTATAGGCTATAGTACCTATATCGCAAGTTAAAAACAAGCAACACATTACTCATATTGTTGCTTGTATACTTTTGTGCAACAGAAAATTCGAAGATACAAGTATGCATTACGTTTACTGTAGTATTGCAGAATAACTACATTAATGAACACAAGTAATACCAAATTTCTAAACGCAATACTGGTAGTGTTTCTGTATCTTTACAATTATGAACTCAGCCGAGCTCTACGATTGGAAAAGCAACATGCACTTTAAGGAGCAAGTAAAAGTGCATATTATTTAGTATTTAATAAGCACTCATAAACAGTTTTTAACTGTGTGCGCTATCAATAGAGTACTTATCAGACGTAAAAGTCATAAGCTGTCAAATTCCAGTGAAAGATGGTTGACATTTTTGGTGGAATTTGGAAAGAGATATCTTAAATATGTGGAAATATAGTCTTTTGACTTTAGTCAGAAAATGTCAAATTATTTTGGTGGGTGCCGTAGATAATCAAATTGACCATAAATATTTCGTGATTAACCTGAATTTCACGTGATTTTGAATTCAGAGGCTAGTTCACCATACACCTGCAAGTGAATATAAAAGTGAACATAATCGTGTTCTTTTGTTGCGACGTTTATTATAATGGGTTATCCATTTTGCGGTTTCAAAAGTAAACGTGAATAATACACATATAAAATATTTTTTTTTTTCATGATGTTTCATTTTTATTATAAAGTTTGAACGTTGACATCAAGTGCGAAACACTACATCATTTAAACGACCAGCACGCGAATTGTTGCAAGCATCGATTCTTTTGAGGTAATTTTCTACCAATTTTGACACATATTGGGCGGTATCTCAGCCATAACCTGACGAATGCTAGTTTTCAAGTGCTCAAGAGTTAAATGTTTATCTGCACAAACACGGTCTTTCGCGTAGCACCACAAAAAAAAAATTCCAGCGGTGTCAAATCGCATGATCTTGGTGGCCAGTTGATATTGCCACGACGAGAAATCACGCGGCCAGTTAATGTCTGTTGCTATAAAACCATATTCGCTCGAGTTGTATTTTCCAAGTCCTATTCTTCAATAGCAGGCAAAAAAAGTTGGTTATCATATGACCATAACGCTCCGAATTGACGGTGACAGTCGTTCCATCGTTGTTTTCGAAGAAGTAAGGTCCAATCACACCTCCGGACTAAAAAGCGCCCCAAACAGTGACTTTTTGTGGATGTAATGGCCTCTCTTCAATTACCTGAGGATTCTCAGAACCCAAAATACGACAATTTTGTTTATTAACATGCCCACCGAGTGAGAAATGTGCTTCGTCGCTGAAGAAAATTTTGTTCGAAAAATAGACGACCACCGCCTGTTGTTCAAGAACCCATTCGACGTACCTACGACGTTGTGAATGGTCAGCTGGCTTCAGTTGTTGTGTGAGCTGGACTTTATATGGATGTAGGTGTATATCCAAATGCCAACGACGCCAAAATGTGCCGTAAGACAGTCCTAATTCCTTAGAACGAAGAGAAATCGACACATTCGGGTCTTCGGCAACACTTTCACTTACGGCAGCGATATTTTCAGTGGTACGATCGAAACGATGATACATACGCCTTACAATTTCTGCAACCTGCTTGCGTAGTTGGACGATTATGTAAACCATAATCTCCTCTTAAAGCACTATTTGTGACTGTAGCAGAATCACCATTTTTTTTAGTAGGTTTTAACAGTTTTTATGCGTTGTGCGATAGTTAAGCAATGCATTTTTGTAAATGTCAGACTTTCAACTGAAAAAAAAAATTGGCTTAACAGCTTAGTTTGACAGATGTTGAATTCCAGCCCTATACTTTTGAAACCCCAAAATGGATAACCCTTTATATAAATGTATGCTGTCGTATATTGATCTTTAGGTTTAATGTCACATTTTTCGGTAGCAATTTCTTTATAAAAGGAGTATAAAAAATAAGGCTTTCTGTGCATAGTTTATATAACTCATTCGTAATTAACTTCACTATTCTAACTCGATCTTTGAACCGCATATAAATGAAGTTCAAAAAATACTAAATAGTTAAAAATTGAATTTTTGCAGGCAAGCACTATATGAACAGTACACACCCCTCTATTTGCACAACATCAGATTTGCTGCAAAAAACGTCAAACATAAAAAATAATTTTAAAATCTACATTTAAGACCACACAGATGTGGAGAAGTTAACTTTTGTTAATTCCTACTGCTTTATATAATATTCGATTTTATTTTGATTTATTTATTCAAGTTTCTTATATGTACATATGACTATAATCTGAATAAATATAAACAAATCGATTGTTGTTTTTTTGCATTTAAATCGGTAATAGTAACTTAAAATATTAAAAATCGAGCTGCTAGGGATCGTTTTTTTTTTGGAAAGTCCTCCTGTGCTTCCGATAGATTACCCAATAAAAAGCGGCATATGTCTATGAAGATTCTTCACCTACCGACCAAAAACAAAAAGAAATATTCTATAAATCGTACAGTTGTTGAAGTCATCAAATTGGGAGCTTTTTCAAATGTTTCTCGTGTGAGACTTATTTCATAATAAATTAATGAAATGAGTTCAAATGCTCCATGAGAGCTATAGGGATTTAAGAGCTTCATTAACTTAAAAAATGGAAAAAGCCCTACAGGTAGCATAAGAACTTATCAGGTTGAGAGAGGTAAGTTTCCGATGTTATAAAGCCAACCCAACTGAGGAAAACCGGAAGAAGTTCAAACAAGCTAGAAAGACCTGTAATAGTCATATTGAAAGAACCAAATTTCTACATGAGCAAAAATTAAGGCAACAAAACTACAATGTGTCAAAGGTAATGACAATTGTTGGTTATTTGTAAAAAATGTACGAAATTCCACCTCATCGTCGGTTTCAACGCTCGTTTATAATAACACTCCTGTGGTAAGCCCACAAGAAAAAGCAAATTTTGCTAGCTGCTCAGTTTGCTGCTAACTCTACGCTTCCACAAAGTGTCATGACTCCTCCTGTACTTGAGAGCATTACCAGTTTTATAGGACGTATCTTCTTTCGTACTTGTACAGTTGCTAGAGTTCTCAAAGATCTTGACATACACAAATCCGCTGGTCCAGATAGTATCTCCCCTATTGTTCTGAAGAGGTGTTCTTCTATGCTGGCAAAACCACTGCGTAAGCTTTTCGATCTGTCCTATTCTACTGGTCTCTTTCTGAGTGGATGGAAAACAGCATTTGTCCAGCCTGTCCTTTAAAACGGCGAGTCTTCTTCACCTTCTAACTACCGTCCAATTTCACTTATGTCCCAAGGTCATGGAAGCGCTGATTAATTATCAGCTCAGGAAATATCTTGAAGAACGAAAGCCCCTTAATGACCGGCAGTATGGCTTTCGTAGCAATAGATCCACTGGTGATCTGATGGTATATCTCACCGAACAGTGGCACAAATCTTTACATCGTTCTGGAGAAAGTAAGATTATTGCACTTGATATTTCAAAAGCATTTGATAGAGTTTGGCTCCAAGCTCTCTAATAGAAAATGCGTGCATTTGGTATCGACGAATCTCTTCTTCGTTGGATAAGTAATTACCTTTCGGATCGCTCATTACAAGTCATATTGGACGGTTTCAAGTCTGTTATTCATAAAATAAATGCTGGTGCACCACAGGGCTCCGTTCTGTCTCCGACTCTCCTTCTCATTTTCATTAATGATCTTTTGTATGAAACTTCTAATCCATTATACTGGTTTGCTGACGACACCACCCTCAGCTTTTCATATTCGTTTTTAGATTCACACCCATGTCCTTCGGATGTGGAACTTGAACGGCAGCGTATGATAAGCCCATTAAATTCTGGTCTAGACAGCATTGTCCGATGGGGACTACAAGACCGCGTAGAAGAATGTAATGCTTCAAAAACACAATGCTGTCTTCTGTCGTTAAAGCGGGACCCTCCCCCAATGACGTTGTCCATCAGCGGCGCTTATATCGAGAAAACCGAACATCTTTCAGTTCTGGGTATGTGCATCACCGTTCACCTTTTATGGAATGACCACATATTCTACGTCGCCAAAAACGATGCAAGGTTTTCTGAGAAGATGCAACAAATATTTCTCCCCTTCTGATCTGGCTGTAATCTATAAAGCCTATATTCGTCCAAAGCTTGAGTACAACTGCCATATCTGGGCAGGTGCTCCCATAACTCACTTATGTCTTCTGGACAGAATCCAAAAAAGAGATTCCAAATGATAGTTGATAAAACAATAATGGAAACAATTGCACCTCTCGAACACCGTCGGAATGTTTCATGCCTTTCATTATTCTATCGGTATTTTTATAGAAAGTGCTCTAGTGAAATAGGCAGTTGCATTCCTCCCCTTAAACAATTCATCTGTACCGCTCACGCTTTTATGAATGCTCATCAGTTTGACCTTGAGCTCAACTTCGGACTTACTGTTAAGTATAGTGATTCCTTCTTTAGCCGTTCTAGACGAATGTGGAATGCTTTACCCGACCGAATTTTTTCCTCCCATTGCGATATTCAAGCATTTAAAACTAATGTGCATCGGTATCTCCTGTCTAATCCTATCCCATTTGCCTAATCGCTCGTACTGTGTTTAAACATTATAAGGGTAGTCATAACCCCTTGAGTCCGCGCATATTAAAAAAAAAGGAAATTTTCTTTCTTGTAACAAAGTGGAAATAGTCCCAAACTCTTTGCTGTACTTTGTCACCTCTGAAATATTTAAATACAAAGCAAGATTCCTCTTTAGAAGTTTCAATTTTTTTCTTTTTCACCCTTTATCGGAGAACATTCCTCCTTTTATCTGCATTATTATAATTTCAAACAATTTTAGAAAATATCAGTTATAATTCGATAATTCCTTAAACTGTAATGTAATTAAAACATATACACTATAACTTCTAAAAACTTAAAATTTATCTCTCACAATACATATACGTACTCGGGCTTCAGGAAGTAGATGAAATTGATGTGCTAAATGTCTGGTCCAGTGGTTAGACACACATAATTCGTAAAATGCGAGCTTCGAATTGAATTCTGTCGATTTATCTCATGAACATAATCAAAATTCGTTGAAATTCTATACAATTAGAAAATTATAGATAATTTTTCAAGAATTTTGAAAATCCTCTTGGTGAAATTGTAATCTTTAACAAGTTTTCAGATTTCCTCTAAATACATAGCTATTATCTGAAATTTCATAGAAAATGTTTCTATGCTTAGTTGGTAAATGGTATAGCCTTCTGGGTTAAATAAAACCTCGTAGGTTGTTCATCGAATTAAAATGAAATAATTAGGAAATCACTGCGTGAGTGATTCAGCTTTGAAGCAAAATTAATTGCTAACAAGAGGAGCATTCTTTCCTATGCATTCTACAGCATAGATTGTGAAACAGAACGATTATTCGAGTTTGCCATTGAAAGGAATGTGTGTTATAATTTTCATTAAATAGAAAATGAAATGTTTAATAAGTCTATAAAAAAAACATCATTAAAATCAGTTGAACAGATTGGGAATGTAGAAAAAAAACGGCGAATAAATGGAAAACGTACTTGCGCTATCGAGTTATCAACTGGCTGAAAGAAAACTCTGTCTCTTATGTTCGATCACATCGCTTATAAATGATTCTTAAAAGAAACGGCTAAATACAGGGTGTCCGCCGAGAAGGTATACTACTTTGTTTTGCCACCATTTTGGTAAACATGAGTCTTGATAGTCCACATTTGGCAGTCATGAAGTAGATACGTTTCAAATTTATTATGGAAAAATATTTGATAAACCAACGTGTTTTAATCGTTAAAACATTTTATCAATATCAATTTTCTATTACTGTGACGATAAGAAAATTACGTGAATTTTTTGGGAGAAAAAACGTGCCAACAAAACGCACTATTTATCGTGTAGCGAATGATTTCGAAGAAAGAGGGTCTGTAGGTGATAGGCCCAAGCATGGACCACTGCGTACTGCAAGATCGCCTGAAAACATTACAGCTGCTCAAGGAAGTGTTCAAAACAATCCATCAACCCCAAGTCGACGCTGTGCTCAGGAGATTGGTCTTCAAAGAACAACTTTGGCTACAATTTAGCACAAGGATTTGCATTTGTGCCCATTTAAGATTCAGTCGAAACAAGAATTTCTTCCACAAGACCATTTACGACGCCGTACATAATGCCGATAGGATGTTACAGCTAGTCCATGACAACCCCGATTTTCATGAAAAAAATTATAATGAGTGACGAGGCACATTTTTATTTGAATGGATATGTGAATAAGCAGAATAGTCGGGGTTCTGGGCAATGGAAAACCTTCAAATTATTCATCAGTCACCTTTGCATCCATTAAAAGTTACAGTCTGGTGTGCAATTTGCTCAGAAAGAATCATTGGACCTTACTTCTTTGAAAATTAAAACGGCGTAACGGCAACTGTAACTTTTGAAGACTTTGAATGCCCAACAACAACTTGAGTGTGCTACCACCAAGTTTTTTCTCAATTATTTTTGGCTGGAATTATAGGTATTTCACGACTTGCCAAGGTATATCATCAGATTCCTTTGCTTTAGTGGTGTGGGTCTACTTTTTCATTTTAATTGAAAAACTTCTTGTGCCTTTATCGTGTATTGAACCATGACCAAGTTGCTTAGAAGTCTACGCAATACGCATCCACGCCACCGAGCCCTCATGATCAGATCCAAACTAATGCAGGTTTTTTCTGTTTATCAATTGTATTGAAACGACTGTAACTGTGAATGTGAATGGGGAGCGATATCGTGATAAGATTGAAAACTTTTAAACGCCACAACTGCAGCATGCTTTGGGCTTGATTAATATGTATTATCAACAAGACGGTGCCACATCGCATACGGCCAGGATTACAATGGAATTACGAGAGACCTATTTCCACAACAATTTTTTTTTCAAGAAATGACCGGACACCTTTTTGTGGGGATATCTGAAAAGCAAGGTTTATGCAAATAAAATAGAAACGTGTGCGCAACCCAAACAAAATATTCGTGATAAAATTAATGAAATACCGATTGAAATGTGTGAGAATGGAATGAAAAATGTGCTCAAAAAAGCTCGCATTTGTGAGATTAACAGAGGCGGACATTAAACTTATATTGTATTCCATACATAATTGCCATTGGCATTAAATAAAACATTTATCAACATATCATGTACACCTATTGACATCACATAATTGTATAGTAATGGACACTTATGTACAATACAACTATGGACACCAGATATTTGTACAATTATTAACATATCCTTGAATAGACAATAAAGAATGAAAATAGCGATCGTTTGGTTGAGGTTGGCTTAAATCATTTCTATAAACCTGTATCTTGCTTTATTATTAAAACTTGAAAAACAAAAAATAAAAATAACACTTATATTGATTTGTGTAGGACAATAATAAATTGATTTCATCCCTATTAAAAACTCTGGTAGCATCGCTAAGATGGCCAACTTATTCTGCTCCTCAAGATATTTTTCTGTTAAAAAAACCACGATTATTTGATGTTTGGCAACCCAACGGTTGCACTGACCGATGTAACCCTATCTAGTGTTCTAAACTTATTGAAGGGTGTTGGCTCAAAAACGCCTTAAGCCAGCTATTCCCTGAAATGTTTTGTACCCCAAAAGGATGTCTTCTCCAAGAAAATCCTTGACGGCATGAAGCACATCCTTTTTTCTCTTCAGGAAAACATTTCGCTAGGATGTGGTTATCCATTGTTCCAAACACTCTTTTTCTATAGCGGACACAACAGATTGTGTACTAGGCCTTGCTTTAACGAACTTAGAACTCAATCGAAATTATAAGTGTAGTTCTTTTTAAATAGTTTTAACTATAATATGCCTGTAAGACCTAAGGTCTTTCAAATGCAACCTGATTTGCACGGCACTAGTTAGGAGGAATAGAAAGATTTGAATGATTTTTTATTGGCAAGTGTAGTTCGAGGAATATTATAAAATAAAATAAAAAATATTGAAGTATCCTCACAGCTTCAAGAGCTTTCTCGATGTCCTTTTCGATATATTTCTCAGTACATTTAGGCATTTTCCCACCTAAACATTAATTTAAAAGAATAATATAATTATTGACGCTATATATAATTACAACTTTAATCACAGTGTAAACATTTGTACTCCTATAGAAGACAATTATTGACATAGAGGTGTCGAATTATAGGAGTTGTTCAAATCTTAACACAATAGTTGACACCCCATTTTATTCAATATATATCAATAGAAAAACAATACAAAATAAGGTAAATCCTCCTCCAGGGCATTGTATTTCATTATAAAAAACTAATATGATCAAGCTTGTATTAAATATAATATCGGATTCCTTAACAAAATACAGACGTTTTTTTCACAAAATGCACAGTCGCGTAACAATCATGTTTAGGTTTCGGAATTCACAACAAAACTGACTAGCTCCTAACTATATAAAAATTATAAGTGAGAGAATAAGAAACAGGGAAGAACTTAAGAGAAATAGTTCTGGGAACCGTTCAGATTTATACCAATGTAATGTTCTGTAAGAAGCTATTGACAAATAGCTAGGCTGAAATTTTGAAGTGTCAATAATTGTATCACTTAAGCTATACCATCCCGGCGGACACCCTGTATATTTTTAAAGTCCTCTTAATTTTTTATATAAAAAATTTCTAAATTGATATTACAATTTTAAATCTTTAATAAACTACCAATAGATATACGGAAAAAAACAGATAGTATAAACATACTTTTTTCAGGTGTCTTCGCACCTGGCTACTTGATAGAAATGACGTTGAGACATTGATGCAAGTGTCACACTAAGGACATGATTCGAATTTATCATTTCTATGAATTATTCCCTTTTCTACTGCGGCTTCATACTTTAATACTTTAATTTTGATTCTAAAGATTATACTGGCACTTCTACTCACAAAGTGTACTTATGTCATTCAACATTGAAGACATTATTTATACTTAATTATTCATCATTTAATTTTTAAAGAATAGAAAAATTGAAATAATGAAAAATTTTGATTGTTACTTATACCTACTGAATGAAATGAAATAAATGAAGTAAATAAAATAAATAAAAAAACAATACACACAAAAAAAATTATAATATGAACTTAAAACAAAATTTCATTTTGGTCGATATCCTTGAAACCGCTTATGAGAAAGTCAAAAATCAAAAAAATGCTTGTATGACATGTACCGTTAACAACAAAATATTTAGAAGAAACATTTTTAACCTAAATGTAGACTATACCTTACTTTATAAAAAAAGTAGTGCGCACACTAACGCACACCTAACCTAACCTACGATAATTAACACAATATTTCAAATAATCACAAAGCTAGTTTATTTGAGTTACAAGAATAAGCTCATCCCCAACACGTTCACTTAAAAGAAGCGAACCATGGATAGTACGTTTTTAGGAATCTAAACTCCAGCCCATGGCTAACCCGAGGGAAATTACTTTGCCATTAAATTGACCCAGAAAGGGAAAGTAGTAAAATCGGCGGCCTATTGGTCCAAGTCTAAGTCAAGGGAAAATATTTTGTTTGCCAAAAAGTCCGCTTTAAATGGCATACCAGTGCACCATTTTAAGCGCCACGGAATTGATCACAAAGTGTGCTGCCCATGGGGATCAACGGGAATGTTATTCCTCAGCAATAGCCAAAACGTAGATCAAGGTATGCTTTAGAGTGTACAAGTTTCCTCGAATTGCTTCAAGCTTGGTATAAAGAGTTTTTTTTTTAGATATTTTTAGAGACGAAATTTTATTTTTTTTTAGCTCAAGAAATAACGTTACGTTAGAGGCTATTTTTCTCGGAAACGGTTCTAACGATTTTGATAAAAAAAAATCTGTGCAAGTTTTTAGGTACGGCCCATCATATGGATAAAAAAAATTAGAAACATTTTTAAAAACGGTACTTAACATAGGACCGTTTTTTTTTGCTTTCTAGTGTCATAAATGGCTTAACCGATTCCTTCGAAATTTCACACATATATATGTATATAGGCTTATGTAGCCCCATTTATACTGCGTACCAATATTTTTAATTAATATTTTTTTATATTTTTTAAAGCTTTTTCAATAATAATTTTAAAAAATTATATATTTTTCAAAAATGATAGTTATATGTATTTGCTGAATACCTAACAATTGGCATTTTTGAAAAATATTTTCAATAAGTTAAAAAAAAAAATTTTTCTCAAAAAGCGGTTTTTAATTTCAGATTTTAAAATTTTTTTTAATCATAATTTCAAATTTATCCAAGAAATGAAATTGCGTACTTTTTTTTTTAGCTCAAATTAGTCGATTTAATCTTTTGTTTTTAAGTTTATATTATTAAATATTTAAGATTGTCACACAATTTTTTTTAGAAAAATATTAATGAAATTTTGTATATATAAAAAAACTAAGTAAAAATATATTCAGATTTTTAATACAGATCTCTTGATACAATGTGATAGAACATAAGAACAAGTTCGTGAGATTCAGTCGTGCATTTTATTTTCGTTACATGAGAACTCCAGTCTACATGTAAATTTAGCACCTGAATCACTCAAACACCTGTTTTTGTTACTTTTGAAACTAATTGTTTGGTACACCATTGGTTGATGAAATCAAGGTTTCTCTCAACTTCGCTAATATATTGAAGCCTTAACGAAGAAAAAGACGGGAGAGGAAACAGCCGAGGGTTGGTTAGTGTTGCGTCTACTTTTACCGCAATAATATATATAAATAGAAGTGAAAATAAAAAAAAAATTAAAATTATGGGTATTAAATTAAAAATTTTATTATTATTAGATTTTCTTAAAATTTACAAACATTTTTATTTTAATAAAAACACACATAGGCTTAATATCTTAAATAAACAAAAACCCGAAGATGGAATAAATTTCCGAAACGCGGCGTTTAATAAAATACAAATTAGTGTTTGAAAATTCTAAGAAAATCTAATAATAATAAAATTTTTAATTTATTAACCATAATTTTATTTTTTTATTAACTTTCATTACATGATATAAACATGGAGGCAATAAACCATTAATTTAATATATAAATAGGCAGGTACTTGATTTTACCTTAAACAAGATTG
Organism: Philhelius pedissequus; assembly: GCA_910595825.1. Taxonomy (NCBI): domain Eukaryota; kingdom Metazoa; phylum Arthropoda; class Insecta; order Diptera; family Syrphidae; genus Philhelius; species Philhelius pedissequus. Next base: position 99,944,315 of record OU343161.1, on the reverse strand, counting down.
TGATGTTTTTTTCAAGTCATACATGAGAATTCAATTGATTTATTTAAATACTGCTACAAATAGTGTGACATTATTCGCATAAATCAGACACTTTAAATTAATTTAATTTTATGTTCCAAACCAGAGTGTTGGAAAACAAACAAAAGCTTATAGGACTTGTAGATTCATAAAGCACACCATGAGAGTGTCCTGATTTGACTGTTTTACTTAGATAAGTTAGCAAGGTTGACTAACACACACAACACAACCAATAACCTTAGGGAATTATTTTCATAACTTTATGAGCTCCTGCAAAAATCACTTTAGAAACTTGCTCGTTGTAAAAGGGAATTAACTTAAGATTCCCCACGAGCACGATTAATGAATTACAACTACAAGTTCTTGCTAGGGCAAAGTAATGTAACACTCGTGGAATAGAATTTTCGGTGGAAGATGAGACCAGTCCACCCCAATAAAACCATTTCATATATGTATATACAACACACCAACCCCAACGCCTATTCAGTGGTTAGGAAAGTTGTAGGACTTGATTTATGTGCCTCCACTAATAATTCAAATAAATCAGTTCGGAAACTACAGATTGAATTTAACAATCTCATGCTGTTTAACCTAATGGCACCAAAAGAAAATCTAACAGCGGAATCCTCGCGGGAAAATTGGCCATACTCGTAAACGCAGACTATATTTATAGTTCAGTCCTATGAAGTGTCAGCTATCATTTATTTTAGGCAAACTTCAATAAAAACTGGAAGTATAGAACTTAATCAGAATATTTACATCTTCATAGACCGTCAGGCAGTAATGCATTTAAAATCTCAATCTAAAGTGTTTTCCAATAGCTAATGGTCGATATCGCCAATAACTGATGACAGATTGCCAGCGTATTCGTTTCTCTAATAAACTGCACATTCGTTGATGTTAGCGATTTTTTGCCGAAGAATCATCTTAATGAAATTAAAAAATTAAAAAAAATATTATGCTGTCTACTATTTCTGGTAGAGGATAATAAATATCGAAAACGTATTATTTAATTTTTAGTTTGCCCAAAATATAAACAATACTTACAATATTGAACAGTAATTTTTTTTTCATCAAAAGGATAAGATCCGCTTTCGTTACGTTTTGTTTGATTTTTAATCTTGTAAATTGTTCCCCCAAGACGCTTAAACACAAAGTTTAAAGAAAATGCATCCAACAATTTAGGCTGTACGCTCATGAATATATTATACACAGATTAAATGAAGGAAACATTCATTTTATTGTGAAAATTAAGTCTTAGTTACATATACTATGAACATACATATTTTGAAATTATGTTTTTTAAAATTTATATTGTTTAATACTTAAAATTGCTACACCAACATTCAAAAAAAAAAATTAAGCAAGAAGTGTGTATACAAAATTAATTTAAAAAAAAAAAGAGTGTGTGTACGCGCGCTAGAAGTAAAACTTCCCTAATTTGAAACAATTTTTTCTTTCATAATTCTATGCCAGCTAAAACATATTTCAATTTCATGGAAACCCCTCAAAGAACAATGAAGTTGATATTTTTTGATACCACCACCGAACTTGAATTAATGCATCGCCAATAACGATCTTATCTTCCAATTGTAATTACAATCGTCACCGTCGCATCGTTCGAACAATTTTATATTACGTTCATTATACTATTCCGTATAATCGACTACTAAAACATTACACACATTAATACAGCACAATATACACTAATGTTAAATGTATATGAACATTACCAGTAGGAAATTTCGAGATCAATGAATTTTTTCGCTGAATTCATCAATGAATTCATCGACTATTTCCATCGATGAGTAGTGTGTTATGCGATTTCATAAGAAAACGGTTGCGCATTTTTTCATCAATTAACAAATGAATTGAATGCTAACAATTCACTACATTTTCAGTTACAAATCCATAAAAGATGATTCCACTGATGAAGAGTAATGTATATGTTCATTAGTTCGCAAATGATGTTTGGTTCACTGCGGTGCGGTGGTTGTTTTGTTTTCTTCCCGAGAACACAAAAAATGCAAACAAAAAAGCCTTAAAAAAAGAGGTTTTATCTGCCATGGGAAGTGTGACAAACATTGCCTTTTTTCTAACTGCAACGAGAATTGCGCTCAGTAGTCAGACTTCGCTGGTCATGACATGAGTGCGTGGGTTATTTTTAGAGAAAATGAAAACACATATAAACCAGAAATTAAAGTTTTGTTCGCCATCATTATCATCATTTAACCCAGCAACAAAAGTTTATTTTTTTTTATCAAAATGTTATTTTTTGTTCAGAAATTGTATTGAGCCAACTGAAAGGTTTCAATTATTAACCTTAAGACATTTGGGGTCTGGTGGGTATTTCTTCGACTTTATTCAAAACAAAATTTTAAAATGCCAAATTTTTTTTAGCACATTATACCTATACCAATACGTAATGCTGCCGTCTGAAAGTGAAAAACCTACGCAGCAGAATTAACAAAATGAATTGCTAAGACCGACATCAGATCAAATTTAAAAGAATCAATTATCGATAAGGTTTACTGTCGCATCAAGATTTTATCATGACTGCATTTTAATTCTTATTAGCTAAACGTATTTTTTTTTTCTTAACTGAATGTTTATATTATTACAAAAGTATAGGGTTATTTAATCCTGGGATAGTAAGAACCTGAAAATAAACTTCCAAGAGAAACAAGACAAATACTCAAAAAAATTAAACTTTATTCTTTTTTCTTTTTACGACCTCGTGGCTTTCTTTTTCGTCTTCTTATCTCAGAAAAATGACTCTGACGTTTCTTTTATTATGTGAGACAACTACATAGCTGGTAAAGGAGACGACTGTATTTCTGGTGGCTTACAGCTCGAGGGGTGTTCAGAAAGTAACTTGTGTTACACTCCCCCCTTCTTGGCCTGGAGCGTGTTGAGCAGAAGCTTTCTCCCAAAGCTCCCATGGACTGAAATTGGTTCCTTGGTAAGTGGCTAAGCGGTCAATGTGGACGATCTTTGGCTTACTCCGGGGCAATTTTTGGATCTTGGCGGTAACATCTGTGATTAATTCCATAATCCGATAGGGTCCCTCCCAATCCGACTGTAATTTTGGACAAACACGAACTCTGCGCTTAGGGTTATGGAACCACACAAAATGTCCAACCTGAAATCGAACAATATTTGAAGATAAGTCATACCTGGACTTCATTTTTGCAGCGGCTAGATGCATCTGGTGTCTAGCTTTTTCATGTATCTCCCCCAATTGTTCGCGCAGTGCCATTGCGTAATCGCTTGCAGAAACTTTTTCTGGTATTGTTCCAAAAAGCAGGTCCGGAGGTAGCCTCATCTCTCTTCCGAAGAGCATCAAGAATGGAGATTGTTTGATGGTTTCTTGTTGAGCGGCTCGATAAGCCATGGCAAATAAGGACAGGCATTCATCCCAATTATCCTGTTTTTCATTGACAAATTTCGATAAAAATTGCAATATCGTCCGGTTCATTCGTTCCACAAGACCATCCGACTGAGGATGTAAAGGTGTAGTTCTTGTTTTATGGATTCCCATTATACGCATAACATCTTGGAAAAGCCCAGCCTCGAAATTCCTTCCTTGGTCGGAATGCAGTTCCCGCGGCACACCAAAACGAGAAAACACCTCATCTACCAATTTTCTTGCTACAGTGCCAGCTGTCTGATCAGCGAGCGCAAATACCTCAACCCACTTCGTGAAATAATCCATAAACACCAGAACATACTTGTTTCCATTTTTGGTAGACGGCAATGGTCCCAAAATGTCAACTGCTACACGCTGAAACGGCTCGCCAGATAAATAAAGTTTCAGCTCAGCTTTTGTTTTGCTTTTCGGGCCTTGCTTAGACGCACATGTGTCACAAGCTTTGCAATAAAGAGACACGTCCTTACCTGCGCCGACCCAGTAAAAGAGTTTTCTTATTTTCTCTAGGGTTTTTTTAGATCCAAAATGCCCTCCAAAAGGTGTGTTATGAAACATTTTAATCACGTCAACTATCTGGCACTTCGGAACAATAGCCAGTAGACGTTCAGATTCGCGACGCGAAGTGGGTTGCCATTTTCTACAAAGAATCCCGTTCTTAATGACCAAAGCCGCAAACTGAGCCCAATATGCTTTCAAAAGATTATTATCACCAGATACACAATTCCAATTTGGCCGTTGACCTTCATCTACCCACTGCCGAACGAGCGACAAGACATTGTCGTGAATTTGGGCCTCTTTTAACTTCTCGGAGTCCAATTCACTTTCGATGAATAACAAGGTTTTCACAGAATGCACCAATCCACCATCACATCGGCGTTCTTTATTTGAGCAGTGATTACAATCTTCATCGGAACATGGCCTTCGAGACAGCGCATCGGCGTTTGCGTGCTTTGTACCCTGCCGATGTTGAACTCTATAGTTATATTGCTGCAGTCTTTCTAGCCAACGGGCGAGTTGTCCCTCTGGGTTCTTGAACGACAATAGCCATTGTAGAGCCGCATGATCGGTGCGAACAAGGAATTCACGACCATAAAGGTACAAATGAAAATGTTCTATTGCTTTGATCATAGAAAGTAGCTCCTTTCGGGTAGTACAATAATTTTTCTCCTGTTTGCTTAAGGCCTTGCTGAAGTAACCTATAACAACTTCCTTTTCATCTTGGACTTGGGTCAGAACCGCACCAATTGCTCGATCGCTGGCGTCAGTATCCAGAATGAAATCGCTATCAACACGAACATGGACTAAAATCGGTGGTGTGGTGAGACATTTCTTAAGATACTGAAATGCTTCATCACATTCGTCAGACCAGACGAACTGGATGTTTTTCTCGGTTAGCTTGTGTAGCGGTCGCGCAATATCGGCAAAATTCGGAACAAACTGGCGGTAGTAGGTGCATAAGCCCACAAAACTTCTTACTTCCGAAATGTTTGTAGGTATTGGCCAACTTGTGATGACATCTATTTTTGATGGGTCGGGTAACAAGCCCTTTTCATTGATTATGTGACCCAGGAAACGAACCTCTCTTTGGCACAAATGACATTTGGAAGGATTGATTTTCAAACCGGCAGCACGAAGGCGACTGAAAACAATTTTTAAGTTAGAAAACATTACGTCAAAGCTTTTACCATGGATAAAGACGTCGTCCAGGTATACAAGACACTGTTCCATCGGAAGACCACGTAGCACATGAGACATCAAACGTTCAAATGTTGCTGGAGCATTTGTGAGGCCAAAGCTCATGACTTTAAACTGCCATAAGCCATCACGAGTAACAAAGGCCGTTTTTTCTCTGTCCCTTGGGTGCATCTCAACCTGCCAATAACCGGACTGACAATCCACGGTACTAAACCAAGAAGATCCGGCTACAGCATCCAATGTGTCATCGATTCTTGGGAGAGGGAACGAGTCTTTTATGGTGACATCGTTGAGTCTGCGGTAATCTACGCAAAACCGCGTAGATCCGTCCTTTTTTTTTACCATGACGATTGGAGACGCCCATGGGCTAGACGATGGCTCTATAATATCACGATTGAGCATGTCTTCTATAATTTGGCGAGATTCTTCATGCTTTGTTATTGGTAGGCGGCGCGGAGGTTGTTTTATCGGTTTCGCAGAACCGACGTTGATTGTGTGTTGTACAAGTTTAGTGCGCCCCAAATCCCCGGAGTCTGCTGAGAAGATTTCACAAAATTCGAGTAGAAGTGATTTTAAAGCTTCCGACTGCTCTGTGGAAAGATCCTTCTGCGACTCTTCTAATAGTTCACTTAGGTGCGGAGGTATGGTATTTGTAACCTTATAACCAGAATCCATGCATTCAGCTTCTTCGAACGTAGCGATTCTAGTTTGCGATGGTAGATTTACTACGTGGTCAGCTAAATTGGCAAGCCGAACCAGAATGCTACCTTTATTGTTAAGATTCATGGATTTGGCAATCAAAACTCCTTTCGGTAAATCACTATAGATTGGGTTAACAACCCCTTCAGCTGGAGCTGGACCTGACGTCTTCGTATAAATAAGCGATTCACTTCTCGGAGGAAGATCCACAGACTCTGACGTTGTAAGGGATATAACACGAACATTTTCTTCCACTTGATCACCGATTTGGGAAGTGGTAGATTCGCTGCATTCGTTGGTTAATGGAATTTTACCGCCGCTAATGTGCAAAACTTTTGATGAAAAATCTAAAACGCCCTTGGACGGTCTCAAAATATCGATACCCAGAATTCCTTGGCTGTTTGCAGACAGATAAAAATCCACAACTTTGAGCCTCACTCGCCGTTTAAAATTACCTAGTTTCAAAGTGGTCCGCCACTCATGTGAAATTTGAAGAGTATTTCCACATAACGTTTTAATGATTGCTTTACTGGGATGTAAATGTGTTCCGCTCGGAATGATGTCTCGACTCACTATAGTAGTTGACGAGCCAGTGTCAATCAACATTTGACAAGAGACATTACCGACACAGACAGGCACAAGGAATCCACCGGACTGACCATTGAAATAGATATGGGATATTTGAGGACTTTTTGCTTGGGTCAACGGCTGCCTCTCTACGCTGACCTCTCCAAGTTTCCCGAAACCTGTTGCCTGTTGTTTGACGACAATTCGCCACCGTTATGAACATTTTCGCTACGGCGAAAAGATGACTGATGATATCTCCTGTCATCCACGGCCGCAGCACGAGCTAAATGACTGGTCTGAGTAGAAATATGGGCTGCTTCTATAGAGATTGCTTTATTAAGCGCATCAGCTAAGGTTGATGGATTAGCCACTCGAACAGCATCTTGGATAAAGCGGTCGGATATTCCGTCAAGAAACTGCATCATCGAGATTCGATCTTGCGCTTCAGGTGGGCAATCACTAAAAACAATTCGCGTTAATCGTTGGATGTCACAACCGAATACACATAAGTCTTCTTTGTAACGCTGGCGTCTGCTTCTGAAAGTTGCATGCGTAATATAAGCTTGCTGAGAAAGAAATCTAAGTTCCAGGGCAGAAGTGAGTTTGTTATAATCACCGCGATCACTGGCACTTAAATTAGACAGAACGGAAACAGCATCTCCTCTAAGCATAGAAGCTAGAACTTGTGCTTTTTGCTGACTCCCCCAATTATTTGCTTCAGCTACAATCTCGAACTGTAAACGGTAATCACGCCAATTAGCGGCATTGCTGTCGAAAGGCTGAGGTTTGATTTTGCAGGAATTTGTTACACTAGCTGGCACATTTTCGGTATTCACGTTCCCATTGCTTTGTTTTTTTGCTGGAGTCTCCTGGTTAGGTGTTGATTGATTGTCTGGAGTTGAACTCTGAAAAACCTTTTCTACGAAAGTCGTAGCTCCTAGGGTTCGCATTTCAGAGAGTTGTCTTTGTTGTTCATTCTTTAATTCTGTAATTTCAGCGCTTTGCTTGACGACATTCTCACTTAGTAGAGTCAATTTAGAAAGAATTTCTTCAAGTTTCTCTGAATGTTCTGATGCCATCCTGACAGGATCCCACTTCTGACACCAATATTACAAAAGTATAGGGTTATTTAATCCTGGGATAGTAAGAACCTGAAAATAAACTTCCAAGAGAAACAAGACAAATACTCAAAAAAATTAAACTTTATTCTTTTTTCTTTTTACGACCTCGTGGCTTTCTTTTTCGTCTTCTTATCTCAGAAAAATGACTCTGACGTTTCTTTTATTATGTGAGACAACTACATAGCTGGTAAAGGAGACGACTGTATTTCTGGTGGCTTACAGCTCGAGGGGTGTTCAGAAAGTAACTTGTGTTACAATATTATTGAATAATCATCGAATTAAATTAATAAAATGATGTTTGGGGGTATAACATACACATACAATGTTTCTGTTTCCTTAAAAAAAAACATATTTCCTTTTTCACAGAAAACTGACACTTTCATGTTATTTAATGCATACAAAATGAGGAAAAAAAGAAGTAGGCATCATACGGGTTTTACTTAGTGATTTCAGCTCCTAACCTAACGTAAAGATCACAATGGACCAATAGGCCCCCGTGTACGCAGCAGCCTTTGACCTACGCACGCCCCTCCTAACCTAGTGATTTAATAATTGAACATTCATGGCATTTTTCATAATATAAAATTCATATATGAATTAACGAGTTACATTAATAGAGTGAATAAATGGATGAGCATTCATGCCATTTTTCACCAGCTGAATAAGCAACTCTAAGTCAACTAGTGATTTCACAGCTTACCGTTCATGCCATTTTTCATCACATATAATTTGCTTATGAATAAACTAGTAACCCCTACTTCGTGATTTCACTGTTAAATATTCACCCCGAAAATCACTTGTTGAACGCCTATGACAGCCCCATGTTAAATTCATCGATGTTTTCATGCCAAATTCATGGAGTGTAGCTTCCACTCATTGATGAAAAAGTTGGTGATTCATGCATGATTTGTTTGAAATTTCCTACTGGAATACAGTAATGTTAAATGTATATGAACATTAACAAAGCTACCAACACAAAATCGCAAACACACCTACAAAAAAATTGATTCAAAAATATAAAGCAACAAAAAAAAAAGAATTTCTCATTTCATATACACACACAATTCATGTAGGCACACATCGGTTGTCAAATAAACAAATGTTTACTTTTTTCTCCGCACTCGGTTGATAGCTTATTGCTTTTAGCACTCAAGAGGGTTGAAAAACACACACATTTTGAATCTTATATAATTATGTATATAGATTTAGCTGATTTGAAATCGACTAAACTAGAAGTTACGTCCGGTCCAATCGTGGAATTTACTTTTACTTGCCATATTTTTTTTTTTTTTTTTATAATCTACACGCGCTCAAGGGACTAATACCTTTTAAATGTTTCAATACAGCGCGGGCGTGAGGGTGAGGTTAAGGAAGAGAAAGAGTGATAGGAAAGATGTGTGGCGCGATATTCGGAGACAGTAGGTGGTTATTGTCTCAGATTTTATCTCCAGGGATGGCGGCTAAACTAATGCGGAGAAATTTCCGTGTCTTATTTATCGATGTCCCTTATAATTCGCATTAATTTTTTTATTCTTTTGTCATATTTTATCGGTATACTAGTTTTACTCAATCACATGTTGTTATTTCTATGTATAAACAGCATGTAATGAGTAAACCAGCAACTCATTGTATGACATTTATTTTTGGAATTGGTTTTTAATGGAAAAATAAGAAGACATAGACTACGGCAGGGATCGAACCTGTGACCATGAGGTTGACAGGCGAACACACAACTATCGCGCCACGGAACGGTATTTTAAAGTTGTTTGATATTTTCTTTAATACTCGAAAATATCATTTCTTCAAATTTAGAAATGTTAAAAAAATCGATGAGAAACAAAAATTCTCTAACATCTATAAGAATTTTTATAAGATATGTGTGCTTTTAAATTAGTGCGGTCAACTTTAAAATAAAATACCCAACTAGATCGCACATACTTACTTGCAAACGGCTAAATATATGTTTAGTCTTTTTTTATTTAAGTTTTTATATACAAAAAAAATCCCCAAAAAATATTTTTCAAAAATTTAGTATGTAGGATCATTTAGAATTTGAAGCACCTAATGTTTAAAATTTTTATATCGAAATCTTTTCAGCCGTTCATTGAATAAAAATGCGGCAGGTACCGTAAATATCATTTGAATTAAAAAATTATACTGACCAAAATGTAAATGGTGTACTGATCTGTTTTTATCAAAATCGTTAGAACCTTTTTTGAGATAATTGATTTTTGTCCAAAAAAGTTGTATGGCACGATCGTTATTTTTGGAAATAAAAAGAAGTTTAAAAAAATGAATTGAGAAAGGCACCCCTAAAACCATTAGGCAGCCAGTTTGAAAGAAATCGCCTCAGCCGTTTAGGCTGTACACCAAACTATAGACAGGCAGACATACAGACAGACGGAATTGCGGGACTCAAATTTTAGGTTTTCGCTAGTCGTTATGTCAAATTTGATCAAAATCTCGAGTTCGATATTTTTGTGCCTAAAATTTGTACAGTTTATACTACTCAATTTTTACTATTATTTAAAGACGAAACAATTATTACATATGTCACGGGTAATCTCAGAAAGTATTCAACCGATTTACTTGAAACAAATTTTAGAATTTTTCTTATTCTCTAAAGCATGTCTAAGGATATATTTTATTTCTTAGATATATTTGTTGAATTAGATTATTAACTTTTTAAAAAAATCGTACACTTTTTTGTCTAAGTTGATCAACATATTCACTTATGCTCTTAAACCTGCTTGATATTTGAGAAAACTGACATTTTTTGTAAGAAGTCAATAGTTTTATGCAACTTTTGAGTCCTAAATCATTTCCTAACTGCACTTATAGGCTGAGAAATAAATTTATTTACAAATTATATATTTATTAAATGTTTGTATTCTTGCATCTATGAATTCGATTCAATCGCAATGACTGGATAGCTGCTTTGTTTCATTTCATTATCGTTCCGTATTTGTTTATTTTTTCTTTTGTTTGTTGTTTTGCTTCTGAATTTCTGTATACTAAATTGTTTGCTAATCGATTAACGTAGGAAGAGAAATTATTTATACACACATTCAAAATTAAACATACATGTTTTAATTTTGAATATGTATGTAGTAAAGGTCTAAATTTGCGTTAATTCTTTCTTTTTCTCCCTGCGTCTTAAGTAATATAGCACGTATTGAAGCCGTAAATAGAGTTTTAAAAGATTTAAGGTCTTCTTCATCGACGCTTATGGATGGAGTAACAATGGTTTTATCTGGAGATTTTCGTCAAACGATGTCAATTATTACCAAGGGGACTCTGGCTGATATCATAAAAGCTTGCCTTAAATCATCTTTTATTTTGAAGAGGGTCTAAAAACTTCAACTTCAAACCAATATGAGAGTAGAACTTACTAAAAAACATTGACAGTGCTCAGTTCGCATCTTTTCTGATAAAAATTGGTGATAGAAAATATACTTTTACAGGCTCAGATAATATAATTCAATTAAACGAACATTTCGGAAAAATCGTTCACATCACACAACAACTCATTCAGTGCGTATATGGAGACTTGAACTCTTTGCAATCGAGATCGATTTCTTGATTCTGCGAAAGAGCTATTGTGTCACCAAAAAATAGTTCAGTGGATGAAATAAATAACCATGTGCTCCTAAGTTTAAAAACAGAGTCATGTCAATACAAAACAATTGACATTAAACTACCGTCAAGAATTTCTCAATTCTGTCAACTCTGCAGGTCTTCCATCCTACCAATTGAATTTAAAAGTTGTCACACCGATTACCTATGCTAATAAGAAATATCAGTCCGCTAAACCTATGCAACGACACATGCCTGCAAATCAAAAAGCTTTGTAAAAATGTAATACAAGTTCAAATTCTAACCGGACTTGCAGTAGGGACTTATGCACTTATTCCCAGGATATCTATACCAATAGATCTTTCCTTTCGATTCAGACGTCTACAGTTTCCAGTAACACCATACTTTTGCATGACAATCAACCAAGCTCAGGGTCAATCATTTCAATTAATTGGGGTAGATCTCAGAGAAAATGTTTTTTTCCTTGGTCCACTACATATATGTTACACTTTCAAGAGTAGGCTCAAAAAATAAACCGTTTTTTACGTCTTCATGAAATTGCTAAAACGGCTAACATTGTATAATCTGGTGCCTTGAAATAAAACAAATTTAATATGTGTAAATATCAGTCTATTTTTTAAGAATTTATGGGACAAATTCAACTGATTTATTAGGCTATTGTAATCATAACCATTTTATTAACTTTTTACTAAAAATATGCCACAAATCACGCAGGGCTCATTCTTTTCTATACCTTCAATTTTAATTGGATGCTGCCCATTGGTTAAAATGAGACAGTCAGTACCTGGTTCTCAAATCCACTGTGCCAAATTAGCGCCGTGCAATTCAGTTTGCATTTAAAAGACCTTAGGTCTTACACGCATATAGTTAAATTTAAAAAAATCACAGAAAAGGCCTTGGTTGCGTTTTGATACGATATAACATTTATAGTAAAACTAAATATTCTTAGCATTTGCTAAGCAACGCGAGCACGGGTCTCCTAGTTTTGTATATACAAAATTTCTTTAATTTTTTTTCATGTATCCCAAATTATTTAAATACATAATTTAATAAAAATAATTTCAAAAAAAGTCGGTTCACACATTTTCGAAACATTGAATGAAAAAATAATTATATGTTCGTCTAGCAACCCGTCCCCACCCCCCACCAGTAGTAAAAAATGCTTGTTATTGACCCCTTTAAAAAATCCGTTATTAATTTGCGGCGCCTGAGTTATCGTACTCGTGCCGTAACGCGTTACGTAACGAATCGGTTTACCTTCCCATAAGAAGTTATCACTTAAAAAAAAAACAACAGTTTTAAATCCAAATCACTAGTTGTATTTTTTTACCAGTGCAAAACTTGCCCCGTAGATTATTATTATCGCAAATTTATAAAGTAAGGACAATTCGGAGTCTTTGAGTTCCAGTCCTTTTCATATAGAAGGCCAATATGTGAGGCAGCAATGTTAAGATCATAACGTTAGTAATTTTTTTTTTTTTTTAATTTTCTTTGAACTTTAATTTGCATGTAAAACCCAAAGAATTGTAAATGTAATATACATGTTTTTGGGTTTCCATGTGGTTTTCTTGGTGATTGTAATAGTTAAGGGTTAATTTAATGCACGTGCAAGCACCCGAACACACTTAGTTTCCATTTAATGGAACTCCTTTGAAGTCGAACATCCTAAATAATTCATTACAAACTGTTTTATGCCTGAGTGCCCTGCCCACCCACAAATGGTTCACATCAACAAATTCCGGTTTAAATCCAAGTGGAAGATAAATACCATCACCACGAACAGAATGGTCTGGGATTTCCACCACATATTGTAATTGTGTGCGTCGTTGTTATTTAAATTCCTCGAAACACAATTCACGAAAATACAATTTTCATTCATTCAGAGCTGACCTTGGGCTTATCGCCATGATTCCCAACTACATGATTACTATTACATCAGGTGGTTATTCTTTATTCTTGTTGCTTGAATAGGTAACATCTGGTGGAAGTGGATACATAAAAAACTCCATTGAAACCACTTACCGACTAAGCTCTGCTGACAGGAAATTACTATGTGGAGTGAAACGAGTCGGATTCTTGTACATGCTACAAGTGAGGCGCTCCTTGCAGTGATTATCCACGAATCCTAGAGTTCCGAGAATTTTGTCAATTTTTTCCAGAATCGGGGAGTAGAATTCATCGTAATTCTTTGGCATAATGGGCTGTTAATGAAAGGAGATATATTTTCTGTGTTCATAATAAAGAGTTCAAGTACAATAATTATATAATCAAGACTTACGGGTCCACCTTGGATAAAAGGTTGTTTACCGAGTATCTCTTGCTGTTGCGAAATGATTCGTTTTTCTGCTTCGATGCGCAACGCCTCCTTAACTTGAGCAGATAATTGCGGCTAAAATGAGAATATTGTTTTAATTAAATATAAATTCGATATTGGAATACAAAATGCTCATAATTATTATTATAAGGCAAGTTTATGACAAAAATTATGTAAATTTAATGAAATCTAATATTGGTGGGTAAGGTTGAATTTTTGCGTATCTGTTTTTTTCCCATGAGTTACTATACATATCTATGGTAATGTCTTCGCGATTTTTAAAGCTTGATTTTTTTTTGCCGCTCATCTTAAAATGGATATATGCAACGGCTTATTTTTTTAACGTTTTTGAAAATGCACTCTGACGATTTCAGGTTTATAGAGAAAATAAAATGCACGATCGTAACATCGTATGCAAAGATTCTTAATAGAAACGTAGTTTTTTACCTAATTTTTTGCATTCAAAATTTCGTTAATTGTTTAAAAAAAAATGATATGACAATTTTAAATAACATTTAATAATTATGTTATTAAATAATTTAATAAAGTATTTAATAACATAAAACTAAAAATATAATTTAAAAAAAACCTCTATCCGTTATCGAAATATTGAATTTAAAAAAAAAATATATTATTTTTTTTTAATTAAAAAAAAACTATTTTTTCTAAATTTTAAATTTTTGTATGCAATATTATTTAGAATTCGAAGGACCTCCTATTTAGAAATGTTGATCAAAATCGGTGGAGCCGCAATGAGAAAGTCGAAAATAAAAAAAAATGGTTTTATGGCAGGTACAGTTAATAATAAAATATGTAAATAAAAAAAAGTTGACCGAAATGAAGACTATACCCAAAGTTGTGCCAACACTTTTTTTTCAAAATCGTAAGAGCTGTTTTAGAGATAATTAAGATGGTAGAAAAAAATGTATTTTTTATTTAAATTCCAAAAAATGTTTTTTTGAAAATGTTGGTATGCAGTATTATTTATAATTCGCAGGACGTACTATATAAAATTTTTCATCAAAAGCCGTAGACCCGTTTATGAGAAAGTCGAAAATCAAAAAAACTATTTTTGTATATCAAGTACCGTTAATAACAAAGTATTAACACACTCTTCTTGACCAAAATGTAGATTACACTTAAAAAGTGCACACATTTTTCTTATCAAAATCGTTAGAGCCGGTTTTGAGATAATTAAGATGATAGAAAAAATTGTATGGCAAGTAATGTTATTTTTGGGTGTAAAAAAAATCATTTAAAAATCTATTTGAGAAATCACATTAAGGTACCAAGTGTGAAAAAAATCGTTTCAGCCGATTCCACAGACAGATATCCAGACGAAATTACGGGACCCACTTTTTTGTGTTCTTTATCATATTAATGTCAAGTTTGATTAAAATCTTGAGTTGGTCATTTTTTCAAATGCAAAGTCTATAGTACCAATATCGCAAGATAAAATAGTCGTTTGAACATGCACAGTATATGTTAATTCTAATTAATGTTTTTTTATTTCAAAGGTTCATGATATACCATGTTAGCAGTTTTTTTTTTATTTTCATGACGAAGCGATTAATTTATAATTTTTTTGAGCCCATAATCTTGAAAGGGCGACTCTTGATAAAATTGACCATGAGAAAAACAATTTCCCCGCAAGATCCTTTTTCACCAAAAGATGTCATTTTAAAAAGTGTGTTATATGCTCTAAAATTATCCAGGAAATTCCTACATTGTGCAAATTTTAACCATTTTTCCTATATCTGATATTTTGTTGTTCGAATACGGAAACTGTGGTATATAATTAAAAGCCCCCCCCCCCCCCTCACTCACAGGAACCGATTAGAACCTAAAACATTCATAGTGTTGTTGTCAATGCTCTTATGAGCTTTAGTCTTATATTATATTATTATGAAATTAAAGTTAAAAATGGTGTTATCCACGAAAAGAATAATTGTTCATAAATGTTGTTTTCAAGACACATACATTTTGATTTAACATTGAAGCCATCTTAATTCAAAAGGAAAAGATGTTCGCAGAAAATCAAGATCAAGACAAAAGTTATTTTTTTAATTAATGAAACAATATTTGAATTATGATCATGCTTAATCATTATATTTTGTGGACTTACATAGGTAGCAAGGAGTCGTAAAGTACTACCAAGTTAAAAAAATCATCAGTGTGATTGGGAGAGGAAGGAAATATTTACATCTTAAAATTTTCAAAGTTGACTTAATGATTTTGAGCGGAGAGCACTATGATGTCGTTCGGTTATTACAATCAACACTAAAACAAGGCTCTTAAGAGACCTTTAAACTGAGCAAAAGTGGCATATTCAAGTTTCTTAATTTAATAATTTTTGTTTTACTTCCAATATGCATGTCTTACATTTGAAAGAAAAACATCGAACTCGAGATTTTAATCAAACTTGACACTACGATGATAGGAATCACGAATAAGAAGGGGTCTCACAATTCAGTCTCCCGATTTTCTTCGATCTTGATACTTCTGCTTCTTAGGTAATTGGTTCAATTTTGGTTCCTAATCTCCTTTTTTAGCCTCAATGATACCGATCAAAATTTTTCATACAGGAGATCCTTCAATCCTATATAATTATATAATCCATACCAAAAATTTTCGAGAAATATTTTTTGGGAGTTTTAAGAAAAAATCCATTTTATTTTCGAAAATTCAATAGTTCGAAAACAGTCGAATGATTTTTTTTGAAAGTATGTTTATTAAATTTATATTATTCAATACTTAAAATTGATATAAATTTTTGTTAATTAACGAAATTTTATATAGGGTATTTGCGGGAGAGATGCCGCTTCGAGATAGATGCCGCATTTAACCAAACTCATACAACTAGTCATTCGCGCTAAACATTTTATCTTATCCCAAAATTGGTTGCAGGCGACATGGAACGGGATTTTTTGTACGCTCCCTTACCTACTATACAAATTTTTCAGTTTGTTACAAAAAGATAATGCGGAAATAAGTTATACCGTATTTTTCCAGGGGCAATTATTTTATATCATAAATAAGTGTTATAAGAATACGTGTTTTTTTGTTTAATTTTTTTCTTAAGTTTTGAAGTGTGGTGCCGCATTTCTCCCTCACTTTGGGGGAATAATAAGACTACAAAGTGGTAATTGGACTTAAGAGGCGCTGGAAGAAGCCCAAAAAACATTGATAATGGGAATTCTCTCCGAAAAGCAGAAAAACTATTTGGCGTACCAGCTAGAATACGAATCGAGACAATTTAAAGATGGAAATTTTTTAAAGTAACCTCTTCCTTCTGAAAATACCGTTTCATGATATGGAACCAGTAATTCCAAACACCAGGAATGGATCGCATGCTTGCAATCATTCCGAAAATGAAACACACACTTCATCATCTTTCGAAAACTCAACGCCAAAAAAACTACTGCAAGAAATTTTACCACTACCTAAAACTCCAGTGCCGATTTGTTAAAAACGTAGGCAATTGGTAGAGGTCTTAACTTCTCCCAGTTTCATTGCAAAAACAAAACCCTCCGGAAGAAAACAAAGAAACAAATCTACTAAATGGAAGGTTGAGCCGACTGAAGATCCCAATATTTCTGTTGAATGTTGGAAAAATTATTTTGAAAAATAAGAAGAAAAAGAAAACTGTACAACTTACAAAACACTACAGTTTACGCTTTGCACCGATTGTGGACGTGAGCAAGAACGAAAGAAACATGTTTCACAGTCAAATTATTTCTTTAAATACAATGAATTTATCATGCGGCATTTCTCCCACACATGCAGGGAGCGATGGCACATTTAATGTATTTTTCTTTGTTGTTCATTTTTATTAAATTTTTTATTTTCTTAATTTCAATTATTTTTTTTATAGTAGAACATAAATCTATTGTTAAGTTTTTTGCATAAATAAAGTTAATTTTACTAAAATAAAAAAAGTCATTGATTTTTCATAAAGCGCGGCATCTCTCCCGCAATTATAAAAGGTTAAGTAAAAAACGATTTTAAACATAAGCTTAGCATTTTATACTAAGAATATTGTGCTTACGATGTGATCGAACATAAGAGCCAATACGTGCGATCCAGTCGTGCATTTTATTTGTTAGCAAGTTGTTGATATTAGTTGGTTTCCAAAAGGGACATGTCGAAGTTGACACTCACTGGTGGCAATATCGCTTATGGCTGCATCTGTTAGAGTAAAAGGTTATTATTGAGTCACTATGGTAAATCACCATTCCAAGTTCAACTCAATCGTGTGTACGCTCAAATGATAAAAATAATTGTTCTTTGTGCAAACTTTTTTTTTTCCAAAAAATCATATTTATTAAGGAGGTGCCCTTTTGGATGAATGGTTTTAATTAACACGCAAGGTTACCGTAGATTGGAAGAAGTCGACTCGCACTCGAGCTTCACAATATATTGTGGCAATGAACACACAAAAAGTAACAATGCATTCTGCAGTGGTGGGGTTTTTGGTCTGTACAATTTCAAAAAAAGAAAAAACGTTCGGAGTTCCATTCACTGGTGAATGCAGCATTGGTTTTTTAATGGTTTTTGTATTGCATTGAATAATTGCTTCTTAATAAATGACTCAGAATGTTTTTTTCCACATAACCCTTTGATATCATTTATATAGGGAATTTTAACACAATTAGGTAATATTAAAAACGAGCATGATGAGTGTGTCCACAAAAGTGAAAAGCAATTAAAAGTTCGTAAAAATTAAGTTTTCTTTTTTCATTATGTATGTATTTTATATCAACTTTTTTATTTTATATTGGTATACTCTGTCCCAGAAAAATAGGCAGTACACTTATGGGAAAGCTTTTTCAAAATCAGTAGCGTGTTATATTTTTGCAGCATACTAAATTGAAAGAACGTCTTCATAAAAAGTGTTTGCACACCAGTAAATATATAAAATAATGACAAAAAAATTAATTGCCCACAGCCCACATCTGAACGTCGCGTCGGTCGACTGAACTACTTTTGCTGTGGCCTGTTTCTGCTGCTGCTATTCAACCCCCATTAAATATTGATGTGCTTTCAGAGTTGCCTATGTCCATTTCTTAACTCGATCGGTTTGTTTTCCTTGGGTTTCTGTTGAGGTGCTTTTGATTTGAGAGCTTTAAATAAAGCTTTGAATGATGAGTGTTATCGTGGAGTGTTTCCATTTCTTGAACTTCTTTTAATAATTGGAAAACACGTTAAAATGTAGAAACAAAATTTTAAGCTGTTTTCTTTGAAGAGGAACATTATTTGCTTAGATTTTATTTAATGTGGAGTAAAGTATCTTTGTATAAAATGTATGTTTAAAAGGTGTATTTATTTTAAAGTTTTGTGCAATTTGTATGTTTAACTCGTGTATTTTTAAAAAGGTGTGCTTTTTTAAAAAAGTTTTGTACAATTAGTTAAAAATGGCTTCGAAGATTTCAAAATATCTAAGGTCCGAAAAAAAAATAAATTGTTGCTGCGACAAATAAAAAATCATAAGCATTTGCAAAAATAGACAGAAGCTGTGAAGCAAGTAGCTGATATTTTTCTTGTAGGTGAACGAACAGTTTACAAACTTCTTAACGAAAACAGTTCCAAAGGCCAAAACTTGCCCCCAAAGAAAAACAAATATGATAATGAATATTTTTTTTTTATTTTTTACTTTTTTATTTAAAAGGGATTAAGCCTACTAGGTATACCCGTCAAAAACGCCCCTTTTGTCTTACCTCATGGTGCTGTATAAAATATAATTGTGTTTTAATTTTTATAAACAAAATGATTAAATAAAAAATCTTATCGAAAAAAAGAGCGGTAACCCTACATACTACTCTTTCATATTTGGGCCCATTTCAAATACACACTACGAAAACTCTATGCGAGATTTATTTATTGACAGATTTATGCAATCCACTGTAGGGAGAATAAGAGGCAAACGTCCTATGTTGCCTACACTGACTATTTTTCTGCGACAGAGTATAGCATATAAGCGCTGCCAGATTAATAACTGTTTAAATTGCAATTTCAAACGCATCATCGCAATTTGTCACGAACAGGTTATCATACCGCAACTTATAACTTCTCATCATACCACAAGCCAGCTGACCACCGCTTCATATAAACATGAACCCCAGTGTTGCCGATTGGCCCCTATAGGGTCCAAATGGCCCCTTTTTGATGCTCGGGACGAAAGTAAAAAGAAAATGACGAAAAATACGAAAAATAATGCAAAAAGTACCAAACACCAATAAATATCAACAAAAAATAAAATGTACTGACCGCTGCCGTTTTGTTTTTTGCCGAGAAACGCACCCATGTAAATCAACCAGATCTCAAGATAGCTACAAGATAGCTTTCATTTAAAGCCGTTCTAAAAAGGATTGATGAACAATGGGTTGTTCTGCAACACAATTTTTTATGCGAACAATTTGAACAGACCTCGCCGAAGGTTTTAAAAAAAATATCAGTAAAATAAATGAAAATTTGAACCATATCAATCAATCATCTTTACATAAAATTTTTAAAATACATTCTTTCGATTATGAATAATTTTAACAAAATGTTTCAAAGTCAATCTTCACAAATAATTTTTTTAATTTCGTCCGTTAGGGCTATTCTGTCAACTATATTTTCAACTTTTTAAAGAAAGAATATATTAAAAATAATGATTTAGAAGGCTTTGATTATACGAATTGTCACAATATTAAAAAAATTGACAGATTTATACATTGGGCATGAAGCTGAATTATATATCCACACAAATAACATGTCTGATGAAGATGTTTCTTGTATTAAGAACAATGTTCTACATTATTATCAATCGATTATAAGTGAACTTTTAAAAAGAGTCGACGTTAAAGATAAAAAACTTTCCGCGTTGTGATTTTTTGATCCAAAGGTTATAAAACCAAGACTTGAGTTTAATAATATAGATCTGGTTTGTGAATTTCAGAATTTATTATCGAATTCAGAAAAAGTTATTAAGGAATACAAATTCCTTGAGATCAATGTAACAAATGCCATTTTTGAAATTAATGACGTAGAAGAATTTTGGTATGTAATTGTGCAATCTAAAAATAGTTTGAATGAACCTATGTTTGAAAATTTACACATGGTTGTTGCAAACATTTTTACTTTGCAGCGCCTTAGACGAAAGAGTTTTCTCAAAATTGAACAAACTGACAACCAGACTTAACATTAAGACCTGCAATTCAATGATATCTGCACTAAATTTAATAGAACTAGAAGATTTCAAAAATTGCGTCCCAAAAAAAGGCTAATTTACAAATACAGAAAAAATATTTCAAAAAAATAAAGTGACGTACAGTGTATTATATATATTCAGAAAAGCTATACCTAATCTCTATGTTTTTTTGTAATGAATTTATCAATAAATGTTTATAAAATGTTTGTTCGTGGTTTTTTTGCTTTAATAGTTTGTATTTTATGAGCAGGCCCTTTTTTTTCCTCGAGCCCCTTTTTTGGCCACTTTTTCAAAATTTTCAGCGGCAACGCTGATGAACCCACGTGATCATAATACATGATTGGTTCATTTATAAGTTCGATGACTAGATACGTAAATGTTCAGTTGGCTGTGAACAAGTCAAGTCATTTATTTCAACTCAACGACTTAATCTCAATGCTATATCTGAGTAAAATCTCAGAAATTTGGAATATATTTAAGAAAAGAATTATTTACAATGCGCTAGAAAACGAAACGAGAGTGTCACCCGATTCAATATAAGTATTTTGTAATTATTAAACCATTCCCCAATTCAAGGAAACTTTTCACGTCGAGTCGTCTAAATTTAAGAAAATACTATTAACTGATTTTCAATTGCTTAATTTATTATTTTAACGTAAAGTGCCGACGTGTTGTAATATATGTGTATCCTCATCATAGGATATGTCTCACTAAATTAACAAGAACTGCGAGATCTCATCACACTCACCTCTCGTTTTCTTATCGCATCAATGTATGCTCAATAAATAAAAAGAATTCTTCCAAATGCATGAGAATGCTATTTAAGATTTGTCAGCGGACTTAGGTTTCCTCGTATTTGGCAATGCTGGCTTACATTTATCAACAAGATACTTTATTATTAACGACGAATTATGGAAAATAATATATTTAAATAAAATACAACTAAATTTAAAATAAAATTGAAAAATTGTTTTACTTATTTAATTAAATTTTATAATGATACACTACTCCACCACCAGTCATCAAAAATATCTAAGAACAATTAAACAAGGTAGCGGTACTCCCAACCTAACCTCAGAAGCCACCACTGATTAGGTATAGTGGTGAAAAGCAATGTTTTTCCACCATGTTACAGTTCACACTAAATGCGAACCGAATAATGTAATTTTTATTTGCGCTTATAGGTACTATATACTATAAGGCAAGCTATGAATTCGTGCAAAAAAAAATCTAACAATCAATCACATAACATTGTGGTCATTGAGAACACCATAAAAGTGGGTCCCCAAATTCCGTCTGTCTGTCTGTCTGTCCGCGAGTCTGCAGCCTAAACGGTTGGATGGATTTGCTTCAAACTTGGCATATATTGTTTGTTTGCTAATATGCCCACGCATAAAAAAAAACTTATTTTTATCGAAAACAGCTCCAACGATTTTTATTTTGAAAAAATCAGTTCATTAACGAAACAAAAAGGAACATTTCAGAAATTTTTGTTTTGGATCAAAATTGTTACTTTGGTATCTCTAGTAGTACCATTTATTTGGTTTTCGATTTTATGGAAAATTTGATTTTTTTGAAATTGTTTGCGCAGAAGCTCATGAAAAGTTTAAACACTATTGTAAACCAAAATTTTTCAAAAATAATTTTTTTTTTAGAAATTAAATAAGAAACTTTTTTTTTGTTGAAAATTCGAGAACGACTTAATGATTTTTGCGAAACCTCGTATTTAGTAGTTTTTTGACATTATCTTGAACAGTTAAAAAAACTATATTCCCAAGATAAAAAACAACGTAACCTCCCATACAAATGTTAAATAAAAACGTTAAGAAGAAAATTTATTTCTCGAAAACGGCTCCAAGAATTTTTTTAAAAAAATGTGCGTGTTCCTAAATTAGTACAGTCCACTTTTAAGTATAAAAATATGTTTTTTGCGTATTTATAATCGATTTTTCAAAAACCAGTCACAGAATTATAAGCAATATAAAAACATTTAAGTTTGTGTATTATCCATTTATTTCTACCTTATTATTATTCCCTTTTTACGAATTTTTGCCTACATCACTGATTACTAAATAATATGTAGGCCCTCATACATTTATATATACATATATGTGTCTAAAAATCACATGAATCTTATGTATGCACAGTGCACCTAAATTATAAAGTTATATGCATATAGCTGCCTACCCAGCTACATCCCTCATTTTCATTATTATATGTATATTCTTACATACTTAGTTTTCATCTACATATAAATATATGTATATACACACATTTTACCCTCTTAACTTACATAATTAAAATCCATAACTTAGATTTAAACATACATTTGAAGGAAGCTACCTATGTAACTATTCCTTTAATCATCCATTCATTATACTAAGAATCAAGGTAATCTTACTTACATATGCTTTACACCTGCATAGGATAACTACACCTTACTAACTGAACCTGAATGGTTAGCCACATTTAAGTTGTTAACTACAAGAGCAAGTTCGTACGATCCAGTCGTGCATTTTATTTTATTTGCGATATAGGGACTATAGCAGAGCAAGTTTTGCATTTGGGAAAAAAATCAAATTCAAGATTTTAATCAAAGTTGACATTGCAATAATAGAGAACATAAGAAAAATGGATCCCGCAATTCCGTCTGTCTTGCTGTACAACTCTCTACAGTTAAACGGCTGAAGCGATTTTCTTCAAACTTGGTACTTAAGCGTTTTAGGTGATTGTCCAAAATAGATTTTTGAACCGTTTGTTTAGCCCCAAAAATAACTGTACTTGCCATACAAATTTTTCTACCATTGTAGCAGCCATCCTTTACAAAACTACAAACACACACTGAATTACATACATTAAATTATTTACAAACATTATTTACATATCTTAAATATTAATTAAATTACAAAATCACATAATTAAAATCATAATCAGCACATATTTGTATAGTCAAGTAAATTTGAAAAGTGTCAATTAAACTTAAAAACAACACATATTTTGTTTAAGAAAATAAATTGTAATGTGCTTCTGAAATTTAGTATAAAAGAGCCAAGAAATTGTAAAAGAATGAGCAGTCTGTTGAATAAAGCGAAAGAGTTATCACACAACGAAAAGTTGGAGAAAAAATCTTTTTATTCTAACAAATTGTTTTCGTCGAGTCATAGTTGTAGACAGGCTGAACATTTATTTGGTCGCCTGGCTCTTCTCCTCCGCTGTTCCTTACCCCTATCCATTGGCAATAGACAAGTTGAACGTCACAAACGGTCGCTTGGCTTTGTCTCTTTAATTGGGAAGAATTTTTTTTCTTGAACTACTCTCACAAAACAACAACAACACAGCAGCAAGCAGAATACCTACGCTTCACCATCTTAATTATCTCGAAAACGGCTACAACGATTTTAATAAAAGTTGGTGTACATACTACTTTGGGTATGGTCTATATTGTGGATAAAAACTTTTTTTTTTAAATATTTTGTTATTAACGGTACCTGCCATACAATACTATTTTTTTGATTTTCGACTTTTTCATAAACGGCTTAACGGATTTCGATCAAAATTTTTATACAGGAGTTAAATATTTAAAATTTGCATAAAATTTTGTTTTTAGAAAAAAAAATATTAATTTTGGTATAATCAAAATTTAGTGAAAAACGACCTTAAAAATACATTTAGCCGTTACTATTAACAATATTTTCCATATAATTTAATCGAACATTGGATCGAGTACGTGCGACCCAGTCGTGCATTTTATTTTTATTTGAATACGTTAAGTGCTAACGTTACATTACAATTATTGCTTAAACATAAGTAATGAATTGTATACAAAACATAAATATCTATCCACAAAAATTTAGGTATTAATATATTGCAAGGAAAATTAAAAAAAAAAAAAAAAACTATTAGCTTTAACATTGTCATTTACAGAATTTATGAGAAAATTATTTTTATTACAAACATTTTATCAACTGGTTTACTGGGATGTTAACACCATAGTTTGATCGTCTAAAAATACTTCAAATTGGCAATCGATATTTTAAGCTAACTCGGCCTGCATTGAAATTAATTCGAATCCGAACTGATGAAGAAGATATGGATCCACTTAAAATTCCAATTATAACACAAAGTTGCAAGTACTTTCGGTGAATAGAAAGTGTGAGATTTATAAGTTGAAGTCTATGAGTGTATGGGGTCAAAATAACTCTATAAGGTGAGGTCACGATCGCAAATGGTACCGTAGTGGAAAGCACCAATTTAGTGAATACGTTTAATCTCCTATCTTTTGAAGGTCATGATCCCCCAGCTGAATAGTGGACGACCAGGGGCGTATGACACAACGCGACAAGTACTTGTAGGACAAGTTAAATACGACAAGTCTTAAAAAAAAATTGTAAAACAAAACGGCAAGTCTACAAGCTCTGTGAGAATTTTCATTTTAAAATGTGACAAGTGAGAGATTGTTGTATTTCCATCCTTTTGTAACATAAAGTGACAAGTTTCACAGAAAATTTGCTTAAATATTCCTATTGTGTGTGACAGGTTATTTAAAAGTTCTCATTAGCTTACAAATTTGCATTTTCTGATTAAAACCAGTTTGAATATACGGATTTTAAATTGTGGAAGAATATGCATACATAATGTACCTAATTAATTTATAAATTTGTTCTCAACACATATTCAATTTAAAATGTATTTTTTTCGATTCTGATTTTGATAGCGACAATGAGAATGAAGACTGAATCTTTGAGCATAATAAATATGTTAATGTGAAGAATAAATTTTCAAGTGCCGATCATTTCAAAAATGGAACAGTATATTACCGAAAAATAATTATCCGGTAAATTAGAGTGCACTACAAGTAAATGTTCATCATTGACGGCTTAACAAAAACTTTTAATTGCTCTATATTGGTGTGGTTTTTGTTCACAATATCATGTCGTATTCTATCTACAATAGGAATGAATTTTTGCCATGTTTTATTTTTGGCCACTTGTCACACAATGTGGTCAAGGGATATTTATGATTCTGACAAGTGCAATAGATTTGTCTTGTGTTACAGAATACATTTGTCCATGTCGCAGAAGTATAGTTGGAGAAGTGAATTTAGACTTGCCGACTTGTGGCGTTGTGTTACAACAAGGCAACTATTCAACAAGCACTTGTTCAATTATGTTTGTCCAACAAGTGAAAATCATTTCTGTAACACAATAAAATTCCTAACAATTATGGCAATAGAACAAATTTCCCTTCACTTGTTGAATCATTTGAACAAGTAAATCTAAAAAGATGAGTATTAAAATTCCGAAAATAAAAAAAAAGTAATTATTGCAAATGTGACGTCCTTGATACATCGACAAACTGTCTTTTTGTGAACACCATGAACATCTTCAATATAACATGGTATTGAGATTCAGTTCCAAACCAATGTAAGGCTATCAGTATATTTTGCTTTACACTTTAGTGCTTTAGTTTTATTAATGCGGAAACGTAATTTGTGGGAAAGACTTTCGGTAAGATAGTCAACAACTTCCACGGCACACCAAATTTTTGGGTTTCTATTTCAAAGTTTAGTATACCCTTGGACACTTTTGCCTGTCGTTGGTTCTCACTATCACTGCACGATTCAGCCACTAAATAAATTATCAAGATCCGTACGATGTAACCACTTAATTAACAGTACTGCAAGTGTTTATTTCTAACTTGTTGACTTTGAACTAGTCCGGAACCGTCGGTTGAAATTTATCAACTATTCAGCAAGTTTATTCTCTTTTTTTTCTTAACTCTTGTTGTTTCCAGTTACAGACACGGTGAACTAGTGAAATTTCCTACTTGTTGAATGAAGCCAAAACAATTGTTATAATTCTCCTTGACTTCTTGTTCCGTGTTACACAATTTTTAAAAAGTTGTTGAATTTCACTTGTTCAACAAGCACTTTATGTATTGTGTTATAGGTCCCTGGTCTAAGTAGTTAGATAGTGACAACTGTTATCGCGCTCAAGGGATTATGAATACCCTTTATATGTTTTTGTTAACACAGCGTGGCATCCGGTGGAAGAAGAGAAAGAAGGATAGGAAAGATGTGTGGCGCGATGTTCTGAGACTAGAGCTGGTTGTTGTCTCAGATTTATCTCCAAGGATGGTGGCTGAACTAATGCGGAGAGAATTACCGTGTCTTATTTATGTATGTCCCTTATAATTCGCATTATTTTATTTATTTCGTTGTCATATCTTATGGGTATGCTAGTTTACTCAATCACATGTTGTTAGTGTTATGCCTAAACAGCATTTAATGAGCAAAGCAGCAACTTAATTTATGACAATTTTTAGAATTGGTTTCTAATGAAATATAAGAAGACATAGACAACGGTAGGAATCGAACCTGCACCACGAGGTTGACAGGCGTGCACACAAATATCGCGCCACGGCCACCCCCCAAATATATATTTTTAATTTATATAATTATTGTAAGACTATATGAAAAGAAAAAAAAATGTTTTAAAAATTGTATTGTGAATAAGACTAACCGCAACCAGACTAAGGGTTTGTTGCTTCTTTATTAAAACTCTGGATCAAATGAGCTTACCTCAGTCTACGATAAAAAGCTTCTCACAATTTTCATTATTTAATTGTGTTGCACTTACACCATTAATCAATTTTTATATTAAGCGACACGTTTCGGATCCGTGAATCTATCTTTGGACTTATGCTACTACACTTAATAGACTCATAGATCAGAAATGCCTCGCCTAATGTAAAAAGTCTATTTATGTTGTGACACAATTAAATAACACAAATCTTATATATAAAGAACAATCCCAATTATGTTTGCGAGCTATCTTCTTTTCTTCGGCTCGACCGATTTGAATGAAATTTTCAGGAGATCTTAGGACATGATTGGAGAGTGCATATAAGAATACTGTTTGCCGTCCGATGTCTAGAACCGGAGTTATGACCAAAAATTTCACTCACATGTTTGTTATTACCTTATTAGTATAATTAATGTTTTGTTTTGTATAGTATACACCCACTTCATTTTGGTTTCTCTTTTTTGCCGAATGTATGCACCCAACTACAGCATTTGATTCCTGGACGACATAAAGGTGGCAAATACGTTGTGAAGCTTTTAAAACTTCGGTTCATTGCGAAATTCATTGAGATTGGAGATGTTTTGCATGCATTTTGGGTTTAGAAGTTTGTAATATATATAGATAACGTTGCGCTGCGATCAATGCCACAACCAGATGGGTTCCGTTATTCATTGACTTAGGCTGTGAGGGACTTCACAGGTGTCCTTTTCACATTATAATTTTCTATTCAGGAAATGTGCTATTTTTCGTGCTGCAATTGATTCGAGTTTTGCGTATTAATACATTGATTCCGATCTAACTTTGGACGACTTACACGTCTTGCGACAAACGCAAGAGGTACAGAAGAAATAAATGGAGACGTGTCCATATTGCACAGCTTCAAATTGGACAATCACCACCACAAATTCGGAAAAAGTTATTGGAAGATGAAAAGTGGTAAATGTAGACTTCAATCGCGTTGTTTAGAATACGATTCACATTTACTTTCTCGATGGTCCCGGTGGGACAAGCAAGACATTCGTCATTTAGTTGATTCTGGCAAAAATTCGGCCAAGATCTCTTTCGTTTCCTGTTGAATCCTATGGCACCTATGGTCGAACTGCACATTCCGCTTTAAAGTTGGCGATGAATCTTCTCACGGTTGACAAGCTAATAACATGCACAATGACCAAGAATTCGAAGACAGCGAAATTGAAGTGAGAATGCAAAATCATCATTTCGGGATGAATGCACGATTGCGCATAAATGAGCTTTGGAGGCAGTTGCCCTAACAAAAATGATATAAAAGATGATTCGAGATGATTTGGTGGGGATATGATATTGCTCAGCGGAGATTTTCGTCAAACGATTCCCGTCATCCCGAATCTACTACTGCCGATGAATTTATTGCATGCTTGAAATCGTCGTCTTTATGCCGGCATGTCAAGAAGTTGAAATTGACCACAAATATGAGATCCGCATTGCAGAACGAGCCATCGGCTGCTGAATTCTCGAGACAACTGCTGGCGCTTGGCAATGGCCAAATTTCTGTTGATGTCTCGACTGGATTGATATCGTTCCCGGTAAACTTTTGCGAGTTAACAACGTTGAAGGAGAAACTCATTACCAAAGTAAAGTGTTCCCCGGCATTGCAAAAAATTATAAAAAATCTCGATTGGATTTGTGAACGGGCAATACTAGCATAGCAGCGAAGAAAAAGGACGTTGTCGATAGCTCAAATTTTATTATTCAAAGTCAAGTCGCTGGAGAACTGCATTCGTACAAATCCGTTGACAGCGTGACCGAAGAAGGTGAAGCGACCAACTATCCGATGGAATTTTTGAACTCCTTTAATGTTAAAGGAACTCCGACGCATTTTGACAACTGAAGGTAGGATCGATCATAATCAACTTGCAGTGATTCCAGCCATGATAATCAAAGGGAAATTCAAAGGAGAGGAAGAGATATTGATTGAGAATACAGGTTTTTTTTCTATCGATTACACTCCCGGGTAACACTATGGATCTACATTGATTTAAATGTGACGATAGCGCCATCAATTTAGAGCCCAATTACATTACCTAACCTAAGTCCTTATCCCACGAATTCCAATTATTCCAACTGATCTCTGATTCCAATTCAAGCGGATTCCGTTCCACGTTGGATTAGCTTTTGCGTTGACAATCAATTAACCGCAAGGTCAATGGTTGTAAGCATGTGGAATAAATCTCGAATTGTTGCTTGTTCGGGTGTTGGTAAACGGTCTTTGTTGTTTGTTTTTTCGACGGAAAACAAATCGAAAAACATTATTTATCCTATCACCCTCTACTTATTTTGATTCCATTCAAATAAATCACATGGAAATTTGAACTATCTGTGTTTTATTATAGCCCTGGAGTTTATTTGAAGGCGATAAATTGGGGTGAGACGAAGTTCGCCTGGTCCGCTAGTGTAATATAAATAAAACAATTATTAAATTGAATTTTAAATTAAGTTGTATTTTGTTTGGATATTATTTTCCATAAACATATACCACAAATGTATACGAGTAAATAGTGCGTGAGTAAATTATAGAAAAAGGGTAGAATAAAGTTGTTATTGATTTTAATGAAAAAAAAATTATACAAATATATGTTTTTTGTTTTGCAAATGGAAAGGGTTCTTGGTTCTTGTGGTTCTTCTTTGCTGCATTTAATTTAAACACAAAAATTAATTTTATCTGGTTTTTAATGCAAATATGAATTGAAATGTTGTGCCGGTTAATCTTTGTGTTTGATTAAAACAAACACATATTTGAAAAATTTATTGTTAGGTAAACATTTTTTTAGAGATCTAAATCAAAATCTGTCCGTCATTGTTTCACAAAAATCGTTTCGGTTCGACATAGCACTGTCAGCTCCGTCTTACCCTAGAATGCCGCAAATGAAGTTTTACTTCAAAAAATATTTAGAATAAAAATATTTATTGCATTTACTTAATATTCTCTGGTGAAATTAAAATATCATTAAACAACAGTAAATTTTTAATTAAAAAAACAATAAAGTAGGTATGCATAGTCTTAAAGCAAACATCTTAAGTTATGACCCCTTGAAAGTTTCAATGTCTTTAATGGTTATTAATTTGTCAGTAAATAAAGATGCCTACTACAAACAGATCTTCATTTTGTCACGACTGAGTGAACTTGCACTTCAACTTATAACCAAATAAGTTGGAGATGACTGAGCACTGGGTTCGGACTTTACTTCAATTGTAGTAGATATTTTAAAGATATTTTAATGGGTCTTAAATTGTAATTATAAAAATAATTTGATTTCTAAGTACTTTTACTTACAAGAAAATAATATTTTACTGACTATAATATTTTACTGACTATACATTTTATACTGTAATATGTACACTTTATGAAGTAGTGTTCAATGTTTCATACTAATCAATAGGTAAAGGGTCCATCATTATAAAGGGTTATCCATTTTGCGGTTTCAAAAGTATAGGGCTGGAATTCGACATCTGTCAAACTAAGTTGTTTTTTTATTTAGCTGAAAGTCTGACATTTACGAAAATGGATCGCTTAACTATGGCACAATGCATAAAAATTGCTAAAACCTACTACAAAAATGGTGATTCTGCCACAGCCACATATCGTGCTTTAAGAGGAGATTATGGTTTACATAATCAAGGATCTGCTCTTGAGTTCTAAATTCTCACTAAAAACTATAAATTTCTGAATAAATTCACAAAACAAAGCGTCAGTATTAAAGAGATATGTATACTTAACTCGACGATATGAGACTTATACAATAAAAATGTTCTGAAACTTCAATAAAGTAGGCGTTGTGCAAAATTTGACAGAGGAAATTGCAAAACACTTCCTTGCAACGATTAAAGCACATATGTAAATTTAGGTCCACAAATATGTAATATCAGTTAGAAAGTTTTGTATTGTCCATAGGAAGATATTATTTTAAACGAAAAAATGTAACAAGCCCAATTTGGTTTTGGAAGTCAGCCGATTTGTATGCTTCCTATCTTTGAAAACTTGCTCTGAATTTGCAGAAAATTCCCACTTTATCCGCCGAAATTGAGCGAACCTTTTCAAAATGGCCTTGAGAAATCGGTTGTTCTTTGCAGCGTAAAAAATTTGGATTTATTAGCTGTATACGTTACATAAGTTACGTGTAAAATGAAACGTAACTAATTCAAATTAGTTACGCGTAACTATATGGGTAAGTTACTCAGGGTAACATACATATTAGGTAAAAAGTATGGCGTTCAAAAGATGGAATGATTTTTATGAAAATCAAGTACCTTACAAGACGTTACATGTGCATATAACCGATTTTTGTTATTTATAGTAGCTGGATCATCGAACTCATGGGCTGAATTCGACATCCCTTAAATCAGGTTAACGGATAAAATGTTCGGGTATTGCGAGCAGATTATAGTCGAAGTAATCGTTCTTTGACGTACCTTAAAAGAATATCTAATAAAAAATTGACAAGACTGCTAATGTTACATCACCTTTGATATGCACATCTTCACAAAACATGGATTCCGTGGTGAAAGTAATGAAACAATTTAAAATATATCTATTTAAGACAGAAATTCTATATGACCAACCCCAGCTTTTTCAAAACATGATCGAATTTGCGAAGTTTTTGGTTTTTACTTTTCTTTGGAAGTTTAAATGTCTTTCAATATATAGGGATCTAAGAAATATAGACACTAATGACTTAGAAGAGCAAGTAAGGGATACAAATTGGGCTGCGAACTAGTAGAGTTCCTGAAAGGAAAAACAAAATGCTTTATAATTTTCATATTCATTTAATGACCACAGTTATTGGTGTAACCTTTGTAACATTATAATGCAAATATACGCTTAACTTACTCAATAATAATTGAATACCCCTCACCTAGAAATACATATAGAACTTTAGGCCTATCAGGAACTTCAACGAATGAATTGGCAATTTATTACTTGGCTAATTGGTAAGTTAAAAAATGCAAATTGCGACTGTTGAAATACGGTTTTCGATAATGCTTTCGGTGTAAAAATGTTAGCAGAGTTTTTAGACACGTATCGTACAAAACGATTTGATTTAGTTTTACTAAAAGACGCATTTCTTGACTAGATTTCTGGACTATTTGTTTATCGTTTGTTAGTGTGAACTTATTAACTTTTAAATCAGAGAACCTTTGTGTAGATTTTTTCGCGCGGTTTTCGGGAAAATCGCGCTTGAGCTTCAGCCGCCATTCTAAATTAAATGAAAATTTTATTTTGGAAATAACTTCGTCAGTTTTGATTTCTGACAAAAATAATAAAGGCAAAACTGGTGGAGGATTTAATTTTTACAACTTTAGTCCTAATATCTTTTTTTTTTAAAAGTTACAGTTCGCGAGATATTAATGAAAAACTGTTTTGGGGCTTGTGATTGATCCCCTTCTGGGACTATAAAATATTAATTCGCACAATGTTCTGTTAGAGTTTGTTCGGGGGATTATTAGTAGTCTAAATATCGAGTTTCGGGAAATGGCGAAGTTATTGGCCTAAATAAAATGTTCATTAAATTCAAAATGGCGACTGAAGCTACAGCGCGATTTTCCCGAAAACTGATATTTAGACTACTAACAACTCCATCCGGTTCAGATGCATCTTAACCCTTAAAATTGTGAGTGGGTGTTTATATTAAAATACTTAATAAAGATAGGTATATCTACGCCTGATTAAATGAGCTTCCTTATAACTGAGTGAATATAAGGCATCTCGCCAACTTTGGAAGAAAAACCTTCAATATTCAATGGTGACTTGAGCTATGGTGTCAAAATGGATTTGATGAATAAGATCTTACGACCGCCATTCTTCGCTTCCTTATAATATATAATAATACCTCTAGTAAATCATATTGTTGTCTATTACAGCAGTTTCCATATTATGTTAGCTAAGCATGGACATTCCACTTAATAAATAAAATGTGACCAATCCGGCGAAGCTCCGGTCGAGTGTCGTCAAGGTGTTTGAAAAGGTTATAAATAGGGCTCTGTTCAAGTGGGTGGAGGACAACAATATCCTACCGGATACCGACATGACACAATTCATGCCCCATCTAAATTGGTTTCTGATATCCAATGGAACAAAACTAAAAAGCAGTGTACGGTTGCCTGTATGGTTGATTTGGAAAAGGCCTTCGACACCGTATGGTTAGAAGGTCTCTATCTAAAGCTTACCAGACTAGGTATAAGTAAACCTCTATTATATATGCTTTAAGAAATGCTAAATGGTAGAAAGTTTGTTGTCAAGAGTGGAAATGTAACTTCTAGCGCAATTTTTGATATTAAAAATGGTCTTCAGCAGGGAGCTGTTAACTCGCCGATGTTCATCATTTACACTAGCGATCTAGTAGGTAGTCTAACTCAGGCAATTGCGTACGCAGACGATCTAATTGCGTACAGAACAGCTCATACAGTTGAGGTCATCAAAAATCTTTTGCAGAGTGACTTCGACAAGATTCAGCGATATTGACAGGATGTGATGACAGGAAGTTGAAAACCAACTTTCAGAAACTATTCTATTTAGGACTCCGTTGTCTAGCTCCTCAAGGGATACGAGAAAGAACTGGCTCAAGCTGGTGATCTTAGGACCACATGGACATCCACTGGCGAGTAAAAGTGTAGTAAAGTACCTTGGCATCTAGTTGGATCAGTACCTGTATTTCGACAGGCATATAGGTGCTGCTCTGGCCAGGGCTGGGGGAGCCTTTGCCCTGACAAAACGAATGTCGAGGGCTGATACAGGATGGAATTGCGGTTCCGATAATCTTCCACGTCAGCCGAAGAACTGTATATAGTTGACTCCTATATGATCGAGACGTTATCGCTCAAGGTGGAGAGGAGCGCCATCGGTTCTGTAGTTGTGTGTCCGATTGGGATCGAAGCGATAGGGCGAAGCAAGAGAACCAGTTCTGGTGGCTCTCGGAACATCACAATGATATCTAAAGTCGATAAAGATAGTTTGTCTTGGCCGACTTACATAGATTTAACGTAATTAGGTAAGGGACAGTCAGGTTGGCACCAAAAAAAATTAAAAATAGGTATATATGCGACTGCATACGTTTATATGTGTGCGTGATGTATATGTATGTATTTACGTATATGTATGGGCATTTATGTCTGAATGTGTTTCTGTATGCATATTCAAAATATACACACAAAAACAATTTAATACAAAAAAAATTGCTGCTGTGTCTGCTACTAGTTTTTAAGTAGATTTGAGTAGTTTTATGTATTTTTATGTATCTTAAGTAGTTTATGTTATTTTTAGTTAGTTTAAGTTAGTTGTATCTAGTTTTAATTATCTTTTAGTCTAGCTTTAGGTAGTTTATAAGTAAAACAATTAAAATGATATAATTAGTTAAAATAGTTTACGGTCGAAAGGCTTTAGTATTAAGAGAAATAGTTTAGTTTAGAGCGCCCGTAAAGGGCCAGTAAATTAGTTGTAAGTTGCTTATTGATAATTAGGCTAGTTTTATCCATTTTTGCTAGCTTTAAGATAGTTATAAGTTAATAATAAATAAAAATGAAATTACAAAAAAAAAATTGACAATTTAATTGACTATACGAAGTTTAGATTGTTAACAATCCTTCAACTCACACAATCGACCATCGAATATTTTCTGCCAGGAAAATTTCAATGCTTCTACTAGTTCCACTAGTTAATAAATTGCTTAGAAGCAAAAATGTTCCTTACGATTTGCTACTCGATGTTTATGTTCCGAACCCTGTTGCAATCATTAATTCACTACCTACTTGAGAATGGTAAGTGT
This sequence comes from Philhelius pedissequus, assembly GCA_910595825.1. Classification (NCBI taxonomy): domain Eukaryota; kingdom Metazoa; phylum Arthropoda; class Insecta; order Diptera; family Syrphidae; genus Philhelius; species Philhelius pedissequus. Next base: position 99,909,302 of record OU343161.1, on the reverse strand, counting down.
TTAATCTGCTTTCAAGTTGATCCAACCTAACCGTAGACTACACTTCATATGCGCGAGATTACGCGCGTTTTTCTGACACACTTTCGCTGGTTTTGCGGTTTGGTTGAGTGATTTGTTGGAGAGTAGTTGATAATCACAGGTATATGTTGAGTTGGGTTGGGTTCGGTAGGTAGGTATCATACTTCAGATAGTTCGTACATATGTATATATATGTAGCTAGATATGAAATTATAATATGGTTGATGAACATATATAGTAGCTAAATTATACACACAGAAAAACACGTTCGAAACAAAGTTAGAAGTTATGTACAAGTTCAATTCAGTTTTGCATCTTCTTTTCACTTTGTGCTAAGTAATAATAATGAATTGCTTTTTTATTGTCTAATCAAATCATCAACTAAATTTCAAGGTCCTTCCTTAAGCTGTTAAGTTCACTTTCATTCTTTCATCTTATGACTAACGATGCCGATGCTATGTTGTTGAAGGTTTATCGTAGATGCCTAATCAAAAAGTGAATCGTTGGAAACGAAGAGGTTTTTTTGCAAGAGAAAGGTTTCAAGGAATCTGAAAGTACTGATCATCTATTTAAAAATTAGTTTTTTTGTTAAGATTTCTTAATTTTCTTTTCCTTCCCGAAAAAATATGGAGAGATAAGATAAATTAAGACAGGGATGTTAAATAGGTTTTATTGTTTGTGCTACACGCAGTAAAGCACTTCTTACTCATACTTTCTCGTTTATGTGTTGAATTTCTTTCAATAGCTTTCAAAACTTCAGTAAATGGTGCATACAATTCAACTAATTCCCTAAAGTTAATAAACATACCCATACGTTTGTTATGAGATTTAAAATAAAATGCACTACTGGATCGCACGTTCTTGTTCTTATGTTCATATCGAATACAAAAGATTCAAGAAAAAAAATCGAAAAAAAATATTATTTTTTATTAAAAAATACAGTATTTTTTGGAAAACGAAAAAAGGGGGTGGCCGTGGCGCGATAGTTGTGTCCTCGCCTGTCAACCTCGTGGTTACAGGTTCGATTCCTGCCGTTGTCTATGTCTTCTTATATTCCATTAAAAAAACAATTCTCAAAATTGTCATAAGATAAGTTGCTGCTTTGCTCATTACATGCTGTTTAGGCATAACACTAACAACATGTGATTGAGTAAACTAGTATACCCATAAAATATGACAACGAAATAAATAAATTAATGCGAATTATAAGGGACATAAATAAATAAGACACGGTAATTCTCTCCGCATTAGTTCAGCCGCAATCCCTGGAGATAAATCTGAGACATCAACCAGCTCTAGTCTCAGAACATCGCACCACACATCTTTCCTATCCTTCTTTCTCTTCTTCCACCGGATGCCCACCCCACGCTGTGTTAAGAAAAACGTATAAAGGGTATTCATAATCCCTTGAGCGCGTGCAAAGTTATAAAAAAAAAACCTTAAAATGTTATTAACCATATCTGCCATACAACTTTTTTATTGCCGACTTTCTTATTAAAGGATCAACAGTTTTCGATTGAAATTTTTGTGCTCCTTCGAACTTTTAATAATACTGCAAAGATAACATAATTTTCGAAAGATAATTTTTTGGATTAATTTTTAATATTCCGAAAACGGGTGGACGATTTTTTATAATTCTAGAAAATCGTACTAAGCATTTATTTTTTTTGTTTTGGAAATATCTTCAAAAGTTATTTTGTCATTGTTCTTTACAAATTAAACATGAATAAGACTGGATGTTTTGTGATTTAAAATGGTGGAGCCTCTTCTTGGAAGTCATACAGGAATTTATGATGTTATGTTTTGTGTTAACTGAAACCTTACCTAAACAAGAATTCCGTTCGAAACGTTAACGTAATCACTGGACAATATCTGCTGATCCAACATAAAAACAAATTGGGGCTCAGTATTGATGATACAGAGACGAAGACGAGTATACCTCTCATTTCCTGTATCATTGGTCTGCACTCTGTCATACAAGGTACACATTCCTGGGCAGCTATATCTTCAACGATATGGAACAGTCCTCGAATCGTTCAGGCAATATTCTTTTGAACTTAAAAAAAAAACTTTAAATGGCTCGAAATTGATCATCTATAAGCCGCATAGGTTATTCAATTAGAAGTTACAATACTTCAGGGTGTCACAATTGATCTATTTAGATCTTATAGTTTGATGCGCTAACGAGATCAATAATTGTCAGCCCATTAACCTAACCTCACCTAGCCTTAGGTCTGGTCAACACCAACTGGTGCGGAAAAAATGTTTGATCGTCACGGGTCTTAAAACGAATCATTAACGGACAAGCTCCCAATTTTGATTTTTCACAAAAAAATAATAAATCAAATGATGACTTCAAACAATCAAGTTATCGAAGCTTATACTACGTTTTCACCTAGAGATAATCCGGTTGAAAAAAGTAGATTAAAAATTAATCTTGAAGTGTTTTCACCATAGAAAAAAGAGATTATTTTGATCTTTCCTATACCTCCATCTCTTTCTAACACACATATAAAATTAAAACTCGGAGATCATTGCTATGTGACGACTCTAGGAAGATGGCGTCCTTGTTTTCTGTATGGAGGATTGGATGTACGCATTCTGGCCACGTTTCACAAAATAAAGTTTGTTTGGGGTATGTTGAGAAAATAATTCCCTACTTTTAAGAATATTTCAATTAGATTAATTTCTAATCTTCGTTTAAGGAGATTAAAATTTGTATGGGAAATCTTTAAAATTAACAAGATTTCGAAGAAGATTTATGGTTAATCCACATAAATCTGGATTAAGTGGTAGGTGAAAACGTAGTATTAAAAAGACAATGCTGTAAAGTTTTGTGTGTCTCAGTCGAACCGATAGTCGTAGAAACATGTTCGATACCTTTTTGGAAGCTTAATGAATAAAAAGGGAACATCAGTTTTTTTTTTTACTAAAGCAGTATTCAATAAAATGCACGACTGGATCGTACGAACTAGCTGTTGTAGCTTACAGTTTTAATGAAGCTAAACATTGAGTCTAGTTATCCTGTGCAGGCTTAAAGCCGATGTCGGTTATTTTACCTTGATTCTTAGTATAATGAATTATCGAATGGATGATTCAAGAAATAGCTACATAGATACCTAATTAAAAATGTATATTTAAATCTAGATTATGGATTTTATTAACTTAAGTTGATGCAACCTTGGTATGTAACTATTTACATATAATAATGAAAGTGAAGTATGCAGGTGGGTAGGTAGCTATACGCAGATAACTTTCTAATTTAGGTAAATTATATATAAATATAATATTCATGTGATTTTTATAGATGCATATGTAGAAGTAAATTAGGGTCTAATATGTAGCTATTCAGTGACGTACGCAAAAATTGTAGAAATAAATGGATGATTGATAAAATAAAATCTTTTTCGATTGCTTAATTGTTAAAGCTTAAGGGAAAAAATAAATACCATTTGAATTCCTAAATGTAGAATATTGCCCTTATACGTATATATGCCCGAGGATGCCGCAATTTTCAATTGCAAATGATTACGCAGAAAGTAATTATATAAATTTTATAGAATCAGAAAACAGTTCCGGTATCTTTTTGAACTTCAAGGACATAGCTCGTGAAACAAGACGTGACCCAATTTTGTCCAAGTTGAGCGAGGCTATTTTAAATAAAAATAAATTCGTTTGTTAAAAGGTGATGAATTCACTCCGTTTCGGAATAAATTCTATGAACTCTCTGTTGAATATTATAGATGTTGAGGCTATAGATCCATTGTACCAAAAAAGCTACGAAATTCTGTTCTTCATGCATCACATTTAGGAATTGTTAAAATATTAATGTTAGGTCGTTCTTATGTTTGGTGCTCAGGGATGGACAACGAAATAGAAATGTTGATCCGTGACCTTCTGAAGAATTGTAATAAAATCCCGAAAAGTCCTCATTGAAAATTATTATCTTTTAGTTGTGATTGATTCTCACTCTAAATGGGTTAAAGTTTATATTACCAAAAAAAAACACATCCTCGTTAACAATAGCAAAACTGAGGGAACTATTTTTATGGTTTAATAGACGTTCTTGTTAGTGACAACGGACGACAATTCGCATCAGAAGAATTCAAAACATTTTTAAAAACTAATTGCGTAAAGCATATTTTAACTGCTCCTGGACACCCAGCGACAAATGGCCATGCAGAAAATTTTATAAAAATACTAAAAAAATTCATCTCTGCTAGTCTTAAGGTTTGCAGCAATTCTTGTGTAAATACTATTATAAACAGATTTCTGATGTATTATCGTAGCACCAAACACTGTGCTCCTGGTGAATCTCTTTCTAAGCTTTTCCTTGGACGACTTTTAAAAACGCTTTTAAGTGGATTAAAGCCACCTACAACTAGACAATATATTAGAAAAATTCAAAATAACAATATATTGAATTTCAAAGGCAAACGCAATGCTGAGTTTTCAACAGGACAAAGAGTTATGAAAAGAGCTTATAAAAATCCTAACAAACACAGCTGGAATCAAGCAACTATAAAAAAAACAACTAGGTTATCGATCATATTTTTGTATCGTTTCTCATAACAATAGAATAATAATGCGACATGTGGAACCTGAAACCAATGTGCAATAGGAACCACTCGAAATAGAAAATAATAATTCAGCTTCGGTAGGGAGTAGTCGTAATATAACTACTTCAGAAAAATCTGCAAAATTTGCCCCTAGTAGAGCTTTGAGACCACGCCAGGAAGGAATATCTTATAAGGAATGATTTATATGAAAGAGTTAAGTATAATTATAATTAATTGTATAAACTAAAGTAATTTTTAGATGATGATATGGAATAAAAAAAAAGTTGATTATAGTAAACAATTTTACATTTTAGATTTAGATTTTTCTTCATTTTTGAATTATAAATAGCATTTAGGGATTAAGTTGTTTCTTTATGAATTTCAGTATTTAAAATAATGTTAGTTAATTATTATCATTGTATCTTACAAAATAAAGATTTCAACAATTATTTGCCATATAATTTTAATTCATAAGATATTAAGCCGAAAGGGAGGACATGTAGAGTACTGCCCTTCTGGCAACAGTGTCTAATAATGTTAGAATGAAGTAAATGAAAACGTCAAAGAAAATGAATAATAAAAGTCACTCGTTAATCAGCCGAAATCAAGAACTCATGTGTTTGTTTTACCGTCTACGGAATACATTACACTGGATAAATAAAAATATATGAAATCACACATTTGCTTATAAAAATTCTTTTAGCCGTTTTCGAGGAAATATTTTTTTCTTAACAAGTTTTATTTACGTACATTTGTATGGGAGGTACCGTTGTTTTTTTTTTGATGAATATAAAAAACTATTAAATACAAAGTTTCGAAAAAATCGATAGAGTCGTTTTCGAAATTTTGAGTTTTCGACAAAAATCATATTTTTTTTTAAAATTACAAATTGGTTTACATAGTGTTTTAATTTTCTAGGAGCGTCTGCATAAAAAAAAATTGAAAAAAAATGAACCGTTTTCCAGAAAATCGAAAACACTAGAGGTGCCTAAAATAACCATTTTTTCCAAAAAAATAATTACTTTACACTTTCCCTTCATTAATGAATTGATTTTTTTTATCATTGGAGTCGTTTTTGAGAAAAATAAGATTTAACTTTTTGGGAAAAAAAAATAAAATGCACGACTGGATCGCACGTACTTGCTCATATGTTTGATCATATTATACGCAAAATATTCTTAATAGAAACGGCTAAATGCATTTTTAAAATAATTTTTCACTTAATTTTTTATATATAAAAATTCTTAATTTTTTTCTAAAAAAATAAAATGGTATGAATATTTTTAATGTTTAATAAAATAAATTCAAAAACAAAATTTCAGAAAAAATTGTCCACCCGTTTTCGAAATATTGAATTTTAACAAAAAAAAAAATATTTTTTTTCAAAAATCCAAAAAAAAACTATATCTTGAAATGCAATACTATTTAGAATTTGAAGGAGCTCCTGTACAAAATTTTTTATCGACATCCGTTGAACCGTTTATGAGAAAGTCGGAAATCAATATAATGTTTGTGTGGCAGGTACCGTTAATAACAAAATATTTTTTTTTTTAAATTTAAGATGAAATGTAGACCATACCCAAATTACTACACACGACAATTTTTATCAAAATCCGTAGAGCCGTTTTCGAGACAATTAAGATGGTATTTTTGGGGCTAAAACAACTATTCAAAAATCTATTTTTGACAACCACCTAAAACGCCTAAGCACCAAGTTTGAACCAAATGGGTTCAGCCGATTAGGCTGTAGATCGTTCTACAGATAGACAGACAGACAGACAGACAGACAGTATAGACAGGCAGACGGAATTGCGGGACAAACTTTTTTGGTGTTCTCCATTATTGTAATGTCAAGTTTGATCAAAATCTGAGGATCGATTTTTTTCACGAATCCATTACAACAAGTAAAAATAATCGATAAACCTGCGAATCCTTGCTAGTTCCAAATAGATTTAGCAAAATATCGACGCAAACGAGGGTTACTCTATTTCAATAAATCTTAAATTAGCTTGGTTTTGCCTACAAACCATGATACTTACGTAATTTTTTTTACAAATTGGACAGACCAGCTGTTAGCCTTTGTAAATTACATCACGTCGTATCGACTTATCCTGTCCAACACTTAACTTAACCAATGCAATATCCTTTTTTGCTGCACAGAATACTGATTTAAAAATGCAATGACAGTTCACAATTTGACAATTGGTTTGACAGATATAGGTAACTTCCTCAATTTACATTATTGTGTAAAAAAAAAACACTTTACATAATTTTGAAGACCCAAAAAAAGAATACAAGCTGCGTGTAAATTATAAGGTGGATATAAATCAATGAACAAAAGATGCGGTGTTGACGACTCTCCAATATTGAATTAGGTATATACAAAGATATACAACCAAAAAAGTCACGCCATGACAAGTCCGTTAAGCTCCAGAGGTTGTTAACATACAGCATGAGTCTTTATTTTTATTAGGGTTAAAGCTCAGATTTTATGCGGCACTGTCCTCCTATACTCGGATGAATCGTATGAACATACAAAGCAAATATTGACACTTTTCCATCAATGAACTCAGCCACAAGTGTCATCGTTCATAAAAGCAAAATCATTATTCACTTTTGAAACATGCAAATATGACACACACCGCTTCAGTTAAAAGGCTTTCTAAATCTTTTGGGCATAAAAACGATAAGTAAAAAAAAATAATGAAGAATTATATTCGAAAGTGTGTGTTTTGCTTGTTGATGGGTTGCCTTGTTGTGCGAAAGTGCTAATTTCAATGACATTAATTTCACATGTTTTGGGACGAATATACAAAATACATACACATTGTTGATGTTAATTGATGTTGGAATCAGTGTCATAAATAATTTTAATTTTCTTTCACTCACCGTGATCTGCTTGTTCCGGTTTGGGTCGTATTGTGCGGCAATTTGTGCCGCTGTTTGGGATGGAGTCTGCTGGGCAATATTGGAACTTCTCTGTGGCACATAAACTGGGCCTTGCAGTCGAACTTTACCCTGAACAAAGCTGAAATTATTTAAAACATTTTAACGACAAATAAAAATGAAAGTGATTGAGAAAGAGAATTTAAATGTATGTATGTATAGATGGAAATGAAATAAGATGAAAGTTGGTCGGTCGGTGATGGTATAAAAATGTACCTCTGAGTCTGAGGGTCTTTTGAGAAGGGATGTGTATTAAAGTTTTGACTAGTGGATTGTAGTTGTGATGATGATGGGCTTTGTTGTTGATAATGTTGGTGAAGAAGTGGATCACTTGTTGTACCCAAGCCCCAGGCGTGCAACTCATGTGCGTCTTCAGGCTTTGGCTTGAAATAGTTTCCATCAACTTGGGCACTACGATTTATGTCACTGATGTATCTGTAAAAATGTTTGCGTGTATTATGTTTGTTCAAAGAAAAAAGTTATAGATAAATTTTAAAAAAAAAGTGCACGACTGGATCGCACGTACTTGCTCCTATGGTCGATCACATTATATGCAAAAGATTTTTAATAGAAACGGCTAAATGTATTTTTAAATTCGTTTTTCACTTAGTTTTTTATATATAATTTTTTTTTATTTTTTTCTAAAAAAGGAAATTGGTATTAACATTTCAAATATTTAATAATATAAATTTAAAAACAAAATTTCAGAAAAAATCGTCCAAACGTTTTCGAAATATTGAATTTAATTTAATAATTATTTTTCTAAAATCCAAAAAACTAGTTTTCGATAAATTTTGAAATGCAGTATTATTTAGAATTCGATACACATCCTGCATAAAAATTTTGATCGAAATCCGTTGAGCCGTTTCTGAGAAAGTCGAAGTCAATAAAATGGTTGTATGGCAGGTACCGTTAATAACAAAATATTTTTTAAAAAATGTCAGAATGTAGAGCATAATTAAAGTAGTAGACACACCAATTTTTATCAAAATCGTTGGAGCCGTTTGCGAGATAATCAAGATGGTAGAAAAATGTGTATGGCAATTACCGTTATTTTTGGGCCTAAAACAACGATTCATAGATATATTTTCTACAATCACCTAAAACGCCTAAGCACCAAGTTTGAACAAAATCGGTTCAGCCGTTCAGGCTGGACCCACTTTTTTGGTGTTCTCTATCATTGTAATGTCAACTTTGATTAAAATTTCGATTTCGATTTTTTCCAAATGCAAGTAAACAGTGAGAAATCTTAAGCATCGTGCAAGCCAAAGCGATCGCTATACGGCGGCCAAATGATGCAATCTGCGTTCAGTCATGAAACTTTTTTTGTAGTGCATGCTTTCAAACCAACCTATCGCTGTATAAACTGTGCCAATCTATTGATTTATCTATTGTCAACCATTTTGTAATAGCGATCGCCAAAGCAATCGCGTGTGTACGGTTGATCGAAGCTTTATAATTCATAATCTCTCACCGAATCTTAAATCATTATTATGTTGATCGCGATTTATGTCGATTTTGTAACAAATTTTTAAAGAAAAAAGAACTGGACTGGGTTTACACGTTTAAAAGAAGAATATCTATATGGTCATCAACGAGACATAAGATATGATTCAACAGCTAATGGTTTTTCCAAGTGAAGACAAAAAAAAAAAACAACTCACGTAAAAAACAGTCTAGGCAGAAAGGTATAAGAAAAAGCTGTGGCAAAACCTATCACATTTTTTCCACGAGATTTAAAGTAAACAGCTAAACGGAAAATTAAACACAAGGTTAAGAAAAAGAGACTATGAGGCTTTTTAGGTAAGAAGAAAATCAAAAGAATAGTTAAAGAACATGACAATGCTTCCATGTATAATGCGGTAGCATAACTAATAATTTAGAAATATGCGTTGTTCAAACTTTAGTTGAGTTTGTAGCGCGCGTAGGGGGACGAGTGGTCTCAATTGACAGACATCGAAAGAAGATTTGTTAGCTTCCACATCAGTCGCTACGTGATCATTCGACAGTGTTGCAAGTAATTTCTGTAGCTGAGACTTTTGAGGAAAATGCAGTCACAGAGACAGTGAATTATTACCAACTAGGTACATATTGTTAAAATATTTGAGGACTTGTTAATGCATTAGACTTAGAGGATATTTGTTCCAACAGGAAAGTGCGAAAGCTAACACTTCAAGGGCATCAATTGCCATTTTAAAGAAAACACATTGATAACAGATTGCGATTTAGAGTCCGAAATCCTGATCTGTAATTTCGCATTCAATTCAACTGTGCCAAGACCCTAAAGTACACTGCAGAAACTGCCGATATTAATCACAAATGACAGTCATTCTGCCTGTCATTTCGTACAATATACGTATTTCACTTTCTTCGGAAGAGAATTGTATCCATTTTGGACACACGTTCTCTTATACACTGCACAACCTTTAAGACTAAGGATACAGTTGATTGACCCATTCTAACGGAAAAATCATTTCCAACACTTAGTTGATATGATCCTGGGCACAGAATCGCAACGCGGCATACAATTTTCTGCTGTTTTCCATCCAAAGTAAAGTAAATCCATAAAAGCTGACTTCGATAAATGAAAATAGTTAACAAAGCTAGGTACGAAAAAAAAAACAAATAAATGAAAAAAAAACTACAGAATCAAGCAAATCCGGACTGCAAGGAATTAAAAATTTCATTACCTGTTCCTTCTTCCTTCCAAATCTGAGTCTCTAAGCCCCGATTCGATTATATCCATTTTTGTATTTAAAGTTATATTTTTATAAAAATAAACAATTTTAAACAAACTTCACGAAACGAATTAAATAAACAATGCAGTCTGATAAAAAAAAATCAATCTGTCAAGTCAGAAAAAATTCACAATTAGTTATATACTTTTTTATTCAAAATAACTCATATCCTAGTCGATCAAGTTACTCAATACCGATTGAAAAATCTGTCGATGGTGATGATCGTTCAAGGGGCGATCGCTGATCGACAGCCGCAATAGGGCTTATTGTCTCTTGCCTTGGATGGACGAATGGGTTCCCTACAAAGCATATCAAATTGATGAATTTCCATATCAAATTAAAATCAAAACAACAGAGAATTGTCAAATTGACTGTCAAAGAAAACAGTGTTCCCAATTTAAGATGACCTGTTTCTTAAAAAAAAAAACATTTGCGTCTCGGGACACCCGACAGAAGTGATAACTTAATCGAATCTAAGTTGAACTATTTAATATTGAAATTGTTTAATTTGTGAAAATCTGCAAAAGTTCTTCGCGTAATAGAAAGGAAATCCAGTTAGACTGGCGTCGTAACGCGTTATGTAGCCACGCGGCTTACACTCTCATAAGAAGTGAATACTTCAAAAAATATTTTTTTCCCAAAAATACAAAAAAACCTTTTCCCAATATTTTGGAATGCAGAATTATTTAGAATTTGAAGGACCTCCTATATAAAAATTTTGATCAAGATCCGTTTAACCGTTTATGAGAATATTAAAAATCAAAAAATTGTTGAATGATGGCAAATACCATTAATAACAAATATATATAAACATAAGATGTTTTTTTTTTTAATAATACAAATTCTATATACTACTGAAATACATCAGCCAAGTAGAAGACTTAGCACTATAATATTTGGACTTGTTGAATTATTGATTCAAAATAGCTTTTAACGGCCTTTAGTCCAACAAAAATTGGCGTTTCGTCCCGGCAATGTCACATGGACTCATCAGTTGAGTAGTGAGGACCTCTTGTTAGCTTTTAAAAGCTATTTTGAATCAATAATTCAACAAGTCCAAATATTATAGTGCTAAGTCTTCTACTTGGCTGATGTATTTCAGTAGTATATAGAATTTGTATTATTAAAAAAAAAAAACTTCTTATATAAATAATGCCAGGCCATGGGCAAAAAACAAAAAATTCCAATTTAATGATTAGGAATTCTAGTCTTGTTGGATATAGTTCACACTAGATGTTCTTCACGAAATCTATGTAAGGTGAACTGAACTTGGCAAAAATTGCGTATTGACAAAGGTCCTCACTAGTCAACTGATGAGTCCATGTGAGATCACCGGGACGAAACGCCAATTTGTGTTGGACTAAAGGCCGTTAAGAGCTATTTTGAATCAATATATAAACAAAGTTGTATACCAAAATGTACGATTTGCCTATTAGGTACTTATCTACCTACCTACAATTGTATAATTTAAATAGATTTTAATTATGGAAATAAGGTGGGACATACTTCATATATAAAAAGAACCTAGGTATGAAAATATGTACATATAAAATTAAAGTGAAAGATGAGTGGGTAAAAATCGTTTTGTAAATTTATAAAAACAGCCAAGACCATCACCATAATCCGTTTTCTAGAAAAAAAAACACAAGAACAACGTTAGATGCCACGGATCAATGAAAATTACAAAAAAAGGATCTCGAAATTTGTAGAACGGATTTTGATGAAATCCTGTCTTTTATTTTTAGTATAAAAAAATTTTTTTTTTTGAAATCTTGGTATGCAGTTCTTAGAGTTTATTAATATACATACATATGTACATTTGCCTACAAAATTTAAAATAATTTTTTGATTAGTTGTAAAAATATTTATTTTTCAAAAAAAAAAATTCAAAAATTAATTTTAATTAGAAAGAAAAGTTATTCAAAGTCTTAAAACGCAGAATTAATTTGGCTGCTTAGATCTTCTCAAATATAAGATTTGCAAAATTGCAAGGAGCCGTTACCGAGAGAGCCAAACATTAAAAAAAAAACCTTATGTGAAAGGTACCGTTAAAAGTCTTTTCAAGTAAATTTGGTTCTGATTATATG